>OX031010.1:34287166-34917666 GCA_943735925.1 Pollenia amentaria | reverse complement strand
AACCACACGTAAGCGTTCACTGGTACCAATGCCACCACAAGGACCCAAGCAGGGAGAGAAATCAGACCAATGGGATACACCGCATTCTGGTGGTATATAGTCATCGAGTTTTTGACTAAAACTCTCAAAGTCCCTATAACGTATGTCATCATCTATGTTGCCAAACAGAGATTTGGTACCATCCAATTGAGCCTCATTATCCTCCTTGTTGTTGCTATTATAGCCATTAATATCGCCACCACAATCCACACCTTTACAGGTGCGTTGCTCCTGTAATTTTACACGGCTGACTTGCTGAGGAAGGCAACCAGAAATGAAACAGAAAATAAAATTCTAAAGTCCAAACATTAGGCAAAAGAAAACTTACCTGACACTTTTTCTTGGCTCGTGGATTCAAATAACGCCTAGTTCGCATTTCCGTGCCGGTGCCACAAGACACCGAACACGATGACCACTCACTCCAATCGGAAATAGCGCACTCTGGTGTTTCCTGTGTATGACCAATATGTAGATTTTCCGTTTCTATGGCTGCCACAGATTCCTCACCGAATGAATTACACTGATTTCCCGTACAATCCTGTTCTTCGCGTAAACTTGTGCGACACTTAAAGCGTCTTGCAAGGCCAGGATTCTTAAATTCACGTGTACGATATTGTTTGCCCGGACCACATTGTGCGCTGCATTCATCCCAACTGGACCAAGCAAAAGTGGCACATTCTGGCGGTTCGTTTTCGTCTGAAAAAAATTAAAAAAAAACCCAATATGTCAGCAAAGAAATCCTTTTCTTTTTGATAAATCACAGTGTTTATTTCTTTTTATGTATATCGCACTGCTTCCTCTAAAGGGGATTAACTAAACATTTATAAATTTTCAGAAGAGACAAAAAACTGTTTTCTTTTTATATGTACTCTTATATCACAAAGTGGAATACAAGTGCATTTTTTTTTTTGATAAAATACTAGAGACAATTATAAAAGAGTTTTACTGTGGGTAGATCTGACCACTGTACATCGATTTCTTGAATAAAGTGAAAATTGAAAAATTTAGAGGTACCAGTGCGATATGTAAAACTGATTGGGCTGGGACTATAAAAAGTCTTTATACTTAGTTTACACGATCACACAAGACGTACGTATTTTGAGAAAAAAAACCGTCAATTAAACCAAGGAAAAGCCTGATAAATACTATGGGGACTCTGCACCATCGATTTCAATAATAAAAAAGTGGTTTACTGACTTTTGTTATGGTCGCACAAGTACAAAGATGCTGAACGTTCTGGACGGCCAATTGAAGTCACTACATCCGAAAATGTCTAAAAAATTCACGATATGGTGTTGGCCGATCGAAGAGTAAAAGTGCCTGAGATTGTTGATGCCATAGGCATTTCATATGGCAGTGCGGTTTCGATTTTCAATGATCAGCTGGGTTTAAGAAAGCTGTCTGTAAGATGGGTGCCGCGTTTGCTCTCAATTGACCATAAACGTAATCGTGTGACAAATTCAAAGGAATGTTTGGAGTTGTTTAACCGCAATTCGAATGAGTTTTTGCGGCGTTTTGTAAATGTGGATGGAACATGGAACCATTACAGCACTCCGGAGACCAAGCAGCAGTCTAAATAATGGGTTTATCCGGGTCAACCGGCTCCGAAGAAGGCCAAGGTAATAGATTTTTGGGATGCACGCGGGATAATCCACATCGATTACCTTCAAAAGGGAAAAACAATAAACGGCGAATATTATGCCAGCTTATTAGACCGATTTAATGAGGATTTAAAAAAAACGACCCCATATGGCCAAGAAAAAAATTCTTTTTCATTAAGATAATGCACGGGTGCACACGTGTGCAGTCTCAATGGCAAAATTACATGAATTGGGCTACGAATTTGTACCTCATCCGCCATATTCTCCGGATTTAGCCCTCAGTGACTATTTCCTATTTCAGAACCTAAAGAAATGGCTCGGTGGAAAGAGATTTAGCTCCAACGATGAAATTATTGGTCAAACAAATGTCTATTTTATGGACCTCGAAAAATCTTATTTTTTGGAAGGGATACACAAATTGGAGAAACGTTGGACTAAGTGGATTGAGCTAAAAGGAGATTATGTTGAAAAAATTTTTTTTTTTTGTTAAAAAAAATGTTTTTCATTCAAAAAGTCACGGACTTATTGATCCGACCGCGTATATAGATATAGGATTAACTCACTTTCGGTGTTATTACAGGTCTTCTCATACAAACGCCTGCGGTTTATATACAATGTAGCTAGGGGTTTCATCGGAGCCCCTGAGGGATCATAAAATGGTGAACGTGGATCATTAGGAAAATTGGGCTTTATACGTCTAACAACATCGGGTGGTAACTGAGGCTGGTCAGCGGACTAAAGATAAAAAAAATAAATACGGTTTCATTAAAATGTAGAATTTTTTGTGCTTACCGTATATGAGGGTCCACTGTCAGTGCCTGCATCCCAGGGATATAAATTATGTACTTTAGATTCTACCCAAGTGCAATCGGATGAACACAGCTCCAAACCAGAAACCCCAACAATCCAATCGGGTGAGGGATCAATCATAGATACCAAAGAAATAAGATGATGTTTGGAATCGACACGAAAAACGGCAAAAGTTTTGCCTGTTATATTGGGATAAGTAATACCGCGAGCCTTGATAATAGTGCGAATTTGATCACTCTAGAAAAACAAATTTCTATTAGATTAAATTTAATTAGGCCCTAATCACGTAAAACGCAACGCACGCCAAAGAATAACATTAAAAGCACATGCAATGTTATAAATATTTTTTGATTTTGTTGCGTTTTAAAATTTCAAACGCTGCATAGTTTGAGGAGTTGACATTTTTAAAACGGTACATGAATTTCTGTAGAAAGCAACAACAAAATTACAAAATATTTATGACATTGTTTGTGTTTTCAATGTAATTCTTTGGCGTTGCGTTGCGTTATACATGATTAGCGCCTTAACTTAAAAATTTGTAATATACAAACCTGATCTTTTAGCTCACTTTCCAAGGTCCTGGTCGAACCATGTTCAGCTACTTCCCTTAAGCCCTCACTGGCCAACTGTCCATATTGCCAAAAACGATAGTCTACGGTATGGGAGGCCCCTATAATATCACTGAAACGTGTTTGCCAACTATTGGCGGGAAAATCTTTGGGATGTGTGTGCCTTGACCATTTTCCCTCAAAAGTTAATTCATATTTTGCCTCCTCGCAAGCACAGCAAGGATTCTCAACACTAGGCTGGGTATCGATATCATCAATTTCTTCCTCACACATTTTCTTGGTAAGAAAACTATCGTCCATAAACCAAACATCTCGATGTTGGACTACGGTAGCCCTTAATAGCACACACCCCATGTTAGCCGCAGCTGGAGCAATCCAGACTACATCAACCCGTGTTTTTACATTTGTGTTAGTATTTTCAACTAAGTTAGCACAACGGGGACTATAGCGTGTCTCCGCCAAATCTGTAATTTCAAAAGAACCCACCGATTCTATACCGCCAACCGATTCCGATTCCAATCCCAACATAAAACTTATAAAAGTTTGATCATTGTTAGCTACAATGGAAACTGTAAAAAGGAAGACATAATAATAAAAAGAATTTCAAAATATAGAAAATTTTCATTAAATCACCATTATATTTTTGTCCTGGTACATAGTTTTGTGGATTTCCTGCTACTAAAACCATATAACTTTCATCGACCGGTGATTTAGCCGCCGTTGTTCCAGTTGGCACGCGACTACAAGCCAACGCTATGTTTAATGTAGCTGAGATGGAAATAGCTAAAGATAACCAATTCATTGTGCTTTAAATTTAAAACAAAACAAATTAAATAATTTCACAAAATGTAATAAGAGATTTATTATGTAATTGATATTAATTTTTACCAAGGGAATTACTTTTTTATTAAATAAAAACCGGCTTGTGTAGAGAAATACTTATCAGTTTCATTAGAATGGAAAGAGCAATAAACATTTACTTAAAAAAAAAAAATATGACGCAGTAGTAAAAAAAAAATGATTTTTTTTTAATTAATTAAAAAGCAACGAATTGTTTTTAAGCAAAAATACTGTTTAAATTCTAATTTCCATGTGGCAACTCTCTTCTAGCAGATGCTGTGGATAACGGTAAAATCTTTGTTCATACGGTGCGCGGCGTCGTTTACATTTGCTTGTTCTGGCAAAATAGTAGCAATACGTGCAAACTTTTGCACTAATGCTTGCAAACTTTTTCAACTGTCTGTCTACTTTCTCGCAAATTTCTAAGACACTAAGAACCCCCTTCTGAGTCGATCTAACGACGTCCGTCCGGCTGGCCAGTAGTCCATGTAAACGTTATGCGCAAAGTACAGGTATCAATTTTGGAGATAACTTGATGAAATTTGGTGCACAGATTCTAATATGGCTAAGCCAATTAAAAATAGGGCGAATTGGTCCATAATTTCACATAGCCCCCATACAAGTTTCTTTCCGGAATAATGTCTTTGTGGCCATAAACCATCTTATAATGTGTATTTTGATTAAATTTATTTATTACCAAAGTTGTTTTTGGGAATACATAATTATTTATTAAAAGATGTGGTTTGTCTTCCAACAATTAATTTTCAGTGTTTTATCAAGAATAAAAATAGGGAACTAAACACAACAAACAACATCTTTTAATAAATAATTATGTATTCCCAAAAACAACTTTGAAAATAAATTTGCAAGTGCACGTGCATACAAAACTGAACTGCCAAATGGTTTTTATTTTGATTTCTTGCGAAAACAAAAAAGCAGTTTGTTTTTGTTTTTAATTTGTTTTTTTTCTTAACCAACTTACAACTACAATTAATGCTGGGAGAATTCCAACTAAATGTAGAAGGGAATATAACAAAAGATAAACTCACTGTTTTATTGTTGGAATTTTGTTTAAGCTTTGATATCGTTGCAAATAAGACTTTTTGAGTGTTTGTAATTCTCATTCCCTCTGTAGTCTTATTTCCTGATATTTTTGGCTTTTCTAATTTTTTTTTGGGAAAACGTTTCCTGATGATCTGGCCTAAGCAACCAGTGAAATGCGCATAGAAACAGCTTATCCTCCAACAATAAATTTTCAGTGTTTTATCAAGAATAAAAATAGGGAAGTAACAAAAAAATCTTTAATTAAATATATTTTATTACAATTAAAATCATCTTAGTCTTGAGCTTTTAGGAGAGAAGGGAAAGAAGTATGACATATATTTTCCTCTCTCTCCTAAAAACTCAAGACTTGATGGCTTAACCTTGAAGAGTGCGAGCCAGCACTATCAAATATTTTATTTCGAAGGTGGCCACACTTTTAAAAAGATATTGATAAATTTTAAATAGTGGCATAAATATATAAATTTATGCATATAATTTGCTATTTATGGGTTTTTTTTATATTTTCTTTTTGTAGGAACTTTTTAAAATAAATTTCTTATTTATTACAATCTTTTTTTAATATTAAAAAAAAAATTAATTTCAAACCTGCTGGCGGGATGCCTGATTTTTGTATGGGGTATTCCCGGTTTGAAGGGCTATTTTCTGCTGACAATAAGCGCTTTAATAAAATAATAAAGAAAATTACATTTCTTTGGAAAAATCCGAGTTTCAGAGTACGTTAAACTAAGTTTAAGCTTAATCCACATCTCAAAAACCCGAACTTAGAAAACAATAGTTATTTTTTATTTAAAAATCAAAATATTCACTAGAAATCATTTGTATGGCAGAACAACGTTCACTGGGTCTGCTAATTTTTTTCTTAAAAATTTCCTATTTATAGAGCATGGTTATTCAATTTTAAAAGAAAACAAAAATTTTTTTTTTGGAGGATTTACAGTAGTCCCTCGATTTACGTCGCAAGTGGTTCCGGAAAATGACGACATACATCGAAACAACGTAAATCGAATTTAAACATGTTCATATGTTCTATAAAATGTACCTTTATTAAAAACATAAAGAAAGGCTAATTTATAAACAAATTACAAAACACTTGCAGAAGTAAACAAGAAAGAAAGTATATTTAAAAACAAATTTAAAAAAGTGTACCCTAGTTGGGGCCCATGGACAATCATGGACCCGCAAGAAAAAATTATGTTATGAGGTTAAGATTCATGTAAAAGTTCTTTATGCCAAATATTATTTAGATATTTTCATCTATGGTTAGGTTCAATGGGCAGCCGACACGAGCTCGGCTCACTTGGGTCCTTATAGCAACCCCTTTGTGATATTTTCATCTATATGAGATTAGTTTAAATGATTTTAGAAAAGGGGGTTTATATGGGACCTATAGTTCATTTTGGATCTACAAATACCACGTTTTGCCATGACATAAAATCTATCGTAAGAAGTATTTTTTCGCTAAATTTTGTGTCATCAACATTTATAAAAAATATATTTTCGGGATAGGATTTGTATGCGAAATTTTATCAAATATGGACCAATTCCAATATAATTTTTTAAGATGATTTAAATTGAAATGAGATAAGTTTGGATTAACTTTAAGCTAAATACGAATATAATAAGTGCGTTCATGGGTACAAATACTTAATTCCGATGGGGGCTATGTGAAATTATGAACCGATACTCACTATTTTCAAATGGCATGTATGCCAAATTTAATGAAATTATCTCCAAAATTACGAACTGTAATTTGCGTACAATGTTTCCATTCACAGCCTGCAAGCCAGCCGGTCAATGTTTACAAACATTAGCACAAACGCTTAATAACCTTTCCTCTACACATTCAGCCCAATTATAAATAAAAATTCCCCGGGAGTTTTTTCCTTTCTCCAATTTTTCCTATTTAAATTCTATTGTAAAAATGGGCAAAGGGAAAAAATTTCCGGGAAATTTTTATTCATATCTGGGGTGTTTGTGTTTTTTGATCTCATATTTCTGTCCGTTGTGTTTGACAAGAAAAACAAAAATGTATCCATTTATAGATAGGAATAGCTACACACGCATGAAAAACCCAAACGAACATTCCAACTAAAAACTGTGATTCCCCTCGTTTTGCTTATAAAACATAAGCAAATGAGGCGACGTAAAACGAATTGCAACGAAAATAGAGTTAATAACGCACAAAAAATCTGAAGACGCACATCGAATGGCGACGCAAATTAAATTTAGAAGTTAATCGAGGCGGCGACGTGAATCAAGGGATTACTGTATTGTCACTATTTTAAATTTTCTTTTTTATAATTAATGATTTTATTGGCAACACTTGCATCATCTCCTTAAATGCCGTGGCCACATAATGTACCGTTACGATTTTATAGCAGAAGCAGCTTAAGCGCAAACATGATACAAAATTTTCTTGTATAATTTAAAAATACCTTTTCTTTAAAATTGTGTTTATGTCGCTTTAGATTTTTTTGTGGTAAGGGCTCGATATATTAAATCAAAATAAAGTTTTTGTAGATACAAAATTGAATTTGTATGCCAAATTTTTCCAAAAATTTAATATTTGTGGAAAAGTCACACCGATATGTTTTTCGATAATATTTTGGACGATGTGTTAATAAAAAAAAACTGTGGTTACGCTTTTTGCAATTGGCAACACTTTTACATTAAACCCACATGTCCATATTTTATTTGCAATCGCTCTACACATGCTTGCGAATTATCATTTCGATTAGGAGATTTTAAAAATCATTTAAACATATTTTTTTTTTTAATTAAATATTTTACTCTTTCTTTTTTGGACTTCGCTTTCATTTTAATTTATTTAATCGATAATTTCCTCAAATTTCTAATAAATAATTTCTTTAAAATTATAAAAATACTCACTTTTAAGGTTTCCCGTCAAATTAAAAAATAAATCAGATGAATTAAAAGCGTTAAATGTATTTTCTTTTGTAAACAGTTGCTGTTTTTTAACGAATTATTTTAAATTTGTTTCAATTGAATCAATTAATAAAAAAACACACACAAAATGAATTTCTTCTGTAGTATTTAGTGCTATTTATTCACTTTATTAATTATTTTCCTGATAAATACAAGATTCTCTGCAGCTAAATGCTGCTATTCCCGATAAGGTATCTCGAACGCTCAACGTTTAATGGTCAACTAAATGTAAAAAATTCAAGTGCGATGCATTTGAATTGTATAGAATACTAATGGGGTTGAGGAAAGTAAGTGAAAAAAAATTAAAATACTTGCAAAAGGGGCATTCGGACAGTATATGTAGATGTGGGAGAAGCACTACTGTCACTTACACTATTCGTTTCAATTGAAAGGGCAAAAATGAGCAATTTTATAATCGTATTCCAACCACGCTGAGCATATGAGTGTACATTTCATATTTTGTTTATGTAAATCGAAAGAGGCAGAAACTCTTTGATGACAGTTTTTGATTTAGTATGTTTTGCAGCCACATCTTCTTGTTCCGGCTTTTGGTTCAGTGTGTTATTGTATGTTTTTTATTATTTATTTATTGTAAATTTTCTGTTTTTATTTTTATTTTCTAAACAAAAAGCGATTTAGTAGACGTTGTGCGAAGCCAACGCCAAAAGTGTTTTAAATGTTATTATTCAAAACAAAAAATAAGATTTTCTTTTACAAATGTACGTTGTTTTATATATAAATTCATTAATTTTTAATTTTCATTAAGTTATCTTAATTTTCATTAAGAAATTTTAATAAATGAAATTAATTAAAATTTATTGATAATTTTTCATTCTTGACTGATCTGGGAATTGAACTCAGGTTTTCACGGACAGGTTGCCCAGACTAGTTTCGATTGTAACTACGCAATCTCTTCAGTGGGGTTTGCCGTTTAAGCTCTCACCGCCATTGACGACGGATGACGTCATTAGTCCAACATCAATCTTTAAGCCAAATGGTATTTTACTTGTGTAGATAGAAATTTGCTTTTGATTGAATGATTACCTATTTAATTGATTTACATGTTCTTCCTTACTTCTTGTTTTTTCGTACTTTTTGTTAAAAATTCTTCTTGAAATCCAAAGTACATTTTTTGTCTGGGCAACCTGTCAGTAAATACCTGGGTTCAATTCCCAGCTCAGTCAAGAATGAAAAATTATCAATAAATTTTAATTCATTTCATGTTGTAAAATTCCTTTCTTCATAAAAATAATTTTATGAAAATTAAATTCAATGAACTTAAGCCTGATTAAAATATTAAAATTTGGATTGAAAACCAATAACAGTTCAATAGAATAACCACAATACTAATTATTGTTAACAGCTAAGGCACGAGCTATATGTTTACATTTGTCCTTCTAGTTGTGCTGAAAAATGTCAACAAGAAAAAAAGACAAAAACAGGAAAAACAAAAAATGTACTTAAGATTTCAAGAAGAATTCTTGACAAAAAGTACGAAAAAACCAGAAGTAAGGAAGAACATGTAACTCAATTAAAATAGGTAATCAATAATTCAAAGCAAATTTCGATCTACCAAGGTAAAATAGCATTTGGTTTAAAGATTGATGTTTGACTAATGACGTCGTCAATGGCGGTGAGTGTTAAACGGCAAACCCCTCTGAAGAGATTGTGTAGTTACACTCGAAACTAGTTAGGGCAACCTGTCTGTGAAAACCTCGGTTCAATTCCCAGCTCAGTCCAGAATGAAAATTATCAATAAATTTTAATTCATTTCATGTTGTAAAATTCCTTTCTTCATAAAAATAATTTAATGAAAATTAATTTTAATGAACTTAAGCCTGATTAAAATATCAAAATTTGGATTAAAAACCATTAACAGTTCAATAAAATAACCACAATACCAAGGCGAATTCACTCCAGGTAATCTCGGTAGTACAACAAGTACAACTCGTACAAAAACCACAAGCAATTTGTTTTTGTAAAATCATTGTATAATGTCAAAAACCGAAACAAATGAAAACAGAAACAAAGATAATAAACAAAGTTTTGACATCCAACAATTATAAAGCTAAAGAAAAAAAGTTATCAGCAGGGCTTTTAGGATCACCTGTAATGAATTCGCCTTGCACAATACTAATTATTTTAAATTCATTAATTATAATAATTTAAATCATCCTAATACAGGGCTGCCATACGTCCTGATTTTCCAGAATTTGTCCTGATTTTAGACAAATTGTCATGGTCCACTCTTAAATTGTCCTGATTTTTTTTTTGATACTGGTCAATGCAGACAAATTACATTTTTGCGGATTTTTGTAATGAACAGATGATTTTTAATGTAAAATACAACACATAAATATGAAAGTGAACTTAAAAATTTTATTATCGGCTAAAAGAACAATTTATGGCATTTACTGTTTGGAAATGATTTCTTGTAAATGTTGGCCATGACTACGTCTGGTGGTCAATTCGGAAATTCCAATTTTGGGCGACTATTTCGAGCATAGCGACTGGTATCTGGCGAATAACACGATTAATGTTGGCTTCCACTCCGTCAATCGTAGCTGGCTTATTCCTGAAGACCTCAGATTTTACATATCCCCAGAGAAAATAGTCCAAAGTGTGATATCGCACGAACTAGATGGCCAATTAATCGTAGCAAAACAGGCAATAAAGTGCTCACCAAAATGATTTCTCCACAAGGTCATTGTTTTACGCGCTGTATGGTTCGTAGCGCCGTCTTGTTGAAACCAGAGCTCACCGAGACCATGCGCTTGAATTTCTGGAAGCACATGGTCTGCTAAGATGGTACAATTACGGTTATCATTTACGGTAACATTTAGATTTTCCTTACATTTGAAGAAATATAACCAATGATTCCACCAGCCCATACGCCACATCATACGGTTGTTTTTAATTGATGAAATGGTAGCTCTTGGTACTCTTCGAAATGCTCACCAGCCCAAATACGGCAATTTTGTTAATAAACGTATTCATTGAGCCAAAAATATGCCTCATTACTGAACAAAATTTCGCAAGAAAAACATTTCTCAGAGAACGCTGATTTTTGTAATACAACAGAACAATTTGGAGACGCTGTTGTGGTGTGAGTCTTTCCATGATGACTTGCTAAACGATACAGAACACAAATGACAAAGCGTGAACTATAAAAAAAACATATTGAAAATCAAATCTCACAATGAATCACCCTTTTTAACGCTGTTTACATGAAGCAATTTTACTAGCAAAATTTGCCTGGGTAAACGTCATTCAACTTATTGATTTCGATAAAGTTAAGTTGAGGTTTATATGAATCTTTTATTGTATTCATAAATACATTTTAAGTTTTGCATATATTGCTTAATTGTTGGACTTAAATCGGAAATATATGGTGTATCAAAATACAAATTTGTTCATGCTATTTTTTATATGATTAGGTCTTGGATTATAAAAGGATTTGTTTTACGTTCGCTTGTGAATTTTATATTGTAAGTGTCCTGGTCTACGCGTTCAGACTTCTGGCAGCCCTATCCTAATAGTGCAAATCTATTCCAAGAAGAACATCATCACGTTTTTGGCTAAATTCAACTCTAAAAGATCAATTCCTAATTAAAGAGAATAAAGAGAAAAAGGGTGCATTAAAAGGAAATGCATAGTGTGGCCACCAGTCAACGAATTAAATGCTACACAGCTGTTTAAAACGGAATTAATAAAGTAGTGTAGAGAAAGGACGGATGGAAGCAAAGAAAGAAAGAAAGAAAAGGTAACATAAGGAGAAGAATGCAAAGAAGAAAAAAAGGAAGGAGAGGAATAAAAAAAGCAGGGAAGGAAATGTATCGCAGAAGAGAATGGCGAAAAAGGAAGGAGTGTAAGGAAACGAAAGTATTACCAGACAACTTAACTTTTGATATGATGTCAAACACTTGAGAATTTCAATTATGCTGATGCTGCCATCCTTTAACAATTAAAATGGCATAAGTCGACTTCTGCCAAGGCGAATTCAATATAGGTGGCGGCAAAAAGCCTGCTGACTGTGACATTTAGAACCAATTTGTTTTGTTTTTACAATGTTTTGTTAGAAATGGTCAAGGCGACTTTACTAAAGGTGGTGGCAAAAAGCCTGCTGATTTTGACAGTTAGAGCCAATTTGTTTTGGCTTTACAATGTTTTGTTTAGAAATGGTTGGTTGACAGTTTGAACCGTAAAGACTAAGATAAGTTCATACTTGGGGTTTTAAACCCGTTTAAGCAAAATGTTGATTAAGTTAATCAGAGCCCTTCATATTTCATTTGAGATGATTACGATGACAGTTGGTTAACAAATAAAACACAACAAACTGTTAGTGGTTTTTAATCCATTTTCATTTAATTATTTTTATGAAGACAAGAATTTAAATAATCATTCATTCAAAAAGCAAATTTCGATCTACCAAGGTGAAATACCATTTGGTTTAAAGATTGATGTTTGTGAGTAAAAACGGCCAACCCCACTGAAGAGATTGTGTGGTTACAATCAAAATTAGTCTGGGCAACCTGTCCGTGAAAGCCTGGGTTCAAATCTCAGCGCAGTCAAGAATGACAAATTATCAACAAAATTTTAATTAATTTCATGTTGTAAAATTTCTGTTTTCAGAAAAATAATTTAATGAAAATTAAATTCAATGAACTTTAGCCTAATTAAAAATATCTAAATTTGGATTAAAAACCATTAACAGTTTAATAAAATAACCACAATACTAATTATAATTTATGGATTATTTAAAAAAAAAAAAACTTTAAGAAGAAATCGTGGTCGAGGTACGTTTATTGTGGCCGGTGCTACATCATACTCAGTTTGAGGTATGTTCACAATATTCTATGAGATTAATGAAAAGCTTTAAGACCCAACCATAATATGCATAAGTTAGCTTAAAGTAATGTCAAAAATTAACGAAAAGTCTGTCAAATGCATAAGAAAATTAAAAGAGACATAAAGGTGGCCATAATATACTTATGTACATAAACTTAAGATCCATGTTGCATATTTGTGTAATATTTTGCTTTCTTGCGAGTACTTTAAATAAAGAAGTACCAAAAATTACAGCCCTGTATTTTTTCATTTTATGTTTTATTTAATTTGCCAGCAAAATTTTAAAAACAAAAAAATTGGTGATTGTTGTACATACTTATTAATAAAATAATAGAAAAAAAATTAAAATATGTAAAATTCTTCTTTTTCTATATTCTTGTTTTTCTTTATCCATTTAAATTAATTTTTTTGTTGTAACAACGCACAAACAGTTGATTCCGTACGGAATGTGACACTTTGCTTAAGCAAATGACATTTGACGAAACTTAACGAAAAGTTTTAAACATGTCAATTTGAAGTGATTAACAAATGACTTCTGACTTCAATGAATAGTTAATCATCTCGATTTTGAAGTGATTAGAGGTTAATCACGTTCGAGATGCTTAAACGCGCCCAAAAACCCAAGTGTGAACATATGACAACAATGCAATTCAAGAAACCTCTTTTGCTTCTTTTGGGTTTTGGAATTTGAATTCGCCTTGAACTATAACAAATTGTAATAATAATAAATAGCCAGGAACTTTTGCTATAAATTTCATGTATTCATCAGATTTTTGTCAAAAATTTTATTTCAAAATATATTTTTTATAGAATTTAATATTTTTTTCTCCCTTAAATTAGAAATTTTAAAGAACATTTTCTAAATAGTAGTTTTACATTAAATCTAACTAAAATTATAGCAAAAGCCAAATTAGATTGAAATTAATAAAGATTTCAAAAGAAAATGGACAACACCCCAATACCATTGCCATTTAAAACTGATGATCCTTTAGGTAAGAAAGTTGATGGAAAAAATAATACTTCCGATTAAAATTTTGCTAAAACAGTTACAGATAATTTAAAATCAAAGGAAATTGTAAAGAATTCGGATCATTCTCCTGCCAGATCGAGTGTTAAAAGTTTGAAATCAAGTAAGTTAAATATTTAAGATTTGAAAATGATCTAGAAACTTTCATACAGTTTTATTATGATTAACAGCTGCCACTGTCAAATCAGATAGCAAACCAAAATTTGCCTTTAAAAATAAGTTCTCGGCTAAAGGAGCAAGTAAAAGTCAAATAAATCTTGCAAGTCATGAAAATCAAAAGGCTTCTACTGTTGCCGAATCTAGAAAAAATGTAATTACAACTTTAACATTTTATTTCTTATCTCGTCTTATTTTAAACACTTCTAATAGATTCCTCCTGTGGCTGCCAAGTCTCCTAGCTCTTTAACTTTACCGGGGAAGTCAAAAATACCAGCTATGAAAAAAAAGGTAATTGTTTTAATTGGTTAAACATAAGATTGTCATAATTCAAAAGATGGTTTTGCTTTACAGCCCTTAAACAGTTCCAATGCAAACTCCAAATTTATGGCTTCACAAAAATTGCAAGGTCGTCAAGAAATGTCGCGAAAAATTGTGGAACAAGCCAATAAGAAACAGCTGGAATTAAAACAAAAGCAAATTACTCGTTCCAATTCTAAGGCGAGCATAAGTAAACTGGAATCGTTGCAAGCCAAGTCTAGTTTTTTGGCATCTTCTTCTATTCAAAATCTAACGAAAAGGATCCCCAAATGTCAATCTGCTCGGGAGAGTTCAAAATCTCCAGTTCTTGGTGCAAATAAAAGAAGTGGTAAGAAATTTTAAGTATAAAGGTAGTACAGGGTGTCCGCCGGGAAGGTATACTTGGCATATGTACGGCGGCGTAAATGGTCTTGTGAAAGAAGCTCTTGTGTCAACTGAATCTTAAATGAAAGCAAATGCAAATCCTTGTGCCAAATTGTGGGCAAAGTTTTTCTTTGAAGACCAAGCTCAATTCGCACGGCGTCGAATTGAGGTTGATGGATTGTTTTGAACATTGTTGAGCAGCAGTATTGTTTTCAGCCGATCTTGCAGTACGTTGTGGTCCATGCTTTGGCCTATCACCTACAGACCCTCTTTCTTCGAAATCATTCACTACACGATAAATAGTGCGTTTTGTTGGCATATTGTTTCTCCCAAAAATTTCACGTAACTTTCTCATCGTCACAGCAATCGATGATTGATTGTGATAAAATGTTTTAACGATTAAAACACGTTGGCTTGGTTTATCGAATATTTTTCCATAATAAATTTGCCACGTGCCTACTTCACGGCTGCCAAATATGAACTGTCAGGACTAATGTTTACCAAAATGGCGGCAAAACAAAGTAGTATACCTTCCAGGCGGACACCCTGTACATAACACGTGTTAATTCGTCGACGGGTATCATGCGTTTAAAAAATTTAGCGCGTGAAAAACTGCAAGTTACACAACGTGCGTTATAAAAGCCTTTTCCTTCATCTGTTTTTTTTATTTGTTTAACACTTTTTTTCTATAGAATTCCAAGCTTTAGCTCTTTTTTTTCATACGATACTGTATGTTTAATAAACTCTTCAATAAGTTTTTCCTCCATGTTTCCCAAATTTGTTAAATTATTCCTTTTTGTTGTCAGCTGATTACTTGCCAAAAATACACAACGCTTTAAAAAGTTCAAAGTTAACCAACTTTCGCGTACGAGTCAAAAAGTTTTATGTGTAATTTGTATGAAAAAACACTAGTTTAACTTTTTTTGAAAGAAGCGCGCGCGAAAGAACGCGTGTTATGTACTTCTACCTTAAGTGTTTTTGGGGTAAATTGAAAAAGGCCAATAAGAATAGGAGGGAACGAGTATTGAAACTGAGGAAGGCGAAATAATCAGGTATGGAATGGAAATCGATAGATTACAAAACGATCGTTTTTAAAAACTGGGATGAATTTTGAACATTTTTAGGATCCATTTTTAAACTTTATTCTTTAATGTTTGTTCCAAATGAAAACAGTTTTTAGTCTTTTGATTGTTATTTTTTTATTGAATCATAAAGTACATAGAAAAGGGTTATTTATGGAAGAACACAACGGGCAATTGCCACCACGGGTTTGCATGCACAAACGAACTGTCGAAATTTCCATGACCATTTTGCATAAATTTGTCTGAATTTTGTTGATGCAGCGCTGAATCTCCTCCTTTAATGCACGGGTTTCTAATCCCGCAAAGCTCTACGCTTGACTGCAGGAGACCAGAGTCTCTGGCGGAAATCGAACCCGCAACCTCCGCACTGATAGACAAGCAGCCGTATTCATAACGAAAATTTGGCATGAAGTTAGCACAAAGTTTATTCATAATACACTTACCAAACTCTGGCTAACGATTTGCTAAACTCTTGTCAACAAGCTGCCAAACGTTTGCCAACTTGTGATAAACAGCTGTTTTATGTTAAATAATTTTGTTTTTTTTTTAATACACTGTTTTTTTTTTTTAGTTTTGAGTCCTTTTTTAAATATATTTTAATTTAAAAACATTTAAAATTTTTATATAAAGAGGGGGGGGGGAAAAATTAAATGAAATGACAAAACCAGCGATGATTAATGCAAAACTTAATAATATAAAAAAAGTAAATATTGGTATTTCAGTAATTTGGTCATAACTCGGGCATTTTCCAATCGATTTGATAGATTTATACACCTACTTCTTTAGGAAGAAATTTACCATTTACTTTGGTAATAAAACTTGGACTCGGAAAGATCTACGGTTCCCGAAAATAGGTATTTTTCTTAAAAAAAATTATATTTTGGTAATAATTTTTGAGTATTATAATGTGGCATCATTAATATTCAGAGTTGATTTATTAAAAGTTAGCAGACGGATAAAATTTGTTATTAATAAACTCTGTGCTAACAAGCTGCTAAGCTTAATCGGCATTTTAGTAACCCGCTCGTTGTACGTAGTGTACAAACTGTGGCTAACTTTTTGTTATGAATACGGCTGTAGATCACTACCAACTACCGGGGCACCCCTGTGAGTTTAAATACTCCATAAAAATAAATCTAATGATGTTAAATCACACGATCTAGTGGGCCAATTCTGATCACATGACCTGGAAATGGCTCACACAGTAATTGAATTGTTTCACTGGCTGTATGGCATGTGTCACCGTGGCCACATCAATATTATTCAATTTCGGCTGAAGGAACTGTGTTATCATGTTGCGATATCGAGCACCAGTAACAGTCACTACTTGACTAGCCTCATTTTCAAAAAAGTAAAATCCAATTATGCCTCCAGCCCAAAATCCCCACCAAACAGTGACACCTTGTAGATGCATTTGTCTTTCGACAATCACATGACAATACCAAAAGCGACAATTTCGACGATTAACAAAGAAATCAAGGTGATAATTTGCTACATCGCTTAGGATGATTTTGCTCGAAAAATTAGTATAGTATTTTCGTTTTCAAAACGATTTTCATTACTTATCTGAATTTTACTAAAACAGATGCAGAAATGTAAAATAATAAAACGAAATAAAAATATATGATTAATATGGAGAGAATTAAAATTATTGTAAAAACAGAGCAAAGTAAAAGAAGACCAAGTGCAGGATTAAAATAAAAAAAGAATTCGTAACATCTTTAATTTTATGTTTTCATAATAAATATTTTTATTTTATCCAAATACTGAAATAATTTTCTTTTCATTTCGATTTTTTTTTTAGCTTCCAGTATATCTACCCGTAGCGTACCCTGTCCTAAAATGGAAGAAGAATTTAAAACGAATTTGCACAAAATGATTTCAACTTCAGGAGATTATAATAAAACTGAAAATATTGAGATAGAAAACGGTGATATACTACATAAGCAGAATAACCCTAAAGAGATGCAAAATGGAGCTGCAGATGTCAATGATTTAAAAAATAGTCTTAAATTTCATATAAAGGAATTTTTTACATCTATTAAGGACGAGATAAGTGATACTAATGAAATCGATTCAGGTGATGTAAAAAAGATCGAGGAAAAACTGGAACAATATCAGGTAATCGTAGAATATTTTCATATATGAAAAATTGTGTTCATTTAAACTCTTTTTTCAGATCTTAAAATCCAATGATATCGTATCCCTAATAGATGATTGGTGTGCTACCAAAGTAAAAGACACTGACAAAAAAGCGAACGAATTGAAAAATGATTTGGAGGTTATATTTCGCACTGCTTCCTCTAAAGAGGGTCAACTCAAAATTGTTCAATTTTCACTTGTTGCAAGAAATCGATGTTCAGTGGCCATATCTACCCGCTGTAAAAATTTTACTTCATTTTCTCTAGTATTTTGTAAAAAAAAAAATGCAATTGTATCCCCCTTTGTGGTATAAGAGTACATATAAAAAAAAAACAGTTTTTCGTCTCTACTGAAAATTTGTAAATTTTGAGTTGACGCTCTTGAGAGGAAGCAGTGCGATTTGTTCGATACATCAGATAGAATATTAAAATAGCTAAAAACATAAACTTTTTATCTAGGAAAGTTATAAATCTTTAATAAATGATTTAAACCAACAGCATGAACAAGAACTCGCTAAACTCGAAAGGGATTTTATTGAGAAAAGAGATTTTGAAGTGGCAAGGAAAGAGAATGATATTAGAGAGGTGAGTTATCCTTGTGAATAAAAAAAGAAGAAACGGATTGATATAAGAACAGCAGGGGGTTACATAAATAATTGACGAATTCGAAAAAATAGTACTGTATATGACGATTTTCGTACTATTGGTTTTGAAGGAACGAAAGCTTTTTATACTTTATCGAAAAAATCCCTTTCTAAACAGCAATAGCTCTATGACGAATAATCACCCTTATTCCATTTATCGTCATCAATACGAAACCATGACGTTTCATGTTGATCGTTGTAAATCGGTATGCCCATTGTCAATATCAAGTTTTATCGATAAGCGTTGATGTATTTTTGGTTTGCCGTACGCAACGTTAACGTCTGCATCGATATAAATGGAATCTGATTTTGTCGTCAGTCTTATTGGTGTCAAAACAATTTTATTCGTTTTTAATTTTTCAATAAAAATAATAATGTTGAATAAAACATAATGGAAAAAAAACAACTAAGCTACGCGAAAATTGCAAAAATAGCGAAAATTTGCGAAAATTTTTAATAGTTCAAACCAGTCCCTTAAACTATAAAAAATTGCAAAAATTCTATCAAAATGGCTAAATTGGCGGAAATTCGCGAATTTTAACCATGACACTATAGGAAATTTCCCCTTTTTTTTGGCCAAAAGTACTTAATTTTTTTCTTGGAGTTTTTGATTTTTTTTTTCACTATGTACTTAAAAACATACTAAAAAAAAGCATCCCCGAAGTATAAAGCATCAATGATGCCTTACCGTTATTTTATAAATGCAAAAACTTGAGGTTTGTTTATTAAACAAAACGAGGAAGTTACTATATTAAATTAGACGTATATAATTAGACGTGTAGTTTAAAGTTTTTATTCAAAAAATTCATGTAAAAAAGGTGAAAAATGAACAATAATGCTAAATGTGAGTACTTTTATAGTAGTTAAAAAGATATTCAACTTTTTTTTTTAATTTGGTTAAATCGAAGGAAAGAAAAAGACCTTGATGTTATATACTGTAATAATAAATTGCAACTTCACTAAGCTCCGAAAAAAAATGATTAAAAGTGATAGATATAACACTTACGCATTTCGATAGAGCCATAAGTTGTCATCCATTCGCAATTTATTTCAGCTGCATATACTTGCATATGTCTTAAAAAAAGCGTATTTTTCCAGGTAACTTCAGCGTACCAAATGCAGACTTACGCGTGACAAACTTTTTCCCCGTGACGGTGCGTGACTAAAAATTTATTAGCTTAAGGAGGAACACTTCCAAAAAGCGAATCTAAAAAATCATTTAGGAGCAACACTTCCAAAAAGCGAATCTAAAAAATCATTTAGTTTGGCCCACTCGTTTGGCTAAAAATTAGTTTTGGCCAAAAAAAAGGGAAAATTTCCTATAGTGCATGATCGCGATAGAAGCAATTTTTCCTGTAAGTTTTCTGATTCTTTACATTAAACTTTTCCATCATGCCTTTTCCATTTTCCATTTCCATATTAGCAAATTTTTGCGAATTTCCGCTTATTAACCTATTGTTTTTTTTTCGAATTTTTGCCATTTTTATAGTTTTAGGGACTTTTAATCAATTTTATGGGTTGTTTCAAATATAAAAATTTTTGCCGAATTTTCGCTATTTTTGCAAATTTTGGCAATTTTGCGTAGCTTTGTTGCTCTTTTTGGCAATCGTCGCCGATATAAAGATACACACAAGGTACTATTAACACTGTCAATTTAAAGGGGGCGAAAAGTGCAATGCCTTATGCCATTAGCCCCCTTTGAGACTCGGTTAGTTGAGCAAGTAACTTGCCGATTACAACAAAGTCTGTACTCAATTTTTCCCCCTTATCTTACCATTGATATCTACAAAGCAAGAGTTGCGCAAGAGCCTTGTGCAAGTAACTTGCCGAGTGTAAAAGGGGGCTTAGAAAGGGAATTTTTTAGAATAAATCAAGGTACCCTTTTTGAGAGCACAACATTTTAAAGAAACGAACATCAAATTGATTTTTTTTTATTAAAAACTGAAAACAAAACAAACCAACTGTCTAAATTACTAGAGATGTGATTTAAAAAACGATAAACAATCGACATCGTTGCAGTGCTGTTATAGAATACAAGTTTTGTATCGAATTGATGACGATGTCGATAAAAATTTATTTAAAATATCTATTTAAAATATGCTGCCCTAAGTCCGAGCCTCACGGGCCTAGGCGTACATACACCACTGTATATGCCAGGGCTGTGGAGTCGTTAAGAAATAGTTCTAACTCTGACTCCAACCGCTGAAATTTTTTAAGTGCTATTCCGACTCCGACTCCTGCTCTAACCTTGAAGCGAAATGTATATGAGACTAGTCCTTATTTAAACAATTTTTTTTAATGCAGTACATTTTAAATGGTTAAATATAGCAAGAAAATGATTCTGTAAAAATTTCAAATCGATATTTTAACTCCAACACGGTGCTGCGTTAAGCATTATTATAGTTATTTACATATCGTTACCTAAAACGCAAAAAGCCCTATCTAACGTTTTGAAAGTTTTACAGGAGAAACAAAAGCTTTTTAATATGATAAATTTATAAATTGCATTTTACTGTTTAAAATCAATTTTTCTTCTATTTTTCTTGTAAAACAATCCAGTTGTTTTCACAATTAGCAATGTTGCATATTATGCAAATTGTTAGTTAGTCCTTTTAGCATTTTTCGCGTGTTCTTTTGTAGATAGGGCCTTTTGTTTTTGGTAAATAAAATCGCTAATTTTGGTCGAAAGATACCAAATTGTTTTGTGGCCATTTGAGTTGATGCAATACATCAGAATCAATGAAAAAGTCTATTTTTAATTTTTTGTTAGATAGGGCCTTTTTCGTTTGAGGTAACGATATGCAAAGAAGACTGGTCCTTATTTTTTGACTTCAAAATTTATAAAGATTGAAAATGTTATTGTTAGCAGTGTGGCCATTTTGGCATTTTTTTTTTAGGTAAATTTAACATTAAAAATTTTTTATTTAGCTGCAAATTTTTAATTTAGTGCTTGGCATTTTATTTAGCATTTTTACAAAATGTTTTTAGCTTTTTTTTTTTAGCAGTATTTATTTTAAAAATTAGGACGAATAGTAAAAATTTATGTTGCTATTAAATTGATAACGATGACGATGACGTTAAATGAAATTAGGGTAAATAACTTTTTATTAAATTTCAAATTGTTCAAACTTGTAAATTATGTTTTTCGATTATAAATACGCGGCTCAGCCCCCAGTAGCAGTAAAAATAGTGTAAATAGAAAAGCATTGGAAGTCGAATTCGAGTGAAATTAAAATCGAAGAAATTTCGAAAACGAAAATCATAAGAACGGTATGATTTTCAGAATACCACAAAATCACACGTGTGATTTTAAAAGCACGTGATTTGAAATAACGTGACTTTCAGAACAAGGGGTTTAATTCTGCGAGTCGTGATCGAATATTTTTTCGATTCGAAAGCTATTTTATTTCTAATTCTTTCAGTCGATACTGAACGAATCGAAAATTAATTTTTCAATGTTATAAAGCATTTACTTTAGTTTTCACGACACTGAAAAAAAATTTTTTCGTTCGAATTGAAAAAGCATTCGCTCACGACTGCCAGAAATACACCCCAGGCCCGTATATAATACTGATTTTTTTCTTTACCTATAAAGAAGGTAAGGCTTAAAATTTTTGATTTTTGAGATTTGACTACGTTGCAATAAAGGAGCGATATGTGCTTATCCTTATCAGAAAAAACTACAATTCGTTGAACCTGCGCCGCTTTTAATTTAACTCGATTTCGATTTCCAGAACATGGCTGATAGAAAGGAAAAAAGAAGAACAAGCACAGAAGGAAGTAGAGGAAGGTAGGTTAGGAAGGTTATGAAGAAAATTTAAGCCGTGGAAAAAGAGAAAGGCAGGGAGAGAAAGAAAGATAGAAATGAAGGCAATGCAAGGAAAGAAAGCAGAGAAATTAAATAAGAAAAGGAATATGAAAGGAAGGAAGGAAAAAACGCAGTGGAATAAATTTTAAAAAAGGCACAAAAAAAAAACAACGGAAAGAAGGAAAGAAAGATAATTATGGTACAAACGGATGGAAATGATAAGGCGAATTGGAAATAATTAAGGCTAGGAAAGGATATAAATAAACAAGGATGAAAAAAGACTAATAACGACACGGAAAAGTAAAAAAAAAATGAAAGTAATAAAGAGGGAAAGAAATGAAAAAAATGGGAAGGAAAGAAATATGTAAACAAAATTATAGATAAAAAGAAAGGAAGAGGAAGAATGAAAAGGAAAACGCGAATAGGAAGTAAATAAGGCAATGAAAGAATAGGAAAGAACCGCGGAGTAAAAAAGACAAACAATAATAAGGATGAAAAATAAAACAAAAAATGAAAGGAAAGAAATAAAAAATGGGAAGGACAAAAAGAGAATGATAGACAAAAAGAAAGGAAAGTGAATATTGAAAATAAAAAAGTTAATGGAAGGAACGTAATGCAAATAAAGTATAGAATATAACGGAAATGAAAAAAAGGAAAAAAATTATAAGGGATGAAAAATATGAAAAGAGGAAAATTAAGAATAGTGTTCGTATGTGGAATAATCTTCCGGCTGAAGTCTTTCCTCTCACTTTCAACATGAAAAAAATTAAGTCGAATATTCACAAGCACTACTCCCTCAATCCTCCTTCCCATCATAGATGGGGGGTAGTGCACTCATTTTGCAGTTTCAACTTACAGTTAGTGATAGTGCAAAATTATTGCAATCATTTTGTTGATGTTGAGTGATGATTTGAAAATTAGCAGCCTCACGAAATATGAGTGATAGTGATGCTAAAAAATTTAGCACTAAAAAAAATAGTTTGATTTAAGAAAAAGCAAACATCAGTTTATTGCAACTTTTTTGCTCTTCACTCATTTGAGTGCAACTTAAAATTTTGCACTAAATTTACAAACAAAAAACTGGGTTTTTCATGATTAAAGCCATGAGATATTCCGTTATTGACAAATTATTCACATTTTGTTAATTTCCTTTCTTATGCATTACATAAAAAGAATCAAAAACCATGCAAATACAAAATTACATTCTTTAAATTTTAGTGAGAGTCTGTTTATATGCAGCTTTTTGATTGCAAGTACAAACTTTGCACTATTTGAATTAAGTGCAGATTTTTGCATTGAATCGTTGTTTAGTGATATTGAAAAAATTTGCATTATCACTAGTTTTTTTTAGTGGTAGTTAAAAAATAGCAATCATCACTTAAGCTGGTAAAAAAACGAGAGCAAACAATTTTTTTGCAGTTTTGTTTAGTGATGGTGCACTGCTGATTTAAATCAATATTTAGTGCACTACCCCCAACTATGCTTCCCTTAACCTTATTTTCCTTTTTCCAACACAATGCAATACACTGCTCCTAACAAAAAAAAAATTATAAATAAAATATACGAATATATCAAAGAAATTTTTTTATTTCATGTTTAATAGTTACGAAAGGAGAATAACGTCCTTGAAAAGCAGACAAACACGTTTAAGTCTAAAATACAAAATTTAGAAAAGGAGAAGGAAAATCTGCATGCTGAAAAAGACCATTTAGAGGAAGATCATAAGAACTTTAGAGAAAGGTAAATTAAAAATATTAACTACACAATTAAAAAGTGTTTAATAGTTGCCATTTTAAGTATTGCTTCAACAAATAAAAGACTTCAGGATGCCGAACAACAAGTGAAGCAAGACAAACAAGAATTAAAAGCAAAAACTGATATAATAAAAAGTCTGCAAACTGAGTTAATAAATAAGAAGCAACTGGAAACAGATTTAGCTGATATAACAAATAAATTCCAAGACCTACAAGCTCAAGTAAATTCAAAAGCTCAAAATGAATGTGTGGAACATTTAAAGGAAATATCGGAACTTACTAATAAAATAAAATGCATGGAAACTGATAAGGAAGTTTTACATAATCAAAATGAAAAATTGGATGAGGTTAGTAAAAACCCGATCAATTCCTTTATAAATAGTTGACAATTTTTTTTTTTTTTAAGGAAATAAAGTTTCTTAAAAATCTGCGCGAAAAACTTCAGGAAACTGAAAATAAATTGCAGTAGGTATTTTTTACCCAAAAAAAATCTCAAAAAAATTAAATTTAATTTTTTCTGTTTAAGAGACCTTAAAGCAGAATATGATGCCAAAAAGAAATCTGTAGAAATTGTGGCAGATTGTTCAAAGGAAGTTCAATTAGAGGTATTTACAATTAAAATTATTAAAAACACATATAATTTCGAACATCAAATTTTCTACTAGCTTGCCAAACTTCGTCAATCCGACGCGGAAAAACGACGTGAAATAGAAAAACTTAAAACAGAACTTTCTAAAGCACAATTTAACATTTGCCAGATGGAACAGCAGGTTCAACGTGATCAGCAGTTATTAGATGTACGCAGTGGTCTTATAAACTCTTTGCAGACAAATGAGAAAACTCACCGTATTCATATGGAAGAGTTATTTGCTCAAGTGGGCGACAAGAATAATACAATAAATGAGGTAAAATTTTTTCACAAGAACTGTGGTTAAGGGGTTTTATTTTAAAATATATATATGTATTCAGCTTAATTCTGAATTGCAAACGAAATCAGAAGAATTTCGCAATTTATTTACCACATTAAGTACTAAACAAATGGAAGTGGCAAATCAAGAGCACATTATTAAACTTTTGGAAGAGAGTAATGAACGTGGCCAAATGTTGCGAGTCAAACAAGAGGAAAAAATTGGGCGCATGGAAGAAGAGTTAGCTCATTTAAAGCAGACGATGTAAGTGGGGAAAAAAAACGCTATTGAAAAGAGAGTTAAAAAGATACAGTGTTCTTAATCTTAAGTACAGAGATTGGACAACAGATTAGTCTTAAATCTTACTATAGACTATAATATTCTAAACATTACACCAAACTATTTTATAGATTGGACTAGACTATGACTTATATTTACTATAGGGTGATCCATTTCGAGGTTCCCTACTTTTTTAAAGAAAAAACACAGAAAATTCAAATTTAATGGGGAATGTTTATTATCATTTGAAAGAACATTCTTTGGCATTTATTTTTTGAAGATTATGTCTATCAAATGTTGGCCGTTGCTATGTCGCAGATGGTCCATCCGTTGAGTCCAATTTTCGATGTCTCGTTCGAGCATTTCGACTGGTAACTGGCGAATGACACGCGTGATGTTTTCCTTCAAGGCTTGAATCGAAGCGGGGTTGTCCGCATAAGCTTTAGACTTTACATATCCCCACAGGCAAAAGTCCAACGGTGTGATATCACACGATCTTGGTGGCAAATCGACCGGCCCAAAACGTGAAATCACCGAAGTGTTCTCTCAATAAATCCATTGATTGATGCGATATGTGGAAAGTGACGCCGTCTTGCTGAAACCAAATGTCGCCGAGATCACGAGTTTCAATTTCAGGCATCAAATAGTCGGTTATCATGGCACGATAACGGTCGCTATTGACGGTTACGTTCGCACCGGCATCATTTTTAAAGAAATATGGACCGATGATTCCACCGGCCCACAAGCCACACCAAACCGTTTGTTTTTTCTGGATGAAGTCGCAGTTCTTGAATCTCTGCAGGTTGCTCTTCGTCCCAAATGCGGCAATTTTGTTTGTTTACATACCCATTGAGCCAGAAATGGGCCTCATCGCTGAACTAAATTTGACTCGAAAACGTCGGATCTTGGAACTTTTCAAGAGCCCATAGAGCGAAGCGGTGTCGCTTGGGAAGGTCGAGTGGCTTCAGTTGTTGCACTAGCTGTATTTTGTAAACTTTTAATTTAAGATCTCGACGTAAAATGCGCCAAGTCTTTCCATACATCAATCCGAGTTGCAACGAACTGCGCCGAATCGACTCCACGGTCTCTCAGCTACGGCCGCTATATTTTCTTCACAGCGTGCTGGACGTGGTATATTCGGTCGAATATTATCCAATAATGAATGCTGGGTCTGAAAATGGGTGATGGTGTTGCGAATAGTACGCTCAGTAGGCCGATTATGTTGACCATAAGTTGAGCGCAGTGCACGAAACACATTCCTCACAGAACGTGAATTTTCGTAATAAAGTTGAACGATTTGTAAACGTTGTTCAGGCGTAAGTCTTTCCATTATGAAATGCCAAACAATACTAAACAAAAATAACATGACAGCATGACACGACTCACACGTGATCTGTCAAAAAAGGCTATTGAAAAAAAGTATCTACATGAATCACCCAATATTGTAGAGTAGACTTAAATTATCTTATTGATTAGACCCCATTATTTTTTTCAATAGGTAGGTGAAAATATTGCATTAGATATCTGAATTGATTTTGTATCGGATTAATAAGAGTTCTTACCGATTAAAACTCCTCCTGACACGTTCCTGCATCCTACGAAACTGTCGGATAAGGTTTTTCTCTCCTATGGTATAAAAAACACCGGCTTTGCTATTTAAAGCAACTACTCAAAACTGTTTTGAAAGAAATTTTAAATAAAAATTTGAAAATAAATTTTTTTTATTTTTCGGGCCTTTTTTACTATTTTTAGGTAAAATATCAATTTTGTCTGGGAGTTCTTTTAATTTGTTGCGCCTTATTTCATTCCTTTTCGATAAACTGTTTTTGGGAGATATTTCATTAATTTCTTTGCGAATTATTTCATAATAAATTATCGCCCAAAAGTTGGGATTTGTTTTCTTTTTGCTTTGAGAATTATTTAATTTATTTTGGGATTTATTTCTTTTTTCCAGTTTGGGACTTATTTTATTTATTTTGGGATTTATTTCATTTGGAGTTATTGCACTGGGACTTATTGCCCCGGGAACTTATTTCGCAGTGCCCTTTTTTAGTACATACTCGTAGTTTGACACTACCTTCCTGTTTTCCCTTCTTATAAAGTAAAGCGCTCACTATGTTTTTCCCGTTGTCTTTTTTTTCTATGAGTATTTGAATATTCAAACGTTCGTTCGCGAATGCTGGGCATTGTCTTTGTGATTTCTTTTCTTTTTTGCCATATTTGTAATGGCTTGGCTTTCGTTTATATGGATCTGCATTTTATTTAGATGAGACTAGACATTAGATAATACTGTAGTTTTAACATTAGATTATATTGTAGACTAACTACTAAAGGTGTTCGTAGACGACATGTTTTTTACATCTGACTTGTTAAATTTCCCACTGTTAAATACATACATGTCGTGTGTTACCTTTAAAACATTGCATCTGCAAAAGTTCAGTAAGAGCGTGCTCTATTTTCTTCTGACAAAACATCTGTCATCAGCTGTGTCAAAAATCTATGCCGGGAAGAAACCGGCAGCGGCGGTGCACTATTGACGGAATCATTAGCCGGCTGAAGTTAATATTTTACAATAACGATAAATGTATGTTTAATAATTTCACCATTGAATAGAAATTAACTGCCTGTTCAACGATTTCGAACGTTAACGTTCGCATAGAAAATAACAATTAATACAAAAATAAATTCAATATTTTTTATTTTTTTCGAATTTATTCTATGAGATAAATTTTTCTGTACATACAATATACTTCATTGCTATCCAAAGGATAGCTAAGGTAAAATGAAACAAGAAGATACAAGATAATAGTCTGGTAGTGTATAAAGTTATTCCTAAAAATTGAAGGAATACAACTATTACAAAAAGCTTTATAAAATATATAACTGAAATTTAGCTCATAGAATAAATTCGAAAAAAATAAAAAATGTTGAATATAATAAAGTAGCTCATGAAAAGAAATGATTCCCAGATTCTATTTACAAAAACAAAATGTAAAATTTTGTTGCTATTTTAAATGTAATTTCCTATGCGAACGTTAACGTTCGAAATCGTTGAACAGGCTGTAAGTTCGTATACTCGTATATAAAAAAAAACGTTTCATTATAATATCCTAAATCGGTTTCTTCAAATTTAAAGAAAAAAATGTTAAAATGGCTGAACTTTTTACTGCGCAAATAAAAAATTTGGTGCCGGTCGCACGCTATTTTAAAACCGAGAACTACTTTGGTTTCTGCAATAACTATGCGAAAAAACAGAGACAATGTCAGGAGCAACTTACATGTACGTGTGTGACCAAATATTATAAACCTTATGTAAAACAGCAATTTTGACAGAAATGCATAATTACATGTGACTTGTAAAGTTGACAAGTCAGATGTAAAAAACATGTCGTGTACATGCATCTTTATTACAGACTATGCTACGCCATAGGCTAAAGTGTAAAATAAAATTTAAAAAGGTATAGTCATTTTATTAAAAATAATTTTTGAATTTTACTTTTATAGCAAAATTTATCAGCAACATTGTCAAACTACTTTTCTAATGCCATACTAGCAAAAGCTTTTTTTTAAACGAACACAACGGAAAACTTTGTTTTAAATGGCCAAAATTTCAAATTTACAGTTAATCTAACAGTAAAGTATGACTTTTAAACAAAAAAAAAAAAAGCTTTTTTGAAAGTTTTATGTTTCAAAGTTTTCCGTTAGCTCAATTTTCACAAGCATAAAGCTTTCAATTAAGTGTTAATTAAAAAAAAAAAAAAAAAAAGAAAACTTATAATACTTTTTTCTGACTTTCAGAGCCGTTTATCAAGCAAACATTTTGTCTGGAAACAGTAACAAAAATTTATTCCCTCCCATATTACCGCGTAGTAATGTGGACTTTAATGAAAATTTTTATTATTATGTAAGTCAGCGCAAGCGAAAACGTCAAGTTGATATAAATGTTAAAAAATATGAAGCCTAATTAATGGATTATTTCAAATTATTGTATTTTCTGGAATTTATTTGAAAGAAATTAAACAAAATTTGTTAAAAAAATTTTATTGACCAATTTTTATCTGAAAGGCGATAAAACTTATTTACATATTAAGGCTTATTTTTTTGCCACCAACTGTTTGTTTTTAAATTTATGTTGTCATCTTAATAATAAAGGGCTTAATTAATCTACAAGCATTCGCAAACTTACATTACTATAGATTTCTTGAAATAATTTAGACAAATTAGAACAGGGACAAATTAGTAGACTATAAATCAGAGAACATCAATTAATATAAAAATATTGAAAACATAACCTACATAAAGCAATTTTTATGTATTATTGTGATTTAATAGCAACGTGCAACTAACTTGACTTTAGATGATGGGTAAAATTAGTTTCTTATATGGTTGGTATCTGGCATAACTTTAATTTAGTTTTTAAACAAGTCCGACCGATCAAGTTTTTAGTTGAATCGCCAGCATGAAGCCTGCCCATAGTCTCCAAAAGTATACTCTTTACTCTAGACCATGGCCCAATTTGTAGGTCTGCGCAAAATTACAAGAATGCAACAATAGAAAGAACAACACGTATTTTGTTTGTGTAAATTATTTTCCAATGTATTTGTTTGTTTACAAAATGGGCAAGATGTCAAAAACAATTACTACAAAAACAATTGCACGTATAAAACACAACTCTGCAAAAAATCAGCAGGCGTTTCGAGCAGACCTACTAATTGGGCCATGACTCTAGACTAGGAATAAATATTTCAGGTTTGATAAAAGCTTATGAAACGAATTTCTGTGATTATTACTTGCGGTCTATCGTTATTGACAATAATCGATTACTATTGACAGTCACTTGATATTTTCTAGGGCGCTTTTAAGTCGACTTCGAGTAGAATTTTCTCTGTTTTAGTCGGCAGGAAGTTTTGCGACGACTCGAATGAAAGTTAAATGAATTTTAAGTAGAATGTAAACATATTTATTAAGTACGTTAAAATAAAAAAAAAATGCAAATTTAAAAGAAGTTAGGGGCACAAATTTAAATAGTCAATTCAATGCGAAAATTCGGAAAAGTTTGCTAAAATAGCGAAAATTTTTAACTTAAGACGATTGCCTCAAAGAGCAACAAAACTACGCAAAATTGCAAAAATTTGGAAAAGTTTGCAAAAATATCGAAAATTCGCGCAAATGTTTAATATTTCAAACAAGCCATAAAATTAATTAAAAGTCCCTAAAACTATAAGGAATGTCAAAAATTCGGTAAAAATTGCAAAATTAGCGGAAATTCAACTTACAGTAAAAAATAGCTCTTATCGCGAACCAGGCAAAAATTCCAAATCGGAAACAAACTCTAAAATTAATTTGATATCGCTTAATCGGTTAAAAAACAAAGTGTCAGAAAAAAGCATAAGTAGCGTTATACCATGTTCACACGGACAGCAATATTCGTGTTTCGCTCTCCCATTCCTGTTTCTCGCCCCAAACATGATTGAAACAACATGTTTTGCCATACAAAATTTTGAAAGCGAAACAGGTCGTTTCATTTTGAAACATGTTGCGAAACAGGAAAAATATACTATCATCTCCAATTTTGATAACAATTATCGTTAGTTTATCTGAACTAGCTCTCAAAAAAAATCAAAACAAAGAAAAAAACAAAATAAAAATTCATGTTAAATAAAATAAAGTGAAAATAATTAAATAATAATATTAATAAAAGTTTTAAATAATATATTTTGAATTTTTACTTACATTTTAATCTATTTTAAATAAAATCACACTAACAACACAAAAAAAAAATGTCAACATGAAACAAGAATGAATCGTATGAACAGCGTGTTTGGCAATCGAGTTTCAGAGAGCGAAACGAGTGGTTTTTATCGTCGTATGAACATAGCATTAGCAAAATTAACTTTAATGATGAAGAACAAAAATAATAGAAAAAAAAAAAATTGGAGATGGGAATTTTTTCTGTCAGATTTTCGATAACCTGTCGACGTCGACACAACTTTCTTAAAAAATACCAAATTAACGTCGAAGTGATGTAGTCGCCGACTTGATGTGACAACAAATAAAAATTAATGTCGACGTCGACTACGACTTACATAATAGGCATGATTATCTTTATAATGAACCAAAAATGGAAATATTTACTAACAGATGCAAAAAGTGTCAAACGTGCCAATATCACATTTGAAAAGAGCCTGTGTTAGCTCTTTTTAAAAAAGAGCCTGTGTTAGATTTTTTTAGAAAAAAGAGCTAACGGGAAAAATTACGAGCCAGCAGTAATAAAAAAGGGCTAAATCTAGCCCCAAAATAGCTAAGTTGGCATCACTGTATGTAACTACTTGATGCAGCAAATGAAAATATTAAAAGTTTTAATACTAACATCGCCATGTGTACGCCACCATAAACAATCAGGTATTTAAATAGTCATCGTCCAAACGTGCAATATTGGCTGCAGCAATTCTTATTTTATTTTGTAAATCTCACTCTTTTCAACTTGAAGTTGGCTGTAGGTGTATTGGTATTAATATACAAAATATATAAAGAAGATAAAAATAAAAAAATTGCATCCCTGGAGTTTCATAGTGTGGACACTAGTGCAATTTCAAATAAGAATTAAAAAAATTGCAGCAACAAAAATTTCAAGTCTGGACGATGATATAGCAATTCTTATTTTTATATTTTTACTGCATTTCAGGTTACGTGTAAACGTAAAATAAGTAGTAGGCAAATTACGGCATTCGATATCGATCAAAATTTCCATTTAAATTGTATTGTAATTTCAATCGGTATCGAATGTCGTTATTTGTTACAGGATGCTTTGTTATCAATACACGAGATCTGTTTAAAAAAAATGTTTCTCATGTAGCAGCAGTCTCAGAAAACGGTATCCTTGAAAAAATATCTCAAGGAACTGGATGCAACTCCACAATCAGACTTCTCATTATGGCGTGCAGCTAGAAATCTCAAAAGACCAGTTATCTCTAAACCACCTTTAAGAAACTTTAATGGAAGTTGGGCAAGAAATGATACAGAAAAAGGAAATCTATTTGTTAATCATTTGAAAAACGTAATTACCCCTCATACATCCCACAATATTACTGTTGAGCTACCACCTGTTGATGCAGCTGTTCCCCTAAGATTCGAGATAAGAGAAATCGAAAAGGCTATTTGTGATGTAAACTCCAAGAAAGCTTCTGGTTTTGACAAGATCAGTAACAAAATGCTTTTGGAGCTACCCAGCATAGCAAAGAAAATTATTCTTTTTATTTTTAATGCTATTTTACGCCTTGAATACTACCCTCAAGAATGGAAAGTTTCCTATGTTACCATGATACCTAAACCGGGAAAAGATCACACAAAAGTTGAGTCATATAGGCCTATAAGATTATTATCTATTATATCAAAGCTGTTTGAGAAACTCTTAGTGTCAAAATAAATCCCAATTTTAAATAAAAAATAGATGAATTCCTAACCATCAGTTCGGCTTTAAAAAAGAGCACAGCACAATTGAACAAACCCATCGGATAGTAAACGCCATAAGAAACCCCTTTGAAGAAAAAAAAATATTGTTCCGCTCTCTTCATCGATGTGTCTCAAGCATTTGATAAAGTCTGGCACGAAGGCTAATCACATAAATTGAAGCTAAACTTACCAGTAAACACACACAAGCTGTTAGAAAGCTACTTAGTCGGTCGTGAATTCATTATTAAAGAAGGCGACTTTTTAAGTTCTCCTCAGCCAATTGCCACTGGAGTCCCACAAGGCAGCATCCTGGGTCCACTGTTATATCTAATATATACTTCGGACATGCCAACTAACAACTACACCCAAACTTCAACATTTGCGGACGATACAGCTTTCCTAAGCGAGCATGAAAATCATCATGAAGCATCTCGTTACTTGCGGGAGCATATATCTCAACTAGAAATATGGTTAAAACAATGGAGGATAATAGTCAACGATCAAAAATGCGTACATATAACATTCACCTTGCGTCGGGATTCATGCCCCTTATTAAAATCAATAATCAAATAATACCTCAGCATTCGCATGTAAAATATCTCGGAATACATTTAGATCGCCGTTTAACGTGGAAATACCATATACATGCAAAATTAACTCAAATGAAACTAAAAGCCATTCAAATATATTGGCTTATTGAAAGAAATTCTGTCCTTAGCCTCGATTGCAATATTCTACTTTACAACTCTATCTTAAAACCAATCTGGTGCTACGGTATTCAATTATGGGGCACTGCCTCAGCGTCTAATATCAAACAAATTCAAAGGCGCCAAAATAAACTTCTTCATATAATTACAGCCGCTCCCTGGTCTGTTATCCGCAAGGATCTCAACGTGCCATTGGTAAAAACTATGATTACAAAATACGCAGTAAAATATTTTAAAAAGCTTGAACTACACCCAAATCCACTAGCTCGAAATATTTTAAATGATGGCGGCCACACTCGCTTAAGGAGAAGAGACACTGCAGAACTCACCCCATCAGAAAAGCGGTAAACACCTAAATATGTGAACAGAAACCGTGATAAGAAAAATTTTTGTCGGGCACGACATGAATTAAAGTATTAGGATAAGAATATTAGTATTGTGGTTATTTTATTATATTAAATATTGTATTCAATAAAATAACCACAATACTAATATTGTTAACACATAAGGCACGAGCTATGTTTACATTTGTCCTTCAAGTTGAGCTGGAAAAGGTCAACAAGAAAAAAGAAAAAGACAAAAACATGAAAAACAAAAAAATGTACTTTGGATTTCAAGAAGAATTCTTGGCAAAAAGTACGAAAGAACAGAAGTTAGGAAGAACATGTAAATAAATTAAAATAGATAATCATTCATTCAAAAGCAAATTTCGATCTACCAAATGTGAAATACCATTTGGTTTAAGGATTTATGTTTTACTATTGACGTCATCCGGCTGCAATAGCCGAGTGAGTAAAACGGCAAACCCCACCGACGAGATTGTGTGGTTACAATCGAAACTAGTATGGGCAACCTGTCCCTGAAAGCCTGGGTTCAAATCTGAGCGCAGTCAAGAATGAAAAATTATCAATAAAAATTTTAATTAATTTCTTATGAAAATTAAATTCAATGAACTTAAGTATTAGGATAAGATTATGATGATTACTTATTTAGTCAATTCACAAGGTATCCTAACATGTCATATTGTCAAAATGTCCTAATATTTCACAATGGTTTAAAAATATTGTTGTTGGTTTGTTAACAAAAAGTGTCTTAAATAAATAGAACGTTGCTTGCTGTGTTTATTGTGCTGTCGTAATTAATCAGAAAAGTCCAGCGCTGAGCGGCTGAGCCGTACAACAATATTTTTAAACCATTGTGAAATATTAGGACATTTTGACAATATGACATGTTAGGATACCTTGTGAATTGACTAATTGTTAATTCATATTTAATATGAAGATTCAATAAAGAAACTGGAAACATTTTTTTTTATTTTGATGGGGGTAACAAAGCGCACCGGGTTAAGCTAGCTATTTTATATAATTAACTAAATTGCTTGAACTGGTGTTAGGTAGAAAGACTTGTGCGAAGACAACTTCACAACCTCATACAGATGCCAATATTGTCCATTGCGACTGGTGTAGGTTGATATAGAATCAGAGAGTTAGGGTACATTTTAAACCCGTTTATAGTTAAATCTTATTTCTAACAATTTATAATAAAATTTTTTAATTTTGTTATCGATGGAATTTTTGTGCCACAACGATTAAAAGGTGAAATTAATCACGATTACAAGTTGCAAACCCTAATTCCGGGGGATAGCGTGGTGTATCGCAGTGTCATATTGACACTTTAGTTACTGTGTGCAAGTGTTATTTAAGATTGCCATTTAGTAAGACTTTAAATAGCATTTTTATACATTTATATGTATCTTAGTATGCCTGTACTACATGTATGTACATACATACATATAAATTTACAATACTCTTTTGTCGTTATGTTCTGTTCAGTTATGTGTGACCGATTCCTAGACAGACTTAAATAGAATTTAGTTATTCTCGTCTAGATAGCGGTTGATAAATTTAATTTATATAATTTGAAATATTTTATAGTAAAAAAATATAAAAGTTGTATTAGAAATTAAATTTCTAGTTTGGCATTCCAATAACTGAAATCTTAAACTAAAAAATTCTGTACAATCGTAGACACTTGCGGCTTTGTGGTATAAACACAATTGAGACGAATGACGAGTTTATTGTAACGAATATTCGGCGTCAGAAAAAAGACAACATTTGTGCATATTAAAAAAAAAAAAAAAACAAACAGTGCGTCGGCAGAAATACATTGTGAATATGGAACTCTGCAATAGGTTTATTTCTATTTCTTATGCCGACTTGGGGGAGAGTGAGAGTTGTTCTTTTCAATTTCTTACTCCCCGTCGACCATATATGTACATGATTTGCTGTTTTAACATGATGTTATAAAATCTTTTAAGTTATAAAAGCGTTGTTAAAACATATGCATTAATAACCGTTTTAAAATATGCGAAAAACTCTAACATGATGAGTGTATACCTAAAGCCTCTAGTACACGGAATGTAAAAAGCCACATGCGCATGTGGTTCTGACGTAATTTTGACGTCAATGCAAAGCCACAATAAACATTGCGTGTTGTGTGATGACGTCAAAATTACGTCAGACCCACATGTGCATGTGGCTTTTTACATGCCGTGTTCTATAGGCTTTACACTAACAGCATGTTAGCGTTAATGTTAAGCATTTCATGTCAGTTGTAGACTGGGTGTTAAGTGTTTTAGTAAGTGCTGGTTCACACTCTTCAAGTTTGAGCCGACAAGTTTTGAGCTTTACGGAGAGAAGGGAAAAGAGAATGCCACTTCTTTCCCGCTCTCTCCTAGAACTTCAAGACTTGACGGCTTAATCTAGAAAAGTGTGAACCAGCACTAAATAATCAGCTGGATAACAGTGACATCATCGAGAAAGTGAAAAAATTAATGCTTTTACACATCATAATAATTTATACAACATTTTTTTTAATATTTATTCATATAAATTCCAAATAAGATTTACTGACATTAACGGATGTTCTTCTCGCAATAATTATGTCTTTTTTTTATTCATCAAATTTCGCAACGAATTATTACTGACAAGTTCGTTATGTTGTGCGAAGTTCGCAGCTCGTTACAATTGTGTTTATAAAACGAATTTTCCAAGGCACATTCATAACGTTAACTCCTAATTTTTTGTGTTGACCGAAAATTTCATATTGCCAAAATTGACTCCATAAAAAAAAATAATGAAAAATTTGCAACTTCTGAAAATTCGAAATTATGAATGAGCCATAGTATACAACTAGTATGCCGACCCTTTGACAGGTACATAACTCATTTGTCAGTGGAACCTAATTTATGCTTGTATTAGTAAGATTTTTTTTTAAATGTATTGGTGTATAAAACTATTTCCACCACTAAACATAGTTGCATAAAATCGTACAGAATGTGGCAAAAAAAAATTTTCCAAAATAAAATTTTATTAGTTCAATAAATTTTCAATTTTTTAAATGCTGGCTGCATTTACAAACTTTTAAAAACAATGTTTGCGAAATTTTGATTCTGCAAAATCGGATAATATTTAAATAATTTATGATTTCAAATATTATTTTCATACCACAAAATGCTACTCTGCTGGTTTTAATAATATTTACAACAGAAAAAAATTAATGTCAAATAAACTAATTTAAAAATTTTTAGGTTGTGAAAAATAAAAACATATTGCAAAAGCAAATAAGCAAAATGTGTTTTAAAAAATTATTAATTATGTGTTTGTGTCATAAAATTAAATAAAATTTTTATATTTTAAAAAATTTGAAATAAAAAAATTTCAAATTTTGTTTTGTTTTTGTTGATTTGTGTGTGTTGAATTCACACAGAACGTATATGTGTGAGGGGTGAACTCAAGGACCGGAAAACGTTTTTTTTTTATGTTTTTAAAAAAATATTTATCATTGGTGTTCGAAAAATATTTTAAATTGTACAATAACCAAAAATAGATAAAAATATTTTGTTTGATATTGTTTCTTAAAGTTCAAAATAATAAAGTTCTTAAAAAAAACGTTTTTGAGAAAAATATTTTTTTTTTGTTCTTTTGTACAAAAAATTACGAACCGAAAACTTAATTTTTCTTTATAAAAATTTAAAAATCATGCGTACAAAATAATTTTTTTTTTCATCAGTTTAAAAAAATAAAAGCAAACACAAAAAAAAGATATTTATTTTTTCAGTACAATATTATTTTGTACATGAAAAAAAAAGAACCGAAAACTTAAAATTGAATTTTTTTAATTGACAAAATTTAAACTCATACGTACAAAATTATAGTAAAAAATACCTATAAAGCTAATAAATAATAAGTAGTTATAACATGATAAAGATTATCCTAGAACTAAATAGTAATCTTATCAATTACCTTGATGTTGAGTTTGAGCAACAATAAATTTTCTACATGCTCAGAACTTAAATTCCTTCTATTTTTGGTCATAATAATTGGCAAAGCACTGAAGGCTGCCTCCACAGATACCTGACCTGTGTTGCGGGTACAGCTAATGCAACAGCAGCTAGTTTTGATAATTAAGAATCTCTAAGGATTTTTTGCATTTGCAATTTTAAACACAATTTTATATTATAATTTTAATTAAAATTCTCAATTTTAACTTCAAATTGAGTTTTTATTGTTAGTTTCTAAAAACAAAAAAAAAAAAATATTTTTCTCAAAAACGTTTTTTTTAAGAACTTTATTATTTTGAACTTAGAAGAACAAAAAACACAAAATAATTTTTTTTTTTTTTTTTTTTGTACAGTTGAAAACATGTTTTGAACACCAATGATAAATATTTAAAAAAAAAAAAAAAAAAAAAAAATTAAAAAAACGTTTTTGTGTATTTTTCAAATTTTTGTTTTTTTGTTTCTTTTCATGTACAAAACACATATTGTACTTAAAAAATAAATATCTTTTTTGTGTTTCCTATTTTTTTTTTAACTGATAGAAAAAAAAAATTTATTTTGTACGCATGAGTTTTGAATTTTTCAAATGAAAAACTTAAATTTTAAGTTTTCGGTTCTTAATTTCTGATGCCTGGGTGAACTAGAAAATTGAGAACGCTCTCTCCAGTTGGCATACTTGTTCTATACTATGTCTTAAATTTTCTATAAAACTGACATATGAATTAGAAGATAAAAAAAAACAATAATACTATTATAATTTTTCAAAATGTCATATCACCTGACTACCACTTTCTTGTACAGATAAAAAAAACTTGAAAAACTCTCATATAACCTTAATGTCTTGTTAAGCAATTAAAAGAGATAAAAAAATATAGTTTTAAAGAAACGCGTTTAAAGATTTTAATTAAATACAAAGCACCAAACATAACAATTTAAGGGGCTTTCATTAATTTTAGATAAGAGTAAATTTATTAAACAAATATTTACATTAATTAAATTAATTTGTTTTGTTTTCTGCCATTTCCCATTTGTTATGTTCTTTTTTAAAAAAATGCAACATTTCTGGCGCACAATGCATTCTTTTCTTATAATCTAGCCCAATAAAACCAAAAATATGTTGCATGTTTTACCCTAAATATCTTCAAAGGGTAAGAAAGGCAGCAACATTAACACAGCTGTTCTTGTTTAAAAAAAAACATTTTGAGTTTCGTTTGTGTTTTTCGAATTTGCGGTTAAAAATATCGGAATAGAGCTGCTTTACGCCTAAACAAAAGAAAATTACATAAAAGGCTATACATTTTGTTCTTTTCCGATGGCTAAAAATATAAAACAATATGAGAGTAAAGGCAGAATTAGTTTGTACGTTCTGTTCTGTTACGAATCAGCTGTTTTGTTTTTACTTTTTCGTTCTGTTCTGTTGCGGACAAAACTGTTGAAAATAGAATTCAACGTTAAGTTACGGCCAAAGTGTGTATGGATTAGTTTGTTGTGATATGAAAAATCTGTAATTTTTTTAGGCTAGAAAAATTGGTTTTAATTACATAATGATTTTTTAAAAATTGACGTATTTTTGACACAAAATAATAGATTTTTATTTTTTACGAATTTTTTTTTACAATTTCAATGCTTTTCTTTTTAAAAGCAGATGATTCCTTTCACAGAAGAAGTAATTACAAAATATTTGTTATAGAAAGGAACTAAACAGAATGGCAACGGAAAGTAACAACCCTACGGGAAAGGGAACTAACACTAAATTTGTCACGTGACAAGTCACTTTAACATGGCGATGTCCTACGAGGGGGTTAATTGGCACCTTTTTGACACTTTGTAACAGGTCACTGAAATATCCTTCCAATTTCGGTTAAAATAATGCCTGTCGCAGATATTGTCACAAATGAACCATGTCAATATGATAGGTCCCCTTCATATAAAGTAATAGAACTAGAGAGAATCAGCCACTGCCCGCACAAAATCCAGTCCCATGAATAGTTTTGTGCCAATTACCTTTCCTCTGGACTTACTACACTCTTAACACATTATCACCAGTTAAGTGATATGTCTTGTTTTCACTTATCACAATTCGTTCTTTTTAATTATAAAATTTTGTTCACTGGTCACGGGATAAGTGCTTTAAGAGCAATTGACACAAATTTCCCGCAGGGAACTAATGTGGCCTTAACCCTTTATAAGTGCGACAAAATATGTTGGCAATATTTTGTGTCAGCAAAAAAACGCCATAATGCTGCTCCTACACGTTGCAACATGTTGTACAATTTGTACAACCAATTTTTTGTATTTGTATTACCAATTGTTAGGGGTGACGTTGTTATTCGGTTGAATAAAAAATCAAAAGAATTTGAATTTCATTCAACTGGTTTATTCCACTCAATTGTTCGAAAAAATGGCGACGTGTACACACAGAAAAAAATCTATGTAAAATCGTCGAAAACAAGGTTTATTTTACATTTTTCGGGAGTTTTGCTTAATAATTACTTCGTGTTCATTAAGCATGATTTAACCATAACTTGCGAACAAAATTAGTTTCCTTTAAAATAACTATAATTCATGTTTATTTAACACTCCAGTAAAGTTAGAGCGAAATGACATTGATATTACTACAACACTGCGATTCGACTTTAATGAAAGTTATTTCAAGTTGAAACGACAAGAATTTGAACTTGATTCCACATGAAATCAAAGACAACATATCGAGCCTTTGTTGCAATAGAGTCGCAACTCAAAAACCCTGATTTTTGAGCTAATGTTTTTAATTCTTTAATTTCCAGTGGAACATGGGGCCGCCTACTGCATAATAATGTGGAGTTAATCGCCATATCGCTCTTCATCTTGTGTGAAAATTTCATACATATATCTTATATACTCAACTCTAGAGAGAAGAATTAAATTTTAAGTTGCTAGAAAATTCATTTAATTGAGTTATGACTCTATTGCAGCAAAGGCTCGATATGTATTTATTTATTCAAGAATAATTCTAAGCACTTACCCGCGGAGAATATTTTTATTTATTTTCCTGTGGATCATGTGTTTCACTTTTTTTGTATTTTCCTTTGTTAACAGAAGGACTCACAATTTAAAGACACCAGCAGAATGGCCCAATATAGATTTCGTCATCATTCTGCTTTGAAAATTTTGTGTATTTAACTTAATAGTTTTAACAAAAGGAATACGGGTATTTTTCTTCTTTTTATAAAATATTTCAAACACACAAATAAAAAAATGTTTACTTTTCTTCTTGAAGTGTTTTTGTTGATTCTATACAAAACAAGTAAAACAGGCGTTTATGGATTTAATATTGAAAAAAGTTATTCTAACATCTTTCATTTAAAATTCATATTAAACAATGATAATTTTAAATAAAGACCACGATTTTGCAGAAATTTACTATGATTTTAAATTAACCTTTCGCCATGTTAATTTAACATTGATATTTTTTTCTGTGTGGCCGCATAAGAGTTACGAATGCAATTACAAATTATATTTTAACTTAATAAACCGACCAATAGTAACTTATGGCGATTTCTTTTCTGAGAAATATGTTGCATAAATGTTACATGTTCTACATTTACGTGTTCGTTTGTACAAAAAATACAACTGTGGGAAACATTTTCAAGTTCTTTTGTGAATATGTTGATGAAAAACATGCAAAACATGTTGCCTATTTTACCCTCACTTTTACTTATGGTGTTCATACTGCCCTGTTTTACAACTTTGGCACTTACTACTTTGTTTGTACAAACAAGACTTTATTTTATTTGCCATAACACATACCACTTATAATTTTGTGAAAAGATTGTTTAAAAACAAAATATAAAAATGTTTACATATTAAAATGAAACAATTTTATGTATATTAAAAGCGTTGCAATTTTTTTTCAAGCCATTAGTGATGTCAATATTTGTTTGAAGCCGTAATAGTGAATAAAAACCGCTTAAATAACTTTTAAAATCGCTAATAAAGTACATTAACGATAAAAGTGTAATAGTTGTAAATAAAAGCAGCTAATTTTGTTCTATTAAAGTCGCACAACATGTAACACATCGAGTGATTATAGGTAACATTAGAAAGTGTTACATGTATATACTGTAACATATTTTTTTCAGAAATGAAATCGCCATTAGACCTTAATCCCATTGATGTGAAAGAGAGCAGAGGGAATCTCTAAAGGGAATCGAACCCGCTAAGCCGCGTACTGAAAGACTAGGTCGCTACCAAGTTTCCTACTGAGGCACCCTTTATTTAATATTAATTAAGCAGGTATTTAAAAAAAGGGTAACATTTTAATAAATTTAAATGTTGTCTTATAAAATTTATAAATACAAAATTAGTAAACAAAAAAGTTTATTTCACACATATTCTCAGAGTGATTTTCCTGGCCATGAATTAAATTCTTGATAAAAAATTACATTCATTGTAAACACTCTCATTGTGTTCGACATTTTTATTATTATTAATTTATTTTTTTTTGTTGCTATTTTTTTTTAATAAATTAATATACTTCATTAATACATATAGTCTAGTCAAAAGTTAAACCTAAAGCGAAATCTGCAGTCTAGTTTATGTTTGAATATATCAGAATATGGATTAAGACTATAGTTTAACTTAAAAACCAGTCTTGTATAAAGTCCCTAATCTATATCTATTATAGTGTAAACAATATTCCAGTCTATTTTGTATCCTTGAAAGTGATCTGCAATCAAATGTAAGCTAGAGTACAGTTATTCGTTATGCTAGGAACACAACTGGGACGAACGACGAATTTTTGGCCGCGAATATTCGTCGCCAAAATAAAACATATTGGTGTATATGAAAATACACATCATAAAAGCGTCCGCCGAAATTCGTCATTTCATATGCCAGCGAACGACGAACAAATCAGTACCAGGTGACCATTTTTGATTTTATTTTAGTAAATAAAGTTACTTTTTACTTAAATAATTGTTTTTTTTTTTATTGCATAACACTTAAAAAACTCAGCGAATTTTTACTGAAAAATTCGGCGTGTTGGGCGAAATTCGTCGTTCGTCCCAGTTGTGTTCCTAGCATTAAGGTCTAATCTGTAGAACAGTTTATGCTCTAGTGTATGGTCCTATTTATAGTCTAGCTTATTGCTAAGGCTATAGTCCAATCTACATACATATAATGTCTTGTTCTGAGCCCAATTAATAGCACAGTCTGCAATCATTGCAAGCCTATACTGGCCTCCTAAGAGAGAAAGTCACAAGTGCCAAAACTCCAAAATTGAGATAAGGGCAGATTCGGAACCGTGAATGTGTTTTTGATTTTTGCGTTAAGCTTAAAATACTTTTTTTCTTCTCTAAATGACTGAAAAACTTTAAGCAAAATGGTCACATCTACCACCTCTAGCGTGTTTCCTAGACAAAAAAAGTCTTATATGCCACATACTAAATTTTAGGCTCTTAAGACTTTTTTCCATAGTATCTATGATTTTTTTTGGGATATTATGAGTCATCTTCTTTGTGTGTGCATTACAACGGACAAATTCTTGCAAACACCGACAAGTACGAACAACTTTAAACCATCGGGAAAACTCAGAAGACCTTCTTACTTCAGGCCTTATTAAAGGCCTGCTTAAAAATTCTTTTGATTCAATAACCATTCTTATCTAACTGCAAAAAAAAATGCCTCATAGCAGTCCTCGACTCTTTCGTATTAAAGATAAGATACACATTCCACACTCGCTCCTATGAGAAGGGAGACGAGAAGGAGTAGCATTTTTTGCCAAAGCAAAAGTTGAGGAATTATTTTTTTTTATCCAGTTGCCATTCTTATGTACGTGCACGATAAATTTCGAAATCGATAACTATGGTTTGACAGCTGAGAATGTCAACTATGTTGACATTTTTGTTCAGTACGGGTTGGCAAGTCATCATGAATCGTTTAACGCTAGAACGACGCCTCCAAATTGTAGATCTTAATTTTGAAAAAAATAAACCTTCGTCCATTTTACAAAGGTCACTTCTGGCTAAATGGCTACGTTAATAAGCGAAATTGCCTTATTTAAAACGAAGACAATCCTCAAGCCGTTAACGACTCAGCATTCCATGATTTAAAATTGATTGTTTCGAAATGAGCAAGGAGCTGCCGTTACGGTGAATGGCGATCGCTATCGAGCCATGCTGACTGAATTTTTGTTCCCACAAATTATTCAGCTACATCAACGTCATTTGGTTCCAACAAGACGGAGCAACTTGCATTACAGCGCTTTTGAATCAAAAACGTATTCGATAACGACTGCCAGAATTAGCCCACATTTCTGCTTAGCAAATACCAGTTCTTACATGATCCTTACCTGCTTAGTATAGCATTAGGTTGAATACTACTGTTAAAAGCGAGTCTCCTTGTTTTGCTCTACTGTTTATGTGGAAGGTGTCAGTTGCCTCTTAGTCGGAAAACGCTTGGGGTATTAAGTTGCTATCGATGGAGTCAAACGCTTGCTTGAGGTCTATCAAAAGTAGATGCATGTCGATACCACATTCAGAGGATTTTTCGCAGTGATGTTTTAAGAGAAATAGTTGATCAGCTGTGGATCTGCATGGTCTAAGTCCTCCCTGATATTCTCCTGAAGCTTTCATTGTTCGTTCGGAAAGGATATTCGTGAATATTTTGTGACAGACGTCTAAGAGAGTTATTCCTCTAAAGTTGTCGCATAGGCTCTTATCGCCTTTCTTATGTATTGGCACTAAGAAGCCAAATCACTACGATGTCGTGATTTGCTCCTAGTGCCAGATATTGCTTATTAGTTTTTGAAGGGTATCGATGTCATCGCCACCCATTATCTTAAGGAGTCCAGCTGTAATCCCACTTCTCCAGGCACCTTGTTATTTTTCATTTTATTAATTGTTTTTACAATATCATTTCGGCTTGGCGGTGGTATGTTTTCTTCTTTATGTCGTCTATAATGGCTAACATATTTGTGTCATCGGGGCCCGTGTTATATAGTTCGCAAAAAAGCGTTGCACCGCTTTGTCTTTACAGACATTGACCCTGGGCTGAAAACCGTTCGCTTGCTGTCGATACTTTCTATAGAAATCTCTGCTATTATGATTGGAGAAATCGTTGTTTATATCCTCTATTCTTGTTTTAAGGGCGTCTTTCTTTTTTTCCCTGCAGATTTTGTTAGAAATTCTGTATAATGATTCATCATGTTTGCACGGGCCTAATTCTTTAGTCTTATTGCATCTAAACACTCACCATCAAACCATTCTTCACTTTGAGATCTCTTTTTGTCACCAATAAATTCAGTAGCTGCTGTTATTATTGAAGTCTGGAGACGTTTCCATCGGCTTCGATTGTCATAGTCCTGGCTGTATTCATTTAGTTCGCTGATAGTCTCGGTCGCAATTTGGGTGCTGTATTAGGCTCATTAAGTTTATCGATGTCCCATCTTCGCATCGTGGTTCTACGTGTATTGGCCACGGTTGAGATTTTCTGCCGCTGTCGTACTTTTACCAGGTAGTGGTCACTGTCTATATTCGTACTTCTGCACGAATGAGCGTCTATTATTGATGTCTTTCTACGTTTAGATATTGGAGCGTGATAAATTTGGTTTGAAGTATCTTCCACGTGCCCTAGTGTATTCTTTTATGGAGGAATTTTGTACTGCTGATGTATAGATTTATCGCTTCTGCAAACTGACACAATCTAAGGCCATTTCCTGATGTCGTTGTGGTGTAATGAGTGATTGCCTGCGACTTTTCTATTGAATTCTTCCATGCCGATCTTGTCATTGAAGTCACCTAGAATTAAAATAATATTTTAAGCCGCAATAGTATGACAGAGATTCTTAAAGTTGTTGTAAAAATTGTCTTTGATTGCCTCGCCTGCCTCCTCTGCTGGGGCGTATGCTGATATGAGTGTAATGTTGTTGAATTTTCCCCTGATGCGAAGTTTGCACATTCTATGTTCATAGGAAGATAAACCGAGTACTGATGATCTGTATTTCTTTGAAACTAAGAAATAAGTTAAATTTCTCCGTGTTATCTGGTCATTACCAATATAATAAAAACTAAAATCACTCTTTTTATCTCCCAGCTGCCTGCCCAACGTATTTCTTGAATTGCCGGTATGTCCACGTGTAGATATATCATTTGCCGTGAAGTTTCTTGCATTGAGCCTGCCCTTATAGTGGGTACACACTATGCAAAGCTTTTACGCAATCTGACAAATTTCATTGTTTATTGCATATTTTGTATTCGTGTGTATGATCTCATTTCGGATTGCATTCGAGATTTCATTAACATCAAAATATTTTTATACCCTTCACTGAAATAATTTTCTTCACAGATCCAATGGATTTTGACATTAATCCAATGAATAATTAAATAAAAATTCAACCGATGTAACGCTTTATTGGATTAATGAAGCATGTTTCATTAGCCCCCAGTTAATGAAATGTTTCATAAAATCGATCAAAATGTTGCATTAACTTAAAGCAAGAAATTTTATTTAAACTGTATTTATTTGTCATCACATGAATAAAACATTTCATTACCATAATGATGAAGAGTCAAAGGCTCAAAGAAATTTTTTTCATTATTTTAATGAAAAGGTTTAATCATAATAATCATTATGGTTATTTATTTCAGCCATTTTTACAATGTTCGTTTTGAGTTGTTGTGAATTTTATTTTATTTTTTTTATTCCTGTTAAAAATTATCAAGTCATATTAATTTTATTTCGTTTTTATATTATTATGTGATGTTCTACTTTCTTTAGCTTACCATTAAGTAAATTGCATTTAATTTATTTTTTAGAGCGCGACGACCTTCATCAGCATGCTATCCATTTTACTGGTTTGTACTACTACGTTTATTTTGTGTATTGAAATTAACAATTAAAGGAAAAGGAATTTGAGAATTTTTTGCTCTTATTTTTTCTTTTTCATTGTTTTCTTTTTTAACCTTTTACTAACATTTAGATAAAATCAATATTTCGTTATCGTAATGAATTTCTTTCATTGATATTGTGAATTATTAAAATTTACTATTTTTTTTCACAAATTTTCATGTCTTTTGCCAAAAATTTAATTAAATATACATTTTAGCAACAGTTCTACACTGATAGAAAAAGCGTTATAACGCTGATATATTTTGACATTAGTACTTTGACAAGTGTCCTTGTTTTTAAACCCATGATACTTTACATCATTGTGATGACAGCCTGAACGTCACTCGACCAAATTGTTATCAGGGTCAAAAATTGAAAAAACGTCATCAATGGGTTGACACATCGGCATCACAGAAATGACGAATCGGAGCCAGTTTAATAAAAAACCATCGTAGAATCGACTCATTAGACTCAATTTAATGACTTTTTGTCATTGGGGTCAGTGCTGCCACGACTTATAAAATTTTTACAACCAAAATTTTTAAAAAAGTTACCAAATGTGAAAAAATATAACCAAATTAGAAAAGCTTTTTGTCTATTGAGAAAAACATTAGAATTTATTTTATGTTCCAATGTAAAACAAAGGTTATTTGCACTTTATAGGAAAATATTAATTACGAATTATGAAAACCAAACAAGAAATATAATTCTTGTACAATTTAAACATATGTATTACGAAAAACTTATATTACAAGTTTTTATTTATTTGAGACCTTTTTCATAAGATATATTTTTATTTTTTAAGACTAAACCCGTCAAATTTCCATACAAAATTCCCTTCAAAATAAACGAAATTTGTACTTCACAGTTATAAATAACAAAATAGGAAAAAATTAAACTGTCAGTGGCAGAGTTGTGAAATGTGGCAATTTTTAAATTTTTTTGGCGATCAACATTTACCTTAAGCGATATGGCGATTGTTTTGGCGAAGTTGGATACTGTTGGCCATATGCGAAATGCATTTTTGTGAATATTTTCCAATTTACATACATATATCTAAAATATTATTTAAATGGGTATAACTTGTTTCTTTGGTGTGTAAGTTGTATTTTAAAATTATAATTGTTATTGTTACTGTTTCAAAATTGTTCTATTCGAAATATTTTGTGAATCATTGTTTTTTTTTTTATTATGACGAATATATTCAAATTCGTATTTCAAAACGTAAATTCTATGGGGAAAATGTATATGACTGACAGTCAACGTTTTTTTTTTGTTATAAAATAAAAATATTGCCTTTCATTATCTAAAAAACATTTAAAAAAAATATACATATCGAGAAGTTATAAAAAGTAAAAATTCAAATTTCTTAAATTCACGCCATTATCTTACCGTAAATTTCATAAGTTCTAAAATTATAGATTATGTATATATAAATTTATTTTGAAAAATCATTAAAATTGCTATGTGTATTTCAATATATTAAAATATACTAATGGAAATAATGAAAATTTAGAACATTTTACTTATATTCAAATTTTTAGAAACATATCAATAAAACTTTATTTCATTTCAATTTCAGAACATGACAGTTAATAATATTAAAATCAAATTTGGCAATTTCTTTCTTAACAAAAATCCTTAAAAAAATATGTGGAAGCTGTTTTGAAAGGGATTTTTTGCTTACAATAAAGTATAAAAAACTTCCTTTCATTTGAATCAAATAATGAGAAAATTTTCGATGTCGATTATAATTTCTTTCGAATTGACCCCCCATGTAAATAAAAAGGTTAAAAATTTAAAAAATCTAAATTGAAAGTATATCAAGAAAAACATATTCATACGTATTTTATATTTTAGAAACAAAGTAACCAAAATGAAAAAAATATTCACATCTCCACATTGAGAATAAAAATAAACGGCAGCTCTGATTGGGGTTGACCGTAACACATGTTTGTTTAACGTTTGTTTTAATCCGCCCTTTGTTTACAGAAGAACTCTCAATTATAAGACACCAGCAGCAACGCCGATATGGTTTTCTTAATCATTCTTTGAAAATATTATGTTTTTTTTTTTTTTTTTTTTTTTTTTTTTTTTTTTTTTTTATATTTATTCCTACGCTAATCCCGATAATCTCTTCGCTTGTCTGCAGGAGACCAGATTCTCTGGCGGGAATCGACCTCGCAACCCCGGTACTGATAGACTAGTTCACTACCAGGTAGCCTACCGGGGCACCCAATTGTATTTAACTAAATAATTTAGAAAAATAGAATATGGGAATTTTCGCTTCTCATTTTACTTTTTAAACATAAAAAGCGGCCAGGTTCTGGAAATCGAAATCACGAGAAATTGAAATCGTTGGATTTTTTAAATGCAATTTTTTTAAAATGACACGCATCTTTTCCTGATTTGAAATGAGGTAGTGGTAAACGTTAGTGGACCTCAAAGTATGAGGTGTATAAAAAGAAATATTTTTATAAACTTTAAACACAGGATAAATTTCAAATTTTGTTCGATTTCAATTTCACGTGATTTCGATTTCCAGAACATGGCCGATAATGTTAATAATACACAAAATGTGGCATCGAATTGATGTCACTGTAGTCATAGCGTAGATGACGTATAAAATATGACAAAATGTTATGATGACGTTCGTCATTGGATTGATGTCCCTTTTTGCCTTATTGATGCAATTTGTAATAACATTGATGTTACAATTCTGATGTTAGGACATCGCCAATATGAAGATGCATTTTTCTATGAGCGTAGAAAGAAAGTATTCTAGTTATATTTAAGTATTTTGTAGTTGGAGGACTTTATTTTGTTTGCATTGATTTAGTGGCATTTTTCATTGAAAATATTTTTTCATTAATTTAGAAATATTTGAATATTTTAATTAATAGTTTATTTAATTAAAGCAAATCTATTGAAATAATGTATAACAATAAGTTTGCTTTTGCTTTTAAAAGAGATATTAAATTATCATGCATAGAAAAAAGTTTTTTTATCAATTAAAAAAATGGTTTAAAACGTATTTAAATTTAATTAATGTGAAAATTGAATCCATTATTTTTTAAGTTGAAAGAAAATTAAAAATATAATTTTGAATTAATTAATATTTAGGTTGTTTTGAACTAAATTTTTAATTAAAATATTAATTAAATATCAAAAAATATTAATTAACTCTTTCGGTTAAAATAAATTAGAATTTTTGTTGGGAATTGTCAATATTTAATTAAATAAAGTAACACATTGTTTAAAATGGCAAAGTTTTTTCATCATTTTGTTAATTAAAATTAAAAATATTTTTTATTGAAAAAAAAAAAATATTCGAAATTTTACAATTTTTAGTAATCAATATAATCATTTTGGTAATAGATGCAAAATCAACAATTTGCTTGATTGATATTATGAATTTGGTATAAATTTGTTGATTAGAGAAAATTTTGAATTTTTTTCTGTGTTAATCCAAAGAACATTTTTAAAGGATATTACAAAAATCAACTTCGCAGTGTAAATGAAATCGTTTCAATAAATTTTTATTTCATTCCCGTAATGATTTATATTTCTATTGCATATAACGTTAAAATTTGATATATGAAATTTAGCCAGATCGGTCCAGAAATGGATGAGAGGAAAAAAACTACGACTGCCTTTTATTTTACCCAAAATCCTTTTTATATTATTTTTAACCCTCCCTGCTCGGTATTATCGTAACAGACAATTTCGGAGGGTGCAGGGAATTTTAGTCAGCAACAATCTGATACAGAATAAATTCAGAAATCTTACGCAAGACTTAAGCATACCTATTAAAAAAATTCTACCAGTAGTTTAGTGTCTAGTCTTTCTGTGCAAGTTTTATAAAAAAAAATTTCTCTAAAATTAAGATGCTCTTTGATCGATTCAGAAAGTGATTCTGTAGGGTGCCAGAAATATAAAAATAGCAAAAACGTATGAAGAAAATCTATTTAAAGGTTGCCGTTTCTTTTTTTTTTTAAATTAAACGCTTCATTAAGCCTTCAACGACTCTCTTTTTTGTACCCTTCACAACAGGTGCACTGAAGTAATTTTCTTCACATATCAAATGGATTTTGACATTAATACAATAAAAAATTTAAATAAAATTCAACATATGAAATGCTTTCGATTAATTCGATTAATAAAGCATGTTTAATGAGCTCCCAGTTAATAAAATGTTTCATAAAATCGATAAAAATCCTTTTCTTTTATTTTTTTTTATATCTGAAGAACTGCAAGAGCCAAAGTTTCAAAGTTCTTATCGCACCATGGTGAAGGGTATATAAGATTCGCCATAGCCGAATATAGCACTCTTACTTGTTTACACATAATTTCTTATTTTATGTACCAGAAGTAAATGCACGTGTTAGTTTACTCGTATTTTATAGAAGCGAGTAATCTGACATAACTTTTTTGTATGTAAATAGATTATTAAATAAAAATTCAAATTACAAAAAAAAAAAAAAAAAAAATTCATTAAGCTCAACATCAAATCTTATCAATCGCTCAGTTGATCATCTCTTGTCGTGACAAACGGTTAAGTTAAACGGTTTTTCTAACGTCAAAAAGGAAAAACGGGTTGTTTTAAAAACTATTGGATTTAAAAATGATAAAAGGATATATTAAAAGTATTTAATTTGAAAAATTTTAAAAGTTTTATTTAAAAAAAAATTATAGAAAAAAATCGATACATTTTAAGAGTTAATCCTTTAAAATAATTTTTGATTTTCATAAAAATTCACTTTTAAAGTATTTAATAAGTAAAGTTGCATTTCTTTAAATTTTGAAAAGTTTATAAAACCAGATTCAAAAAATAGTTTTCAAATTTTAAAGTGAAGAAAAATACAAAATTTGTGCATTTAAGGATATTATCCTGCACAAATGAAAATTTATTCCCAATTGGATTAAACTAGTGAGTATTATTTTCAAAAATAAAGCAATTATTTGAAAAGCTTTTGGAAATTATATAATAAAAATTAAGTGAAAAAATTTTTTTAGTGTTATAAATTAATGATCAACTGACAAATTGCCAGGATATAAATGCAAAGCCTTATCACAAGCTATCGAAATGACCTACTCCTTATGTAGGAAGGCGAAACTTTTAAAGTCAGTCCCTTATTAGTGTTAAATATAAAAAATTTGAGGTTAAAAATTGTGGTTAAAAATTTTAGGTTAAAAACGAAAAGTGATTGTTGAACCCCGAAAAACTGTAAAGCAGTTTTACGAAGGTGAAAATATTTAAGGATTTTTTTTTGCCAAATTTCTTTAAAATCATTATCGTAGTCAACCGGTGTTAAATATAGTATAGTATATAGACCGATTAAAAAAAAATAGTAAGATGATTTATGTTAAAATAACAAATTTTTGGGCCAAATTTTATCTAAACACCAGCACATAAGATGCTATATGGGCACAAAGGTTCTGTTATGGAAAGAAATTTGAATGGGGGCTACGTGAAATTATCGACCGATGTTCACCAGTTTCAAGAGTCTTCGTCCTCGACAATGTGACAATGTATACGTATGTATGTATTTACCAAATTTCATCAAATTATCTTTAAATTTGTGACCTGTACTTTGCGCACAAAGTTAACATGGACAGACGAACAACGTTAAATCGACTCAGAAATTGATTCTGAGATATAACTAGAACCAATTTAGTGTTACACACATCAGTATTATCATACTATCAATATTCAATATTATTCATATAATATTATTCATACTATTTAGATAAATACAGTAATTTTAAATAAATTAACTTTAACATAACATTAGAAACCTGAAAAAATTAATAAACAAAGTAAATACTCGTAATATACTAAATTTTTCGAATTTATTCTGTGATCTAAATTTCAGTTATGTATTTTATAAAGCTTTTTGTAATAGTCTGGTAGTGTATAAAGTCATTCCTAAAAATTTAAGGAATATAACTATTACAAAAAGCTTTATAAAATATATAACTGACATTTAGATCATATAATAAATTCGAAAAATATAAAAAAATGCTGAATATAATAAAGTTCATAAGTTAAAAGAAATAGTTCCCAGATTCTATTTGTTAAAATAGTAATATACTTAAGTAATAAGTTCTAGATCTTATTTGGTTCTATATATTTAGAAGGTTGAACAGGTCATTGTATATTTTAATTAGTTCTGGTTCACACACGTCAATTTTTACTCGTCAAGTCTTAAGTTTTTGAAGAGACGTAAAAGATAATGGAAAGTGGGTAAAGAATGACTTGGTACTCGTTAATTTTCTTTTTTCCTTTTGTTTTGTATTCCTAATATGCTAAATAAATTTAAGTGTATGGTAAAGAACAAGAAAATTGACGATACAACCTGATTGCGTATGAAAGAGACTTAAAGAAACCATGTTCAGTTCAACCTGACATACCTAAACCTGCAATTAGTTTATAAAATTCCTATAATAATTTCAGAAAATAATCAGTTTCCCAAATCATTTTTAAAAGTTATATGGGGTTTGCTTTATAAACGATTAAATGATGTAAGTCTTTTTTAGGGTGTGGTTAATTTGGGATCAAGAAAATCTTTAATACTGTTAACTTAATTACGGAAATTAACTACTTATGTTACATGGTTTAAAACGATAGAATTTAAAATTAGACCTGAACTTTACCTGAAAAAAATTACCCACGCTCTACCCACAACAGTTAATATTATACCAAATTCGGGTAACTATTTAATAACCAATTCCGGGTAATTAATTGGCAACACTGAAAGCAAGACGTGTTAAACGAAATTTCTCATTACAATACACGTTTCTTAGTAAGAAGAGTTTACTTTCATTAACGATTCTAGTGAGATTCGTTTTTTTTTTTAAAGAAAGTGTTTTTTCAAATAACAGATAAGATAAACTTAACTGTATAATGACTCCAATAAAATTTTATGAAATACTAGATGCTAAAGTTAACCATTCTCAAACAAAAGCTACTTTGTATTTTTAAAATATATTGCATTTTTATCTTTCAATAAAACTAAAATACTTTTTATCTCTTGAATTTTTTAAAAATCAAGAACACCATCACAAAATATTTTTGACAAAAAATTGTTAAATTTCATGTTTATTTTATGATTACGTAGTAGAAGGTTGAAAAACCTTTTTGAAAATAAAAAGTTAAAAAAGAATTAAAATAAAACTGCGATTCCATTTTGTTGATAAGAGAAGAATTTAAACTAAATTTCGAAAACTTCTTCGTGAAATCATTAAAGTACAAAGATTATAAAAAAAACCGTTAGAGTTTTTTTTAGAATCAAATCTTTTAAAAGCTTTCATTACAGTTTTTAAAAACCTGAAGTATTTTTTATAAATGCTTATGACTTAGGTTAGAAATGTCAGTCACTACCTACTCATCTGACACACTTAGCCCCAATGATCATTTGTGATACCAGGAAATTCCACTAAACAGAACTCACACCGTAGAATCAACCCGAATTTCTAATGAAGTTCAAAATGCACTCCAATTCAACGCCAGGAATATCGTACAATTCGTCGAAGGTGGCGGAACACATTTTGGCCAGTCGTCTTCTCGCTAGTACAGAACAGTGTTCAAGAAGGTGTTCTACGTCCTCCTCCTCATTTGCGTTATCGCAGCTGCAGCGGAAATCATAAGCGCTGTGCATGCCTACCAAGAAGACAATTTCCGGTAATAACAGGTACCAAGAGTTATAAGTCCCTTTTAGTCATCAGCAGTTGAGACATGGTACGGCCGTCATCCAGCCGAGGCCATAATTGCCTGGCAATCCTACAAGCAGCACTTGCGGCCCGTCTATCACTACCGATATCGATAGTCAATCGCCAAAGTTCGTGTTTGCAGGGGAACCGAGATACCCAAACGTCTTCTTAATCTAGTGGAATCCGTTAGGTAGTGCCAAGTATATCCTTGTGCCCTGGAGCCCATATAATCCTGATGCTCTGCCATCAATATAGAGATGAGGGTCAGTCCCGTTCTCAGGGAGGGATAATCCAAGGCCATAACTGCCGCACGGCTGTCAGTATAAATATACAGAGCACTCGTTGGTACAGCCGAAAATCTATGCCAGCCAGGAAACGCTACTGTAATCCGTAAGTCTCCACGATGTATATCCCTTGGGTGTATTCCAAAGACCATTCGGACTCGTGATTTGGAACCATCTTTGTAGAAATTCGCGCCTTTCCTTCTACCTATAACACCGTTTCTTCACGCATTCCGACTTAGCATCAGCGTTCTTCAATGATGATCGTGAAGCAAAACTGCAGAGGTGTGATGGATTCTCCAGTTCAAGATTGTCGTAACCATAATCCTTCAGTGAGCGCGATTTATCTTCTCCATTATTGGGTACGTCTTAGGCGAATTGCCGAGTTCGTTTCTTTACTTACCAGATCCAAGTGTAGTAGGTAAAGGATAATATCCAGCGTATCTGCTGAAGTGGTGAGAAGAGCCCCTGTGGTACACAGATAGGTCATTCTCTGCAATCTTCTAAAGTGAGTCTTCCTATATAAGATTCGCCACCATTCAAGTATGCCATTTAGAAGGATTGTACGAACTATATTCGTATAGATCCAGTAGACTATCATTGATGTTAATCCCCACATTTTGCCACTGGCCATTTTGCATTCTGTCTGAATCTCCATTTCGCGTTCGGAATGGTCCCAAAATATTTTGCGCTTTTCGGCAATCTTATCTCGGTGTTTTTCTGAATAATAGTCCCGAAGTCGGGTATCTTTCAGCTTAGAGCGAAAAAGACCAGTTCAGTCTTCCTTGAATTAATAGGAAGTGCCCTAGCTTTAGCCCATTTTGAAAGGTGCCTTAGACCGCCCTGTTAAACACTGCATATCGCTGCATTAGCTGACAAAGCCAGGTTCCATAGTAATGGGGAGAGTACTCTCCCATGTAAGGTTCCTCTGCTAACAAGCCGTATGATGGTAAAGGAACCTAGAGAAGAGGTGACTTGCCTTAGTGTGAGTAGATTTCTTATCAACATCATGATTTTATGTTCCACCTCAAGACTAGACAACGTCGCAATTATCGCATCTGGAGTATTATTGTTAAAAGTTCCCTCGATGTACAGGAAAGCCGCCATAGTATATTCACCGATCGGGAAAAACTTTTCCACCATACACACCAGCTCATGTAGGGCAGTTTCAGTCGATTTTCCTCTACTGTATGGATAATGGTGTCCTGAAAAAAATCCGGAACAATTGTCATAGTGTCTTTAAGAGTTAGGATGATGGACTAATCGTCGAAAGTCCTTTGGTGTGGTAGCTTTTCCCCTCTTAAGAAAAAATTTAACTCTCGTATTCCTACTCCTTGGTGAAATATGTCTCACCCTGAGACATGCCGTAACGTGCTCCATTAGCCGATACCTTCTGCACACGCAGAGAAAAAACATGTTTAAATATGGTCACCTCCAACAAAAGTATTTTTAAAAGAAAATTTTAATCATATTATTTCACCGACAACCATATTATTGTTAAATTAGTCACCCATCAAGAAGACACAACCATAATATGGTTGCCTCTAAAAATGTTATGGTTTAATAAAACACTAATTTGTTTTTAAATTTACAATAGTATTTTCCTCTTTTCTAAGAGCAACATGTTATGGTAGAAAACCAACTATGCTATTATAAGTGTTAAACATATTTTGTCGGCGGCAATAATATGGTTAAATTAAATATATGTTTACAATTTTTTTTAAAATAGTTTTGTTGGAGGTGACCATATTTAAACATGTTTTTTTTTTGGGTGCAGTTGCGCAAGTACAATGCCATTCGAGCCCAGAGTGGTGAAAACAATTCTACCATTCCGAATGCAGCAGCAAGACTGCATGAATTCTGATCGGTCATCGAACCCGCCATATTCACATTACCCGGAGAGTGAGTGCCAATTGACAAAAAGCTTCGCTTCTATATCACCACTATTCCGATAAGGAATGTTTAGAGGAACCAGTTCGTGTCTGAGTTATTCAAGTCGAATTTTAGTGCAATAATAATGCCACAAGTCGAGTTATATCTAATCTCCACCACTGGTGGTGAAAAGGCTATACTAAGTTTGCCATTCCGTGTGAAGCTTTTTAAATATGTTTGCGTAATTTTTTGTCGATTTAGCCATGTCCGTCTGTTGAAATCACGCTCACTTTAAAGCGACGCATTAGTAAATAGCAATTTCTGTGTTAATTTTTTTCCAGTTCTCCTAAGCAGCTTGAAACTGAAATTCAGCACAATCGGCTTAGTAGAAAAAGAATTATGGACGCACAACCTCCCTAAAAAAAATTTATATTACTGTTACTAAGCCCCAATAGGCCAATAGTCATTAGTTAGCTAATAGCAGTGGTTAAATTCATAAAATATTATTTCAAGCTTTTAGTCTTTTAGTTAACCATTAGTCAAACCATAAAATGTTATTGGTTAACTAATTACTAGTAAGACAACAGCTCTTTCGTTGAAAATTTTTATTTACATTTGTTTTTTTTTTTGTTAAAAATGCCTATTATAAATTATAGACAGACGCTGCCACGCTTATTCTTTTTGTTTAGCAGTAACACTGCCACTTTTTTGTTTCTATAACATTTAGGTATTTTTTTAATATTTAGAAATAATAAAAATGTAAAGAAAAACTTTGCTACTAACATTGAAATTTGGTATTTTGATAGATTTACCATTTTTTGTTATAATAAAATTTTTTTAGTTAACCAATATACTGTAAATATGAAATTCTAGTTAACCAATAGTTATCATTTTAGTTTACTAATAATTAACTAATGACTGTAAATTTGGGCCTAAGACTAATATACATATCGCACTTGTTCCTCTAAATAGCGTCAACTCAAAATTGTTCAATTTTTACTTTTTGCAAGAAAACGAATAAACAGTGGCCATATCTACCCACTGTAAAAATCTTAGATCTATTTCTCTAGTATTTTGCCTAAAAAAAATGCAGTTTTAACCCCATTTGTTATATAAGAATACATATAAAAAAAAAGTTTTTTGTCTCTACTGAAAATTTATAAATTTTGTGTTAACTCTGTTTCGAGGAACAAGTGCGATATGTAAGTTGATGGCGGAATGCACCGATTTTCATTAAATTTTAAGCAAACATTTTTATTAGTTTTTTGTGCCCCAGGTATTAACTTTTGCATTTTTTATTTCAGTGTGTTATTGACTGAAATTATTTTACTTATATTTAATGTTTTAGCAGCACATTATGCATTTTATCAATAAAAACATTTTCTATATGTATATTTTTTACAATGACTGCTGTTTGATTGTTTTAAATTTATGAACAGAAAAGAATCTTATCAATAAAATTAAGCAAAAAAGGAAAACAATTCTAGACATACTAAACAGGCCATTACAGGGAATCTTGTCGAGCGCGAATGTCAATAACACAGCAGCACAACAAAAAATGTATTATGTATAACGAAGATGGAAAGAGGAATGAATAGTACCAAAAAAATAATGGTTTCAAAGAAAAGCGTATTTTTAGTAAACATGAGAGAACCCTGAAATAGGTATTTTATAAATTAAGAAATTTAGCAGAATAAAAAATTATTAAACTCTACCTCATTTTTGATTGCAATAAAATTTTGAAGGTTACGCAGTCAAATTTCTTTCGGCGGTACAGTGGAGCAGTAAATACTTTAACTCTATACAAAAATTTAAAAATGTCATAGCTGAGCTTAAAATAGTTATAATACTGCTATAAATCTGTGATAGGGAAATTCGGGGTGCCGCGTTTTTTCTTTCCTCTTTTATTACGTACGTGTGCGCACACACAGGAGAATTTAACAACATTAAAGGGGTCTGTTCACTGACAAGCATTTCTCATCAAGCGCTATGTAGTATTAGTGAAAATGTATTTGTATGCGTGACACCGACTATGCTGGATTGAAAATAAAAAAATTTTGATATGACGGCGAATATTACGTCCAGTACATGTCCACGAGTGAAACCGCCTGCGTTACAAGCATTTTGGCCGTGTTCAGAACCCTTAACAACAACATATCGTCAGCTCATTATTGATTTAGCGCATATGCCAAAAAGTCGTGGTGGAGAAAAACGACAATGAAGGTTTACGTGAAGTTTTCTTTCAATATACCCGATAGAATTTTTTTTTGCAATTTCACAAAAATTTTTGTTATAGTAAACGTTCATTAATGAACTTTGTAGTTTATTAAAAGTGAAAATTATTGTTTTGTTCGGCATACGCAACTTTTCTAAACTTATTTCTATAAAGTACCTTTTTGTGCTGCATACGTATACCTACTGCTGTGCATTGCGTTGTTGAAATTGTATTTAGCTTTTGCTTTTACTACTTCTTTTCTTATGGCAATGAAGCGAACCAAGAGTAAAATTTCTGTTCTTGTTGTCATTTTATTTTTCCCCCTCTAACTACTTGTTTTTCTTACGGCAATGAAGTAAAGAAATAGTGAACTTTATTTTTTTTATACGTTTTTGTTTGGGGAATTTGCTGCAATCTCCAAACAGCGGCGTGTAGAGCAAAACAATACTTAATAAACTTTAAAAGAGTTGATATGGAGAAAAATTAATGCTTCATATCTCAGAAACCATACAAAATTTCTTAGAACAAGCTTTGGATTCAGAAAGGGAGTATTCAAAATATATATACACTATACCTAACTGAAATTTAAAAAAAAAAAAAAAAATGGTCGGTAGGTCAAACCAATATTGAGCTGACGATATTTAGAATTTATACAACGCATGCAATCGCAGAATGTAATAGTTAAGTTGCATATCGCTGCTTTAAGTGAATATTACACCTGTGATGAACCGTATAAAAAGTACCATAAAATTGTTTATCTTCGTTCACCGAATCTAGAGAAAAGTTCTAAATTAAATAAATAAAATTCGCACTGTAGATATCGTAGCACCGAAGTTATTGAAATGGCTAAATTTAACTCTCGAGAAGGTATTAAAATTGTACAAAACAACAAAAAATTTAAAGGACAGTATTTCAAAATAAGTCTTAATATCAACATCTCTACAAAATATCATTGTGTAAAATTTATTTCAGTAGCTGGGTTTATATGGCACATATAGTCTAGATCTATTACTAGACCTATTATCAAAAATGATCTAAAAGCTATTAAAGAAGGATTTTCTTCATCAAATTGTATATCAATAGCAAAATTTTTATGAAAGGTATTGCATTTAAAGCTATTTTTGTAGAACGATCTGGCTGAATTTCAATAGCAAACTTTGCTAGATTATTTGTAATATTCACCCCTATCGTGAAAAACAAGTGGAATTTTTGTTCCCATGAAATTGTTATTCCCCTCGAAGGGAAAAATGCTATCGTGAAACTCCCGTGAACAATTTTTCACGCTATCAGTTCTCAGTGAATGTAAAAAAGAAGAAATATTAAAAAACATTAAGAAAACAAAAAAAAAATTTTTTTTTATTTAAAAATATACGTGTATATTTTAAAGAAAAGAAAAAAAAAATAAAATAAAATATATTGTATTGCAGCGATAGTTTGATTGCAACATTAGCTTATTGCACTTTTATGTAGTAAAATAATTTCTAAAATTCTGCCACCACGTCTCTGAAAACCTTTATAACTCCTCAGGCAATCGACCTGTTTTTTTTTGCATTTTGTTGAACAATATACATACATATAAGTTTTTGCCTCTTTTAACGGATCTTGACCTTAAAATTAATTTTGTAAACTTTAATATTCTAATTATGAGAAGAATTACTTACATATGTAAAGGTTTTGTTCCCCAGCAAAAATAAAGTGAGAAATTTAAAGGAAAAAGTGAACAAATTACGGGGGAAAATTTTTTTCACGATGAGGGGTATTTTTTCCCGCGAACATTTTTTTCACGTTATTATTCTCCTAAGAATTAATTTTTTTCATGGGAGTTTTTCATGATCGCAAATACGTGAAAAGGGAAAAAATTACGAGGGAAAAATTATTCACGATAGGGGTGATTAATATATAACAACCTAGTCCCCATCGTAAATTGCGTCTTTGGAAAACCCATTTCAACCAACACAGACAGCCGAACGTCGTTAAATCAACTTCGCTACTCATAAGGATCCAGAATATTTATACTTTGTAGGAATTATAAATATATACAAATATAAAAATTACTAAATTAAGTTGTTGAAATATGGCGCTACTGGTGTAAATTCAGATCTAAAATAAGTATGTACTACAATGTAAAAAAAGGACCATAAAACTATTCACATTATCTCAAAAAGTTAACATTAAATAAATAAACTTTCATTGTAGATACAGAAGGACCATAACTACAAAAGTTTATATGAAAAAATTTAAATGAAAAATTTAAACTTTAAGCTTTAAAAAATATTTTAAAAAGTACTGAAAAACATACTGCCCATCTCTGTTTACCGTATGCTTCCACTACATAATTCATTTACAGTTGTAATCCATTGTTTTGCTTTCTGTTTGGAGATTTTTTTTTTTCGTTATTAAAATAAAAAATTATTAATTATCAAGTTCAATTAAAAAAATTTTATTCTCTGATTTAAAACGGTTTTTAATGAAAACAAAATATGACATTTTAAAGAATTTGTTTTTCAACTTGCTGAGTTTTGAAGAGATTTTTGGAAAATTTTAAGAAATCTTTTAATTTTTGAAAAACTTAGAATTTCCTTAAATTAAATTTCCTTGAAAGAAAAATGTATGAACAATTTCGAAACAGCTAAATTTGAAAGTTGTAATACATAAAAGGAAATTTATTACACAAGTTTTTCTAATATTGTATGTACCAAAAATTTTAAAAATTGCTACTCTTTTTAAAACTAAATAACTAAAAGAAAAACTTAACAGTGGAACCATAGTATACAACTAGTATGGCGACTCTTTGACAGGTACATAACTCAACTGTCAGTGGTACATATTTTATGTTTGTATTAGTAAGATTTTTTTCAAATGTATTGGTGTATAAAACTATTTCCACCACTAAACATAGTTGCATAAAATCGTATAGAATGTGGCAACAATTTTTTTCCAAAATAAAATTTTTTTAGTTCAATAAATTTTCAATTTATTGAATGCTGGCTGCATTTATAAACTTTTAAAAGCCATGTTTGCTAAATTTTTATTCTGTGATATCAGATAATATATAAAAAATTAATGATTTCAAATATTATTTTTATACCACAAAATGCTACTCTGCTGGCTTTAATAATATTAACAACAGAAAAAATTTAGTGTCAAAAAAAATTATTTAAAAATTTTTAGTTTGTGAAAAATAAAAACATTTTGCAAAAGCAAATTAGCAAAATGTATTGAAAAAAATTATTAATTATGTGTTTAAGTCATAAAATTAAACATGAAGTGTTATATTGTGAAAAATTTTAAATTGAATAATTTTAAATTTTGTTTTGTTTTTGTTGTTCTTATGTGTGTTGAATTCACACAGAACCTATATGTGTGATGAGAGTTATAAAAAAAAGAGAACGTTCTCACCAGTCGGCATACTAGTTCTATACTATGAGTGGAACACTGGTTAATTAAATATGAATCATATGAAATTTGTTTTTGAAGGTGGATTCACCCGTCGAAATTTTTTACTGAGAGTTTTCTGCATCCCAATTAACTAATTTCGGAATATTTGTACAGAAATCAAAGCTGCCAAATGTACACACAATCTACTAGTTTTACAAGGTGGTAGTACTTTCGCGACGGATTATATTTTGCTTTATTTATTTGGTGTGAAACTTAATATTTGAAATTATTTAAAAAAAATTGTGTTTGAGATCTCAGTTGAATTATGTTTAGTTAATCTGAAAACAGATTTGTATCGCCATTACCAAGTTTGTATACAAAATTTTGACGGAACAGATTAGTTTTGCTAAAAATGTTGGTCTTTAGTGAAATAGTAAAAAAATCACATTTCGCCGGAAAAATCCGAGTTACAGAGTACGTTAAATTACGTTTAAACTTAATCCACATCTCAAAAACACGGCCTATAATAGAATAAAAAAGATGATCTCTTACAATTTAATCTCAAAAACATTGTATTAAAAAAATTAACCTATTGGCAACTCAGTCCAAGTTGCTCCAGATCAAGGTGAATTCATTCAGGTGACCGCATCAGAGAAAATGTTATATTCCATAAAAAATTAAAAGATTTTGTTTGTTGTGCTTAATTCGCTTTTTTTTTTTTTTTTTAAGCACAACAAACAAAATCTTTTAATAAATATTTGTATTCCCAAAAACAACTTTGATAATAGAATCCATAAAAAAAAACATGACAGCCAGCATAGGTCTCTCGGCGTTCACCTGTATGAATTTTCCTTGGTCCTGACCAGTGATGTCCAAAATGTAAACTGTGGTTGAATTGCTTTATGTAAGTGTAAGAAATATGGAATCATTCGCCACATGTGCACTCGTCGCTTGATAGTTGACGACGAAATTGTGTACTCTCGTGGTCTAAATTAAAGATCGTAGGAATGCGTGTGAAGAATGTGTGTGAATTAATTTCAATCATTGTGGTATGGGCTGGACATCAATGGTCCTGACCATGGTACAATTATCTTCCAGGTACGCTCGAAGCTTCAACAAATGTACAATAAAAAACACAACAGCGCTTTTAATTGTTGTTTTGTAATGGGAACTGTCAAATATTATTTATGTTGTTATTAATATAGAATGTGTGTCTAACATACCGTCCAGACTGTCCATTTTTATGTGTGCTCAAGAACCAAACGTTGGGAGAATTAGCGATGCAAAATTGTTTTTGATCTGTGATGTTGGGAAAACATTTGGAACGACAACCCATATAAAAAGCAACAATAGAAATCAAGATGGCGTTTATTTATATGTCAACACTAAAGTGATGTTAGAAATCGTTGTGCAAAAAATTGTTTTAACAAGAACAAAACATCGACAACATTCGTCTTCACTATCAAAATTTATGTGTGCACAAGAAATTGCTTGTTGTTTTAACAGCGATGGCTAATTCGGGTTGTTAACAACATTTGACAGTTCATTTTACAAAACAACAATAAAAAGTAAAGAAAAAATAATCAGCTTACGCTTCGAGTGTATAAATCGAGTGCACAGTACTTTTCGCTTATAGTCCACTACTATAGTTGCACAAATTTTGTGGACTATAAGCGAATTTGGACTATAACCGATTTTTTTAAACGAAATTTACTACCATATTCATAAAACACTAAATTGGACATGAAATACATTTTAATGAAAGTTTGTATGGAAATTTAGTTTTAAAATACGTTTGAAATCTATTTTATTTTTTAGGAAAACGGCTGTTAATGGATAAAAAGTGAATCCCAGTCCACATTTTAGGCTATATAAAAATTATTTTCTTCAATAAAACCACCCAATATTAAGCGATTACTCATTGTTGCTACTTTTATGAAGTAACCAAAATTCTTAAAAGTTGCCAGAAAGGTTAATAAAAACATATTGCCAGCTTGTTAAAAAAAATATAAAAAAAACAGAGTGGACTGTAAGCGTAATTTTTTGCATAAAGTATTAGAAACTCATGCAAAGAAAATGTGGCTTTTAAGCAAAAATGGGCTACAAGCGAAATGGACCTTAGAACAAATAATTTGTATGAAATTCGAAAAAATCTGCAAGTGAATATGACAGTTTTGGCTTTAATCCGTTTTTGGTCTTTAAGCGGAATGGGCTATAAGCAAAAAGTACTTTATATATAAACCAATTCATATTCTCTCTTTGTCTGGGTTCACAGTACGAAAGTTTCCGTAAAAACGCCTGAGTTTATTGGTTAGAGGGGAAAGACGAATAGCAATTTCGCTTCACCACTTACCAATAAGCTCAAACTTTCTGAAAGAAAACTTTCATAGTTAAACCCAGACCTTAAAGGCTATGTCATATAAAACTTTCGCTTCGCGTTGCGTTACAGATTCGTTTTGACTTCTAAGATGAAGTATACAGACTAAAACGAAACATGCCACATAAATAACTTTTTACGAAGAGCAAAGCGAAAAGTTAGGCAACGCTCAACTTTTTGCGTGCTTTGACAATCAGTTTTTTTTTGTTTATTTTTTGCAAAATTCAATTCCAATAAAGCGTCTAATAAAATTGTTTACCTTTATTTTCATAACAAATAATTAAATGTAAAATTTACCAACTGCTTTTTGAGAATGCGTGAATGTTGTCAAAGTTTTTATTGTGTCATACACCTTTTGCTTTACGCTTTTCTGTCAAAATTAGAAACATCACGCCACGCGACGAAGTTGTATCTGACGCGGCCTAAAAAAACAGAGACGTTAAAATACATAAAAACGGACAATGTGGGTGAATCCCTCTATTCCAAACGATTTTATGCGATTTGCAACGTATTCGTTATGATTGACTTTTGGGAGTGGGATTTATGTCGGAGCCTTAGCCAATTATGGGCCAAAAGGATGGCGGTGAACTTTTTTTTAAGAACTTTACAAGACCAACGTTAATGCTTTTCAATCCCAAATTGAAAGGATAAACTAGAGTCAACTTGACATCAAGATGGTTATCTTCAGGTCAGACTTTTGACAACTACTCCAGAATCTAGAATATTGATTAAAAAATGGTGTTTTTAGCCAATATTTTTTGGTGTTACACAGGGAATGGCAAAGTTAAAGTAATTGGCTATAGCTCCAATAAAAAGCTTAATTCTTTTATTCTAAATAAATATTGTTTAAAATTTTTTTTTTTTTGAGGGTGGATTTCAAAGATTCACCACAACCGAATATAAAATTCTTTCAAAATGTTTTTACAAAATTTTCTAATTTGAATGCAAAATCATAAATTGTTCTTCATTGCAGTTTTTTTCTAATCAAAGAAATTCTTTCTACCACTAGAGCTTTGTCATAAGCTCGAGTCCAACATGGAGGCACAATATGATAAGTTATCACAACAACAAATAAATATTTTACAAATCGATAAGGAAACTCTACCAAAACAAAGTATTATTTACAGCAAAGATAAGGGTTTGGTAAGTTATTTTTTCTCTAAAATCTTGCCAAAAGCTTATAATCAATTTTGTTTATTTTCAATAAGCTTTCAATATCCAGTAGCAGTAGTGACAGCTGCTCTGATGGAAATCGTGAAAAATGGGGCAAAGAAATTGAATTTCTTTTTTCCTGTATTGCCTTGTCTGTTGGTCTGGGCAATGTCTGGCGTTTTCCTTTTATAGCCTTGGCCAATGGCGGAGGAGCTTTTGTTATACCCTACATAATAGTATTATTATTAATAGGCCGCCCTGTTTATTACATGGAAGTAATAATTGGACAATTTTCTAGCCGGGGATGTATAAAGGCATTTGATATGATGCCTTTAATGAAGGGTAAGTTTTGGTGAAGGTCATAGATGGTTTAAACAAACGATTTTTTTCTTCTCTTTTATTTTGCAGGCATAGCCTATGGCCAAGTGTATTCTACTGCTTTGGCCACCACCTATTATGCTAGCATTATGGCCTTAACTTTAAAATATTTGTTATCCTCTTTATCGGAGGTTTTACCTTGGACTTATTGCCTTCCCGAATGGAACAGTAGTTGTTTAGCCACTTCTGAATCTTTGGATCCTAGTAATGTGACTGATATAAAACGTATTTCCTCGGCTGAGTTATTTTTTACGAAAACTGTTTTGCGTGAAAGTGATAGCATAGAGCAGGGTCTTGGTGCCCCTAATTGGGATTTGGTAGTGTGTTTACTGGTGGCTTGGTTGATAATAGCGGTAATTTTGATTAAGGGTATACGCAGTTCGGGTAAAGCATCATATTTCTTGGCTATTTTCCCCTATTTAGTGATGTTTATTTTGTTGGGAAGAGCTGTGACTTTGCCAGGCTCTTGGGATGGTATTGTATACTTTTTGAAACCACAATGGAGTGAATTGCTAAATCCAAAAGTAAGTGAATTTATGTATGTTTTTAAGGATTTAAGGCTAATCACAAAAAAAAAAAAAAAAAACCGGAGCTACTTAAAAAGAAGTCCAGAATTTAGCATATCAAGCCTTTACCGCAAAAATAGCTTAAGCTACATCATATAAAATTTTCGTTTTTTTTTAAATAAATTAATTAATTGGCAACACTTGCATTAGGTAGGTAGGTAGATAGGCTGGTGTGAAGTCTGCTTCACACCTTCACCCAGAGACCAATATGGTCCATTGTAATGCCTTGTTTAGATATAGATAGATGGAAATTAGTTAAAATAAATAGCGAAAGCATAAGAAAAGAAAAAAAGTTAAAAAGATAAAAACACTTGCATTATCTCCTGGTCAAATAAGGTACCGCTACGATTTTAAAGCAAAAACAATTTTAGCTTAAGCGCCAACCTTCATACAACATTTTTATGAAATATAATAAAAAAACCTTCTCCTGTAAAATTGTGTTTTTGTCGCTTAAGCTTTTTTTCGGTAAGGGCTCGATATGTACGTTCCATATATCAACTCCCCTAAATAACGTTTAAAAGGCATTCAATTGTAGCGAAAAATATACTGCAAAGAAATTTTGAAACAATTTATTTATTTCCAAACGAGTAGAAATTACCGTATACAATTTTGAGAGGATCGATTTATAATTTACCAAAGATCTCATATTTAGCCCAGTCCAAGGAAAAAACACCTAAATGCCTCTTAAACCATTCAAATTATTAAGACATCGTAACAAGATGAAGTGCAGTTAAAAATAACGCATCAAATTTCGTAAGGAACGACCATAATTTATACCAAGGCCCATATAAAGTCCTCTTCACGTTAATGCGCCTAAATACATACAGCTACGTGCAAATACTTAGGGACAATTAGGGATGGTGGTAGCATCATGCTTCAGGCTGGCTCTCGTAGCATTATGTTTTTTTAACTTTGGATAGCAAACATATTTTATTCCGTCAAAGAAGGCTCTGTTAACTATCGTTTCATCCGAAAAAACCTATTTCATTCTTAGGAGGTTCAATAACTGTATGCTTTGTTTAAACTCTAACGTTTTCTTTTTATTGTGTTCATAAATTAATTCCATCTTCCGAGAAATTCTCCAAAACAGTCCAGCTGCTCTCGGACGTCGCTTAATAGTGTAAACGAATGGGTTTTGGCACGTTTTCACCAAACATAAATAGTTCAACAGGATATTGATCCAAAACCTACTGCTGCACAAGTTAAGCAGTTGTTTTAACTGTATTGCTTTGGACATCATACAGCCATCATCTTAATATAATTGGGAATCTGTAGCAAACCGAAAAAACCAAAGTTAGCGCACTAAAGATACGGAGCTTCTACGACTTGTATTCAGGAACCAAAAAGGTTTAATCAAGCCTTCCCAAGAACGGTACGTGAGTAATTAGCTTCTTCAATTCCTTGAACAGGCAGAGCAGTTATTGACACAAAGGTTTTCGATATAAAATATTGTCTAATTATTACAAAAAGTATTGTATAAAAAAAGTTTATAAAACAAAACTAACCCTGTCCTTAATTATATGCACGCCTCCATTTACACTTTTGGTAGAAATAAATCCAGGCTTAATTTATTTTGCAAGGAAGCCTTTGTATTTCAATGCACATATTCAAAACAAAGTAAAAACATTTATTTTATGTTCAGAAAACAAATTTGTTTCTAATTTGTATACCATAAATTTAAAATTTAATAGGTCTCCCTAATTGTTTGCACGTAGCTGTATATTAGTAACATTTATTAAGTAGTCTCAACTTAAAGAAGAGCAGCGACATCTTCCAAAAATTCTAAATAAATATTGTTCGGATTTTTGGTATCTTTCGGGTGGTTCATCGTGAGGTTTGATTTATAATGTATAATAAAACACATAAATTTGAAAATTAACTTTAATTGCCAGGCCCACAATGTCGACAAGAACATTTCTTTCGCATATTTATATTGAAAGCAATAATAAAAAACTGAAATTTGTTTTTGTTTTCAATATAAATATTCGAAAGAAATGTTCTTGTCGACATTGTGGGCCAGGCAGTAAATTTTTATTATCGGTTTAAAGAACAAATTTTGGCATTCACTGTTTGAAAATGATATAATGTTAATGTTGGCCATGGCTACGTCTGAGATGGTACAATTTTGGGCGACTCGTTCGAGCATAGCGATTGGTATCTCGCGAATAACATGAGTAATGTAAGCTCCCAGAACGTCAATCGTAGCTGGCTTATTCCTGAAGACTTCAGAATTTACATATCCCCAAAGAAAATATTCCAAAGGTGTGATATTAAGGTGGTCCTTAATTTTTTATTTTCGATTTTCCAAAATCGTAGACCAGTTTTGTGCTAGGTTAGGGTAAAAAAAAATTTGGTAAAAATATGAGCTCGATCGGTTGAAAATTGCCGTGCCGCACGCGCATTGAAATCTGTGAGAATGAAATTCGGTCTAAATGGAGAGAAAAACGCCCGTAACTACTGAGGAGTCGCCCCTAAAGATATAAAATGTCTGAGCAACCCCCATTATTTTTAAGATAACTTTTTAAATTCTCCCTTCATTCAAGGCCCATTCTAGGTGATATTTTTTTTTTTTTATTATTCCTACACTAAATCCCGAGAAGCTTTTCGCTTGTCTGCAGGAGACCAGAGTCTCTGGCGGGAATCGAACCCGCAACCCCGGTACTGATAGACTAGCTCACTACCAGCTAGCCTACCGGGGCACCCGTAACGGTCTAGGTGGCCAATTTACCGTAGCAAAACGTGAAATTAAGTGCTTACCAAAACGATTTCTTCACAAGGTCATTGTTTCACTCGCTGTATGGCTTGTAGCGACGTCTTGTTGCAACCTGAGGTCACTGAGACCATGCGCTTGAATTTCAGGAAGCACCTATTCAGTTAACATGGTGCGATGACAATTACCATTGACGCTAACATTCAGAAGGGACTCGAAATTGCAAATGGTGTCGTCAATAGTGGTTTCAGTAGGTCGATTATGCGCACCATAAATTCCTCGAATCGCACGATAAACATTTCTCACAGAACGCTGATTTTCGTAATACAGCTTGGAAACGCTGTTGTTGTGTGAGTCTTTCCATGATGACTTGCCAAAAGATTCTAAACAAAAATGCCAAAGCAGTTTGATATGTTTCACGCGTGATCTGTATACAACAACATATTGAAAATCAAACCTCACGAAGAATCACATTTTATATTCCATGTCCTTAAGTAGTTTTAAGCCGATTTAGTGATGTCTGCCTGTTGAAAACACTCTCTCTCACTTTTGAAAGACTTAAGAGAAAAAACACTTTTGCTGAAATCCAGCATAATCGGCGTAGTAGAAAAAGAGTTAACATAAATTGGTGACGTTATGCACCGATTCATATTCAATTTTACACAAATTCGTTTATATGACTAGAAATTTTTCTGCTAAAGTTTGTAAAAGTCGGTCCATAATTTACCATAGGGCCCAAATAAACCCCACTTTTGGAAAAAAACGTCAATTATAATGCTATTGTAGCTGAATAAGTTGGTCAAAGTCTCATAAGATTAGAAATCATTTTACCGAATTTCGTAAAGATCGATCCATAGTTGACCACAGGCCCCATATGAAGCACACTCTCGGAAACCACTTTACTACGCCTAAAACAGTTACGAATAATTCTATTATTGGAGAATTTAGTCTGTTATAGATTCATAAGATTAAAAAGCATTATAGGACCCATATAAAGCGTACTTCTGAAATAGACTTTAATACACTGATAGAAAGAAAAGGCGTCATAACACTGATGTATTTTGGCATCAGTACTATGACAAGTGTCTTCGTTTTTGACCCCATGACACTTTCCATCATTCTGATGTCAGCCTTAACATCACTTGGCCAAACATTTAAATTATGTCATCAATGGGATGACACATTGGCATCCCATTGAATCGGAGTCGGTTTTATAAAGCAGGCCATCAGTGCGATGACAAACTGTCATCAAATTGAGTCATTGTAATTGACCTTAAGTCAATTTGAGAGAATATCATTATTTACTTACCCGTTAGACATGTTTGTATTACTTTTGCTGTCTTCCGCCCTTTGTTAATAGGAAAACTCTCAGTTATAAGACACCAGCAGCATGCGCGATATCGTTTTCGATTTGATGTATTTAAATAAATAACTTAAAAAAATATAATATGGGAATTTTTGCTTCTAATTTCACTTTTTAAGCATGTTAGTAATAATAATATATTACGACATGATATATTATGTCATCGCACTGATGACCGTTTGTTATCGCACTGATGACATGGTATATTATGTCATCGCACTGATGACCGTTTGTTATCGCACTGATGACATGATATATTATGTCATCGCACTGATGACCGTTTGTTATCGCACTGATGACATGATATATTATGTCATCGCACTGATGACCGTTTGTTATCGCACTGATGACATGATATATTATGTCATCGCACTGATGACCGTTTGTTATCGCACTGATGTCATCGAATTGATGACAGTTTGTCATCGCACTGATAACATGATATATTATGTCATCGCACTGATCAGAGTTTGTCATCGCACTGATAACGGTTTGTCTGTACACTCATAAAATATTACAGTAACTGATTTAAGCTTATTAAATTCGTTTTCCTGTTAAAATTTAATAAAAATGTAGTTATTTTACGAAATAATTTTATTTTTAACATTTATGTTGTTTATTAAAAAAAACTACCAAAAATAATGATTTTCCGTATTTAAATTGTTATGAACTTTGATTTTTTATCAGTTAAATTAGATTTTTTTACAGAAAAGTTAAATTTTACGGAATAGACTGTTAAATAAAAAAAAATTTTAAAATTTATGTAAAATTCATTTATTTTAAATGAAATGTAAATGATCCATTTTTTAAATAAATTTTTAGTTGTTTAAAATTAATTTTCTGTGAAATTTACCTACATAATATTTTGAGTGTACTGATGTCAAAATACATCAGCCTTATGCTGCCTTTTCTATTAGTGTAAACAAAATATGGCATCGAATTGATGTCCCTGTAGTCAAAGCGAAGATAACACATAACATATGACAAAATTTTAGGATGACTGTCGTCATTGAATTGATGTCACTTTTTGCCTCATTGATGCCGTTTGTAATAACATTGATGTGACAATTTTGTTGTTAGGGCATCATCAATATGAAGATGCAATTTTCTATGAGTGTAACCCTATAACCGCAACGAATTATAATTCTGTGCGGTCAGTTTGAATACTGGTTTAGCATTTCTAGATATAAAGTACAATCTTGCAACTTTCTTACTCTGGGTGAAGGGTATCAAAGATTCGGCACAGCCGAATGTAGCACTTTTACTTGTGAAATCTTCATTTTTCAATAGATTTTATACGCTATTTAAAGTCTACATATTTATTATTCCTCTTACCTTAGGTTTGGTATAATGCCATTACTCAAATGTTTTTCTCTTTGGCAATTTGTTTTGGTACATTGGTCATGTATGCATCCTTTAATAATTTCCGGAAAAATGTTTACAGGTAAGTGAAATTCGAACATAAAAAAACATGAACAATTTTATTATGTACTTTATTATCAACCAACCGACATACTCGTAATAAAAAAAATGTTAAAATTTTTATTATCTTTATTATTATTTTTTGGTCATGCTGATGCTCTCTGTAAACGCTACCACTACTTCACAACTCTAAACCCACCCGCACAAACACACACACCCAGAGATGTTATCATTATAACTAGTGTTGATTCGGTGACCTCTATTCTTGCGGGTTGTATTATTTTTGGTATTTTGGGCAATTTGGCTTATGAAACGAATACTAAAGATATCGCTAATGTGGTAAAAGGTGGAGCCGGCTTAGCTTTTATTTCCTATCCCGAGGCAATAGCTAAATTTAAATTCTTGCCTCAGGTCTTTGCTGTGCTGTTCTTTTTAATGCTACTGGTTTTGGGTATGGGCAGTAATATTGGCATGGCCTCATGTGTCATCACCGTTATTAAAGATCGCTTTAATCATTTGCCTCATTGGTTTTTGTCCTTGGCAATGGCCGTGATGGGTTTTTTGTGTGGCATTGTCTATATGACTCCTGGAGGACAGTTTGTTTTAAATTTGGTGGATTTCTTTGGATGCTCTTTTATAGCGTTATTTTTGGCCATAGCAGAGTTGGTGGCCGTGGGTTGGATGTATGGTGAGTATTTTTTTTTAAATGGTGGCAACACTAAGTTGTAAAATTGTATAAAGTTCCAGTCAAAACCAAAAAAGTTTAGTTTTGTTCCAACACACACTTTCAAAAATTTTATTACAGTACTTTTCGCTTATAGTCTATTCCGCTTGAAGTCCAAAAAATGGATTAAAGCCAAAACTGTCATATTCACTTGAAGATTTTTTCAAATTTCATACAAACTATTTGTTCCAAGGTCCATTTCGCTTGTAGTCCATTTTTGCTTAAAAGCCGCATTTTCTTTGCATGCGTTTCTAATACTTTATGCAAAAAAAATCGCTTACAGTCCACTCTATTTTTTATATTTTTTTTTTTTTTAACAAACTGACAATATGTTTTTTTTTTTACCTTTCTGGCAACTTTTATAAATGTCAAATTTTGGTTACTTTATAAAAGTCGCCAAAATGAGTATACGCGTTATATTGAGTGGTTTTATTGAAGAAAATAATTTTTATATAGTCCAAAATGTGGATTGTACTAGGATTTACTTATTATCCATAAAATGGCGTAAAAAATCGGTAATAGTCCAAATTCGCTTATAGTCCACAAAAGTTGTGCAGCTATAGTAGTGGACTTAAGCGAAAAGTACTGTATTTTTTTTTTTTTTTTCTTTTTTTTTTTTTTTATTCCTAAAACTTCTTTAGATCATTAACATTATTTTATCTTTTGGCCATACACAGGTGTCAAACGTCTTTGCCAGGATATCGAATTCATGTTGGGTGTTAAGACCAGCTGGTATTGGCGCATTTGTTGGTCCCTTATAACTCCGGGGTTAATGTTTTTGGTGCTGATTTATACTCTGATAACTTTACAACCTTTGGAATATAAAAATGTTGCCTATCCCCAGCTAGCGTATAATTTCGCCTGGCTAATGTGGGCCATAGGCGTAGGCCAATTGCCAATTTGGGCTCTTTATACGATTTACCAGCAGCCAGGGAAAACATTTAAGGAGGTGAGTGTATAAATGGAAATAAATTTTTAGGTCAGTTATAAAATCGATTCTTTTTTTGTCTTTTTAGAAATTCTCAAATTCAATAAAACCCAGTAGCAACTGGGGCCCCTTGGAACCGAAATTATTAGAAGAATACTTAACACATCGTAATACTCTGTATTTAGACTGTCAAATTAAAACAAGTTTATGGAGCAGGATTTCAGATAATATTTTTAATTAGTGGCAAATTAAATGAAAAAATTAGTTAAATTTTAGTGCAGGATTTCTTAGTATTTTTCTAACAGTGTAAAACAACAAAAAAAAGTCTTTAAACAAAAATAAAGTTTCAAGTAAAATATTTTCTAAGAAAATATTTGAAATAATAACAAAAAATGTATCAAGAACAATTTAATAAAGAAAATGTTTGAAAGTTATAAAAACTAATAAGATCGAATCAAAACTTTCGATTTCCTTAATTAAATTTTTATTATGATTTTATGTTTTATTTTAGTCTAAAAAAAGTCATGACTTTCAATAAGGCATGCAAAATGCCTTTTTACAGTCTCCAATACAAAAAATTAAAAATTCTTCTGTTCTCTAAAAGTTTTAACCATTCTGCATGCAAAACCCAAAGTCATGACTGTTTTCTTAAGCGAAAATGTCTAAATAAAAATCCAGTTTTACTTACAACTTAAAATCTGACTTTGTTTTAAATAAAAACACAGTTTTCGATTTAATTATTTTTACAATAATTTTTATTTAAATTAATTGATTTGCTTTTTAATTTATTTTATCACTAAATTTTAAGCTAAATTTTTGTTTTGTTGCCTTTTTTAAATTTTCTAAATTTTTTTAAAGCAAAAATTTCTATATTTGGGTTTGATTTTTTTTTCATTTTATATTCGTACTTTTAAATGATATTTTTTTTTAATTATTTATATTTTATTTTCAAAATTATTTGAAAAATTCGGCTAATTTGTAATGTATTCAAAATATTAAAATATTAAGTACTTTGACTGACTCGATTCGTTAATGCTTCAATTTGAAGTAGAAAAAAGATTGTATTTGACTTTTGTGACTTAAATTTGTAGTTTTAAATTCAATCAAAAAGTTTCGAAAAAAACCTTTCTTAAAATTTTTTTGAGTAAAATAGAAAACTTGGAGTGGACATTATTGCCTCACAATATAGCGATCGTACTTTAAACTAAAATTATAAAAAAAATTCCTAAAAATCTTTACAGTAAAAGCTTTTAAATAAAAAGTTTTTTAATTTGAAAGTTTTAAGTAAAAGCTTGAAATATACATAAATCATATTATTTTCATTTGCTTAATAAATATTTTTAGTTTGTATTTTCTCTGTCGTTATTGACAACGACTCTCTTAAGTCGACTTCGAGTTTAATTGACTGTTTTATTCGACAGGATCTTGTGACGACTCAAATGAGTGTTAAAGAAATTTAATTTAGAAAGTAAATTTTCTTATAAAATAAGCCGAAGTGATGTAGTCGTCGACTTGTTGTGACAACAACTTAAAATTTACGTCGACATCGACAACGACTTATATAATAGGGTGAATATCTCAGACTCGATTATATTCAGCAAGCTGTAAATAAAATAATTCAATATTTTAAAATTTTTAATTTGTTTCCTATATAATTTGTAATATTTCATGTATTCAGCTAGCTGAATAGATGGAATATTATGCCCGCGGACATATTTTTTTTTTTTATTATTAAATTCTTTATGCAGCTTGTAGTACAAAAATTCACTATTAAGTCAGGCACAATACACAGAAAAAATTTAAAATTATCTCTAATGACCAATTTCATACCAAATTTATAGAATCAAGAAAACAATTTGTTGATTTTGCAGCTATTACCAAAATGATTATATAGATTTCTAAAAATTGTAAAAATGTTAAATTGTGTATATATTTTTTCATTTATTTTTAATTTTAATTAAAAAAAGGATCAAAAAACTCTGCCGTTTCAAACAATGTGTTAATTGATTTAATTAAATATAGCACAGGATTTGACAATTCCCAACAACATTTCTACAAGTTTAAATTAGTTTATTTTTAACGAAAAAATAGATACAATTTGGTATCTACTCAGAACAGTTGCACTGAATTGTGGTGAGATATCTGACACATTCTTACTGATTGTAAGCGGCCAAAAGACCCCTGAAGAATGTGTTATTCACATCGAGGATTGCTCAAGAATATCGGATGTCGCTGGATGAGCTAGCGAGAAATTCAATGGGCTTTTGAACAAAGGGATATACATGAAAACTGTATAGCTGTTTCGTAGGGGCATGCAGGCACTACCTTGACTCCTAACTGTTCAATATGTGATATGGCTGTTTCGCTCAGAGCAAGCAACTTAATGCGCATCAATTTTATCTTAGCGCTAGTCAAAGTTCAATAAAACCCCTTGTGGGAAATGCAGAAATATCTGGCCCACTATAGATGAGAGAAGTACTTAAGTAGTGACCTAAGAAATCTCATTGTATTTTAACTGGTCATTGGAATATCTGAAAACACGTCCAGAGGCTAGGGCTCCCTTCTAAGGACCTCTGTAGGAGTTGGAATTTCGAAGAAGAATAATCGTCAAAACATTTTCTCTGTCATTGTCCGGCATTCAAAGACTTACAGCCGTATTCATAACAAAAAGTTAGCCACAGTTTGTACACTACGTACAACGAGCTGCTAACTAGAATGCCGATTAAGCTTAGCAGCTTGTTAGCACAGAGTTTATTTATAACGAATTTTATCCGTCTGCTAACTTTTAATAAATCAACTCTGATTATTGATGATGCCACATTATAGTGCTCAAAAATGCAACACGTTTTGCATTGATCATCGCTGGTTTTGTCATTTCATTTCAGAATTTTTTTTATTTTTTTTTTGTGCCTCCCCACATAAAATGTTAAGTGTTTTTAAATTAAAATAAATTTAAAAAAGGACTTAATTAAAAAAAAAAGAAAATGAATTAAAAAAAACCAAACAAAATTATTCAACATTAAACTCCTGTTTTTCACAAGGTGGTAAACGTTTGAAAGCTCGTTTACAAGAGTTTAGCAAATCGTTAGCCAGAGTTTGGTTAGTGTATTATAAATGAACTTTGTGCTAACTTCATGCCAAATTTTCGTTATGAATACGGCTTTTAATTGTTTGTTCAAAGAGTTTTTTCCTTTATTAAATCGTACAGTTGGCTGAAGCAAAATAAACTAATTAGAGCCTGTTTACATGAAGGGACATGTCCCCTGCGACACGAGTTTGCGGGTGATGGATGTGGGTAATAAGTGCCGCACGTAATGCGAACTGAAGTGACAATTTTGACATTTCTCTTTTACATATTTCCTTCTCTTGTGTTCTTGTCATGTTATATATGACCGACGCGTCTAAAAGTCAATTTGTTGCTGCAATGAAATCCCTTCATGTAAACGCAAGCAGATTTAAGGAGGGATACCAAAAAAAGAACACAAGAAGTGTCGTGGTGACATGTCCCTTCACGTAAACTGGCTCTTACTGAACCCAAGTGAACTATGCCTACCCATTTACCCATGCAAGTAGAGTATACATACATACGTATTATGTATCCACGAAAAATAGAAGAAATATCCGATTAGCTGAAAGAACGAAAAGTGTGGGTGCGTGTTAGTGAAAACTTGCGACTTTATGGAGTTTTTCGAACTTGCACTTACACGTTAAATGCGGATAATATGGAGTCGTAAAATATAATACATATACATATGTATTTCAAAACTGGTGCGAAGTTCTCTGCAGAGTATAACTCACCAGTTTTGTAACAGACTACAACAAAAAGTTTTACTTTTAGGAAAGTAAAAGTAATAAATCCAAGACAATGGCTCATGAATTTAATGGCAGTTCACTCACTCAAACTCAAAATATGTTCCAATTTTTTTTTTTGGCTTGGCTTGCTTCAGCTCTGAGCACTCCATATGATGGGCTATATTTCAAATATTAAATACTTCAGTTAAATACTTCAATAAAGCTTAACTAAATATTTAAAATTTCTAAAGTCATACATCTCAAGTAATGTTTTGTTTAAATTTTAAAATATTTTCGTCATTCAGCTAGCTGAATTTATTTTTAACTAATATTTTTACTTCTCAATATATATTTTCAATATATTTTTAGCTTAAACTCCTGCAGCCGTATTCATAACAAAAAGTTAGCCACAGTTTGTACGTTACTTACAACCAGCTGCTAACTAGAATGCCGATAAAACAAACTTTTATCCGTCTGCTAACTTTTAATAAATCAACTCCAAATTTTAAGGATGCCACATTATATTACTCAAAATTGCAACACGTTTACATTAACCATCGCTGGTTTTGTCAATACCTTTTTTATTTTTTTTTCCCCCTCCACATATACAAATTTTAAAAAGTTTTTAAAATTAAAATAAATTTAAAAAAATAGAACATTATAAAAGAGAAAATTTTTTGACGTTAAACAGCTGCTTTTCACATGTTGGCAAACGTTTGGCAGCTCGTTAACAAGAGTTAAGCAAATCGTTGGCCAGAGTTTGGCAAGTGTATTATGAATATACTTTGTGCTAAATGCTCAATATGAATACGGCTACTTTTTTCCATTTTACTCAAATATTTTTGTTAGATTTTTATAGTTATTTTTTTTATTTTATTTTATCATTTTCTATATTTTTTAAATTAATTTAATATTTATAATAGATTTCTATAGTTTTATTTTTATTTGATAATTTTTTAGATTTTTTAAATTAATTTAAGAGTTAGAAAAAGGCAAAGCGTTGATTTATAGTTAAAATATTTAGTTACTTTTTTTCGTAGTTTAAAAATAAGTGCAGTTATCTTTTTAAATTATTTTATTTTAAATTGTATTTATTTATTTATTCCTATTTTTTTTTTTTTTTTTTTTTGATAGCGCCATTTTGTTTTTAGAGAATATTGTGTTTTGTTGTTTTTGTTTTTTAGTATCACAGCTTTATTTTTTAAAATAATTAAAAGTGCAAAACTGTTCCTGAATATCATGCTATAATTTACAAAAGAAAAGTTATTGTTTTTGTATATTATGGGTAAATTGGATTTATTAAATACAGTGGTACTTTTTATTGAAACAAATATTTATGAAATATTTCATACATGAAACGAATCCGTTCATAATTTTCCTTTTTTTTGGAGTTTTTTGCTTTAGTGTTTGTAAATTATAAAACAATTTTTTTAATTATGAAATAAAAATAACAAAAATTCGTTAAAAAAAATATTTAATAAAATTGAGACGGAATTTATTAAAGAGCTAAATTTATTCTAAGTATTCAAACAGAATTGAGTCTTCAACTTCAGGCAAAAATTCTTAAGCCTACATTTAAAACGTCGGCAGTAACTTCAAATTCTCTCTTATTTTATTGTTTTAATGTTTTATTTTTTTTGTTTTTTTTTTGTTTTCTCGTTTTCTGTTAACAAAATGTATGAAATTTAATGGACGTACGATAGCATTGTTGACAGAATAAGTGTCTATATATGAGAGCATTAGAAAAAACGTTCTCAAAATAAAAATTATTTTATTTCACGACGGTTCTATTCAATGCTCAGTAAATTTTACTGATTACTGGAAAAAAATCAGTATTCAGTAAATTTTACTGATTACTGAAAAAAAATTTCAGTATTCAGTAAATTTTCTGATTACTGAAAAAAAAATTCAGTAATCAGTAAAGTTTACCGAATACTGAAAAAAATGACAGTAATCAGTAAATTTTACTGAATACTGAAAAAAATCAGTAATCATTAAATTTTACTGATTACTGATAAGAATGCAGTATCGGGAGGTTTTTACTACCTATACATACAAAAAATATGTAAATCAACCTGTGCTGTTAAATTAACAGAGTTAATTACATGATTAATTGTAAAAGTTGTTGCTAAACAAGTTGTGTATTATAGAGGTTAGAAATTCTTTCCGCCAATATTTCGAATTTTGTATTTAAATTTATTAAATATTGAAAAAAAGAGTGAAATTTCTGATTTTAATAGTGATGATTCGGTAAATGATCCGGATTATGTGTGCGAAGAAAATACACCTAGTTCTTCAAATTTTTTAAGTGAAACTTCAACTGACACCCATGATTTATTAAAAGACGAAGAACTAATGGGAGTCAATAAAATTCTTTTTAGCGAGGAATTTTTTAAAGTTGTTGAGAAGGTATATAACATACATATAACTAAACTTAACCATGTAAATATTTTGCACAAATGTTAAGTTGAATTAACTTTAACTAACATTAAATTAACAATTGTGCAAAATATTCACAAGGTCGTCTTAGCCTGGTGGTTGACACTCGGGACTCTCATCCCTGAGGCCACATGTTCGAATCCCCGTTCAGACGGCATTAGTTAAGAGATTCGAAAAATATTTTCTGATCCTGCCTGATACTTGGGATGCCATTATTGCCGCAATAACAATACCGGAAATAAAGCTAAGGTTTCTAAAACCACTTTTAGAAACGGCAACGGGGAAAACAGAAGAAGAGGCTAAGGAAATGTTTAATACATATGTTGTAAAATATGGAAAAATACCCACACTTGAAAGCCGTGCTTTTCCTCAAAGACCGCAAAAATCATTTTTAGATTTTGGAGAGGAAAGTAATGGTAACGTTTTGCATCTTATTTTCCATTAAATTTTTTTATTTATTATTCACATGTTTATCTTATTTTCTTAAACAGATGCGGGCATAACTATTAATTCAGGTGACTTGGCAAACTATCTCCAGGAAACAATTTTTTACCTGGCCGAACAAGACACTAGCATAAATTGTCTGCATAATCACAGTGCTATTAAAAACTCCTTTGCCTTCGTCTGCTCCTGTAGAAAGATTGTTTTCTTTCGTTGGGATTGTGAATCGTTCCAGAAGACAAAAACTCAGTGATACAAATTTTGAAATGCTTGTATTAAGAAAAGCCAATAATATATAAAATCTTTTATCTTTATTCAAAAAATTTTCCAATTTACAAATATTTCTTGTGCTAAACCGGCAAAGCTTTGAGCTTGTCAAAAAAAAAAAAAAAAAAATACGTAATCGTGACTCAATTTTTAGTAATCAGTAAAATTTACTGATTACTGAAATTTTTTCAGTATTCAGTAAAATCAGTAAAATATACTGATTACTGAAATTTTTTCAGTATTTTCAGTATAAAATTTACTGAATACTGAAATTTTTTTCCAGTAATCAGTAAAATTTACTGCATACTGATTTTTTCTTCCAGTAATCAGTAAACTTTACTGAATACTGATTTTTTTTTCAGTAATCAGTAAAAATTTACTGGTAATGAAATATAATTTTCATTTACTGATTACTGAAACGCTTGCTGCAGTAAAAAAGTAATGCAGTATGCCCATGTATGGTAAGTATGTGTTACACAAAAAACTTTCAGTCGGCGGTTTTTGTTGTTAAAACCAAATCTCGCTAATGTCAAACAAGTATAATGTAAACGAACTAGATTTGGAGGAAGATTTCAAATGAAATCTACTAGATTTCGATGTAATGTAAATGCCCTATAAGACTTACATAACAAGAGATATTCCATACATATCAAAACAAAAAACAAACTCAAGGTGAAATTGAAAATATCATATCCTTCGCAGATGATATTATAATATATCATGCTGATAGAACCATTGAAAAAATAAATCAAAATCTTCAAACCAATTTTAATACGGTAGAAAAATATACAATTGATTGGATTATGACAATTAATGCACAAAAATGTGAAACAATCCTATTTAGACCACCAGTTGATAAGTGTAATGCTAATATAAAGAAAAATTGGAAACAATTTGGAATCAAATCTAATTTAAATAATATTAATATCCCAAATAAGGATACAGTAAAATACTTAGGTATCTACCTAGACAAATTTTTATATTTTAATAATCATATAAATGAGATATTAAACAAAGCAAGAAAAGCCTTTTTCATATATAAATCTTTATTCTACTCAAAATATGTTAAACCAAGAGTCAAAATCATTATGTACCAAACATTAGTTCGACCTATAATTACGTACGGCTGCCCTATCTGGTTCAATATTTCACCATCTTATATGGAAAAATTAAGAATGTTTGAAAGAAAATGTCTTAGGGTTTGTGTATCTAAATTTAGATCTTCAGAAAGCAATTATGTAAAGTATATATCTAACAATACTTTGTACAATTTAGCAAATATAATAAGAATAGATAATTTTATTATATATCTAATAAGAAACCACATCGCAAGATGTATAGCATGCTCAACTAATAATTTAATAATGGCTCCATATTATACAAATGAAGAGTATATTATTGATACATTGGAAAAGGGGTTTGTACCTCCAGAAGCCTTTTTGTATTTAGATAAAAATTAATATCATACAAAATGAAAACTTAGTCCCGATATTTTATCATAACTATAGACGGGCTAACGTGAAACGTGTTTGTTGTAATTTAACAACAAACGATTTTAGATATAGTACAAATATAGGTAATAACGTATCTCGTATTACTCGAAGACTAAAAAATAAAAAATTTTGGTGGCTAAAAAAATAATTGTTATATTATTTTCTTTTTATTCTTTTGACTAACTTAAATCAACTCTAAAAAAAATGTAATGTTTTTTAAATTTTTCATTACAAATAAATAAAATAATATATTCTTCATTGAAGTACATAAAATATAATATATATACATACCTACAAAAGTAATTCTTATTAATATTATTTATACTAGAGAGCTCTTCTATGGGACATTGTATAATTTGAATTTATATTGTTAACTATTGTTTATGTAGTTTAATATTGATCAAAAATGTAAATAAATAAACGTTGTAAAAAAAAAAAAAAAAAAAAAAAAAAAAACAAACTCAAGCGTTTAGCTTATGCTAATTCACATGTCAAAAAGCCAGTAGAGTTTTGGAGAAAAGTTCTTTGGACTGATGAAAGCTCGTTCCAATACAATTCATCGGAAAAGAAGATTTATGTAAGACTTCTACAATTTCAAAGACAAAAAACTGCGCCAGTTTTTGAAAGAAATAGGTGATTTTTTTTCATGTCAAAATAATTGTGCCGACAACTGTAGTCTTAATATCAAAAAATAAAACTAATTATAATGCTAGACATACAAAATAAACGTTTTTGTTAAATATCAGAAGTTTTTTTTTTTTGGAATCAAATCTCAAAATATTTTTTTATTTTGGAATTTTTTTTTTTTTTTTTTTTTGCAAAAATCTCTCTTTTATGTCAAATTTCAACAAAGCAGATATTGTTTATTTACTTTATTTTCCAATATTTTAATTATTGTTTTGAAATGTAAAATTTTTTTTTGGGAAATTTTGGGGTTTAAGCCGCAATTGTATTTTAAAATAAAAGATCAATTGATCAAAGCCAAAGCTTTTATATTATGGCTTATCATTAAAAGTATTGAACAATCTTCAAAATTTTTCTCATTTTATTGAAATTGTACTACTGTATTTTTTTTTTGGGAAATTTCATTTAAAAAAAAAATTAATTTGCTTATGCCGGCCATACACCACACAAGTTCAATGATCAAGTCTGGAACTGTACAGTGCTTTGGTGTAGTGTATGGCGATGTTTTTGCTATTTACGCAGTGATCTGAGTAAAAATCTGAACTCCTGAACTTGTGTAGTGTATGTTAAAAACGTTCAGTTTTGTCGTGGTTTTTTAAGAGTTGACAACAAAAAACGAGCATTAAAAGCAGAGAGCACTGGGGTCTAATTACCGCATACGATATCGAGCAAAATTTATCGAAATTTTTTTATTTTGGTATCATGACACTCGATATCGAATGAAATCTATCGTAATTTGAGATTATATCATTCGATATCGAGTAACCAAAGACATTATATCTCTTGAGTTTTCATTCGATACGTCACTGTCTATCGTATACAGAAAAATACGATAGTTTACTCGATATCGAATGCAGTGATTAGACCCCTGAACTTGTCGAGTGTATGGCCGGCATTAGGTTCGTATTTTGGAGAGGTTCTGGCCAATTTTTTTTAAACTATTCAATTTTTGATTTAGTTCTTAGATTTTGTATCACATTTGTATTTTATGTTATGCTATTTCTTAAAATTGTTACTCTTTACTTAAATAATAAATTGACTTATTTTCTAATATTGTTAAGATATAATAAATAAAAAAGAAATCATATGCATGTTTTTTTAAATTTTAATTATTCATATATTTTATTTAAATTTATTTTTTATAATTAATTTTAGCACTTAATGATTGATAGTTTTTATTATTTTTAAATATTTATATGTAGATGGCATTTTATTTATAGATATTTGAATTTCAATTCAATTTTTTCGTATTTATTTAATATTAATTTATTGTTAATTTCACAATTACGAAAACATAGAATATACAGACTGATTACAAATCGTTCAAACGTCGCCTAAACAAGGTTTCAATTTGTGGCAGATTAACGCAGTTTAGGATTTTTAAAACATTAGAAACTGCCATATGGCCTAATCTCATGGTGGATCTTAACAACTGGGTGCTTCATTTATGCATTTACAAGGTGCCCACAGGTTGCAATATTGAGCTATCTAACATCCACTGCTCTTAAAAATCAAGCAGTTTCTGTCGAATAGCAACAGCACCTAGATACAACCGCCACAGGTCGCACTTTGCCACAAGTGTGAAAAATCGGCGTTTCCGCGGTTTTTGGTATAAACCACAGCCACCTCGTGATTCCCAAAAATATCTCAAAAAACTGCCTTTCGCTGTTCCATTTTGTATGCTCATGCCTTAAAAAAGGACTATTGTATGTGTGGTGAAAAAATTTCTTCTGTTTTTGATGGCCCTGGATGACAAATCATATTTTATTTTCAATGTTATCGATAAATATGTTTTATATATATGGTGGATTCCTTTTTTCTATTTTTTGTATTAAAAAAGGTTTTTAATAAAAGAAAAAGCTTTCGTAATATATATTGCAATAACTTTCAAAAACAAAATACATTGAAATTAATTTTTAGAACAATTTTTTCATAAACAAAATTTGCTATTCTAGTTATCGATTACTTTTGTGTTCTGAGACCCATCTTTTTTGTACTTATTATTTTTTTTTAACAAATGCCTTGAAAGGCAAACCTATTGAAATCCGATTCTGATAGCGCGTTAAAATAAGTATGGGTCACTCGTAAAACTGCTCTGAGTGGAGAAGCAGCTCGCGCTCGTAGTCATTATTTCTTAAGGGCAATCCGATCGTTCTTGTTTGTCTACTATTCTTATTATTTTTTGGCAAAAAAAAATCATTTTGTAGCAAAATTTCGAAATTTTTTTTTTGAAAATAGAGTCCGGGAATTATTTCTTTTCATAAGCTGCTTTATTATATTCAATTTTTTTTTTTTATTTTTCGAATTTATTCTATGAGCTAAATTTCAGTTATGAATTTTATAAAGCTTTTTTTAGGAATGACTTTATAAAAAAAAAATAAAAAAATTTTGAATGAAATTTTTTTTGTTAAAAATTCATAAAAATTCAATCATACAAATAAGGCGGTTTAATGAAATTCTTAAATTTGGCCCCTGCAGCGCGTACACAGAACCAAAAGTGGTAGGCAAATAACGCAAAATGGGGTGTAGAATTAAAGAAAAGAAGATTATTATACAATTAACAAAAATTCTCGTCTATTTAACACACATTTTTAGTAAAATTTTAAATTTTATTAAAATAGTCAAATTGAAGAAAAATCATCAATTTAAATAAGTGCTTTTGTTATTATTACTTGTGTTAATTTGAATAAAATTTTGTTAAATTAAATAAAAAAAAATAGTTAAATTAAGAAAAATGAATATTCAAAATAAAGAATAATTCTTCATTTTACCTGTTCCCTTTTATTCAATACTAACCCCCATATTCATAAAAAATATTTCAGGCTTATAAAAGGAATTATCTATGAAAATTCGTTTAATAAGCTTTTTATTAATCAAAAATATTTTTTATGCATATGGGGTTAAGAATATTCGTTAATTTTTAAAAGGTTTTAATATCCCAGTTGGAATTTTTTAAAAAGCGCCTTTATATTATTTAATGCAATTTTTTGTGGTTTATACACAATTAGTCAATTCACAAGGTATCCTAACATGTCATATTGTCAAAATGTCCTAATATTTCACAATGGTTTAAAAATATTGTTGTTGGTTTGTTAAAAAAAAGTGTCTTAAATAAATAGAACGTTGCTTGCTGTGTTTATTGTGCTGTCGTAATTAATCAGAAAAGTCCAGCGCTGAGCGGCTGAGCCGTACAACAATATTTTTAAACCATTGTGAAATATTAGGACATTTTGACAATATGACATGTTAGGATACCTTGTGAATTGACTAAATATGTTTTTATGTAACACAATGTGTATAAATTAGATAAAAATGTATTTTAAATAAGATATAGAAAAAACTAAAACAAAAACTATTTCATTGCAAAAAGTTAATATTTATTATATGAACATAAATTAAATTAAAAAAATTAAATATATAACTACATAGTTTGCACAAAATCTCGACAATTGTTATACATATTAGAAGTTACTGTATGTAATCATAGTTAAATCGTTGTTTTCTAACGAAATATTACAATTTCTATAAAAAAAATATATATCGATGGCTTAGTATAGTGCTTTTTCGAAAAATAGGTGATAGTATTGTATTGGTAATAAATTTATGAATATCTTCGACGTTCTTTCTTGTAAAATTGTTGTTGGTGTGAAGTGAGACACTTAAATTTACCGATGCTGTGGAAAGAAAATCTTGAGGTTATTCCATGACCTGGACTTTCATCATTTATATTACATTCTGATTTTAAACTGTAATCTGCTAATAATTATTTTAATTTTAAACACTGACCCCCATATTCATAAAAAATATTTCAGGTTTATGGCAGGTTTATGAAACGAATTTTCTATCAAAATTTGTTTAATAAACCTTTTATTAATCAAAAATGTCTTTTATGAATATGGGGGGAAATCTATATTTTATGTTTTTATGCTCACTTTAACTATGAAATGACCGCAAGTTTTTAAATAATAAAGAAATTTTTTCAATTCTTTATTCAATTTGAAGAAATTTATTTAAATTGAAGAATTTTATTCAATTTAACTTAAATGATTTATTTAATTTTAACAAAATGTCTTCACTTCTTCTTGCCTTTAGTCAATTTGAATAAATTTAGGTATGTTAATTTGAATAAATGCATGTGTTATTTTAAATAAATATTTTTACGATGAGTTACCACCATTTTAAATAAATTTTGGTTGATTTGAAAGAATTTTTGTGTTATTTTCAAGAAAATTTTATTCAAATTAACAAATGTGATTAAAATAATCTTTTAACTAAAAGATTTTGTTGATTTCAATAAAAAATAGTTTACTTGAAGAATGTTTTTGTGTATTTGAATAAAAACCCAGTTGATTTGAATATTTTTTTCGTTAAATTTTACCGATGCTTTTTTGTTAATTTTACCTACGGAGATTTGGTTCAGTTTAGGATGCTTCTAGACGGGTAAGATTTATGACCAAGCCCACTTTATTTTTTATCTTCATCATTTATTTCTAACATACCTACCCGCTATCTTCATTCCATAAAGGGGCTTTCATACAAATTGTTCAACACAGACTGTAAATATGTTGAAGAAAAAGACCCATTACTGGCCTCAAGGGGTATAAAATGTATGACCGATCTCTATTAGGTTTTTGTCCTTAACATTATCCCAAAACATATTTGCCCTTTATCTCCATATCTTAGGGGGCTCTCCTACAAATATAGCGTTTTATGAAATTCTTAAATTTAACTAAAAATTTTCGTCGTTTCTGAATAAAATCAAAAGTTGTTCACAGATTTTTATCATTTATAGCTGATTTTGTTTGCAACTAAATTTTGTTTTTTTGCAAATTTTTTATATGTCTGGAAAAAATTAGAAGCGTAGCTGCATTTTCGAATTTCGGAATTTCGGTTTTTTTAGTTTGTTGAATAAACTTAACCGTTTTTGAGTTACGCGAATATATGTTGTGCTACCTCCTTCATTTTCGAAATAACGGTATATCTCGAAGACCAGAGCTTACCTTAACAAAACGGTAAGAACCACTGGATTAGCGTACCCGAATTAGGTTAAAACACCAGGTCCCCCGCTTGTTTCGAAAAAAAGTGTCAAATTCTAGCACAGTGTTATTTTTAATCAGGGGTGTCATAGAAACCAATCTTATCGGTATTGGATTTGAAACCGACAAAAAAAATACATTGGTGTCATGAAATCCAATTTTATCGGTATTTTGTTCGAACTGAAATTAGTCTCGGTTTTAGGTGTCACAGAAACCAATATTATCGGATTTTTATTGAAAATAAACCAAGCAGCTTACAGCTCTTGTTTTTATATTGGAAATAAATATAGTTGGTTAAAGTTTAATTTTTTATTTAATTTTTTCAACAGTTAGTTATTTTGCATAGATGGAAATAAATAAAATTGGTAAATTAGTATTTTTTGCATGTCTCCGGTAGTCTCCGGCAGCGAGCTGCTGCGAGCTTGCAAGAGTATTCTCACTTTTTCTGCGTACAGAAAGTTCGCAACACATTTATTTATTTTATTTATTAACAAGAAACAATTTATTTTTTATTTTTAATTAATTTATAATTCTACAAAACAATAAAATTACACAAATGTAAACAACAAATGCAAATATTTAATACAACGATGGCATTTATTGCATATGTTTAGTGTGTTTTCATTCTTATTTTCTTTTCTATAATTTTCCTTTTATTACAAACACAAGTTTTAACAATATTTTAGAGCACAATCATAATTTAAAAAATTATCAAACAAAAATTGCATTAAAAACTTTAAACACATGAACCAAAACATAAAACAGCTGTTTCGAATATCGGTTTTATTTGTATTCGAAAATAACAAAACCGACTTGTTTTTATGACACCAAATGAAACCAATATTGGTTTGAAAAACCGACAAATAGCAAAACCGACTTGGATTCTATGACACCCCTGAATAATTGCTTTTAAGTAAACCACACATTGACTTGCAGTTACCATTGTAATCAGTCTGTTTCGTTTAAAAATGTTCATATATTAAAAGGAAATAGAAGCCATTCTTATGCAGAAGAAAATTAATTGGCATACTTTGTTTTTTCGTAAGAATAGGTTTTTAATATAAATTTTGTTTTAAATAATAGTGTTAAAGGTATTTTAACTAACTTGAATATGGTTCTAAAAAAGTTTTAGCTTTTAGTAGCCAAACTTTAGTACGTACAGTGTCATAAAATTTTAAAAAAGTTTTGATATATATAAAATTTCTATAGCGTTTAGATGTCATGACCAACAAGTTAAGAAGTATTTCACTAAGTGCTGGTTCACATTCTTCAAGTCTTAGCCGTCGAATCTTGAGTTTTTAGGGGAGAAGGAAAAGAAATCGCATTCTCATTTCCCTTCTCTCCTAAAAGCTCAAGACTTGACGGCTTAAACTTGAACGGTGTGAACCAGCACTGATTGCTCTTTCTCCATTCAATGCCACTGTTCAAGAATACTTAATTTTCAATTAATTTACTCTAACATGTGTAAAGATTACCTAAGTTTTTTTTTTTAATTTTCTAAATTTTTTATTATGTATTTTATTGTTTTAGTTTTTTTTACAAGCTTTTGCATCAAAATTTTACTTAATTATGTTTTGAATTTAATAATTGTTGATATTACTTTTGTTTAGTTTGTTACGGGGTTTTGTGGTCCAATAGGATATTTTCGATTCATAAGTACACTACATAATTGGAAGTTTTCTTTAAATTTTAATTAAATCACTATCTTTTAGTTTAAATAAAAAAAAAAATATTTTACAAATGATATGATTTTTTTTTTGTTGTTGTTTTAGATTAGCCTTGTAAATTCTAGTTTAAAAAGAAAATTAAAAAGACAGATTTCGACTTAAATTATTAAGTAGAATTAATAGAATTGTAATTACCAAAAAAAAAAAAAAATTGTTATACAAACTATTACAAAAAAAAAATTCTAAAAATTATATGAAAAATTAAATTAATTTGTATATGAAAACTTAAGGGGATAAAATATTCAAGTAATCATGGAATGTCCCATAACGAACTTTCCAATTTAAAGGAAAAATCAAATTCAATTTTATTAAAATTTTTAATTTTTATAGCAGCTTTTATTTAATGAAATTAAGTTTATTCTTCTTTAAAGTCTGACGACAACTTTTCAATTTTAAATATTAAATAAACAACGGAGCGCCTCATATATTATTTTGAAATAAAGAAAAACATGAAATGAAATCCATGCAGAATCCTTTTTTTTGTGAATTTAGTTTTATTTTCATTTAAATCTGATATGCCAGTATGCAAAATTAGACGAATTAATATAAGAAGCGACATTTGTACTCCCATGAAATATTTTTTTTTTTAAAATCTGACGACAACTTAGCAATTTTTAATATTTAATAATCAATGGAATGTCTCATATATAAATTTTCAGTTAAAAAAAAACACATGAAATACAAACAAAATATCTTTTGTTGTCAATTTAGTTTTATTTCCATTAAAATCGGATATCCCAGTATGCAAAATCTGACGAATTAATATAAGAAGCGACATTTGTACTCCCATAAAAAAATTATTTTTTTATGGTCATACCTGCTAAGATGACCAAACTCATCTACGACTATATTTTAAGTTTAAAGTAGCGCTTATTCAAATATTTCTCAAAATATGTTAATTTTTTTCTACATTTCTTGTTCAAGTGCCCTGAGACACGTTAATGGCCTGGGGAACTTGAAATTACCAGGGACCGAAAATAATAGTTATTTTGAAATTTTAAAACAAAAAAAGCATATAGAAATAAATGCTGGCAAACTGATTCATCTATACCATATTTATCCTTATGACCTTTTCTATGATAAAATATTATGATTTATATTTTTTCGATCAAAAATTACAGTTATTTTTTTAATTTTTATTTGTTTAAACAAAAATAACAATTACTTTTTGATTTTGATTTATATTACAAAAACTTATTTGATTTTAGTGTTTTTATGTATTCGAATTAAAACCGGTTAACCGGTTATTTAAAAAATGCTTCACCGAAAACCGGGTTTTTAAAAATACCAACTATTCGTAATATTTGAAACCCGGTTTTTAAAAAAAGTCGAAAAATCGATCTCCCTAGGTGCAAACTAAAACGATTATGATTTAAAAGATTGAATTTCACTGCTTTGATTTTATGGTCTGTTCTTAAATATTTTTTTTTCGATATTTGTTGTCATGCAAAAAAAAATCATTGAAAATTAGATAGATTGCTTATTGAAAAATCTACAAAAAATTGCAAAACCATCGTCGTATCGACAATAAAATATCGCCGATATCAAAATACCGGAAAAACATAAGTATTGCCTAAAAACGTTATAAATAAATCAATTAGTCATAGTTCTATAAGACTTAAAGTATTTTCAATATTTTCTTTCTGTAATAAAAAAATATTTAACAAAATTTTATTTTTGCCTTTTAATTCTTTTAATTTCTTGTAGGTATTGAAAAACTTACCTTATAAAAATCAATAAATTTCCTTTAAAATGCTTAAACTTTTTTGAAACTTTTATTTAATCTTATTTTATTTTTCTATATTTCTTTTATGTCATTTTAACTTTCTTTTAATTTTATTTCAATTTTGCACATTTTTAATAACAACAGGCCATATTTTGTGGAAATTTACCATCTTCAATTATTTACTTTTTTTTAATTTATCAACAAAAAAATAAAACATAAACTCTATCATTTAATTTGCTTTTAACTTAGATACTTCTCTTCTTCTTATTGACTTTTCTTTTATTTCCTAAAATACAACACAAACAAACACACACTTCAAAAAAAAAAACACGACACAGCACACTGAATGCTGCCCACAACCGCGGCGAATTTAACAACTTAAAACTAACAGAGACTGCGCTGTCGTAAGCTCTGCTTTTTATGAAAAAATTTTCTATCAATGTTTTTTCTAAGTTGCGTTTAACTTTTTGCTAAGTTTTTTTAATAATATAATATAATAGCGTTTTAATTTTATTTATTTACACAAATTACAAATGTTCTTACACTTCTTACTCCCTTTTTAATTGATTTAAGGGAGTATTATTTTTAGACGTTCACGCACCTTGTAAATTTTTAATAACTGAATAGAAGAGGAATAGGAAATTAAGAAAAGGGGAATTAAAAAACAACCTGTTGGTCAGTGTTGCCAGAATCAAGATTTTATTTAGTTTTTGAAGATTTTTTTACCAAAATATGATTTGAAGATTTTTTTTTGAAATTAACCTTTTTTTATTTTTAGAACTAAAGATTTTTAACTTTTAGTTTGTACAACATAAATAATACTTTCTCTTACAATTTTTTTTTTCAAAAATTTAGTTAATTTTTAAAACGATGAGGTTTTGTACCACCTTGTTGTCAATTGGTTTTGCTCACTTTTGTATCCATTGTCTAGCATAAACAAGAATGCATCACTATTTCTGGGCATACAAAATATTAAAAAAGCATCTTAGATTAGCGGTTGTTCATTTTGGGATTATGGATGAAAAAAAATTATTTATTAAAAGAAAAACAACGTATTTTTATGAAGTTTCATAAATTAAAGAACAAAAAAGTTCATGTATTTAGTACCAAAAGGTAAAACTAATGGAACTTAAAAAACTTTTAGTTTGAAAATTCCACATTCCATGTTTATGATAATATTTAAAGAAAGTATATATACATAAGTGCTTAAGAATTATTTTAATAACTTTTATATTAATAACTATTCAATTAGGAATATATTTAGGAAAATCCATATATTTTCAATGAGCTATTTGCAATTTTCTCAAAATGCCTTCGATTTAACAACGATATCTAAAAATATAATATTATATTGAGAACCCATAAAATTTCATATGCTGTATGAGCTCCCAAACTAAAATCTTCTTGCCCAAAATTTATATATCTCTAATTTTAGAATTTAATTTCAATGAAACTTCTTTATTTAGATGAACCTTTTTACGTTCTTATTTATTAGAAATTAAACGGATCTACAATGTATTTTTAGAAAAAATTTTATGGAAAATTTAACTATTAACTATTTAACAATTTAAATAATTTATGTATGTATGTATTTCAATTCAAATAGTTTCTATAATTCTAATAATTCTTTTTTGCCCTTGTTATAAAAAGTTTAAAGATCTTCTCTTAAAAATAAGATTTTTTTTCGCCAAATAAAGATTTTCCTTCAAAATTGTCTGGCAACGCTGTTGTTGGTTAAACTTGAGAGTGAGAGTAAATGAGACAGATAGTGCCAGCAAAGGAAGAATAAGTGCCAAGGCGAATTCATTTATCAGGTGGTGTTGAAAGCACAGATTTGCTACTTTATTTCTTACTTAGAGAGAGAAATGTCAAAAGTTGCTTGTGTTTTTGACATTTCGATCAACGGAAGCAACAAAAAAATACATTGATGTGTTTTTGGTGTTGTTACTTGTTGTTGTATCGACACCACCGTAATATATCGATCAACGAAATGTGTTTTGGTGTTGTTACTTGTTGTAGTATCGACACCACCGCCCAGCGGTAAACTTTTGAAGGTCTGTAAGACCTTCCTAGCCCTTTTTTTAGATCCAGTACTCATGCTCGCTTGCCTTCTCAGGAAGGTCTTATGGAAGGCCTACTTACTCCCTTCTACATTCATGCGTTTTTTTTAAATTATGTTTTTGTATATATGCATAAATTTTGTGCGCCTACTACGTTTGTAGCAAAGTGTATTATTGCATTATGGTTTGTAGCAGCAAAACCGAAGAACCGTTACCAAAAAAAAAAAAACATTCCAAAGACAGCAAACAATATTAATAAAAAAGTGAAAAGAAAAAAGAAGTACATAAATTTATATTAGTTTTTCTAAAATTGTTTGACGAAGCGGTGTTTACATTTTTTTCTCGTGGTAATAATTAAATTTTTATTAAACAATAATAAAATGAATAAAAGATCGCTAAGACGCCTCTAATCAGGCCTGCTGAAGAAGGCCTCTAATCAGACCTGCTAAGGAAGGGAACGCAGAAGGCCTTGGCTGGCTAGGACATCGCGTGTAAAAAATGTATGAGTATGGAATGGGGTAAGGCCTTGTGTCTGCAAAATAAGGCCTTCTAGAAGGCCTGCTTACTACTTCTTTTTACCGCTGGGCGTATACATGAATTCGCCTTGGTGGTGCCGATACTACAACAAGTAACAACACCAAAAAACACAACAATGTTTTTTTTGTTGCCTTCGTTGATCGATACCAAGGCGAAAAGATAATTAGATCAGGGATGTTAAATGGGGTTTTAAATTTTGTACCAACTTTTAAAAAAATTTACTTTTTTGACCTTCACGGTACCATTTTTTTTTAAATTTATTAAAACAACAAAGTACATAAAAATTCAATTGTACACAAAAAACAAAACATTCTATAAGCATACATTATATGTATGAATTAAATAAGGTACATAAAAGTTTTATAAATATATGAGATTAAAATCAAGCACTTATTTGTTTAGTTAATAAACTATTTGGAATTGTTACATCATAGCAGCATGCATTTGTCGATCTTAACCAATCCTTGTTTGTATGAGACTTGATAATGTTAGCACATGTAGTCTGTTTCTTTCCTTAGTTTTATCATATTTCGAAAACAAAAAAATTCTTTTCACATTTGCAAACGGATGTGGAATGGATAAAATTCCAGCAACGGCTCTTTTGTAAATTAGCTACTGCCGACCAAAAACTACAAATGTTTTCAGTTTTTAACGACTGCAGTTGCTCGACATCATCTAAAGCTCTAAATTGATTATTGATTGAATCAAAATTTGCAATTTCATTCGGGAACATTTTTGCTAGAAGAGGTTCAATACTACTTGTTTTACCTGAAATAACATTTTCAGGAGTAAATTTATGGAACCACATTAAAACTTCGTTATTAAAGTTGACTTTGGATCTCAAAACTTCGCAAAATTTTATATAAAATTGTTTTGCATTTACTTTCATATCTTTAACAATATCAATATAGATATATCCACTTCTGTTCCACATTTAATTTCTTCAAAGGGAATGTGATTTTTATAAAGGTCTACGATAGATATATCACATTCATTCAAAATATTTTTATGCATGAAATTACGTTCTATTTGGCGGAACAAAAAAGTTAGCCTTTGTAAAAATACATGCATTCGAGCATCTTCTGATCGCATTTCTAAATTAACCTGTTAATAATTTAAAGTGCATATTGCATAAAAAAATGCAATTTAAAAGAAGGATTTTTTAAAATCCGGATGAAAGAAATAATAACTTAAAAAAAATAAATGTAATGAAAAGGACTCAATATTTTGTTTGCTATACTAAAAATTAAAAAAAAATTCAAAACTATGACAAATTTTTATATTGTACTGAATGATTCACGGTAGTACCACGTTAGTCCCCTTTCAGACAGGCAAAGTTTACTTTGACAAAGTCTGTTGAATTCTCTTTTAAACTTTGTTCGGTGCTCAGACACACAAAGTTTAATTTGACAAATTTTTGTTTTCTCTTGTTTGAATATAATATATAAACAGCGTTGCCAGAATGATGATTTAATCATATTTTGGATTATTTTTTTTAACAAAAATATGATTAAAGATTTTTATCTCAAATGATGATTTTTTATTTTTAGAAATTCTGATTTTTACTTTAATTAAAACAGTAAATTTTTAAAACAATGAAGTTTTGCATCAGCTTGATGTGTGTTGTTGTTGCACACTTTTGTACCCAGTATCTAGAATACACAAAATTGCATCATTATTTCTGGACATAAAAAATATTAAAAAAAGGCATATTATAACCTATTTCCAATGTGCGAAAGAATTCCTTATTTCGAACAACTACATTTAAATTCTAAAAACTTTGTTTTTGTTTTAAATGTATTTGTAAAGGTACGTTCAGACTGATGAAATATTTGAAAGCAAACATCAAATATTTCATTAACGTAATCTGAACACAAAATATTTTTGAGTATCAAATAAAATAACAGCTGATTTTGAGCAAATAAAAGTATTTGCCGGCAAACAAATATTTGTCCAACGTGAACATAGTGTGAACACAAAAAATCAAATATTTTAGTAATTTTTGAGAAAACATTTATTTGATATTACAAAAAAATTGTAAGAGCAAACAATGACAAATAATTTTAGCCATGTTCCGGATAGAAGCAATTTTTCTGTAACTTTTCGGATTCTTTACAATTTTAAAGATTTTTTATAATTATTAGACTTTGCTATCGTGCCGCTATTAGCAAATTTTTGCGAATTACCGCTAATTTAGCAATTTTTATAGAATTTTTACCATTTCTTATAGTTTCAGGCACTTTTAATAAATTTTATGGCTTGTTTGAAATATCGAAATTTTTCGCGAATTTTCGCTATTTTTGCAAAAATTTTTTTTCCCGACATTTTGTTTTTTAACTGATTTAGCGACTTCAAATATATTTAAGGGTTTGTTACCAAGTTTGCAATTCTTCGCAAATTTTAGCCATGTTCCCGTTTCCTATTGTCTCCCAGTTTTTTTTTATCTTTAACATTCTCCTGTTCTAACACTATAAAAGATGCTGCTCCACAGAATAAAAAAAATAAATTAGCTTTTGCGCTCATTTTTACTATTTGTGAAATATATTATTATTTTTGAACACTTTCATTAAATAATTATTTGATGCAAATATTTATTTTAGTCTGAACGCATGGCAAACATGAATTAATTTATTTTATTTAACACTGTTTGCCAACTGTTTCATCAAACAAAAATTGTCAAATATTTGAGCTTAGTTTGAACATTAAACAAAATATTTTTTTGTTTCACACAGTTTGAAGCAAATATCAGAACAAATATTTTCGTTAAATATTTCATTAGTCTGAACGTACCTTAAGAAGTAAATAATTCTTTCGCACATCGGAAATATGCAGTTAGAATATTGATAAAAAAAATATTTGTGAAATGAAAAAATGTATTTTTATAAAGTTTCATATACTGACGAATTATGTTTTTATGTATTTCAATTTAAATAATAAGAAGAATGTTTTTATAAAAAATTAATAATTCTTACTATTTTGCCCTTGTTTTAAAAAATTTATATTAAGAAAAAAAAATTTAAGATTTTCTCCTTCAAAATATGATTTCTTTCGCCATATGACAATTTTTATTCCAAAGATTCTGGTAACGCTGTATATAAATATAAAGTTGCAGCCAACTTCAGGTATAATCTACGAACGAAAAACAAAACGAATTTGTGAGTACAGCAAAGTATGTACTCCCCCGCTATGCTCTTTTCCCTTATCTTCTATAAGCTCAAGACTTTGCAAAGTAAACTTTGCTTGTCTGAAAGGGGTCTTACTTAAAAGATCAAAATGTACCAAAGAAAGTACAATTGTACCAAATTTAACATCCCTGCACCGTATACATTAATTCGCCTTGGCACTTATTCTTCGTTTGATGGCACTATCTGCCTCATTTACTCTCACTCTCAAGTTTAACTAACAGGTTTTTTTAATTCCCCTTTTCTTAACTTCCTTTTCCTTTTATTTTCAGTTACTAAAAATTTACAAGGTGCGTGAACGTCTAAAAAAATACTCCCTCAAATCAATTAAAAAGGGAGTAAAAAGTGTAAGAACATTTGTAATTTGTGTAAATAAATAAAATTAAAACGCTATTATATTATATTATTAAAAAATCTAAGCAAAAAGTTGAACGCAACTTAGAAAAAACATCGATAGAAAATTTTTTCATAAAAAGCAGAGCTTACGACAGCGCAGTCTCTGTTAGTTTTAAGTTGTTAAATTCGCCGCGGTTGTGGGCAGCATTCAGTGTGCTGTGTCGTGTTTTTTTTTGAAGTGTGAGTTTGCTTGTGTAGTATTTTAGAAAATAAAATCAAAGTCAATAAGAAGAAGAAAAGTGTCTAGGCTAAAAGCAAATTAAATGATAGTATATGTTTTATTTTTTTGTTGATAAATTAAAAAAAATTAAATAATTAAAGATGGTAAACTTCCACAAAATATGGCCTGTTTTTATTAAAAATGTGCAAAATTTAAATAAAATTAAAAGAAAGTTAAAATGACATAAAAGAAATATAGAAAAATAAAATAAGATTAAATAAAAGTTTCAAAAATTTTTAAGCATTTAAAAGGAAATTTATTGATTTTTATAAGGTATGTTTTTCAATATCTACAAAAAATTAAAAGAATTAAGAGGCAAAAATAAAATTTTGTCAAATATTTTTTTATTATATTTTTGACAGAATGTATGGCCAATTTTCAGGATTGATATTAATACACATTTACACTTAAAATCGTATTAAATATAAAATTATCTGCTTCACTAAAAACTTAAATGAAACTTAAATCACCGATTTGGTACATTTCAATTCAGCTTAAGTTGTACATAATAACTTAGTAAGGTGGCCTCAATATCAAAACTATACAACAACAACAGGCAAAGCAATAACAGTCAGTTGTTTTCTGAATCTACCTTCTAAATTAATACATTTTTTTAAGTTTATATGAAAATTAACATAATATAGATTTAAATACTATCCTGAAAATTAGACATTAGTCTTACAGAACTATGATTTATTAGTAACGTTTTTAGGCGATCTTAAGTTTTGCCGGTATATCGATATCGGCGATTTTTTATTGTCCATACGATGATAGTTTAGCAATTTTTGTTTTATTTTTTTTCAATAAACAATCTAATTTTCAGTGATTTTTTGTTATAACAACAAAAAGCGAAATAAAATTGTATTTAAGAACAGACCATAAAATCAAAGCAGAATTGTGAAATTAATTCTTTTAAATCATAATCGTTTTGGTTTGCACCATAGCACAGAGGTATATTGTACGTGTTGTTTTGTGCCCAAAAAATGTATTTAGTAATATTGTTTTGTTTTATAATGTTATTTAAAATGTTGTTGTAAACTTAAAAGTTAATTTTTACAACAGCTTTGCAAATAAATCTCAACTTAATAAATTTGTGTTCATTGTATTGCGGCATAAAAAATGCTGCAAAGAGAAATGCAAAATGGGCAGCTTTCGAAGAAAGAGACATAAAAAGCAATATCTTCCGTCTTCTGGCACCTCCGTACAGTACTATGTGCTATTAGGGATGCCAATCGGTACTGGTTTTCGCGAATCCAGGAATTCCGGAATTCAAAATATCAAATCCCGGGATTTTTCGGTATATCGAGATGCGGGATTTTTTAAGTAACAAGATAAATGCTTTTTATAAATATTATAAAAAAACGCCTTTAAAAGAGGTTTACAAGCAAAAGTTTTATAATTCATTTAATATTACAAAGTGAAATATAAAGATTATATTGATTACAAAAATGTTTAAAAATTTAAAATTGTGATTTTTTCTTCATAAATGAACAATTTAATTAAAAATATGATAAAAAAAACAACGTACGATTACCAACAATGTGTTAATTGATTCAATTAAAGAATAATTAACCTAAAATCTAAATTTTATTCAACTACCTCAGTCGATTCAAAGTAATTAAAAAAAAAAATTATATAGTAATTGAAAAGTGCAAACTAGAACTGAAATTTTTATTAAATGAATTATGACGAATAAATGAAATTTTAAGTCGAAATTAGTTAACCAAATCAATTTTTTTAGTTAACCATAAAAATTGGATATTGTATGTTTTTTATAAATTACCGTAGGTCCCATGTCCAATCTCGGAAAACACTTAAATATAATAAACCTAAAACTGTAAAGAGTAAAACTAAAATTTTGTATTTGGTGCACCACTGGAATCAATTAGAAAATAAACCACACGGAATTTTTGGTTTTCCTTTTTGTTTTTAGCATTTCAAACGACTTTTTCTTTCTTTAACTAATTATTTAATTATTTTCAGCACTCCTCATATTAAAATTTCTATATAATTGTTGGTCACGCTTAAAAAGAATTACAAAATTTAACATTCTTCTTTTGAATGACAGTATTATCGGTGCTAACCAAATAAATATAAAAGATCAATATTGCGTACCCTATCCGCTCAAGGGAGAATTTCATGATGAATTTCTTTTTATTAAAAAGGGTAAAAAAAAAATAAAATTAACGATTTCGGGATTGACTAAATCCCGGAAATCCCGGGATTGAAAAATTACAATATTATGGGAAATTATTTAAATACGTCTAAAACCGAGCAGATATATTTATTGTGATAAAATTTGGTCCAATGTTGGTTCATATGGTCAGAAATAATATGATGCAATTTTCTGATTATGTGTCCATATTTACCTTAGATCCCATATTAAGCAGCCTTCTGAAAAGCACACGAAACGCTAAAACAATTTTCACTACTGTTTTGAAATTTGTTCCATTAAGATTTTTAAAAACAGAAATCACTACAGGATTTCGTGATTAATAGTCTATAATTTACCATGGGTCTAATATAAATCCCCCTTCTGAAAATCACAACACTGTCTGAATGTCGTCCAATTAAAATGATTCTGTAAAAATTTCAAATCAATATTTAAAATATTGCATCGCCAATTTCAAAGAATGTTTATTTTGGAAAATATTAGAAAATTTTTTTAAAGTTTTTATGCCAAAAAAAAGTCTGGGGTCGGAGTCGCGGGTTTTTGTGGGCACTACTACTCCGGTACAAAAACCTCAACTCCGACTCCTTAACTCCGATTTCGACTCTGACTCCACAGCCCTGTGCCCATGTTCTGTAACTCCCGCGTCGAGAAACTTTTCGATTGAAATGTGAGAAATGAAACAAAAATGCCATAAATTGACACAAACAGCGGCTTTTCTCACTTAACTGCGTCTGTAAAATTTTTGGCGAGTAACAGCTGTCGCGTAAGGAGATTACTCGCCAATTTACAAAAAAAATGGGTCTGTAAAATTTTTGTGAGGAAGTTCCCGCTTTGAACTTTCAAATAAACTCACGCATAAAAACGGGGTGAGAAAAAATTTCAACACTAAAAAATAAATTAAAAATTCAAATTGCAATGAATATGAACACGGAATGAATAAGTATTTTGTACTTGGCAGATTTTTTCATTGTTTAATTATTTGACTTTTAAAATTTTTGAAAAATGTAGGAATGGTTCCAAAGCAATTTTGTAATCAACGAACATTAAGTCGCACTTTACATTGTTTGGTATAGCCGACGGATGTAATTTCGCCGCCGTCGTTCAAAATTTTTCAATTTTAGTCAATTTTGGTCGCCGCCAACGATATGTTTGACTGGCGTTCTCAACATCTGCAATTTCGTGTCGGCTTCAGTGGAATATTATGACATTTATAACGTAACGACGTAATCTTTTTTGATAGTTTTCGACATGAGTTACAGATACACTTTTTTCTCACTTTTCGAGAAACGATGGAACATTTTGTTTCACATAAATAAAGTACTTTTCGTGGCTGAGCTTTATGATTGATTGAAATTCAATCATTTGATAATTTAAAAAAAGTTTTACTTTTTTCGAGTAAAGTTCAAAAGTTGTATTGACTCGAAACATTGCATACTGGGTTATAAAAGCCAAAAAGGAAAAACTAAACTATTAAAAATATGATTTTTTTTCCTTTAAAACTTGCAATATTATTTATTGAAAATTAAAATAAAAAAATAGAACTAAAACGGAGTACGAAAAATAACTTAATGCAACTTAAAATATAACAGCAAGTGGAAAAAAAGAAGGAATCATAAAATAAAAACTCAAAATGCTTGAATTGGTCTATAAAGTCCTGTGTAGCCACAAAGTCTAGCTCTAAGGGCAGGTATTAAAACGGCAGCTGATGTTATGTCCTTTAACAATTCGGCACATTCACAAACCAACAAATACATTTTGTCACCTTTTTGTGAAGTACTTTTATGTAGAGCAATGCGCCTCAACCCGGCAGCACGAGGCAAGTATCTAGAAATAGGAGTAAAAAAAACCACACAAAAGAAAAAACTTTATCATAAAAAGGCATTACAGATTTTTTTTTTATATTCTCTAAGAGAAGGGATACTTTTTTGGAAACATACATACAATACATTTTTATTAGTTACAGTAAAACTTGAATAAAATTATTTCGAATTTAAGTTTTGTTGGTTAGAAAAGCACAAAAACAGTATAATTTTGTTTAGTTCGTTCATAGAGATATGACTGTATTTACCTATATAACATTCTAGCCCCCGTCCAGTACAACCAATTCTTTTCAAATCTCTCGCCATCATCACCTTCGAAGACCTAAAGAAGCAGGGGGGAAAATAAACATTGTTAACAATACGAAATTTCAATGTTGTGGTATAAAATTAATAAAAGTTTTTTTATAAATTTTCTCAAACGTGCTTTTTTGAGTAAAATTTTAATTTATAAAGCTTTCTTATCTCTAAATATTTCACATTATAAATATGTGGTTTTCATGGGTAACCGCGTATGTCTATTTTTCGCTTTTGAGATGTTGATGCCATATTGCTTAATTTTAAACGCTCTTTACATGGTTCTTCCAATTTCTGAAAAATATGGACCAATTCCGATTTTTTTACGTAATGACCAATTTCAAAAAGTTCAATACGTCGCCCATAGTTCGGTCTAGAATGTTTTTTAAACTCTCCTGAAAAATTTGATTTTAAGACATACGCGGTTACCCATGAAAACCACAGAAATAAGGTTTAAATAATGAAATTTTATAACTTTTAAAAAAAATTTCAAAAGCTCATATCGAATACTTTTCTAAAAAAAAATCATAAGCTTTTTCTTTAACATGTTTTAAAGCTTTTGTTTTAATCTTCCTAAGAGTTAAAATAAAATCTTTTCTTAAGACTATTATAAAAAGATTTCAAGAAAGCTTAAAGATTTTTATTGAAAGCTCGTTTGGATAATTTTTTTCCAAAGAGCTTTCATAGAAATTTATAACTTTAGAACTGTAATGTTATAGCTTAATATATAAAACTTTAATATACACATTTCTAAAGATTTTACATAAAAACTTTTGCTAATGCAATTATTAAAAGCTTTATTAAAGCATACTTTAAAACATTGGTATAAATCTTTTCTAGATAAACATTATCTAAATCTTTCCTTAAAAGTTTTAAGTTAAAATATTTACTTTTAAATGTTGTTTCCAAAATTACCCTCAAAAATTGTTTTTAAAGGGTTTTAAAAATTTTTTTTATAATATTTTTTTTAAAAAGCTCTTTCTTACGTGAATACGAAAATTTATAAAGCTTTTAATTTTTTTAAGAGTTCTTCTTGAGTCAAATTGAATATTAAAAATAATCTCTTCCAAAGACCATGCGTATATTCATTTTCTTAAATTGCTATTAAAAGCTTTCCTAATTCTAGTAAGAAAATTCACTTCAAAGTTTTAGGTTAAACGTTTTTTGTTAAATATTAAGTTTTTTTTAAGATTTTACTGAACGCTTTCTTAAAACATTAAGTATAGGTTTTTCCTAAAGTTAACATTAAATTTACCTGTTATAATTTCCCTAAAACTTTTCGCAAATCTTTTAGTAAAAATTTTGCAAAATGCGTTTAACGAAAGCCTAAAGCTTTTTTTGAAGACTTATCTAAAATGTTATTACTTTTCCAAAAGTTTTTTTTTAAAGATTTTTTTGAAGATTTTCTTAATTATTTTTTATAAGCTTTTATTCTGAGCTTTTCTGGAGACTTAAAAACCGCTTTATTTTATTTTCCAAAAAAAAGCTTTTATGAGGAGCTGCTTCTAAAGCTTTTTAAAAGGTCCTTCTAAAATTTTTCTTTAACTTTAGACAACTTTTTCTTAAATTTAATTAAAAAGTTAGTTCTAATGCTATTTCTAAAGCTTAAATAAAAATCGTTTTCTTTAAAAGTTGTCATTAACAATATCCTAGAAGTTTCAAAGCTTTTTTAAAAAGCTTGTTTTAAGCCACTATTAAAGGGTCTGTAAAGTTTTTTAATATTGTAAATATTGAAATTTTGTATCAAGAGCTTTCGCACAAGCTTTTTAAAAGTGTTTAAGCTTTTGCCTATATTTTGCAAACTAAATTGGGTACAAAAAAAACAAAACAAAACAAATTCACCTTAAACACAGATATTATATAACCAGTTGCTGGTGTTTGTGTCTTTTTAAAGCCACCCGATTCATTAGGAGCCATTTGTAAAGGTGGACGACATATAGCGGCCACTTCGCTATACAAATCTAAAGTATGAGCGGCAGTGTATCTAAAATTAAAAAAAAATGGGACAAAATTGAAATAAACTTTACCAAAATATTCCCTCAAACTCACTTTAAATTTTTGGGCTCAAATTTCGATAAAGATGAAACTCTTATGCCTGTATAAAAATTTGAAGGGTCCGTTTGTGTTGTATTTATTACGTAATAAGCGATAAAGGGAAACTCAGCTAACCGAAGAATTAGTATATAAAAAAAAACACAAGATAAAAAATAAGTCTTAAAGCTGCAAAAATAATAAAACTTTTTTTTAATGATAACCGCAAAACTTACAACACTTTTCCATATTAGCTAACAACATTCCCCCCACGGCGGTATTAGCCTGTTGAACTTCAGCCAAAAGCTCTGAGGCCACAGCTCGTTGTTTAAGTAAAGGATGTGCCAGCGGCGATTCTAAAACCGGATCAATCGGTTCTAGAGGACTCATCAAATGCACTAATATACACATTTTGGGATCGGAGACTTCCAAAACGCTTAAAGGACTGGCAGGTTTAGTACTAGGGCCTTCGACGGGGGAGGGTGGTAGCTGAAAGTAAATGAAATCAATCATAAGTCTCCCTTCTTTGTAATAATTAAAAACTTACCGGTATACCAGCAGGCAAGAAACGGTCAACACTGTGTACCGGTATTATAAAGCAATCCCGATCCAAAGCGGCCAGCGATATTGGCTCCGATCTAGAGCAACTCACTGTCAGGCCATTATTAGTGCCACCAGCTGACGCACCTGCACCACCACTACCGGTTGCAAAACTAGCTGAAATTTGTATACACAAAATAAATAATTATAAAGTGAAAACCGGAAAAGCTTAATCTTATATAAAAGCTATTAGATTAATAACAAACAAACTAAAAGCTTCAACTACTTTGGCTCCTTTCGGTTGTAAAAGAGAAGTCTGATTTCCAAAATCGGAAGAAAAAAGTTAATAAAACTTGTTACTTGTTTTAAAAGGGTTAAATTTAAAGCATATTCAAAGTGTTTTAAAGCTTTACCCCGGTTTTAAATAGGCTTTTAAGCTGTTTTAAGTAGATATTGATATTTTGTAAACTAGTAAATATAAAAGGTTATTTAGTTTTACAAAAGCTTTTATGAACTCGTGTAAAAAGCTTATGTGTTAAGTGTTAAGATTAAGGCTCAATGTTGTTTTAATGTTTTTAATAAATTCCTACTTTTTATATAATTGTAATAAAGTGCTCTTAAATCATATTAAAAATGTTAGAGTTAATTATAATTCTGAAAGATTTTGAGATTTTAGATGCTTGTTTTTATAAGTTTTAGCTTTTTTAGAACTTTTTTTTTTAAATATGTTTTAAAAATTTGTGAAAAGCTTTTACTAAGTTTTTTGTAACTTTTGATAAACAATTCTCAAGATTTTTTAAGAGCTTCTTTAAAAGTCTTATTTCCAATTGCTATGAAAAGCATTTTTCAAAATTTTTCTAAGGCATTTATGAAAGGTGGTTTTACAGCGTTTGTGAAAAAGTTTTTCTAAAGCTTTAATGCACATTTTCCCAAAGCTTTAATTATCAGATTTATTTTCACAAAAGCTCTACCTTTTACTAGAGCTTTAATTAAAAGCATTAAGTTTTACTTAAGCTTTTGTGAAATCGTTTACTAACCCCCGTATTCATAAACGATTATTAAATTTAACAAAAGTTTATTTAACAAATAGAATTTGGGAATTTAAGTTCTCAAGTTGAGTTTAATTTTTATTAAAAATTTTTATATTAATCCGAATATGTATTCTAAATTAAATTACAATTAAAAAAGCTTTTATACTTTAATAGTCTTATTCCTTCAATATTTTCCAGGACTATATTGAAGGAATAAGACTACTAAATTATAAAAGCTTTTTAAATTGTAATTTGACTTAGAATACACATTCGAATTAAAATAAAAATTTATAATGAAAGTTTATTTATTCAAATTGTTATACAAAATTTGTTTTGTAAAACTGTATTTCATTTAAAATATTTTTATGAATACAGGCATAAATCTTTTATAAAAATCTCTTACTAAATCTTTTATAAAAAGTTCTTAATTAAGCTCTTACAAAAATCTCTTACTTAAGCTTTTATAAAAAAATTCTAAAGCTTTTACTTCAGATCCTATAAAAAGCTTTTTCTAAAAATTTTACGAAAAGCTTGTGCCAGAGCTTTTAGGCAAAGCTTTATCTACTGCTATTGATAACTATTTTCTGAAAGTTTTTTCGAAATCGGTTGTAAAACGCTGTTTTGCATATCTTACACGAAAAGCTCGTTCCGGAGCTTTAGAAAATGCTTTATCTACAGCCTTTTATTTATATTTGTTGAAAGCTTTTTCGAAAACGTTTCGCATATCTTTTACTTAAAGTTCTGTAGCACTCTTTAAAAAGCTTTCCGATTTTTTTGCTTTATATTTCTTGTAAAGTTTTTTTTTAAGAGAAAAGCTGTATTTTTATTTTAAAATATTTTTTTTATTTAATAAATAGAATCTGAGAATTATTTATTTTTGGAAGTAAATATTTTTTGTAATATTAAACATTTTTATATTTCGAATGTATTCTATGATGTAAATTTCAATTTTTATAAAGCTGTTTTGTAGTAGTCCTATTCCTTCAACAAAGGTTGGCTTTAGCAAAAAGTATGTGAAATATTGCAGGAATAGGACTATAGCAAAAAAGGTTTATTATTGAAATTTACCTCTTAGACTACATTCGAAATATAACGATGTTGAATTGTTTTTTTAATTATTTTTTTTTTAATGTATATTTGTAAAATTTTTTATTTTTCAAAAGCTTTTTTAAAAATTGGGTTTTCCGCAAGCTTTGTTTAAGTTCTAAGTTTGTTTTTTCATTTGCAGATATCTTTTAACATTAAAAAGACTTTTTGAGACAATTTTAGACTTTTTTTTTAAATATAAATACACATTTTTTTTTTGGCTTTTAGACGTATATTAATAAAGGCTTTAAGCTTTTCTTTCCATATTAAGCTGAGTTTAAATCTTTTTGTTTTTTTTTTGGCGTATTAAGTTTTTAGTTATAAGTTTGCTTTTAAGGAGTATAATTAAATTGTGCGTTTAGTACTAGTTTAAGACTTGGCAAGCTTTAGTGTTAAAAGCTTTTTTTTTCAATATTATTTCAAATGCAACGGAAAAACTTTGTTGTAATTTTAAAAGTTATTAACTACTTTTGTTTTCAATCACTATTATTCAAATGGTTACTACCAATGTAAAAATACTGCAAACAAGGTTAAAGGTCTCCCCTTTTCAAACTCGGTTATTTGGTAGCTAAAAACGTAACGAAATCTTTGTGTTAAAAAAATTTTAAATATTTTAAGTTAATTTTGTTTTTTATTTTTTAAATATTGTGGAATCGTTTAAGTGATTGTTAAGAACAAAGACGCAAAAATCAAATCAAAAAATGGGGCTGAACAAATTCAAACCTTGCCTAGCAGCAGTGGACGTCGTGGGCAAGCCCGTACCCCCCTTGATGTCTGTTTGTTTTTTTAAACTACTACTGTTAGGCGTGTTCAACTGTTGGCTGCTGTAGACATTGCTGTTGAGGTTCATGTTGCTACTGCTGTAGATGTTGTTGATGATGTGGGCGGAGGTGTTGGTAAAATTGTTAAAGTTGTTGTTGTTGTTATTGCTGCCGTTATTCCATCTCAAAAGCGATACTGAGGGCTTGCGATCAACTAAAGGCTGTGGTGCATCCATTTCATGCTGTATGAAGGGCACTGGAAGCGTGGTGGCGGCGGTGTTGGAAAATGGTGAAGAAGCACCTGAAAAGCCACTGCAACGTTCTGCAATGAGTTTTTGTTCTGTTGATTTTGTTTACGATTTCGTTTTTAATTTTTTTTTTCATTTCGTTTGTTTACACGCACATACAAACAATTGGTGTGTTTAGAGGGGGTGGGCGTGTAAAAAAGTGTTGGGGGTAGAAAGAGTTGGAATATAGTTTTCTTTTAGTTCAAAGTGTAACATTTAAAGGGTTTTGTTGGTGTGTGAGTTGGGGGTTTTGTGTGTGTCAGCTGAGTGTCGAGTCTAAAATGCAATTAGTTTAAGATTATCAAAGCTTTTTTTCAAACGCTTGTTTTTTGTTAGTGTTAGTCTCAATTAATTAACATAACTGGGAGGTGAGAGTATTAGGAGCCTTGCTAGATACTATTCTATGCCATTTCTAATAAACATTTTTTTAAATTTCAGTAAAATATGCATTTTGTTTTTAAAGACATTCTTTAAATTTAACTTACATGGAGCCATTTAGTTAAACGTTTTAATTTTTTCTTTAATTAAATTTAGTAAAAATGTTATTCACTATTTTACAATACTTATTTTTTTTTTTTTTTTTTTTTTTTATTTTCTGCTTTTTCTTGAAAGTTGCTTTACTTTTTATTTGTTATTCTCTAAAAAGTTTAGCGTTGGTGTAACAAAAAAATACATAATTGTTAGTTTTACGTTCACGCCATTGAAGCCTGCCGATGTTTGTTTTTTAAATTTGTTATAAACTTTTAATTTTTTTTATTGTGAGTGCTTACACGTGTTTAGTAACAGTTTCATTTGATTTTGATAATTACAGTTCAACGTTAATTGCTTTATTTACATGATGTTTTAGTTGGGAATCTTGAAATGATTGTGTACTTAAAGTTGGTGTTACCTCTGGAAATAAAATGTTTTTTTTTTTGGGTTTAGTTTTGGCCTTTTATGTTTAGCAAAGGGGAGAACAAAATGACTGTAGGACAAGTTCTTCCAGCAGATTTTTCGGTATCAAATTCGGAATCAAACATTTCAATATGTATATGTAAGTATAAGTAAATTTTAAATGAAACTGTGTATAGAAAGGGCATATTAACATAATTCGATAGCCTTATATCTTGGCTGGGGATTCCTATTATACCCTCCACCACCACTAGTGGTGTATGAGGGTACACTAAGTTTTTCTTTCCTTGTGAACCTTTTTTATAACTGTCCGTCTCTCCGTCTGTTCGTCTGTTGAAAACACGCTCACTTTCAAAAAACGTAAAAGAAAAGAACAAACTTGGTCTCAAATTGCTTGTAGTTATCCTAAGCAGTTTGAGATTTAAATCCAGCCTCATCGGTTCAGTAGGATCAGAACTATGAATCAAAATGTGGAACCACCACCCTAAAAAAATTGATAATATTGATACAAAAACTAACATTAATCGTGAAATAATAGTCGGAATGATATAAAATTTTGCACGAATGCGTTTTATTCGACTGAAAATCATACTGTTAAATTTCGTGAAGATCGGTCTATAATTGACCATAGGCCCCATATAAACCCTACTCGCGAAAAACAGTTTAGTACGCCTTAAACCGTAATTAATAACACTATCATACTAAAATTTGGTACGTCATAGTTTTATAGGACCATAAGTCACAGTGTAAAATTTTTTGAAGATCGGTCCATAATTTACACTAGGTCCCATATAAACCCTACTCCCGGAAAACAGATTAGTACGCCTAAAACCGTAATAAATAATGCTTTCATAATTAAATTCGGTAGGGTACAGTTTCTAGGACCAGAAATACTGTAACATTTTTTGAAGATCGGTCCATAATTTACACTAGGCCTCATATAAACCCTACTCCCGGAAAACAGTTTAGTACGCCTAAAACCGTAATAAATAATGCTATCATAATTAAATTCGGTACGGTACAGTTTTGTATCACTAGAAATCACACTGCTAAATTTCGTGAAGATCGGTCCATAATAATCCCTAGACCCCATATAAACCCTACTCCCGGTAAACAGTTTAGTACGCCTAAAACCGTAATAAGTAATGCTATATCATAAATAAATTCGGTACGGTACAGTTTTGTAGGACCAGAAATACTGTAACATTTTTTGAAGATCGTTCCATAATTTACACTAGGCCCCATATAAACCCTACTCCCGGAAAACAGTTTAGTACGCCTAAAACCGTAATAAGTAATGCTATCATAAATAAATTCGGTACGGTACAGTTTTGTAGGACCAGAAATACTGTAACATTTTTCGAAGATCGGTCCATAATTTACCCTAGGCCCCATATAAAAAATTGGGAAAATAATTAAATTCGCCTGAAACCATAACAGATATAGATATTACGATAAAATATCTTCCAACTTAGATTCATATGGCCAGAAAAAATATCATTAAATTTTCTGAAATTCACTGTTAACGCTAAAACTAATTACACTGCTGTATTGAAATTTATTCTAATTATTTTTTTGTAATACCAGAAATTAGTCTTCAGAATTTTGGGATAATTGGTTCATAATTTACCATAGGACCAATACAAATTATCTTTCAAAAAATCATTTTAGTTCGGCTAAAACTGTTACAAGTCATGATATTTTGCTCAAACCAGTTCAAAGTTCTAACAAGAAACGCATAACATTTTCTGATTTTCAGTCAATAATTTAATATACATAGATCTAAACCGCAACCAATTTTAATGCTGATGTTCGTTTTTGTGAATCTAGGTAATAATATATATGTATTTATCATATAGAGCCCATTTCTGTCTGTGGAGGGTATCAAAGATACGGCACAGCCGAATATAGTACTCTAACTTGTTTTTTCCTAACTCTTTGTTAGTCTTTTATACTTTTAGCCACTTCATCTATCTATACAATTAGCTTTTACTTTATTTGAAAAGTCCTTTTTTTGTCATAAAATCATCGCTTTCTATCTGAAAAAAACATTGTAATAGGCCAAAGGCATGGCCCTGCTTATGTCGAAATCTGAAGTTCTCTTCATTACTTAAAAAAGTTTTATAATAAATTCGTTTAAGGAAGAATAAAACTGAAACCCTCCGAACAATTCAAAAATAAAAATATCCTTATAAACTCGAACCCTCGCTCGACTAAGCACACACGATGGGAAACCCCGATATGTACACAACAAATGCATAAAAAATAAGTTTTACAGCACCAAATTCATAGAATCAAGTAAACAAACAATTTGTTGTTAAAATTTTGAATATTTTTTTTTGTTTTTTTTTCAATTAATGATAAATTTAAGGATTAGAACTATTACAAAAAGCTGTATAAAATACATAACTGCAATTTAGCTCATAGAATAAATTCGAAAAATAAAGAAAAAAAGTTTTATTAAAAAAATTATCAAAAACTTTGCCGTTTCAAACAATGTGCTAATTGATTTCATTAAATATAGCTCAGGTTTTGACAATTCCCAACAACAATTCTACAAGTTTAAATTATTTTATTTTAAACGAAAAAAAGTGAACTAAGATTTTTTGTTATTTAATTAATATTTCATTCAAAAACTTATTTTAAAACAAAACAAATCAAATTGAAATTTTTGATTTTCTTTCAACTAAAAAATAATTGATTCAATTATCACATTAATTAGATTGCAATACATTTTAAACAATTTGTTTAATTGATAAAAAACTATGTACTGATAATTTTTTCTGTGTAGGAAAATTTTTTCTAAACAGTATTTTTAATACTCAATTAAAATAAATTTCTAAAATATTAATCAACGTTAAGTTCGACAACTGCAGAGACCGTTTTACGAAACGCAATTGTCTGTGTCCCAAATACTATTCGGCAAATGCGAAAAAGGTTTTTTTACTACCTTAAAGGCTTAGTTAGGCGAACGTTGCTGTACCGTATCTGTACTGTATAAATCAGCTGTTCGCTTTTTGGTAAATGAAAAGCAATGCAAAAGCTTACCGAAATGTAATGTACCGTAGTTGTAACGTTTCATTCTGTATAAAATAGACTTTCATACCATTGTTACGTGACATTTGTAAATCTAGTGATGGGTTGCTTCTATGTTAAATTGAATGCGGGTATGTTCGCTCTTTTTTGGTACTTTTTTCAGTATGTCTATGGACTTTCGACAAATGTTCTAATAGTGCACCAACGTGCTAGCAGTCCATTACAGTAAGTTACGGATACAGCAACGTTCGTCTACCTGAGCCTTAATACTTTTCTCAGCACCGATTTTAAATTTAAATTCACCTTTAACATTTTCATCGTTTATTAAAAGCTTTTTAAAACCCCATCAAAAGAAAAATTATTGTAAAAAAGTTTTAACACACTTTCAAATGCAGTTTGAATTCCTCTGTATGTTGTTAAATCGCCTAACGCTCCAATTGTGTTGCAAGAATTATAAATGGCAACATTTTAGCTTTTTTGTTTCAACGGATAATTAACCCATCGTTTAACAAGAGTTATTAAAATCAGTTTTGTTTTTCATTTCAGTTTTATAAAAAAAAAAAAAATTTCCAACACTTTCCTTACACCTTAGAGAAATTACAAAGAACTAGCCGGGCATTTCTGCTCCCCTTTGGACCCAGGCAGGCAGCTTTAGTTTAGTGGGCTTTGTTATTAAATGCATTTTTAATTTTTTTTTTCGTTTTAGTTTTTCTTTTGATTTTGAGAGCGTGTTAATGGCCAAGTATTCTTTTGTTAATCATTTTTGTTTAATGCAGTGTATATTTTCTTTTTGTGTTCTTTTCTCCTTTTTTTGTGCGTTTAAAGAAAAATTGTTAATACAAAAAAAAAAAAAAGAACATAAAAAGTTTGTCAGTGAGAGCGTGTGTGTATTTGTTTAATGTACTTGTATGAGTTATGGGGTGAGCGCCTACCTTCGCTCACATCATAGCCGGGACGACTGGGTGAAAAGAATAGATGAGTCCTATAGTGTATATCCTCCGGTTGTGATGAGAGACCCAAATCGCGTGAACGTTTTGTACGATTCGCTTTTGTTTGTAATTTGGTACCGCCACCACCGGTTTTACCGCTGGCTCCCTCGCGAAAATTCTTACGAAACATTAAATTCATGATTGTATTACCAATAAATTAACAAATAGAAAGTGTTTATATATATTTCAAAATGTTTATTAAATTTGCTTGTATTTTTCCCTTTTTTTTTTTTTTGTTTGCTGTTTATTGTCTGTTTATAGTATTTTTAGTTGTAACTGTTGAATTGATAATGTTTATTAAGTAAAGTAGACTTTTTGGGGGAAGAAAAAAATGGTGATTTATTGTAACTGGTTGTGATTTGTTAAATATTTTTAATTATTATGTGTTTCGTTTTGTTTAATATTTTATTTGCTTCAAGGTCTTGGACTTTTAGAAAAAAAAAATATACAAAAATTATTTGTTGAAAAAAACTTCATTGCATGTGCAAATTCATTTTATGAATACATAATTTTTTTCTTTAATATGCCAAAAGCCTTATTGTGTTTTAAAGGATGTTTGTTTATTTTTTGTAATAATTATTCTTACAAGCAACAGTTCTTTTAAATATAAAGAAAAGACATTTATGCCAATTGGCAATTTTTTCATTTCAAAATTAATAAGTGGAACATTAAAGTTAACACTGAAAAATCCGTACACGAAGTTTTCACTTTGCGCAAAGGCCTTTGCCTAAGACTGTCTGTCTTTCAACAATAGTGAAATCCCTCAAAAAGACAGTGTAAAATATCTAGGACTTCATATTGACAGAAGGCTAACCTGGAGTACACATATTAAAGCTAAAAAGGAACACCTGAAACTTAAAACTAGACGTCGCAATTGGCTGTTAGGCCCTACGTCTCTATTAAATCTAGGAACCAAAATACTAATATATAAAACTATTCTTAAGCCAGTATGGCCGTATGGCATACAACTATGGGTGACACTAGTAGATCAAATATTGAAATATTACAACAATACCAAAATAAAACATTAAGGTCAAGGAGAATTCATTTATCAGGTGGCGTTGAAAGCACAGCTGTGCTATTTTTTTTTCTTACTTAGAGAGAGAAATGTCAAAAGTTGCTTGTGTTTTTGACATATCGATAAACGAAAGCAGCAAAAAAAATACATTGTTGTGTTTTTGGTGTTGTTACTTGTTGTAGTATCGACACCACCGTATACGTGAATTCGCCTTGATTAAGGCCGATTGTCCATGCGCCATGGTTTGTTTCAAACACAATGATTTATTTATTCCAAAGGTAAAAGATGAAATCAATAGATTCAGCTCAAGTTATCTTGAAAGATTAAGTAACCACTGCATCCCGCTGTCCATCTTTCTACCCGATGATACTGAAGAAATTAAAAGACTTAAACGGCATCACATCCTCGACTTACCAATACACAAAAAGCCCTTTTGCACACGCGGAGGTTACTGTTAAAACATCTTTTAAATACTCTTTTAAGCTTTCTTTCACTTCACACACGCAAAGATTACATTGACAAATTTTGTGTTCTTTTGTGTGTTTTTATGTTGTTGGTTAAATCGAACATGTAACAAAATACAACTCTTGCTTTGTAGATGTGAGAGATACGAGTAAGTTCGTGTTGGAGGAAGACATTTTTAGTACAGACTTGGTTGTTTGGTTATTTTTTGCCTGAAGGCGAATTTATTTGTTTGTTTTTGACGTTTTCTTTCATTTATTTTTCAGTGAGTTGTTTTTTATGTTTGTGGTATGTTTTATTGCGGCAAAACTTTTATATATTTAAAATCGTTATTGTTAAAATAAATAATCACCCCTCTTATGTAAGCCGTTGTCGACGTCGACATTAATTTTTATTTGTTGTCACATCAAGTCGACGGCTACATCACTTCGACATTAATTTGGTATTTTATAAGAAAGTTGTGTCGAAGTCGACAAGTTATCGAAAATCTGACAAAAAAAAACTCACATCTCCAATTTTTTTATTATTAAAGTTAATTTTTTAGCGCTATTTATGTTATTTTCCAACATTTTGTTTTTTTAACCGATTAAGCGATGTCAAATGAATTTTAGAGTTTGTTTCTGATTTTGAATATTTCGCGAATTTTTCCAGGTTCGCGATAAGAGCTATTTTTACTGTAAGGTTTTTGATTCTTTATAGCTTTAACGATTATTTATAAATATAAGTCTTTGCAATAATGACGCTGTTTGCAAATTTTTGCGAATTTCCGCTAATTTTGCAATTTTACCGAATTTTTGACATTCATTATAGTTTTAGATACTTTTAATTAATTTTATGGCTTGTTTGATATATTAATAATTTTCGATATTTTTTTACAAACTTTTCAAAATTTTGCGTAGTTTTCTTTATCTTTGAAGCAATCGACTTAAGTTATAAATTTTCGCGAATTTTCGTTATTTTAGCAAACTTTTCCGAATTTTCGCGCTTAATTTACTATTAAAATTTGTGCCAATAACTTCTTTTAAATTGGCATTTTTATTTTAACGTGCTTAATAAATATGTTTACATTCTACTTAAAATTTTATTTAACTTTCATTTGAGTCGTCGCAAAACTTCCTGTCGACTAAAACAGACAATTCTACTCGACGTCGACTTAAAACCGCCCTAGAAAATATCAAGTGACTGTCAATAGTAATCGATTATTGTCAATAACGACTCAGAAAATATAATTAATGTTCCAATGCCGTCGACTCATGTCGACGTCGACTTTCATAATAGGGGTGAATGATTAAAAATCCATTTCCATTTCCATTTGGTTTAGCAGCATTTGTGCATTTTAAATGTTAGATGTTCTGAATATGTGGACCTCAATAAGAAGGCTCAAGCATTTAAAACAGTTTTTTTCAAGTTGCATTGAAAATGAAAAATAAACGTCAAAAAATTGCGAAAAATTTTAGTAAATTATTAATTGAAAGTTGCGCAACTAACGTGCCGAGTCTGAAAAGGGTTTGAAGGCCTTCATAAATGTATTTAAAAAGCAAAAATCAAGGACCGGAAAACGTTTTTTTTTTATGTTTTTAAAAAAATATTTATCATTGGTGTTCGAAAAATATTTTAAATTGTACAATAACCAAAAATAGATAAAAATATTTTGTTTGATATTGTTTCTTAAAGTTCAAAATAATAAAGTTCTTAAAAAAAACGTTTTTGAGAAAAATATTTTTTTTTTGTTCTTTTGTACAAAAAATTAAGAACCGAAAACTTAATTTTTTCTTTTTAAAAATTTAAAAATCATGCGTACAAAATAATTTTTTTTTTCATCAGTTTAAAAAAATAAAAGCAAACACAAAAAAAAGATATTTATTTTTTCAGTACAATATTATTTTGTACATGAAAAAAAAAGAACCGAAAACTTAAAATTGAATTTTTTTAATTGACAAAATTTAAACTCATACGTACAAAATTATAGTAAAAAATATAAAGCTAATAAATAATAAGTAGTTATAACATGATAAAGATTATCCTAGAACTAAATAGTAATCTTATCAATTACCTTGATGTTGAGTTTGAGCAACAATAAATTTTCTACATGCTCAGAACTTAAATTCCTTCTATTTTTGGTCATAATAATTGGCAAAGCACTGAAGGCTGCCTCCACAGATACCTGTGTTGCGGGTACAGCTAATGCAACAGCAGCTAGTTTTGATAATTAAGAATCTCTAAGGATTTTTTGCATTTGCAATTTTAAACACAATTTTATATTATAATTTTAATTAAAATTCTCAATTTTAACTTCAAATTGAGTTTTTATTGTTAATTTCTAAAAACAAAAAAAAAAAAATATTTTTCTCAAAAACGTTTTTTTTAAGAACTTTATTATTTTGAACTTAGAAGAACAAAAAACACAAAATAATTTTTTTTTTTTTTTTTTTTGTACAGTTGAAAACATGTTTTGAACACCAATGATAAATATTTAAAAAAAAAAAAAAAAAAAAAAAAATTAAAAAAACGTTTTTGTGTATTTTTCAAATTTTTGTTTTTTTGTTTCTTTTCATGTACAAAACACATATTGTACTTAAAAAATAAATATCTTTTTTGTGTTTCCTATTTTTTTTTTAACTGATAGAAAAAAAAAATTTATTTTGTACGCATGAGTTTTGAATTTTTCAAATGAAAAACTTAAATTTTAAGTTTTCGGTTCTTAATTTCTGATGCCTGGCAAAAATACAACAAAAACAAAGTGTGTGTACAATAAACATCTGCATGAAACTTAATAATGATATTCATGAAACTTTCATTATAATTTTGTATTTGCTTCGTTTGTATTCAGTACAATGAATAACTATGAAACGAAAGCAACAAACACTCGATATTTAAAAGACGAGTAAGATGAAGTTAATTTGTTTACTTAAACAAGAGAATATGAATACTAATAACTCTGAAACAAAACAACCACTGAATAAATGTTGAATAAGTTCATGGAAAAACACATTTATTTTAAAGTCAGCATTGCCAGTTGAAGGAAATGAAAACATTAGGAAAGATAAAAAAAAACCATGAAGAGTAAAAGCAACAAGATAAGGAAGTACATTAATATTAAAATAACAAAAATAATACAAATTTGACTTTATTTTCAATGTAAATTAATTGTTTTTAAAAAAATTTTTAAACTTAAAAAAAATTGCATCTTATTTTCCAAAAAAAAATTTCAGCAATGTGTTTTGCTTGGAAGTACATAAAAAAATAGTTAGGAAAAAAATTTAAATTTATTTTAAAAATGCTTTACAAATTACATATATTATTGTAAAGGTGACAAAAAGAAAAAATTAAAATATTTTTACTAAGTGGCAACATTGCTATTGAGTATTTGTATAAAAAAAATGAGAGAGAGTGAAAACTGTACAACAAAAGTCATTTTATTGAACAAAGTCTTTGTGTTTGCCATATGAAACGAAATGTTTTTTTTTAGTAGCATGAATAAATCAACAGTTTGTTCAGTAATCTGAATTTTATTTGAATACGAACTTCATTGAATAAACATTTCAGTATGTTCATGAATGAAGTTATTCATGCCGCCCTTTAGTGTGCAACACGTTTGTGTACAACCACAATGTCAAATGCTTTGCGGTACTGTTCGTCGCACAATTTAAACTGTATTGTAAGGGTACAACAATTAAAAAAAAAAATACACTCCAGACAGTATTTGTTTCTTTTAAAACCTTTCAATACAGTTAAAATGTTTTTCCCTTAGTTCTAGTATTTCAAAATGATCACGTGCAGTCTACGCGAATTTGTAATGTTTACTAGTGTGTCGTATGTAGTGCATAAACCCAAACTATTTGTGATGTTTACGTGAGTGTCATATGTGTCGTTCGCATACAAAGATTGCGAAGAATTGGAGCAAAGACAATTTTTTGTGCAAATAACCGGTTGACATATTTAATTGCAAAGCTTTAGTTTTGCAGAACCGTTTTACCTAATTTCCAACTGGGTCTTATTATTTTTTCACATTTCACAACAGTTTAGCACATTTTTGTAAGATTTTAATAGCAAGTAATTTATTTTCTGTACAAATATTTTTAATAGTGTGGTTAAGGATGCGGAAATAATAAATATCCGCATTGCGCGCCTATTTAAGCAATCAGTAACGGTTACAGGTTTAAATGTATATTTTGAGTATGTGTAAATGTTTCTTTATAAATATGCAAGTATGTGAGTGCGAAGTTTGTTTTCTTGCCAAATTATTTGAATATAAATTCCAATCTCTAACAAAAAAAAAAAAAAAAAAATTACACGTAAAATATCAGTCACACATTTCCACAATTATCGTAAAATAAACGTAAACTTTTAGCTTAACCGTGGGATAAATGAAACAAATGAGATATAAAATAATTTTCTAATTACAAAGAATTTCGGCAAAGATTCTTGTTTTTAAATAAAGTATTCACAATGAATATCAGGTGTTTGAATAATTCTTGCTAGCAAAAATGTTACACAGAAAAAAATAAAAATTCATTTCGATTAAAAAATTTGTGATATTAATTAAAAAATTAATTAAATTTGCACCAGTAAGCAAATTAATAGTATCAATTAAACGCTCAATTCACTTGATTAAATGTTGATTTAATTTAGTTGAATAAATTTGCATGTGCCCGGCAAATAAAAAACTGAAATGGCAAGCTGCTTTATTTAAGCAACTTGTTTTTTTTTAATTTTGTTTTTTTCTTTTTATCCTCTTACAACTACAATTCGTGTTGGAAAAAACTAGCCAATTGTAGGGGAATGTAAGAAAGAAAAAATTGACGGTTTATTGTTGTGACTTTGTTGAAGCTTTGATATTGTTACATTTAAGACCTGAGTGTTTTAAAATTCTTATTCACTTTATGGTCTTACTTGTATAATATTTTTAGCTTTTCTAAAGTATTTGGAAAAAGTTTCCTGACGAGCTGGCCTAAGCAACCAGCGAAATGCGCATAGAAACTAGCTTTCCCACAACAATAAATTTCAGTGTTTTCATTAAAAAATTGGGATTATTAGCACATCATTAATAAATGAATTAATTAATAAAATATTTCATTCCCGAAAATAATTTTTGATAATTAATTTGATTAAATTTTTATTTAAAACTGATTTTATTTTTTATTAATGTTTTAATTGGTGAACAATTTTGGAGAATTTTTTCTGTGTACTAGCAGGATTTTTCAAAAAATTTTTGTCTCAAATTTGTATGTTTTTTTTAATTCGGCAGAAACCGTTCCACCAAAAGAAATTTTGTTTGCCGCAAATACCATACCAAAATCGGCCAAGATTCTTGATCACAAATTGACCAAATCTAGATCAACATTCTACTGGAAGTACTAAAATGGTTATTATAGAAAACAACGTAATTGAAGAAGAGTATCACAAGTAAAACGTGTTTTGAGACGACTTATTTAAATAAAGTATTCACAATGAATAGCAGGTGTTTGAATAATTCTTGCAAGTAAAAAAATACAAATTCATTTCAATTAAAAAATTTGTGATACTAATTAAAAAGTTAATTAAATTTGCACCAGTAAGCAAATTAATAGTATCAATTAAACGCTCAATTCACTTGATTAAACGTTTAATTCACTTGATTAAATGTTGAATTAATTTCAATAAATTTTTAATTAAAACTGATTTTATTTTTTATTAATGCTTTAATTGGTGAACAATTTTGGAGAATTTTTTTTGTGTACTAGCAGAATTTTTCGAAAAATTTTTGTCTCAAATTTGTATGTTTTTTTTTTTTAATTCGGCAAAAGCAGAAATCGTTCCACCAAAAGAAATTGTGCTTGCCGCAAATACCACACCAATTTCGGCAAAGATTCTTGATCACAAATTGACCAAATCTAGATCAACATTCTACTGGAAGTACTAAAATGGTTATTATAGAAAACAACGTAATTGAAGAAGAGTATCACAAGTAAAACGTGTTTTGAGACGACTTATTTAAATAAAGTATTCACAATGAATATCAGGTGTTTGAATAATTCTTGCAAGTAAAAAAATACAAATTCATTTCAATTAAAAAATTTGTGATATTAATTAAAAAGTTAATTAAATTTGCACCAGTAAGCAAATTAATAGTATAAATTAAACGCTCAATTCACTTGATTAAACGTTTAATTCACTTGATTAAATGTTGAATTAATTTGATTAAATTTGTAATTAAAACTGATTTTATTTTTTATTAATGCTTTAATTGGTGAACAATTTTGGAGAATTTTTTTTTGTGTACTAGCAGAATTTTTCGAAAAATTTTTGTCTCAAATTTGTATATTTTTTTTTTAATTCGGCAAAAGCAGAAATCGTTCCACCAAAAGAAATTGTGTTTGCCGCGAATACCACACCAATTTCGGCAAAGATTCTTGATCACAAATTGACCAAATCTAGATCAACATTCTACTGGAAGTACTAAAACGGTTATTATAGAAAACAACGTAATTGAAGAAGAGTATCACAAGTAAAACGTGTTTTGAGACGACTTATTTAAATAAAGTATTCACACTGAATATCTTATTGACTGTGATTTAACAAAACTGAACTCTTGTGTTCTATTTTGATATAATTTTGGTCATTATAAATGTTTTGATAAAAGTTTGAAAATTGTCCAAAACAAGTTTTTCACACAAACCCACTATAAAGTGTAAGTAAATTTTTTACGGTAAATTAAGGACGAGGACTAAATACCATTTATTAACCCATTGTGCACAACCTTTAACATGACACTCAACTTAAAAATAAAGTTAATTTATTTATTCCAAAAGCGTGACTTTTACTATTATTTTTTATATTTTTAACGAAAACCAACAACAAAAATACTATAAATTTATAATGACAAATCGTGACTACTATTGAAAGAATTTTGACAATGTTTATTTATATTAAATATTTATACATAAAATTACAAAAAATTATTGTAAAACGAAATTGTACAAGTATTTCCTTTATGGAGTTTTAATGTTAATATTAAAAAAACATCAGACAATAATGTCGTGTTTTAGTTTAATATTTATTGTCTATAATAGACTTATTATGTATAGTATATTATGCATATAATGCATACGGTGACCATATTGCAGATATTAAAAATACAGAATACATCAATTTGATATTTTCCAAATAGCGGCCCAGGAAGAAAACGATTTTTCAAAGGCTCCGTGCAACAACTCCCAAGTACAATAAGTACCAAGAAAATAATTAATTTAGTCCTAAAAATGTTTCATACAAACGTAGGAGTAATTTCATTATGAAATATCACCCAGCCCTCTCGGTTTTATTTTAGTTTTTTTGGAAGTTATTAAAAATATTTTGACTGGAATCTATTTCATAATGGAATACATAATACCCAAAGGAAATAGTTATTTTATTTTATTCATTTACTGTGGGAGTTGCAGAGTTGCTCTAGTTAGCGAAGCCGGTGTGCGTTATACCATGGAGGAGAAAATACGTGCGGCTGGCCGAAGGCCGCCTATGCAGTTAACGAAGCCGGTGGCTATTATACCGTAGAGAAGAGAACCTTTCCGCCTGGCCGAATGCCGGCTATGCAGAGGAGCTTTGGTTAGATAGGCCGGCGTTTGTTTTACCATAGAGGGCCCGGTTATAGGCCTGCGAGGAAGGGAAGTTTTAGTTAGCGCTTTTGGATTGTTAAATTTGGGATTTTAAGTTTCCGGTATATGACTGCAGCCTAAATAAGTATGTATGTATTAATGCTTAAAAACAGGGCTGTGGAGTCGTCAAAAAAATACTTCTAACTCCGACTTCAACCGCTGATATTTTTTTAGGTCCGACTCCATCTCCAACTCTAACTCCTACTCTTACATTGATACTAAATGTATATGATATTGTTCCTTATTTGACTTAAAACTCTTTTTTTAATGCAGTACATTTAAATGGTTAAATATAGCAAGAAAATGATTCAATTAAAATTTTGAATCGATATTTGAAATATTTTTATTTTGGAAAATCTTAGAAATTTTTGTTGTAATTTGTTATGCCGAAAAATTTTAGAGTCGAAGCCGCAAGTTTTTGTGGGTACTTCGACTCCGGTACAAAAACCTCAACTCCGACTCTTTAACACTGACTCCACAGCCCTGCTCAAAACTACTCTGTAAGAATTATGCAATAAATTTTTGAAAAGCAAATTTTTCATTATATATTGTAAATATATAAATATTGTATAATTTTGTTGTTGCTTTCTACAGAAATTCATATTGAATTTTTAAATTTCAAACGCTGCATATCTTGTGGTGTTAAAAATTTTAAAATGCAATAGGAATTTCCGTAGAAAGCAACAACAAAATTATAAAATATTTATGACTTTGTTTTTGCTTTCAATGTAATTCTTGGCGTTGCATTGCGTTTTACACAATTAGGGCCTTAGCAAATACGAGTACTTTAATCTCGCGATTAAAGTACTTTAAATTGTTTAATGACGTTATAAGTTGATGGTAAAAGTTTAGCGCATTTAAATAAAAGCTTGTATTTGAAAAAGGATTTTTACTTTTGATTTATTTAAATAAATTTTTAAAATAAATTAATTTAAGTTTTCTTTAAAAAAAAACTATCTATGTAACTAAAGGTCGATATGTTTAATAAATGGATTAAAAAATACATTAATATAAAATGACAATCAACCCACGGTATCACACTCTATGCAATTGCTTCAAATACATTTGAAAGTACCAAACGAATTTGCTTAACTTAGTCAATATTATTTGTTTATCAACAAGTTTTTTTCAAAACTAATGTAATTTTTCGACTGTCATTTTATTTGCATACGAATTTAATAAAGTGTTTTATATTTTTTGCCAAATTTTTTTTTTTTTTTTTTATATTATAAACTGTGTGGTTATTGTGATTGTTTAAACACTGCATAATTGCTAAATTATTGCGAAAGTGTTTAAATTTATGAGCAAAAAATTAGTTTAAATAATTTACTACTGAAATTTAGCACTAAACAAAAATATTTTTAGACTTTGATATATATAAAGCACTTTTGCAGCAATTGCAGAATCCCCGTCCACACTAAGAAACATTTGCTGCGAGTCAAGTCAGTTTGTACTTGATTTATAATGTGAACAGGCAGTTCTCGTGAGTTGGTTATTTAAAGAAAGAAGAAGAGAGAGAGATAATACAAAAAAAAATACTTAAATGCTGCAAAGCAAAATTGTCAGTTTAAAAAAAGTTTAATAAAGTTTTATGAATCAAATTTTCCGCATTTAACGTTTGTTAAATCAGTCTAGGTTAACCCTATGAAAGTTTGATTTTATTGGTAAGAGGGGAGGAGAACAAGCTTTTCATTTTTTCTCTCCCCCTCACCAATAACCTCACATTTTTTGAAAGAAAACTTTCATTGGCTAAATTCCGATTTTAATAATCGTTTTTCAATACAGGGGTAGTTCGTTTTTTATTTTAAATGTAGTTTTTTCAAAAAACTTTTTTATTATCAAAGTTGTTTTCGGGAATACTATTATTTATTAAAAGATTTTGTTTGTTGTGCTTTATTCCCTTTTTTTTTTAACAATTTTTAAAAAAATACTGAAATTTATTGTTGGAGGATAAGCTGTTCCTAAGCGCATTTCACTGGTTGCTTAGGCCAGATCATCAGGAAACGTTCTCCTAAATAATTTTAGAAAAGCCAAAGCTATCAGCAAACAAGACTACAGAGGGAATGAGAATTACCTACAAACACTCAAAAAGTCTTTTTGCAACGATATCAAAGCTTAAACAAAATACCAAACAATAAATCAGTGATGAGTTTTATCTTTTCTTACATTTCCCGCTACAATTATTTGGAATTCTCCCAACATTAATTGTAGTTGTAAGTGGGTAAAGAAAAAACATATTAAAAACAAAAACAAAGTGCTTTTATTGTTTTCGCAAGAAATCAACATAAAAACAATTTGCCAGTTCAGGGAGTTAAGGGAATTAAGCACAACAAACAAAATCTTTTTCAAAAAACTTTTATTGATATTTTCTTAAAGCGTTGTTTCAGTCAGCTGTGCCCATGTTCTGTAATTCCCGCAGCAAGAAACTTTTCGATTTAAATGTGTGAAATGAAACAAAAGTGCCATAAATTTAAAAAAAAACACTTTTTGTCTCACTTAACTGCGTCTGTAACATTTTTGGCGAGTAATTGCTGTCACGGAAGGAAATTACTCGCCAATTTACAGAAAAATTGTGTCTATAAAATTTCTGCGGGAAAGTTCACGCTTTAAACTATCAAATAAACTCACGCATAAAAACGGGGTGAGAAAACATTTTAACACTAAAAAATATATTAGAAATACAAAATGTTTCCAAACCTATTTTTTACAACAAACAACAAACATTAAAAACGCATTTTACATTATTTGGTATAGCCGATGGTTGTATTTTCGCCGCCGTCGTTGAAAGTTTTTAAATTTCAGTAATTGTTTGTCGCCGTCAACGATATGTTAGACTGGCGTTCTCAACATCTGCAATTTCATATCGACTTCGAGTGAAATATTAGCTGTGTTAATTTACTAAAAATTGTTATGAATTTGTAACAATTGTTACTGGAAAGTGTTCATTAATCCAAAAAATTTTGCAAGCTGAGAGCGTCAAAAGAGAGAGAAAAATTGAGAGACAAAAAAATTCTTGCAAATTCTTACTGGTAAAATTTTAACTTGCAAGAATTTTTTAAGCAGCTGTGTCATGTTTTTGTTTAAAAAAAAAACTTTTCCAAGAGAAGTTTTAAATAAAGATATTTAGCAAAATTTATAAGTTAATGTTGATTTTTAAAATTATTAAAAATATTTATGCGATAAGAAATCATACTTTTGTTTAACTTAGGACAGATATTTCGATATTTTTATTCCTAATTAAAATAACGAACTTGTTAAAAAAAAATCCCTTAAGTATTTTATTTTGCTTTTAACCGATCAGGTGTTGTTATTAGTACTGTGAGTATAATGGCTACCTAGATACCCGATACTTAACACTATTGCAGTATAATGCCCCGTTAGTTTAAAAATTTGTTTGCAAATTAAATTATTTTCAAAATTAAAGATTCTTATTACAAAAAAGCTTTATAAAATACATAACTGAAATTTAACTCATAGAATGAATTCGAAAAATAAAAAAATGTTGAATATAATAAAAAAGTTGCTTATGAAAAGAAATAATTCCCAATATCTATTTGTTAAGATAGTTGAGCTAAATACATTCAATTTATAAAGTATCACTATTCAGTGTGACACAAAGAATGCTGACGAAGGCCGTAGCGGGCCAGAAAATGAATTACATTCTGCTGGTGTCTAATAATTCTAAATTTTTCTGTACATACAATATAACGTGTGATTTTTTAGCTATTATCTTTTTGGCAACACTGGTTTAAACAGCTGACGCACGTTTCGTGTTTTGTTTCACTGTCAAACATCTTCAGTTTGGTCTATAATTATACCATGAATCGTCTTACAAACGAACAACGCTTGCAAATTATTGAATTTTATTATCAAAATGCGTGCTCTGTTAAGAAAGTTCATCGCGCGCTTCTTCCAATTTATGGTCAGTTTAATCGACCCACTGAAGCGGCTATTCGGGCTATTGTGACTAAAATCGCACCAGATCAGCCAGAAGCATTGCAAGAGCTACCAATGCGTCCAGAAAAAGTCACAGTTTGGTGCGGTTTATGGGCTGGTGGCATCATTGGACCGTACTTCTTTAAAGATGATGCGAGTCGTAACGTAACTGTGAATGGTGAGCGCTACCGTGAGATGATATCCAACTTTTGTTTGCCCAAAATGCAAGAGCTTGACTTGCATGACATGTGGTTTCAACAAGACGTGCCACATGCCACACAGCACGCTTAACAATGGACTTATTGAGAGGCGAGTTCGGTGAACATTTTATTTCACGTTCGGGACCGGTCAATTGGCCGCCTTGATCGTGCGATTTAACGCCTTTAGAATATTTTTTGTGGGGCCCGCTTCAATTGACGCATTGGAAGACAACATTGAAGCATTTATTCATGAGATACCGGCCGAAATGTTGGAAAGAGTATGCCAAAATTGGACTAAGCGGATGGATCATTTGAGGCGCAGTCACGGTCAACATTTGCATGAAAAAATCTTCAAACATTAAATTATATGGACCGTACTATCGATTCAAATAAAGATTTCATGCATTTTTCTGAATTTTATGTGTTTTTTTTATAAACTTTCCTATAGCTCTTAAAAAATCACCCATTACTTCATTGCTATCCAACGGAAAGCTAAGGTAAAATGTAACAAGAAAATACAAAATAATAGTCTGGTAGTGTATAAAAGTCATTCCTAAAAAATTTTATGGAATAGAACTATTACAAAAAGCTTTATAAAATACATAACTGAAATTTAACTCTTAGAATAAATTCGAAAAATAAAAAAATTTTGATTCTTATTAATTATAAAATAATTTGAGATATGACCGTCTTGTTTATTATGAAGCAAACACCAAAGAAAGAAATGCATTTGGACAAAATAAAACGGCCATAAAGTAGATAATGAGAATATTTAAAATTATTTTATAATTAACAATAATTTAACCCGCTACCTCGTTACCTTTCTTTCGTGGTCATATTTAAATGCCAAAGTTTATGTTTCTTAGTTTTAAAAAAATTTCCAACGTTATAGGTTCCGATTCACTCAGGACCCTGCACCTATAATTTTGTGTTTCTAATATCTATTATAGCAAATTAAAAAGTTACCACTTGTAGAACGAAAAAGTAAAACAAAGGCATTTAATTTCCCGCATTTCACCATTTTTTATATATTTTTCTCGATCGATTTAGCGAGAGACCAGCATCCGGTTCAAATTTCAACCTTATAACTCACGGCGTTAAGACTGTGCGAAGATGAATCTGCCAGTCAGTCCGTAACGTTGAAATTTTACATACCTACACGCAGAAAAAAATATGTTTAAAAATGGTCACTTCCAACAAAACTATTTTAAAAAAAATTTTTAAACATAATATGTTTAATTTAACCATATTATTGTCACCGACAACCATATTTTTGTTAAATTGGTCCTCCATCAAGAAGCCACAACCATATTATGGTTGTCTTTAAACGTGTTTTGGTTAAATATGACAATAATTTGTTTTTAAATTAACAATAGTATTTTCCTATTTTCCAAGAGCAACATGCTATGGTTGAAAACCAACCATGCTATTATAAGTGTAAAACATGTTTTAGTTATTATTAACCAAACGGTGTTTGGAGGCAACCATAATATGGTTGCGCCTTCTTGATGGAGGACCCATTTAACCATAATATGGTTGTCGATGACAATAATATGGTTAAATTAAACCTAATATGTTTAACATTTTTCTTTTAAAATAGTTTTGTTGGAGGTGACCATTTTTAAACATATATTTTCTTTTGGTGTATCTATATACATAGGTTATACATATATTGTTAAATTAAATATTTTGTTTTGCCTTATAAATACTTTTATTGTGAACAAAGGGTTTTTTTATCTTTTATTATGGACGAAAACCCGAATACTTCTTTCTCCTCCTAAATAAAAAAAATTCAATTTATTATTCATTTAATTCAACATTAACAAATATAAATTAATAAAATCACATTATTTTTACCGTTATGTATAAAATTTTCCCAAGTCTTAGAATAATTAATGGGTACTCAAATATTCCTGTATATTCGCCACTACTTTTACTTGCAAATTTTGGCTGGCAAAGTGTTCATTTACTTTTCAGTAATTGTTTGTCGCCGTCACCGATATGTTAGACTGGCGTTCTCAACATCTGCAATTTCATATCGACTTCGAGTGAAATATGAGCTGTGTTCATTTACTATACTTATAAGTATTATATACTTATTCGGGAAAAAATTATTAGATTATTATACTTTTACCAGGTTTACATATAACTTCTACATTGTATGGAAACATTTTTAAGCTTAATCTTTGTAATCTAGAAGAACCTATTTTATTAATATCTTTTTTAAAAATCGTTTCTAAGGGCTTATGATCAGAAATAACCGTAATTTGCTTTCCATATATAAACTGATAAAAGTTCTTACATGAAAGTCATATGGGTATTTCAAAGACAAGAAAAAGAGCTTCTGAATTATTTTATTGGATAAATATGAATCAGGATATTGAGAATTATATTTTAAAATGTAGAAAATGTCAGGAATTAGGCCCTTCAAATGCTAAATAACCGATAATTTCTCATGAAATTCCAAATTTACCTTTTGAGAAAATTGGTTGTGATATTTTAGAATATTCGGGAAAAAATTATTTAGTTGTTGTAGATTATTATAGTAAATGGTTTAAATTAATTTATTTAAAATCAAAGACTTTATCAGTTGTAATTGAGGCGTGGATAAAAATGGTATACCAAAGATTATAATAGCCGATTATATGCCATTTGCTTCTTACGAATGTTTGGAATTTTAAAATAATAACAAGTAGCCCAAATTATCCCAGGAGTAATGGATTAGCAGAGAGAATTGTAGGAATGTTAAAAAAATGTGAAACTAAAGAAGAGGTGTATAATGCATTATTAGAGTATAGGAATACTCCAGTTAAAGATTTAAAATATTCTCCATCACAATTATTATTACATGGGCGTCTAAGAACTAAAATTCCAATCACTGACAAACTGTTGAAGCCGGATACAAAATACATAAAAAATAAACTCATAAGGGAGGAAATGGAAAGAAAAATAAAAAATTATGAGAAGTATTATAATCGAAATACAAAAACAAAATCTGAGTTTAAAATTGGAGATAACATATTTTTTAAAATAAATTCTTCACAGAAGTGGATACCTGGTCTGATAATTGCATATCACAATACTCCAAGGTCTTATATTGCAAAAAGTCTGATTGATGAAAAAACTTATAGAAGAAATTCTTTTCATATTAAATATAGAAAAAACAAATAATACAGGGGTGTTCTGGAAATCGAAAACGCAAAACGCAAGAATTTTGAAGTTCTTTTTAATACATTTGTAATCCGATTTTTTATAATTTTCTTATTGAAATCTGTTTAATAGAGAAATGTTTGTATTGAATTGTATTTGTATTTTTATTACTACAAAAATCTTATTAAAAAAACGAATTTTAAATTCTTGCGTTTTGCGTTTTCGGTTTCCAGAACACCCCTGATAATGTTATAAATATTAGTAAGGAAAATATGAGTGAAAATACTGTCAATCTACGCAGAAGTAGTCGTATCAGATTACCAGTTACTTTTTATAAGCCATTTTTTTATTTATTTAATTATTTTATTTATTGTTTAACGAAAACAATATTTTTAGTTTTTTTTTTAAAGGGAAGATGTTGTATTATAAATACTTTAAAACAAATTACTTTACCATTAGTTTTAAATATTGTTCTTTGAATTTTGTGTTATATAAATATGATTCAATATGAAAATAAAAAATATAGAATCGTTGTTAAATTAGAAACAAATTGTTTTACACTTTGAGTTCTTATGTTAACCAGAACTTCTCTTAAAATTTTGAAAAATACGGTGATTTAAAAAAAAAAATTACTTGAGAATCTCCATTGATTTAAATTTTACTTGATTTTCAGAAATAATAAATTATTTAAATTGAATTACGAATAATAAATTTGTTTAAATATGCTGGACCTATCTTAAAAATGCCGCGACAAAAAAGTGTAAAATAAAATAAATAATAAAAATAAGGCGGGACATATTTGCAAATTATTCACTGAAATAAAATCAATGAACCCCGACTGCTGCTTAACCTAACGCGTGTATTATACTTTGGCTTTCAGATCATTGTATAGTCTGTTCAACCGAAAAAGTGCTTGCTTTGTTTATAGTTTATTTTAATTCCTTAATCTTGTTTCGGTATCTTCAGCGCCTTAATAAATGTCAGCCGTATTCATAACAAAAAGTTAGCCACAGTTTGTACACTACGTACAACGAGCTGCTAACTAGAATGCTGATTAAGCTTAGCAGCTTGTTAGCACAGAGTTTATTTATAACGAATTTATCCGTCTGCTAACTTTTAATAAATCAACTCTGAATATTGATGATGCCACATTATAGTGCTCAAAAATGCATCACGTTTTGCATTAATCATCGCTGGTTTTGTCATTTCATTTCATAATTTTTTTGTTTTTGGCTCCACATATAAAAATGTTAGATGTTTTTAAATTAAGATGAATTTAAAAAAGGGCTTAATTAAAAATAATAGTGAATTAAAAAAAAAACAAACAATTCAACATTAAACGCCTGTTTTTCACAAGGTTGCAAACGTTTGGCAGCTCGTTAACAACAGTTTAGCAAATCGTTGGCCAGAGTTTGGTTAGTGTATTATGAATGAACTTTGTGCTAACTTCATGCCAGATTTTCGTTATGAATACGGCTGTGTATGTTTTGCAGCAGGTTTTTTGATTTTTTAATTATTTATTTTATTTAAAAGGTTTAGAACTATATACATGGTATAAATGAATTGTTATTTTATTATTTAACTATATTTTTATTTATTTCTGCTTATAAATATAATAAAAGTATCAAACCAAATAGACATGTATGTTTTTCCCATTGGATAAAAAAATAAAACTTAAAATTTAAAAATCGATTAATTCCTTACTCGAATAAAACCAAAAGTCAATTAGTTGGATACTCTAATTGTGACTATTAACGTATTAACTACACTCACTAGAAACTAATTTCATTAGAATATACCTACTTACATTCTTTTAACCCTTTCGGGACTGAGTTTTATTTCGAAAATTTAAATATTTGTGGTGGATATTTTTGCATATTCTTAGAGATATGGTAAAAAGAAAATGTTCTGCATATTTAGAAATCCTAAAATCGTCCTTTTATCCTGGGACATATTATCCCAATAAGCATTTTCGGTGGGACATATAATCCCAACAAGGTTCCCAACAAGTGTTTTTGGTGGGTGATTCGAATAAAAATAAATATATAAAACAAAAAAAGATTAGTTTATTTCAATTAAATTCACGTTTATTTTTCTCTTTTATTATTTATAAACATTATGGTAATGTAATCAGGGTTTTAATTTGTGAAAGAGTCCAAAGCACTTGTAGCACAAAGCGTTGTTGCAGCCTGAGCATATCATCTTTGTGCGCTTTTAATATTTAATTTTTCTTATTTTTTTTTATTTTTAATAGATATTTCTTTTAATAATTTAGATATAATAATTTAGATATTTCTTTTAATAAATAAAAAAAAAACGAAAACAACAAATTTTGTATTTTTAATTTGTTTTCCATTGGAATTGGCTTGATTTATTTTGGTGTTTTAAGTTAGTTTTATACCTGCCTTTAATGCTTGAATTCAAGTACAATTATTACGTGTTTGAGACTGGAATTTCAGTGTAATTCAACGCTTGAATTACACAGTATTTACATTGGTATGTTCGACTGGATTTCCAGTATCCGTTTCGCTGGAGTATGCTATTGCATTCCAGTGTAATTAAAGTATAGTTCAAGGCTTGAAAATGGAAAACAGGACTGGAATAAAACTTGATTTATACTTTAATTCCAGCAAAATTGCTGATTGGGTATTGGTACGGAAAAATATTATTTTTTGGTAGTTTTTTTTTTTAATAAAAAAACCAAGGCGAATTCATAAAGGTGACCGCATCATGAGATAGAGTTATGCTAGCTATCCCTTTTAAAAAAAAAAATAATATGTAATTTGTTTTTGTAAAAAGTTAGAGTGAATGTCAAAATTATTTGTTGAAAATATAAACAAGGGAATTTTTTTTTAATAAAATATACAGAATTGCAAATAATGCAAATTTATTGTGGCTCCACTTATTCCTAACGCACTTTTAATTCCTTAATTAAATTTTTTTTTTCACTTTTTTTGTTTTATAAAATTTAAATACGTTTTCTTCAAGTATTTAGATTTTTATTGAATTTTCAATTTTAACTATTTTTTTCACAAAATATAAACAAAGCTTGATATTCAGAATACATACAAAAAAATTAACAATAAACAGATAACTGGAAAATGTCACCTGTATGAATTCGCCTTGCAACAAACATAAATGTTAAAAAATAATATTAGTATTGTGGTTATATTATTGAACTGTTAATGGTTTTTAATCCAAATTTAGATATTTTTAATTAGGCTTAAGTTCATTGAATTTAATTTTCATTAAATTATTTTTATGAAGGCAGGAATTTTTACAACATGAAATTAATTAAAATTTTTTTGATAATTTTTCATTCTTGACTGCGCTGTGATTCGAACCCAGGCTTTCACGGACAGGTTGCCCATACTAGTTTCGATTGTAACCACACAATCTCGTCAGTGGGGTTTGCCGTTTTACTCACTCGGCTATTGAAGCCGGATGACGTCAATAGTCAAACATCAATCCTTAAACCAAATGGTATTTCACTTTGGTAGATCGAAATTTGCTTTTGAATGAATGATTATCTATTTTAATTGATTTACATGTTCTTCCTAACTTCTGTTTTTTCGTACTTTTTGTCAAGAATTATTCTTGAAATCCAAAGTACATTTTTGTTTTTCATGTTTTTGTCTTTCTTTTTTCTTGTTGACATTTTTTCAATTTTAACATTACGAAAAACGAATTTAGTAACCCACAATCACTTACTGTGATAATTTTATGAGTGTATTTAATTACTACTGGAGTACCACTCACACTTAGATTGATAACAAGTGGAGCCCATAATTCTCAGGAATGGATTCTGTAAGTTTTCCTGTATTAGGGTTAAGGTCGTTGGATGACTTTGAATGAGACTCCTAAAACGTCGTCATGCAAAAGGAAGCTTATTGCATATATTTTCGCATGATTTAAATCATGTTTTTTTTTTTGGCATAAAAAAGATTTTTAAAGTTATAAAACTGTCTCTGTCAATTTTATATCAAAGCGACATTTTTATGTTGGCTTCAAAACTGTGCTGTACTGCTGTTTTTTAAAACAAAAAGAAACAGACAAGTGTGTCCTAATAACGTGTATTATTAAAGTTTAAAAAAGTCTTTCTTTTTCCTTATTTTGGTCTTTTACCAACTTTTTTATGTCTGCAGGTTTTTTTTATATTTTTTGCTGTATTTAGTTTGTTCTTTTTTCAGGCACATGTTTAGCTGCCAAATTTATGTCAGCTTCATTTAAAACTACTTTCAGATGATTGTCTTTAAAAATCAACTTCAAAAAAAAAATGGGCATAATTTAAATTTGTGTAAACTGTCAGACATAATGTCACGGTGAGAACACAAAACAAACGTGGTAATCATTTTTATATAGAGAAAGAACTTGATAAAAAATTAATTTAATGAGGCGTTTACAATGTTGTGTTTCCTTAAAAGAAATGAATTTGCAGTAAAAAGTTTGGTTTTCTTTCTTGCTTTTTCATATTTTTACCAAACTAAAACGAACTTTTTAAGTTTATTTTGGCAACACTGATATCAAAATAAGATGTAAAACGTCATTATTTATATATAAAACCAGAGTATACTTTAAAAAACAAAAAAAAAAAACAATAAAAAACAAAAATAATAAAACAACTATAAAATAAATCATTTCCCAATTAGTAGGTCTGCGCACTACTACAACAATGCAACAAAAGAAAAAACAACACGCGTTTTGTTTGTGAATACAAATGGTAAAAATGTCAAAAACTTGTCACCTGTTAAGAAAAATGCGTTTTGTGTTTATCATGTATTTATTTTGTTTAATGAAAATTTTCAACCGGAATTTTGGCGTAAATTTCATGTGATGGGGCCAAATTCCTGCCACAAATTTCATCTCATTTTGCACTTTCCACTGGGTCTTTTGGTACTGAAAGTAACGTACCGCATCCACTTTTAGAATGTTTTTACACACTGCACAATAACGCATTCTAATGTTATTACACTTTTTTTATTATTATGGTTATTTAAAATTATATTTTATTCACAATTTTTTTCTAACAATTATATTTTATTTTTATTTTAACAATAAGGAAAACGATTTCTCGAAATGAAAAAGAATTTAAAAAAAATAATATAATAAAAAATGTAAACAACTTTTGACATTTTGTCCATTTAAAAACACAACTCTACAAAAAATCAGCAGGCGTTTCGAGCAGACCTACTAATTGGGTAATTAAATAAATAACAATAAAAAAGAAAAATTAAGAATACATTAGGTCTGTCTGCGTACACATATTTTGCATAATTTTGTACAAAATGTCGCAAAATCTTGCAAAATGTTGTCTGCGTACTCCAAATCTCTTACAGCGAGAGAGCCAAAAAGAGAATTTTTTGACAGTTGAAAGTTAGAGAACTTGCAAAATGTTACTGGAGAAATTTCCTCTGGTAAGATTTTGCAAGTAGTTTGAACAGCTGTTTTTATATACTGTTTAAATGAAAGAGTTTACGTGTGCCAAGATAGCGTCGACGAAATAGCGTCGAATTTGGGAATTTAAAAACCGGGAAACCAAAATACCCAAATAATGGGGATTTACAGTATATGAACAAAAAGTTAGCGTCGAATTTAGGAATTTAAAAAGGAGAAGTAAAAATATATTTATATTTTTAATAAAAACACTAAAAATATTTACCACAGGCTTTTGCACAGTATAAACTATATATTTTCTGAAAGTAAATAGTTTTCTGGACAAATTGAGCGATGCGTGCAAAAAATATATAGTTTATACCGTGCCTGTGGTTCATTGAATAAATCAGTAAAGATTTTTACTGACCATTTCGGATGAACCCAGATTTCTCGGACTGTCTGAACGATTTTTTGCACGCATCGCTCATTTTGTCCAGAAAACTATTTACTTTCAGAAAATATATAGTTTATACCCTGCAAAAGCCTGTGGTAAATATTTTTTGTATTTTTATTAAAAATATAAATATATTTGGGCTTAAATCTAGTTTACCGACGCAGCTCCAAATAAAAAAAAAGTACCTAGGGTGATAGAAATTGGAAAAATAAGAAGAAAAAATGCAAGGAAGCTTTAGTAAGCGATACCGGTGTTTATTATACCATAGAGAAAAACATCCTTGCGTCCGGCCAAAGGCTGGCTATGCAAAGATTTTTTTTTTGCGATGCTAGTGTTTGTTATTCTATAAAATTTGTAATACACTTTTATTTAAATAAACTACATTCTTTCCTAGTGCACTTCCGTAACATTTCGACGTAAAATGAAAAAAACTGTAATGTGATCTAAAGAGTTTAATATTTTGAAATAAATTATGTATATCCAGAAAAATCTGTTCAAGAGCTTTAAAATGATACCAATATTGGCCATATACGTTTAGAATTGTAGTGGAAAATCACATATTTATATGAAAACTTTAAAAAACTAGATTTGTTCCTATATTTGTACTTCCCTATTTTAAATTCCTAAATTCGACGCTAACTTTTTCTGCCTGGCCCACAATGTCGACAAGGACATTTCTTTCTTATATTTATATTGAAAACAAAAACAAATTTTAATTTTTTATTATTGTTTTCAATATAAAAATTCGAAAGAAATGTTCTTGCCGACATTGTGGGCCTGGCAGTTTGTTTATACTGCAAATACCCATTATTTGGGTATTTTGGTTTCCCGGTTTTTAAATTCCCAAATTGGACGCTATTTCTTCAACGCTGTCTTGGCTCACGTTTGTTATTTCAGTTGCTTACACACCGATCAGCTGTTTTCTTGCAAGATTTCACTGGATACTGTCTGCGTACTTTTTGAGATATTCTCAGCCGAAAGAGTAAAATTTGTCTTACTCTCCCAAAAAAATTTACTGAGTATTTGCTACTGGAAAAGTACCCAGACAGACCTATTGTATACAGTTTCAGGGAGCATTTGCACGGTGTATTTTCAGCATGTCTGTTTTATTGATTCTCTTTTGAACATGTTTTCAAAAACTTATTTTCTTTCTACGATGTCTTTCCAAACATTTATGCATATTTTCATGTCTAATTGTCTAATTAACATATACATACAAATTAAAAAAACATGAAATTTCATCAAGGCCCAATTAGTAGGTCTGCTCGAAACGCCTGCTGATTTTTTGTAGAGTTGTATTTTTACCGTGCAATTGTTTTTGTAGCAATTGTTTTTGACTTCTTGTCCATTTATTACACAAACAAATGCATTGGGTTTTGACATCTTTAACATAATTTACACAAACAAAATACGTGTTGTTTTTTCTATTGTTGCATTGTTGTAGTTTCGCGCAGACCTACTAATCGTTCCATGAAAATTCATAAAAACAAACATGAAAACTCGTTTCGTGTATGGGGGCATTTACTTCTTCTTTTTTTTTTAATAATATTGAAAAACAAGAAAAATAATTTCGTGTCTGTTTGGCAACCCCTCTTTCTTCTCTTACCTGATCGCCAGCAAACAAAACAAACGTGTTTGAGGGAGTTTACACGATGTCTTTTCTGACATGTCTAACAAACACGTTTGTTTTGTTTGTAGGCGATCGGGTTACAAAAGAGAAAGGGGCTGTCAAACAGACACGAAACGTGTTTTCATGTTTGTTTTTAGGAATTTTCAAGTTTTTTAATTCGTATGTATATGGATATTAGTCAATTATACATGAAAACAGACATGTTTGGAAAGACATCGTGAAAAGACAATAGTTTTTGGATGCATGTTCAAAAGAGAATGAATAAAACAGACATGTCTGAAAAGACACCGTGTAAAGGCTCCTTTGTTAGACATGGCTGAAAAGACACCATGTAAACTCCCTTTTATTTTGATTTTTAAAAATTTCAATAAACTTTTACAACTGAGGAAGTATCTTCTACCGAAGCCCGGTCCTTATGATACCCTACACTATACACATTTTCTAAAGTGTACCCTATTTTTGACACATTGGGCAGATGTGAACCGACCTGAACAATACACTAATGTTATCAGGTTAAGTTTCACATATTAGTTTTTTTGTCTTAAAGTAACTTTAGGGAGGAGGTTTATACGGGACCTGCAGTCAACTCTGCCCCTAAACTTTGTCCTACGACAAAGAAGCTATCTCTAAACTCTATTCCAGAAAGAAGTTTGTAAAATTGTCCAAAGTGGTTGGCAAAGCAAATGTTAAAAAAACAGACGTTTCGCCACATAAGAAATGTAAACATAACCCTAAAATTAATTTTTTTAAAGATATTTCCCCTTAAAGCAACGCCTCTGTTTTATTTTTATTATAATGATGTGTAAATGATGTCTAAAGAGCGGTGAACAAACAACAACAAATAAGTTGTTGTTGTTTTTCGGTAACTTTTGGCTGTAAAAGTAAAAAAAAAAAAATAAAACAAAAAACAAACAAACGAAAATGTGAGAGAATAAAGAAATTAATTATTTTCTTTTTTTTCTCATACAGAATTTTGCCTAGACATCGTTGAAGCCCTTGACCTTGATGTTGCAGAATTTTTGAGCAAACAAACAATATGTTAAAATTTAAAAAAAAAAGTTTAACAAAATGTTTTAATAATCAAAAAAAAAAAATTTTTTTTTCAATTAAGTGTCAAAACTTTGGATATTTTTTTTTTATTAATTTATTATTTGAGTATTGAAGAGTATATTTGAAAAATCGGGAATTTTGTATTGCTTTAGAAGAAAAGTGTAGAATTTATGTTTTGTAAATTTTGATTTTTTTTTTATAAATACATACAAACATTAGATTTAATTAAATTTTTTTTAATAATTTTATAAACTTGTTGAAATTTTTACATTAATTTTTTTTTAACTTTTAATTTCGAATTTATTCAACTTTTTAAAATTCAAAATACTTTATTTTAATTTTTTTTTTAAAGAAAAACACTTTTTAATGCACAATTTTTTTATAAGAAAAAAGAAAAGGAAAAATTTTAATTATTGCTAAAAAATTTTTAATTTACAAAATATATTTTTAATTTTTTAGAATTCTTTATTTTTGTGTTATTTTATTAACTTTGTTTTTAAAGATCTTGTGTGTGTTTTTGACGTTTCGACCACAGAATTCAAACTGATTTAATTAAAATTTTTAAAGAGAGGAAGATCAAATATTTGTCAACGTAAAAACGAAAAAACCTCAGAAATAAATCGCACAGAAAGAGATTTAAAAAAATATATACGAAAAACAATGGGCTGGAAAAGTAAAAACTGTTAAAAAAAAAGTTTTGAAAACAAAAAATTGTCATACTCAGTTTAGCGATATAAATCAATGATATTAAGAAACACAACAAAAAAATGATTTTAATAAACCTACAAAATAATTGTTGTGTATTTTTGTGACTCGTTATTCCTGAAGATGACATCCAAAGGATGTCGAAATATTGAAAAATAAAGAATTTAAAGAATAAAACAGACTTGAAAAAATTATTTAATTTATAAATTATAATCAAAAAGGTCGAATAACTAAAAACTTAATAGAGAACTTTATCATTCGATATGTTTTATATTTTAAGGAAAATTTGTTGAAAAAACTAAATTATTATATTTTTTACCTTTTCTTTACACGGGGTAAACAATCAAATTTCAAGGGAATTTGAACATTTTGCCTTTATTACCCAGTAAAAAATGTGCTCCAAAAGGAGCAGGTTTAATGTATGAATTCATACCTCAAATCGCTTCAAACCTGCTGATAGGATGCCTGATTTTTGTATGGAGTGTTCCCGGCTTGGAGGACTATTTTCTGCTGACAATAAGCGGATCTTTAAACATAATAAAACATGCAAAAAAGCCTTAAAATCTACTTCGTTGTCAGCACTAAAATAGCAGCTTTTTATATTGTATTCGTTATCATTTACTGCTGCATAAGAGCTCTTTTATTGAAGCGCTCAATTATGCGCTTTTTCTCTTAAGTGCTTCAAAAAACACGAATTTTTTTTACTGGGTAAGTACCGAATTACAATATTTACATCTATTACAGAGTGTTAACTTCAGTTAAACATTAAAAACTTGGGTAAAAATTTAAATAAAAGTGGTTTAAAAATATAAAATATTTGCAAACTGCCTCTCTAATACAGCATTTATCGTATTTACTCCGCATTAAAATTATTATTATATGTGTCACTGTGTAAATATTGGAAAAAGTTTAATTTTTATATTATTGAGCCAATTTTTACATGATGTAAACAATAAATTTTTTTTTTAAGAATTTAAACATTTTATTTTATAAACTTTTTTACATTACAATACATAATTTTATCGCCTTTTATATTTCTTACACATGATTTACTTCATGTAAACAATTAAATGTTTATTGATATATAGAATATTTAATAATATTTACAAAGATTAACCTTCAAACAATTAAATTATTACTTTCTTACATATTGTTTACCTTGTGTAAACATTATATTATTATTATTTATTTGACTTAAAAATGTGGGACTTATAATTTATTTTTAAGGTATTAAGGTTTAACCTTCAAACAATAAAATTATTACTTTCTTACATGTTGTTTACCTTGTGTAAACATTATATTATTATTATTTATTTAACTTAAAAATGTGGGACTTATAATTAATTTTTAAGGTATTAAAGTTTAACCTTCAAACAATAAAACTATTACTTTCTTACATATTGTTTACCTTGTGTAAACATTATATTATTTTTATTTATTTAGCCTAAAAATGAGGGATTTACAATTGATTTTTAAAGTATGGTACTAAAGTTCGATCAGCCGTTATCAAAAGCGATCTTATCGGCCTTCAAGACGATTTTATCGGCTTCCATGATGACCTCATCGAATTTGACTAACGGCCTCACAAAATTGCAAGATGTAACGAGGCCTTTGTACCCGATCATAACGATGGAGGTGCGCTCTCGTCTCCTACTTAAATATGGAATCTTTTAATTCCCAGTGGAACATAAGGCCGCACCAAGTTAAAAATTATCGTAAAGCTCAACAAGATAAGCCGTTGTCTGTCATGCGGCCGATACCATGCTTGCCCATCATGCTCTCTCTGCTTGTGTTGTCACAACCAACCTGCGCGTTGACGTCACCCATTAGCATTTTAATATCTTTCTCCTACTTAATTCTTTATTATTATTTTAAAATTAAAATCAAAGGTCTTGTTGAATTACCAAAATTTCCAAAATATTCAGCCATGTCACAGAGTACAATTCCGTTCGGAATGATTCCGTTCGGAATTGAAGAAAACATATTTATTTATTGATAGAAAGTATATTTTGATAGTTTTTTGATCTTTGAGATACAGAAAACTCCCATACCGTTCATGAAAACAAAAATGGTTTCATTCCGCAAAGTTTTTTCGTAATTTTCTGAAGCACCAAAATACGGAATGAATTCCGTTTCCGAACGGAATTGTACTCTGTGACATGGCTGAATATTTGGAAATTGTTCATTGTGGTTTGTGTCTTTAATAACTTTAATATAACATTTATTTTTAAGAAATTGTATATATTACCTTTATTATATTCGTTATCCATTCTTTACATGGTGTAAATAATAAAATGTGTGTAAATAATAAAATGTGCTTGCAATTTCAGCAACTGACATCTTTTCTTCAGAAAAATCTAAATTTGTTCGATTTTTGCATCCCTTACATTAGAAATAACAGTATTTTACACTCTCAACATAATGTTGACATTAAGTAATTTTTTTTTTTTTTACTTTAGCGCCAATACTAAACCACCCAATTATTAACCAGTCGTGTTAATAGTTGAAATAATTAAAATATTAAGTTATATGAATCTTAATTCAAAAACAAAAACCAACATACTCGATAATGTTTATAAAGTTTTTAATGTGTAAATAATACATTTTTACGTGATTTTAATATTGTTAGCATGTTAGCCTTTGATTACAAAATTTTTACAACACAATTTTTTTAATTTTAAAACATATAATCATTACTAAAATATTTAAAACATCAAATTTTACATTATTTACATACAGTGAATCATGTTGATATTAAGTAGACAATTGTGTAGAAAAAAGAATTTTTATTTAGTTATATAATTTACCTATAAATATTATTGAAATATTACAAAAAAAACTAATTTTCATATTACATATTTTAATACTTCAAACATTATTGACATGATGTAAACATGGCGTAAAATAAAGATTTTTTATCACTTCAATACTTTACATACATATAATCATTACTAAAATATTTAAAACATTGCATTTTACCACTATTTACATACTTTTAATAATATTGACATTATGTAAACAATTGCTTTCATTGCTTAAAGAAAAGCATTTTTATTTGTTTAAATAATTAACCTATAAATATTATTCAAAGCCAATAAGCCTTCAAATTTTGTACTTCATATAATATTGACGTAATGTAAACATTGCGTAAAAAGAGATTTTTTTTGTAATATTGATATATATTTAATTTTTATTTATATTGTTGAAATTTTAAGAAACACAACATTTTTATAGTATTTTCATAATATTGACATAAAATAATTATTTACACGCTGTAAAAAATTATATATTTATAGATACATATTCTCAATTTTTCATCAAATCATAATTTTGTTTTTTATTCATAAAATATTTTTCATATAATGCATCACGTCAACAATTGTATACACAGTGTAAATAATTAAAATTTTATTAAAAATTTTAATAATTTACATTTAGTTTAGGTAATGTCAAAATTATGCAAACAATTGTTTACGCAATGTAAAAAATAAAATTATTACATAATTTTTATATTTGACATAACGATATTGCTTGCAAATATTATTATCTTTATTCGACCTTTACATTTTCACTATATATTGGATTACTTTAAAAAAAAAACACAAATTTTACATCAATGTCACTTGTAGACAATTAAAATAAACCAGAAACTTTAACTTATATTTTATATTTTTGTAAAAATTATGTAAACAGTTGTTTACGTAATGTAAATAATAAATTACACAACCTTTATATTTTACATAAAGTAATTGGTTTAATATTAAAAATGATTACTTATTTTATTTTCATGTAAATAATGAAAAGACATAGTCTAACTAAAAACTTCAGCCTAATTTTTTAAATTTTCAAAAAAAAAGAACAATTAAATTTTGAAAAAATTTCGCCTTATTTTCCTAACAAACCCATTGTGCAAAAATTATTTTTAAACAAAAAATTTGATTTAGTGCGTATAATCTCATTGAATACCTTAACGTTTGCGGTTCATCTCTTTTTTTCTTTTTAGAAAATATTATGAATGAATAAAATTTATTTGTTTTAAATTTAAACGAATCATTTCAACCACCCACCAAAGTCCCCACACTTGACCCTAATTAAGAGACAAAGACAAAAATATTGCCAGATGGTTTAAAAACTAACACACGCACTTTCTTGTTTATACTCGAAAACGCTAATAAAATCTTGCAAATTTTATGTTAATTGAGAAAATAACAACGAAAATAAATTCTCTATTGTAGACTGAAATTATTGACTCAAATAAATTAATTAAAAATACATGCAAGTACATATTGTAAGAAAGTAAAAGAAGGGACATTGTTAGTTATTAAGACTTGATTGATAAAAATAATCTAAAAAAAATTATAGTTTTTAAAATGGTGCCTTTGCAAATTACAAAACACTTCAATCATAAAGAAAAGGGTTAAGGGGCTTTTTAAATTCTTTACACCTAAAACAGAGTTTAAATACCCGAAAACGTTTTGTTGTAGACATAAATGACAACGAGGAATTAATCAACAAGAAGTACTTTGTTTTTTGAAATCTGTTTTTATCTCCTCAAATCTACTTTAAAACTAATTTATGTTTAAGAAGAAAATTCTTTTTTTTCTTACAAAAAAAAAAAAAAACAAAATACTCGTCTTTTTACAAAAAGCCTGGTCAAAAAAGTCCTTTTTGTCACAAAAAGACACTTTTCAGAAAAAATCACTAGTGGTAACTGAGGGTATATTAAGTTTATCATTCCATGGGAAACTTTTTTAATGTTCATCCAAGACACCATCAAGTAAATATATTCTGGGTCCTGGAAAAATTTTAAGTCGGCTTAGCAATGTCCGTCTGTCTGTCCGTCTTTTGAAAACACTCTCAGTTTCCAAACACCCAACCGAATAGAACAATATTTATGTCAAATTCTTTTTAGTTCTCCTAAGCAGCTTGGAATGGAAATCCAGCGCAATTGGTTTAGTAGGAAAAGAGTTGTAAGCCTAAACAACCTCCCTAAGCAATTTGCATTATTGTTACAAAAATTAACAAATATTGGTTCTCATTAAATTTGGCACAAGTTCATTTCACAGAAAAAATTAATCATTTTCTACAATCACCAAATTTATACCAAATTCATAATATCAAGAAAATAAGTTGTTGATTTTGCATCTATTACCAAAATGATTATATTGATTACTGAAAATTATAAAATTGTAAATATTTTTTTTAATAAATGATAAAATTTTAATTTTAATTAAAAAGAGGTTCAAAAAACTTTGCCGTTTCCAAAAATTTCTAAATTTATTTAAATAAATACTGACAATTCCCAACAACAATTCTACAAGTTTAAATTATTTTATTTTAAACGAAAAAAGTCAATTAAGATTTTTTGTTATTTAATTAAAATTTTAATTGAAAATTTATTTCAAAATAACTAAAATGTAGATATTTTAATTAGGCTTAAGTTCATTGAATTTAATTTTCATTAAATTATTTTATGAAAACAGGAATTTTCCAATATGAAATTAATTAAAATTTTATTGATAATTTTTCATTCTTGACTGCGCTGCGATTTGAACCCAGGCTTTCACGGACAGGTTGCCCAGACTAATTTCGATTGTTACCACACAATCTCGTCGGTGGGGTTTGCCGTTTTACTCACTCGGCTATTGCAGCCGGATGACGTCAATAGTCAAACATCAATCCTTAAACCAAATGGTATTTCACTTTGGTAGATCGAAATTTGCTTTTTGAATGAATGATTACCTATTTTAATTAATTTACATGTTCTTCCTAACTTCTGTTTTTTCCTACTTTTTGTAAAGAATTCTTCTTGAAATCCAAAGTACATTTTTTTTTTTGTTTTTCATCTTTTTGTCTTTCTTTTTTCTTGTTGACCTTTTCCAGCTCAACTTGAAGGAAAATGTAAACATATAGCTCGTGCCTTAGCTGTTAACAATATTAGTATTGTGGTTATTTTATTGAACTGTTAATTGTTTTTAATCCAAATTTAGATATTTTAATTATGCTTAAGTTCATTGGGTTCAAATCTCAGCGCAGTCAAGAATGAAAAATTATCAATAAAATTTTAATTAATCTCATGTTGTAAAATTCGTGTCTTCATAAAAATAATTTAATGAAAATTAAATTCAATGAACTTAAGCCTAATTAAAATATCTAAATTTGGATTAAAAACAATTAACAGTTCAATAAAATAACCACAATACTAATATTAATAACTAAAATGTTAATTAAATAAAAATTAAATCTTTAATTTTCTTCCAACTAAAAAAATAATTGATTCAATTATTTCATTAATTAAATTTAAATAATTTTTAAACCATTTTTTTAATTGATAAAACACTTTTTTCTGTGTTTATATGACTGGGAATAATACTAAAAAATTTGGTGAAGATAGGTCCCATAGGCCCCATATAAAGGCCACTCGGAAAATACGCCTAAAACCATATCGATATTGTAGTAAAATTTAGAATATCATAGTTTCATAAGATTTGAAATCACTCCACTAAATTTCGTTAAGATCGGTCCACAAAAAACCATAGCCCCATATACTCTCGGAAAACACTATAGTACGCATGACACCGTAACGAATAAGGGTAATGGAGTAAAATTACGCCCATCTTAGTTTCATAAGATTAGAAATGACTCTGCCAAATTTCAAAGGTCCCATATAAAGTCCACTCTGGGAAATTCTTTTAACACGACTAAAACCATACAAATATAGAAACTGTGTTAAAATTGGGCCCAAAGCACTATATAGCTAGAAAAAACACGATGTAATGTTCTGATAATCGGTCCATAATTAACCATAGGTCCCATATCAAGTGGCCTTCCGAAAAACAATTTTTAAAGAATTAAATTCCTAAAAATGGGCTTTACTGTATTGAAATCTATCTATATAATATATAATTTCTTAGTCCGGGTTTTTGATATGTCGTTTAAACTTAGTTAACCTTACTCAGAAACTCGAATTTTTTCTGCGAAAAGTGATTTTTGTTTTATTATTCCGTTTACACGCAAAGAAAAAACATGATTAAGGAATGGTCACTACGAACATTTTTATTCATATTTACCTAATATATTTACCCTAATAAATTTATTATAGTCATAATATAACCTTAAAAATTGTTATTTGTCCCTAACATTTTTAAATTCGCTATAATAATATTAAATGGCCTTTTACACCTAAAAAGTTACTCTGATCTAGCTAAACATTTTAAATTATTTAATATGTTTGTACTATAATATATGTATTTTCAACTATACAATTAAAATCATAATATTGCTGCACACAAAAGGTATTTTTAATACCATAATTTTTGTTTGCTTTAAAGCACATTCTCTTTATGAGAACATTCAACAGTAAAGCACATTCTCTTTATTGTCGAAACAACCAGTCGAAACAAACCATCCGCGAGTGTTAGTTAATCATTAAACATGAATGATTACAAAATAATTAAACATTTTTCGGGGAGAAAATGCCACGCTGCCTTGCAAAAATTAACGATATAAATTATTATGCATTTATTGAAACAGATAAGTTATTTATATATAATTATAAAAAATATATAAATAAGCAATTCCTTTGTCTTTCTTGCAGCCAAAGAACCTACAACACTGAAACCAGCATAGAAATTTCGGCACAAGATGTTGTCATTAGCCCCGATTTTTGTTCAATAACTGTTCAACAGCATATTGATATAGTATATTTCATAAAAGAAATAAAAGGTAAATTTAATTTTACTTTATCTTAACAAATCTCAAGTGAGCGGATAAAAATAATGAAAAGTGTTAATATGCATGCCGAAGTAAGGCTGCATAGATCTCCTTTTTTTTTGGATAAATTTGTACCACAAAATATAATTTATAATTTATAAATTGACACACACACATGTATATAAATGATGTATTTAATTTTATTTTTAAATATAAACTATATTTAATTTATTAATATATGCTGTATATTTATAATAAAACATAAATTTTTGAAATTAATTTTTTTTATTGTTTTTATTGCGAGAACCATATTACATGTTGAAATAGACATTTTGTATGGGGTTGAAAAATAAAGAAACATGGTTTGAAAGATCGTTTGCGTTGTTCTTCTGAACATAATAATATGTTTGAGACAATAATTAGCTAAAAACATTCTGTCTGAACATATATTGTTGCTGAAGACGTGTTTGACACAATCATAACCACAAACATTAATGATAGTTTGCGATTGTGATTGTATCAATCATGTTTTTTCTTTGTGTATAAGACCAACATTTCAAGCAAAACTAAGATGTTCCGTCAAAATTTCGTATACAAACTTGGTAATGGCGGAACAACTCTGTTCTCAGATTAACTAAACCTTGTTTAACCGAGATCTCAAAAACGCAGTCTTAGTATGTCCTGATGTTTGTATGTATGTCCTATTCTCTTTCCGCAACTTTCTGAAGCAATCTGATGAGATAGGAAGCTGAAACAAGTATATGGCGGCACTCGGGGCTATTCCTGCCTGGCAGGGCCAGACTTAACACCTTATTTGGTATAGTTTAAGTTTTTTTAGTACCTCATCACTTTATCACTTTACCGCATTTGTGATAAAATATCAATAATTTAATATATACTGATCATTTATATCATTATATTTTGTTTAAATTATGCAACGAATTATAATTCTGCGAGTCAGGTTTTATAAAGATTGGCTTATTATTTATATATCCTATATAATATTCGTACTTTCGGAGGATGGTATTAAAAATTCAGCACAGCCCTTTATAGCACTCTTACTTGTTAATACAAAAATTTACTTTTTCAGAAAAAAGTTACTTTTTCACAAAAAAAAAAATTCACTTCTTCACAAAAAAAATCAGTTTTAAACACTTTTTCATTAAGAGTCACATTTACAAAAAAACGCCACTTTCACACGAAAATTACTTTTTCAAAAACACCCTATTTACACAAAAAAAGTCGCTTATTTTCACAAAAGTATTTTTTTTTTACAAATTTTACAAAAAAAATCACCTGTTCATCAAAAAATTCACTTTTTTACACAAACAAAATTACTTTTTTCATAAAAAAACACAAAAAGGTCTATTTATCACAATAAAGAATTTTTGTTTACAAATAAAAGGTGTTTTACAAAAGTTTCCTTTCAAATAAACAAGTTTTATTTCTGACTAAGGTCGGGTTTTTGAAATGTGGATTAAGTTTAAACTTAGTTTTACGTACTTCGAAACTTAGATTTTTCCGGCGAAGTATGATTTTTTTATTATTTCATTAAAGGAAAATATTTTAAGCAAAACTAAGCCGTTCCTACAAAAAATTGTATACAAACTTGGTAATGGCGGCACAAATCTTCTTTCAGATTAACTAAACCTAGTTTAACTGAGATCCCAAAAGCCCAGCCTAAGGGTGAAATTTTTACCAATTTTTGGTACTTTTTTAGAAAATATTATTCTCTATTCATTGACATATGCATATTTTATTATGGGCTACCACCAAAATATTGAAATTGTTGATACTTCATTGGCGGGAGAAACAAGTATCAAAAAGAAGAAATACGGGAAATTAAATGCTTTTCTCTTAATTTTTGTGCTTCATGTGGTGATTTTTGTATATTCTATAATATTGAACTTAGAAACATAAAATTGTAGGTTCCTGGTCCTGAGTGAATAAGAACCTATAAGATGAAAAATTTTGGTACTTTTTGTTTTTCAACTGGTACTTTTTGAATTTTCGTTAGTATTGGAACTAGAAATATAAAATTAAGCATACAAGGTCCTGAGCGAATAAGAATCTATAATGGAAGCTTTTTGGTACTTTTTCGTTCTAAAACTGTAACATTTTTTTAATTTCCTAAAAACATAAAATTAAACATGCAATGTCCTGAGTGGATGAAAATCTATAAGAGAAAGCCTTTTGGAACTTTGTTGTTCTTTAACTGGTACTTTTTGAATTTCCGTTAGTATTGGACTTAAAAATAAAATATTAAGCATGCAATGTCCTGAGTGAATGAGAATTTGTAAGAGGGATCTTTTTGGTCATTTTTCGTTCTTTAACTGGTACTTTTTGAATTTCCATTAGTATTGGACTTAAAAATAAAATATTAAGCATGCAATGTCCTGAGTGAATGAGAATTTGTAAGAGGGATCTTTTTGGTCATTTTTCGTTCTTTAACTGGAACTTTTTGAATTTCCATTAGTATTGGACTTAAAAATAAAATATTAAGCATGCAATGTCCTGAGTGAATGAGAATTTGTAAGAGGGATCTTTTTGGTCATTTTTCGTTCTTTAACTGGTACTTTTTGAATTTCAATTAATACTGAACATAGAAACTCAATATGCCGAGAGTGATTGAGCAATTATAAGAAGAGACTTTTTGGTACTTTTTTGTTTTTCAATTGGTACTTTCTGATTTTTTTTTTAATATTATTGAATTAACAAAATTAAATTTAACATTCACGGACTTGAGTGGAAGATAACATATGAACCGGAGGTTGGTCCCTCGACGAATCGATCCACTAAGGCCTAATAAATCAAAGCAAGTTAAACTCTGTTTTTGGTTAAAAATATGTTTAAACCAACATATCTATAAATCAGTAAACATATAAACCATCTTTAAGCGCATTAAATTGAGCGTGTTACTTTTTAAATTACATATAATATATGGGACACTGTATTTCACTTGTTCAGTTTAAACTACATGCAAATTTAAGTTTAGTTCAACTAAACCAGCGTTTAAACACTCACTGATTTATTAGCCATAAGACGAAAAAAACAAATGCTCGAAACATGTAAATTCGTTTTCTTGTTATTTGCATAAATAATTATGGTCGGATTTCGACCGCTGGGCAAACACTAGTAATTGTAATTATACTAAATTAAATAATTTACTAACTTTACAAATAAAAAAATAAATTAAGCAAGTTTTTCCCCTTTTCCTATTTTTAAAAATGAATTTGAAAACGAAAAATGGGAGAAGGGAAAACCTGCCAGGGCTGAATAATTATTCACATTCATTTTCGTTAAAAAAATCTTTACAGTTATCGCAATAACATACGGATATCGCAATAATGTTCGAAAAGCAAATACTAAATATTATACCGATAATGCGATAAAAATTCTTACGGATTATTACAATAATTTCCGATTAAGTCAATATCATGGCCCAATTAGTAGGTCTGCGCAAAACTACAAAAATGCAACAATAGAAAAAATATTAAGCATTTTGTTTGTGTAAATTATGCTAAAGATGTCAAACCCCAACGTATTTGTTTGTGTAAAAAATGGACAAGATGTCAAAAACAATTTCTACAAAAACAATTGGACGATAAAAACACAACTCTACAAAAAATCAGCAGGCTTTTCGAGCAGACCTACTAATTGGGCCATGACTCAATATGAATTTAATAATTCGAATAATATATTGAAGTGGTTATCCAAAATATTCAACAATTTTTAATTTATTTTTTTATTTATTCGAATTTATTAAATAAATATTTTTACTTTTTAAAAATTTTTTTTGTTAAAAAATTGTTGATATAATTTAAGCTTCCATCGCAATGGCAGCAACATTTTCGCTTGGTGTTCACAATTAAGCAACCACTTTTTCGCAACCACACATATTAAGAACACGTTTGCATATATTGCCCACTACAATATTACGTATTTTTTTTTATTATTTTCTTAAATATTTTGTTAAAATTTTCATTGAAAACTAAATAAAAATATTATAAACGTCATTTATAATTTCATACAAATTTTGTGGGCACACATTTTTTAAGACTTTCTTAGTTAACAAGATGAATTTATTTAACGTAGAAGTAGACTCAACTTTATTTAAAAAAAAAAAACTTTAGTTAAATTTTGGTTTGAAATATAAAAAAAGAATATTTAAAATATTTTAAGAAGAAATACGTTAAAAGAAAATAACGAAATTTTTGCTACGATTGTGAACCAAGCTTTAAAGTTCGATTTAATGTGTTGACTGTCCCTTGATTTCGAATAAAAATATCGTTCGCTAACTTCTATTTTTGTTTTAAATCTAAGTTAAACAAAGGAATTCTTTGTTCGTCATCGAAAAATAGGCCGTTAGTTTAAAATACAAATTATTTCATTGTTTAAATATCAATTACATGGATTCTATTTTTTGTATTCATTATAAAAATTTTTTTTTCTATATTTCTTTTCAACTCACCCTTTTTATAATGATGATGATTATTATTTCCATTTGGTAGCGATGGTTTGCCATGAGCTGGCGGCTGCAATGATGACATTGGTATGGCCAGACAATTGCCACCCATTTCTGCATCCTGTGCATCGAATAGAGGACATGGTGCATATGCAACTTTTGTTCCACGACCCGGTGAAGGACTCACACGGGCATAACGGCCTGATGATGAATTAAAACCAACGCGATCACTCATTCGTAAAACTACAGACACACACTTAAGTGCACTCACACATACACAAACGGACAGACTTCAACGAGATTGGTAAAGCGGTTTACACATGGATTAATTATTTTACATGCATATTATTACTCTGCCTTTCTTACTCTCTCATTCTCTCTTTAACTTGGGCGCCATTTAAAATAATTATTGTCAGACTTTTTTATTCACGGTTAATTTAATTATTTATTATAGGGTTTTTTTAAAAAAAGAAGAAGATATAATTTCCTTCATATACTCGTATGTTTGTACGTTATAATGCGACAGTCATTATTATATTTCAGTTATCTTTTTTTTATTTATAATGTTGAAATTTTCGTTACACTTGGCTGCATTCTGAAATCGAGATGTGCTAGAAAAAAGTAAATTATAAACATAACCCTTTTTCTATTTTTTTAACACCTTACACTATTATAGGTATTTTATGCTTGTGCTAATGTTTGTAATGACTTGTTATAGAAGACCGGTCGACTCAGGCGATTAACCTAAGCGGGTTGACTTGCTGTCCATTTCAACCTTGTATACAAATACAGGACTCAATTTTGAAAATATCACGTAAGAGATTTTTGGTACAAGACAAAACATTACTACTGATAACAAATAAGAAAGCATAGTCTGTCAAGACCGACCATATGATACCCTACACCACAGAATTTAGACAAACTTTCGACAGTGTAACCTATTTGGGAGCCTTATGGGCAATCTTGGACCCGCCAGAACAAAATTATCTTATGACATTAACACCCCTATTATGAAAGTCGACGTCGACATGAGTCGACGGCATCTGTAATTATCAGTAATTATATTTATATTTTTTGAGTCGTTATTGACAATAATCGATTACTATTGACAGTCACTTTATATTTATTCTAGGGCGGTTTTAAGTCGACGTCGAGTAGAATTGTCTCCGTTTTAGTCGACGGGAAATTTTGCGACGACTCAAATGAAAGTTAAAGAAATTTTAAGTAGAATGTAAACATATTTATTAAGTATGTACGTTAAAATAAAAAAAATGCAAATTTTAAATGCAACTATGGGCACAAATTTTAATAGTAAATTAAATGCGAAAATTCGGAAAAGTTTGCTAAAATAGCGAATATTCGCGAAAGTTTTTAACTTAAGAAGATTGACATAACGAGCAACAAAACTACGCAAAATTGCAGAAATTTGGAAAAGTTTGTAAAAATGTTTATTGTTTCAAACAACCCAGAAAATTAATTTAAAGTCCCTAAAACTATAAGGAATGTTAAAAATTCGGTAAAAATTGCAAAATTAGCGGAAATTCGCAAAAATTTGCTAACAGCGGCATGATAGCAAAGTCTTGTATTTATTAACTAGCTGACCCGGTTCGCGTTGCTGGCCCTAAGCAAACATTAGTGTTGTATTACCAGACGATTTAAATTGATCTTTAAAAGAAATTTACGGCCTTTAAATAAAAATCCATGAAACCGCATTCTCTGGCAAAATGTCATGTCAAACTGCATGTAAAACATCGTTCATCCCCAGTTCTGTTTCATCATTATAATATTATAAATTAAAATGTTGTTCATATACATATGTTTGATTTACATTTGATTTGAAAATACATATGGTTGTATGTATGTATATATATGCTGTGAACCTTACGAAAAAAGTGAGCGTAAAAGTGGGCGGGGCAACATTTTCTTTCCGTAAAAAATTAAGTTGGACCATGGCGATCATTTTAAAGAAAAAATCGTTCAAATCGGTCAAGCCGTTCTCAAGTTATGGATTTTTCCACGCCCCTCCGCCCCCAGACCGAAAATCAGACTTCACAGTGTCACCCGCCTGAATATTCTGAAGATTTTGGAGCCGTTTTGGAGTCCATACGTTACATACATACATACATACACACATCCTATTTTATATATATAGATAAGCATTAGAGCTATAAAGAATCAGAAAACTTACAGTAAAAAATAGCTCTTATCGCGAGCCTGGCAAAAATTCGAGAAAACTTCAAAATCGGAAACAAACTCGTAAATTAATTTGATAGCGTTTAATCGGTTAAAAAAAAACAAAATGTCGGAAAATAGCATAAATAGCGTTAAAAATTAACTTTAATGATTAAGAACAAAAATAATAGAAAAAAAAATTGGAGATGGGATTTTTTTTGTGTCAGATTTTCGATAACTTGTCGACGTCGACACAACTTTCTTATAAAATATCAAATTAACGTCGAAGTGATGTAGTCGTCGACTTGATGTGACAAGAAATAAAAATTAATGTCGACGTCGACAACGACTTACATAATAGGGGTGTAAGTTCTTTGTGCCGAATATTGCATAGCGATCATTTGCTGCAACGTCGTCATAACTTAGCGATGCAGAATTGTTCACTCTGTTTTTTCTTTATATTGTGCATAAAATGCATCTTTATATCTTTTTTACTTTTCCCGTTTGAAAAGAATAGTGCGAGGATATCAAAAACTTTAAATACATTTATTTTATTATTTTTGACTTATAACGACGCACACTGCGGATTTCGGGGAAAAAAGTCAAATTGTCAACATACTCTTCATGCATCATGCTGTGGTATTTTTAAATTAAAAGCTAAATGGTGCAATAAAACCAAAAAGAATTACTTCAATTTGTCTGCTAGTTGTTATCTTTTTTAGCCGTTTCAGTACTTGTATGTTTTACCGAAATGACTTAATGTAAACCATGGTAGAATAAATACAAGGTATAGTCATTAGAAAGTTTGTTCTCAATTAAAACCCATATAACGTCAAACAAAAGAAAATAAGGAAACAATAAAAACAAGCGTCAAAAATCAAATAAATCAATTTTATTTTTTTTAAATTTCATAATATAAAAATTTTGTGACAACAAATTAATAATACAATTGATATATTTGCTTACAATCCAAATAGTTTTTATAACATATATCATTGCTTAAAACGCAAAATGCTCTGATTAACAAAAAGAACATTTTCGATTTGTTTACTAATTGCAGCATAATTCATAAGGAAAACACGAAATTATTAAAAAAATCATTTAGATTTTTTTTTTGTTAGTTAGGGCTTTTTACATTGTAGGTGACGATATATATTTCTCTAACTTTCTTTATTTTGATAACTTTTGGGTTTTACTATATAAAAAAACTAAATTTGTGCTGATATAATTACATTTTATGAAAAATATATTTTCTCCTCACCTTCATACAAAAATGCCCAGTGTGCGACGTTGCAGCAAATAAGTGATTTTTAGATATATTTATCTATATGAGATTTCTTTGTCATTAAGTAATTTTAGCGAGGGGGCTTATATAAAACCTCTCTTCAATACTGCTAATACCAACACAATATTTTGACACGATATAAAAAATATCGTTAAAATTACTCTTGCCAAATGTTATTTCCTACCAACAATACCCAAAACTTCCCGTTCTTTAAAGTAATTTATATAATTTTTTTTTTTCATTATCAGTACAATCACCGTTACATTTTCTTAAATGGTGTAGGGTTTCATACAGTCGGGCTTTACTTTTTTACTTGTTTCAAATTAGTAAGACATTTTTTATTTTTTTTTTATTAATTTAATATTATTTATTACATTATAATGTCATTGATTTTCTTCTTTTTCCATCTTTCTCCTTTTTTTTTTTTTTGGCTCTTTAAAATGAAGTGACTAAAAAAAGTTGTCTTGAAATATTTGGGACGCACAAAAATGATTCGGTTGTATGGTAAAAAATGTTAGAAAATTTGTAAAGAAAAACTTTTCAACAAAAGAAAAAAAAAGACAGCCTTTAAGAAAAAAAATTTGATTAGCAAATAATTCAAATAAAATTTCATGAATGTACACCAGGGGGTGAATATTTAATATCACTTAAATAAAATTCTCGCATCCCATAGAGCACTAATTGGAAGGAAGAAATAGTCATGTGTCAAATTAAAATGTAATACTAAATCTTTGTGCTTTAAAAATCTTCTAAAAGTAAATTTTAATTTAATTAAAAACAAGTAAGAAAGTATATGACACCCTACACCACAGTATTAAAAAAAAATTTCGAAAGTTTACCCCATTTGTGTATATGAGGGTATGGGATTTGTTTTACTTTAAGGGACTTTAGGATAGTGGTGTATATGAGTTCCATGGTTAACTTTGGACCTACCAGCAGATCAATGTGTCATGACATATAAGCTAAAGTAAAAGTTATTGTCGTTAATTTGTATGTCAACAGCAAAATTCACAAAGAAGTTATGGCATTCAAAGCTCCTTTCGAAAGTAGTATTTGTATGGAAGCTGTGGTCAAACATGGACCGATTCCAATAAAATTTGGTAAGATGATTTAGATTGCAATTAAATAAGTTTGAATCAAATTTAATCTTAATGCCAACATAATCAGATGATTTATGGGCACAACTCTATTCCGCAAAGTTGCTTGTATGCACGCAAAGAAAAAACATGGTTGTGGCAAATATATTCTAAGAGCAACATATTATGATAAGATTCATGATTGTAGTCAACATATTACGATTATTATTGAATCATATTATGACCAAATATATTTGTATATTACATCATAATATTTATTCCCTAATCCTAATGGGTTTTTATTACATCATATTATAATTTAATGTAATCATATTATTATCATGTTATTCATAATAACATGTAGATTAAATCTAAAACCTCAAAATATTTTTAATATACACAGAAAAAAGTGCACAGAAAAAATTATTAAATTTCTCCAATTACCAAATTTATTCCAAATTCATAATATCAAGCAAACAAGTGGTGGATTTTGCACCTACATATTACCAAAATGATTATATTGATTAATACAAATTTTAAAATTTTGAAAAAATTTAGATTTATTTGAATTTAATTTTCATTAAATTATTTTTATGAAGACAGGAATTTTACAACATGAAATTAATTAAAATTTTATTGATAAATTTTTCATTCTTGACTGCGCTGAGATTTGAACCCAGGCTTTCACGGACAGGTTGCCCATACTAGTTTCGATTGTAACCACACAATCTCGTCAGTGGGGTTTGTCGTAATACTCACTCGGCTATTGCAGCCGGATGACGTAGTCAAACATCAATCCTTAAACCAAATGGTATTTCACTTTGGTAGATCGAAATTTGCTTTTGAATGAATGATTATCTATTTTAATTGATTTACATGTTCTTCCTAACTTCTGTTTTTTCGTACTTTTTGTCAAGAATTCTAGAATGAAAAATTATCAATAAAATTTTAATTATTTTCATATTGTAAAATTCCTGTCTTCATAAAAATAATTTAATGAAAATTAAATTAATGAACTAAAGCCTAATTAAAATATCTAAATTTGGATTAAAAACCATTAACAGTTCAATAAAATAACCACAATACTAATATTGAAAAAATATTTTTTTAATAAATGATATTTTTAATTTTAATTAAAAAAGTGATCAAAAAGCTTTGCCATTTCAAACAATGTGTTAATTTATTTAATTAAATATTGACAATTCCCAACAACAATTCTACATGTTTAAATTATTTTATTTTAAACGAAAAAAGTCAATTAAGATTTTTTGTTATTTAATTAATTATCAATTAAAAAGATGGTTTAAAACGTATTTAAATTTAATTAATGTGATAATTGAATCAATTATTTTTTTAGTTGAAAGAAAATTTAATTTTGATTTAATTGACATTTTAGTTGTTTTGAAATAAATTTTCAATTAAAATTTTCTTTCAACTAAAAAATAATTGATTCAATTATCACATTAATTAAATTTAAATACTTTTTAAACCATTTTTTTAATTGATAAAACACACAGAAAAAAGTGTTTTATCAATTAAGAAAATGGTTTAAAAATTATTTAAATTTAATTAATGTGATAATTGAATCAATTATTTTTTTAGTTGAAAGAAAATGTAATTTTGATTTAATTGACATTTTAGTTGTTTTGAAATAAATTTTCAATTAAAATTTTAATTAAATAACAAAAAATCTTAATTGACTTTTTTCGTGTAGAATTGTTGTTGGGAATTGTCAATATTTATTTAAATAAATTAACACATTGTTAGAAATGGCCAAGTTTTTTGATCACTTTTTTAATTAAAATTAAAAATATCATTTATTGAAAAAAAAAAATTTTCGAAATTCAAAAACTTTTAGTAATCAATATAATCATTTTGGTAATAGGGGCAAAATCAACAAATTGTTTACTTGATGTTATGAATTTGGTATAAATTTGGTGATAAGAGAATTTTTTTAATTCTGTGCAGTAGAGTTTTGGAGAAAAGTTCTTTGGATTCCAATACAATTCATCGAAAAAGAAGATTTATGTAAAGTTACCCATACACGAGGCAACATTTGTCGAAACATCGCATGTTTTACTAAATGTTGCTACGTGTGTGGGGATGTTTCTGGTTGAAATTCTTGTTACCTTTTTGGTTTCTTAAATATCAAAAATTTTTGATATTTAATGTTTCCAAACACAATGTTTCATCGTGTGTGGCGATGTTGACTGTTTTTTCTTTCTCGTTCTGTTGCGAGCAGTTGTTGAGTGAGGTGCTTTTGCAAATCTCGGACAAACAAATATGAAGAAAGAAATCGGAAAATGGCAACAATTGCAAATTGTGAGAGTTGGAAAACAATTATAATTGAATATAAAATTTTTCCAAATTTATGGGATATAAAATATGATAGATATACAAAGAAAATAAATAAATTTTTGTTTTTGTGTTTTGTAGTATTATATTCAAAAAACTCGCAATACTGATGTTTCGTTTTTAGTGTCATCGTCTGTGATAAAAACTAAAACATAAATAGTAACACGTGTTTCGACAAGTGTTGCATCGTCTGTGTGTACCATCAGACTTCCACAATTTCAAACACAAAAAACTGCGCCAGTATTAACTGATTTTTTTTTTTTTGTTTTGTTGTCAAAACAATTCTCCCGACGCACAGTGTGACTTTTGTTACTTTTAAGATGCCAAAAGAAAAATAAAAAATGTTCTCCGATTTTAATAATTTTATGCTATGTAATAGTAAAATGTACAACTATGACGAATATGTACTCAAAACAAATCAAAAAAAGCAACAATTAACATGATAATAGTTGTCAAACTTGTGCCACTCTGACAAGTGTAGTAAATCTGTTTATAGTTTTCATTTTTTGTTGAACTTTGCGGTGGGATTACTTTTGTTTGGCAAAATATTTTTACAAAAGTCTTTTTGCTTTAATTAAGTTGGAACCTTTTCTATAAAGACTGGTAAGTTTCTGAAGCTTTAACGTTATTATTTTAATTTTTAATCAAAGAAAATATGCAATCACTAAAAATTGAGTGATTTCCAAAAATGTTTGTTTTTCGATAGAGAAAAACTTGCATGATTCTGTAGAATTCTGTTACGTGATTATATGGAGATTGAAGGTTTATATATCAATTGCAGATTCAGCAATAAGTTTTTGCTTCTTTTTGCTCCTTTCTGCGATATTTTGAAAAACATCTAGAACTTAAAGTAATTTCGATTTGTTGCACAGATTACTCATATCGTCAGACCCCTTTATATGCAGCTTGCGGAAAGGGACTAAGACAAAGCGACGAACATTACCAAACGAAGTTATTGGCTTATTATCCGCACCGGAATATGGAAATGATATTGACTCGGAGTAATTATTTTTATTTCCAGATTGTTTTTTTCTAATATGAAATTTAAATTTGTTTTCAAAAATATATATTAATCATCTCAAAACAACTACTACCCAGTAAAAAAAATTTGTGTTTTTTGAAGCACTTAAGAGAAAAAGCGCATAATTGAGCGCTTCAATAAGAGAGCTCTATACAGCAGTAAATGATAATGAATAAAATATACAAAAATAGCTGCTATTTTAGTGCTGCAACGAAGAAGGTTTTAAAGCGATAACAAAATAAAAATATGTTATGGTTTACGAAAATGCTTAAAAAAGGCATTTAAACAAGTAAAAGCAAAACAAAAATGAATATTTTAAAATAGTTAGGCCTTAAAAAAGCGCTTTAGGAGTGCTTTGTTTGCGTGTTTTATTATGTTAAAAGGAGCGCTGATTGTCAGCAGAAAATAGTCCTCCAAACCGGGAACACTCCATACAAAAATCAGGCATCCCATCAGCAGGTTTGAAGCGATTTGAGGTATGAATTCATATATAAAACCTGCTCCTTTTGGAGCACATTATTTACTGGGTAATTGAAGGCATTTGTGTGCATCTAAAAATTTAGTGAAATTAAAATTATTTTTATTTCTTTCCGCCATAATAAGTACTATTAAATTAGAAATTATGGTATTTTGAAAATACACCTTATATGGGGGGGTTGCCAAATAAGTGGGCGGACCACGCCCATTTTTTGTGTCCAATGCTATATTGATCTCATCATTATTATTGCTAAATTTCATTGCCATATCTACTTTTATTTGACTGTTACGACATTTGGCATCCTAAAACTAACAAAAGTCACACTGTGCGACGACTATAATTTCTGTTAGGTTTTGTAAATTTTACGACTTGACCAAAAATTTACTTTACGGGGTTTCTAAAAAAGTAGGAAAATAAAATTTACATAAGTATTCATTTAAGAGCATATTTAGCAAAACTTTGCATTACTTTAATTAAATTTTATTTACCAATAAATCTAATAAAAAGCCACAGGAATTTTTCTCTTTTGTAAAAATTCTTTCAACCCAAAATCTCTATCTTTTGGAAATTCAAAACTTAAAATTTGTTTAATGAAAAAAAAGAAAAGAGTAAAATAAAAAAAAAAAAAAAAATTTCACCAAAAATGTACAAGAACAACTTTAGCTTGACATTTCAGATGTCATTTAAACATTGTCGTTACCACCCTTTGGTACTTTAGCCATTTTTTACAAATTTTTTCGTTTATAGTATTTGGGTTTCATTTTACTACAACAGAGCAAAAAGCGTAAAAAAGAATCTTTGTTATATAAAATAAGTGTAGAGAAGTCTGTGAAGGTATAAGAAAAAGCGAAAGTTTATAATACATACACTTATACATATTCAAAATCCATATAAAGGGCGTTTCCTTAAGCGCTCTTTTCATTTGAATCAAACAGAGTTTGTGTAAGATATTATTGAAATGTTTTATTTTTTCCCCTATGCTAATCCCGCGAAGCTCTACGCTTGTTTGCAGGAAAGAAACCAAAGTCTCTGGCGAGAATCGAACCCGCAACCCTCACTACCAACTAGCCTACCGGGCACCCATTTGAAAGGTCTAACGATGCCATTGTGTATGGAAATAACCGATTCCAAATATCCGCCATGACATTCATGACTCTGGCGCTAAATTTGATCAATAGAAAAAAAGTTGGCTTTTCAGCCTGCCGTGGCTGGCATCTTATTCGCATAGACCCGCGTCTTAAGAAACCCCCTACAGAAAAAGTCTAACAGAGTCAAATCGAACGATCTTGGTGGCCAGTTCACATAACCTTCACGTAAGATGCCCATTCCCTTAAATCGCTCGTGAAGAATGGTCATTGTGCCATAAGATATGTGATACGTGTGCCGTCTTGTTAAATCCAACTTGCCGCTAGTCCCAATATCATCCAATTCACTTTAAAAGAACTTGGTAATCAATCACCTATAGCGCTCACTAATGACGGAAATACAGACCAATGACGACGCCAGCCCAAAATTCACGCTTAACAATGATTTTGTCGGGAAGCATTGGACGCTCTTGGATCTCATTTGGTTTGGTTCATCTCAAATTCGAAAATTTAGGTTGTTGACGTTACCATGTATCTAGAAATGGGGGTTAACGCTAAAGATGATTTTTCGATAAAAATAAAAAAATTAGTCAGTTAAAATTGTTTCGTTTCCACGTGTTGTAGAGATCTAAAGACGTCCTTGGTTATTTGCCAAAACAGATTGAATAAATTCCACTCAAATTGGACAGATGTACCCTAAACAATATGGCCGCTTCAAAGTTCAAAAGTACCTAACGCAAGACCCTTTAAAATAGATGTAAATTTACTTACACTATGAAAAAATTACAAACAAAGTTACGGACAGGTAAAACAGATTAGTTTTAGGGTCAACCGAAAATAAAAAAATACAACTAATACATACATATTTTATTCGAATAAAAATTTAAGAGAATCTCTATTAAATTTTTACAAATTATTTTAAATGTTTAACAACTCAAATTATTAATCGAATTTTTATATGAATAATTATGCGTATAAACAAACGAATATTTTTTTGAAGAAAATTTCGAATATGTTATGGTGAAAATCTGTAAATTGGTGGAAATGTTTTAATTTTTGAAATTTTGTAAAACCGATTACTAGCTCCAAGAGTTAAACAAGTAAGAATGTATAGCCGGGCAAGCCTGTCCATATGCTACCCTACACCACGGTATATACGAAAAAATTTTTGCAAGTGTAACTATTTGGGACCTAGTTTTAAAAAATACATACATAGCTAATGAATAAGGAATTATCTATGTTTTAAATTTCATTACAATCGGTTTGAAAGTTTCTTACTGGCAGAGATTGTCCCCTACCTTCCCTCGTGGTCCTATTTTTAAAAAAATGCATAGCTTATGTACCCATATAAACATGTTTCTAACAATGTTTTAAATTTCATTAAAATCAGTTCGGAGCGGCAGAAATTGCCCCCTATATCCCCTTGTGGTCCTACGATTCGGCCCATTTCCAATTAGAACCTATGTGCCAAATTTTATCAAATTATCTACAAAATTGCGACCTGTACATTGCGCGCATGGACAGCCAACCAGCCAGCCGGACGGACATCGTTGGATCGGCGCAGAAAATGATTCTGAGACGATCGGTATACTTTAAGGTGAGTCTAGGAACAATATTTTAAGTTGTTACACACTTCAGCACAAATGCATAATACGCTCTCCACTATTGTGGCGTGGGTATAACAAGTTGCATAAATGAATTAATTAATAAATAAATTATTCGAATAAATAACCACGCCAATTTTTCGATTACAATCGTGAACACATAATCCAAAGATAATAGATGTGAATGAGGAATACAGTTTCGAATATGTTTGTACTATATATTGTTAAAAAAAATTCAATTTACGAAATGAATAAATGTTTTAAATTCAATTAAAATTAAATATAATATTTTAACGAATAAATTAATTGAAATAAATTTTATTAAAAAGTTGCTAATCGAATTATTAACAGAGCAATAAACAAAAAATAATAATAGATTTGTTTAAATGATTTATTTTCACAAATAATTAATCTAATAATTTAAACGAATAATTTTAATCGAATAAAAATCTACAATAAAAGATTATAAAAAACAGTCCATCGAATAATGTAATAATGCATAATAAATGAAAATTTAGCAAAATCGTTTTAGTTGTGTTAAACCCCTAAAAAAAGAAAAAAATATTCGAGTATTTATTCGAATAATGATTCGAATAATTAATCGAATAAGTATGCAAAAATTATTTCTTAACAATCTTAATTCAGTTTTAAGATCTCATTTACGGCCAATTTCACCAAGTTCAGTTAAAACTAACTATTACTTTAACTACCAGTTAACAATATGTTTTTGACAGCTTTAGCTGATAGTTAATTATAACTTATAGCTAATTATAACTGAACTTAGTGAAATTGGCCGTTAAACTATTAATGTCCAACTTTACCAAGTTCAGTTAAAGCTAACTATTACTTTAACTTCCAGTTAAAAATAGGTTTTTTCAACCACCGTTTTTACAACTTACCGATAGCTAAACGTAGGATTTTATCGGCCGTTTAAAAAGTGTTCAATTATTACAACTTTACTTTAACCTTCCAGGTGGGATATACCCTCCTTTTACTTATTGATCACTTAAGGATTAAGTAAAATTGTAATAATGGAACACTTTTTATATGGCCAATAAAAGCCTACCTTTAGCTATCGGTAAATTGTGAAACCGAGCCTGGGTTATAGCTAATAGTTAATAATAACTGTACCTGGTGAAACTGGCCGTTAATAAGCAAATCTATATATATATAAAAATGAATTATGTATGTTTGTTTGTTTGTTTGTCGCTTTATAGACTCCGAAACTACTGAACCGATTTTCCTGAAATTTTTACAGTAATATCTCGTGAGCCCTAAAAATAAAATAGGCTACTTATTTTTTCGATAGGGGCAGGGGAATTGGTACCCCCCATAGGATGCCAATGTTAATTATCGCACGATTTTCCTGAAATTTTTACAGTAACATCACGTGAGCCCTAAAAATAAAATAGGCTACTTATTTTTTCGATAGGGGCAGGGGAATTGGTACCCCCCATAGGATGCCAATATTAATTATCGCACGATTTTCCTGAAATTTTTACAGTAACATCACGTGAGCCCTAAAAATAAAATAGGCTACTTATTTTTTCGATAGGGGCAGGGGAATTGGTACCCCCCATAGGATGCCAATATTAATTATCGCATATCTTAAGAGCCGCTGCACGCATTTTGCTGAACTTTTTGTAGTAGGATCTTCTGAGCCCCGGAATTGAAATAAAATAGCAGCGGGGGTATAGGAATACCCCATAGGACGCCAATGTTTAACATCGCATATCTTAAGAACTGTAATAGTGAGAATGTTCAAACTTTCTAAAAGTCACTCTTATGGTATACTACACTTTTGAAAATAAAAATAAAGCGGGTGGGCGCAGGGGGGGAAATACCTCCCATAGGATGCATACATTAAATATCGCGCAACTGAAGAACTATTAAAGGGAGAGTCTTCAAACGTGGTTAAAGCTACTATTATAGTAAACTATAAATTTCAATATAAAAATGTGCGGGGTCAGTGTAGCGAAGCGCACCGGGTTAAGCTAGTTTAATATAAAAAAAAACTTCTTAATTGTTTTAACAAATTTTTTACCATTTAAGTAACCGACGAGCTTCTTTCCATAAAAATTAAACGTACAGAAAAGAAAGAAACGATTTATTATTTCATAATTTATTCAAACTTAAATAAATGATTTATTGTAAGATTGACTTTAAAAATTAATTTAAAAAAATAGTCGATCTATTTAAAAAAAAAAATTTTTAATCCTTTTTAATATTATAATTCAAAGGCTTCTGCCTCAATTTTGATTGAAAAGTAGCCGGTAGATAACCGAATAATATTCTATAATAAAATTAAAATAATTATTTAAGCATTAAATGATTAATTAAAAAAAAACTGAATTCAAATTAATCGTAATTAATCGAAATTTAATCGAAAATCGAATATTAACCGTTTTATACTTTTTATTCAAATTAAAGAAAAAGTACAAACATGTTGCTGTATACTTTTTATCATCTATAAAACTTAATAATTTAAAATAATTAAAAGATTTTGTTTGTTGTGCTTAATTCCCTTTTTTAAATAATTGATAAAAAGTACTGAAATTTATTGTTGGAGGATAAGCTGTTCCTATGCGCATTTCACTGGTTGCTTAGGCCAGATCATCAGGAAACGTTCTCCTAAATAATTTTAGAAAAGCCAAAGCTATCAGCAAACAAAACTACAGAGGGAATGAGAATTACCTACAGACACTGAAAAAGTCTTGTTTGCAACGATATCAAAGCTTAAACAAAATACCAAACAATAAATCAGTGTTGAGTTTTTATCTTTTTTACATTTCCCGCTACAATTAGTTAGAATTCTCCCAACATTAATTGTAGTTGTAAATGGGTAAAGAAAAAACATATTAAAAACAAAAACAAAGTGCTTTTATTGTTTTCGCAAGAAATCAAAATAAAAACAATTTGCCAGTTCAGTTTTTTATGCACGTGCACTTGCTAAAATTTATTATCAAAGTTGTTTGTGGGAATACTATTATTTATTAAAAGATTTTGTTTGTTGTGCTTAATTCCCTTTTTAAATAATTGATAAAAAGTACTGAAATTTATTGTTGGAGGATAAGCTGTTCCTATGCGCATTTCACTGGTTGCTTAGGCCAGATCATCAGGAAACGTTCTCCTAAATAATTTTAGAAAAGCCAAAGCTATCAGCAAACAAAACTACAGAGGGAATGAGAATTACCTACAGACACTCAAACATATTCTACAAATTATTCGTATAACTATTCGAACTAACGACATGACGATTTATTGAACGAATTACTCGTATTAACAAAAAAAAAAAAAAAAAAAAAAAAAAAAAAAAAAAAAAACAATAGTTATTTTCCGAATGATAATGATAATAAATAATTATGATCCAATAAGATCAAAAGTATTTCTATAAAAAATTAGGAATATTTTCTAGATCTGCGAAGTGTATTAATTCACAATTTATTCGAATAACTATTCTAGTAATATAACGATTAATTGATTTAATTTTACTAATTGCTAATTTATCGAGTTATTGTTTGAATAAATTTTAAACCAAATTTACATTACTTATTTAATCAAACCTATTTGAAATATTTATTGAAATAATTTATTGAGATAAATTAATAATTAATTTTATTCGACTTAAAACAAAATTATAGAAAATTTTTAAATTTATAATTCTTGATTTATAAAATTTACTATTAGTATTGTGGTTATTTTATTGAATTGTTCAAAATAAAGTTAATTAAAATTTAATTTTTATTAAATTATTTTTTATGAAGAAAGGAATTTGTACAACAAAAGTGCTCCAAATTTAACAAAAGTGTCCCATTTACAACAACAAGGAATTAATTTCATGTTGTAAAAATTCCTTTCTTAATAAAAATAATTTAATGAAAATTAAATTTGAATGAACTTTAGCCTGAATAAAATATTAAAAATTTGAATTAAAACCTTAAACAGTTCAATAAAAATAACCACAATACTAATTGTTAAATAGCTAAGGCACAGCTCTATGTTTACATTTGTCCTTCAAGTTGTGCTAATAAAAAGGTCAACGTGAAAAAGAAAGACAAAAACATGAAAAACAGAAAGATGTACTTTGGACTTCAAGAAGAATTCTTGACAAAAAGTATGAAAAACGGAAGTAAGGATGAAAATGTAAATTAATTTAAATAGATAATCATTCAAAAAAACAAACTTTGATCTACCAATTTGGTTTAAAGATTGATGTTTAGATATTGAGTGGCAGCTGCCTTCGATGGTGGTGAGTGTTAAGACGGCAAACCCCTTTGAGAAGATTGTGTGGTTACAATGGAAACATGTCAGGGTAACCAGCCCGTGAAAACCTGGGTTCAACTCCCAGCTCAGTCAAGAATGAAAAATTATAAAGTTTAATTCATTTCATGTTGTAAAAATTCCTTTCATCATAAAAATAATTTAATGAAAATTAAATTTTAATGAACTTTAGCCAGAATAAAATATTAAAAATTTGGATTAAAATTTACTATTTTAAAATAAACAAACAAAAAATTCGATTAATTAAAACTTTAAGCATTTTTATAAAGGCTCGTATAAACCCTCTTCTGAAATTTTGTTTTTTGAAAACTCCGATTTCCGTTAACCCTTAAATGTTATTCTCATACGACGTATGTATATATCGGTATCTTCCACTTTCGTTGTATCCACATATAGAATATATATACATAAAGACGTACTCAAATGAATGTGTGCTGTTAAAAAATGCATTTTAGTTAATGCTATTTTAGAGCCTACAAAAGGCCTATTTTCAACACGACATGATATACATCCAACTTTTTTTTTATTTTTTTTACTTCCCCTATCTTTTTAGTCGTACCTTTATGTAGGTTTTATGATATTTTTTATTTTTTTTTATTATATCTAGAGTTTTTTTCTCTAGATTTATTTAATTCTGCATGGATGTAACCTTCTTAAGAGTATAAAAAAACAGCAACGAAAGTTAAGAATATTTTACATCACATATGTACATGTGTATTTAACAGTATATGAATAGTGGTTGTGAATGTCTAAGTGTTTACGTTATTGTTTTTTTTTTTCTTTAAGTGTTTACAACAAGTACAAGAGAAAACTTTAAAATACAAAACAAACGAATTAAAAAGACACACACTCACACACACGGAGAACCAACAACAAGAAAACACAGCCAACATTAACACAAACACACACTCATACAAATGCGGAAAAGCATTTGCTGATGTTTATGAGATAGAGAGTATTGAGTCGACTTCTTTTTAACGGTAACTACTTCAACAAAGAGATCAGTGAAGTATACTTAATATTGAATAGGGAAAGCAATAAATATCAATCATACGCCATATTTTACAGTGAAGAAAGAAATACCTTAAAGTTTTAAATTACATTCGAAAAGTGTTGCCAATATCTGTGCAATAACGGATATTGTGTGTAATTTCTGCTTGCATGTGCAATTGGTTTTATGTGTAAAATATGTGTAATTTTACCTTGAGTTCTATTTACAGAAAAAAGTGTTTTATCAATTAAAAATATGGTTTAAAAAGTATTTAAATTTAATTAATGTGATAATTGAATCAATTATTTTTTTAGTTGAAAGAAAATTAAAAATTTAATTTTGATTAAATTAACATTCTAGTTGTTTCGAAATAAATTTTCAATTAAAATTTTTTAATATTTAATTAAATAAATTAACACATCGTTTGAAATGGCAAAGTTTTTTTTGATTAAGATTAATTAAAATTAAAAATATCATTTATTGAAAAAAAATTTTGGTAATATGTGCAAAATCAACAAATTGTTTGCTTGATATTATGAATTTGGTATAAATTTGGTGATGGGAGAAATTTAATAATTTTTTCTGTGTTTATTTATTAATTTTTCAATATTGTAGAAATTACAAACGGAATGACAATCTTCCAGCTGTTTTGAATGGTACAATAAATCTGTGACTTTTTGACAAGACATCTTAAGTCGAGATAAAATTGCAAAAAAGTTTAAATAAAAAACTCGGTGAAAAAATCATTTTTATCAAATAATAAAATAAACTAAAATTAAAGAAAAATATAGTTTATAATACAAAGTTTTAAAAACGTAAATAAAAATGTTTTTTTGAATGAAAATTCTTAAGATTAACAACATTTTTTTCAACTTTTTAAATTTGACTTAAAACGTTTTGTCAAAATGCCAAAGAAATCAATATTTGTGCAACTTTTTTTAAGTGGATAATACAGGATAACTAAAGTCAATAAATTTTTTTGCATAAAACATACAGCGATTATTACAAAATTATGTTGCTGAAGCATGTACATATCTACATATTTTTTTACTGTTCTGCTGCCGACGTTATTGCTTATTATGAAAATGGGCGTTCAAATCAAAATGCAAATGTGCGTACAATCGGAAAAATCGTGAAAAATTTTAGCAAACCGGGTATGTAGGAGATGTGAAAACACCAGTGCATGCTCGTACTGCAGAAAATATTGCTGCTTTAGGGATAGTGTGGCTGAAGGGCCGTCCACCTCAATACGTCGTCGTGCCCAACAATTGCACCTTTCACGCTCGTCGTTGATGAACATTATGCATAAAGACTTGCATTTACACGCTTACAAGTTGCAACTGACTCAAGAACTAAAGCCTCTTGACCATTCCAAACGTCGTCAATGGTCAGAATGGGGGCAAGAAATGGCAACAGTAGAACAATAGATTCGAAGAAAATCATCTTCAGTGACAAGGCAACATTTGCACCTCAGTGGATTCGTCTATAAGCAGAATTGCCGCATTTGGGCGAATGATAATCCAAGAGTGATTGTCGAAAAACCAATGCACCCACAAAGAGTGACCGTTTAGTGCGGTTTGTTGGCTGTCGGCATCATCGGGCCGTTTTTTTTTCCAAAATGAGGCCGGTCAGGCAGTTACTGTGAATGGTGTTCGCTATCGTGAGATGATAACAAGCTTTTTATGGCCCGAATTGGAAGAAATGGAGATGGACGATATGTGGTTTCAACAGGACGGTGCCACTTGCCACACAGCTAACGAAACAATGGCTCTTTTGCGCGACAAATTCAATGGCCGTGTTATCTCACGTCGTGGCGATGTTAATTGGCCGCCAAGATCATGTAATTTGACACCGTTGGACTTCTTTCTTTGGGGTTATTTAACCTAGCGTTTACACGTGAAAGTAATTTCATGAAAGTCGCAATACACTCACACTTTTTCACTAATACACTCCCATTTTTTTACTTTCCTCTCAGCTTTCAACGATTTTTTCAAGAAAGTAATTTTTTGACACTTTCTGAAAGTAAAATGACAGAGCGGTAAACACTGTTGCCTACTAAACAGACTTATACAAATTTACAGGATTGTGGTAAAATAATAATTGTAATTTTAATTTATTTTGTACACACAAAAAAATAATCTATACGTAATACGTAATTGATAATAATGGTCGCATCTTAAATATTTTATACTTTCTCCGTTTAAAAAAATGTGTCGTTTTTTTCCAAATGGATTAAGCAAATCAAAAATTTTAAACACGTTTATTTCGAAATGTATTTTTTGAATAATTACGACGTTGCAGCAAATGAGCGATATATAGATTTAGAAAGACAATCAAGGAAAATGTTTCAGTAGATAATTTAGTTACTTGTTATACATTATGAATTGCTAAATAGCATATTACAATGAAATGAATAAGGAAGTTAATTTTTATTTAAAGTGTGTAACTGAAAGAAGTATATAGTTTTTTCAAATATGCTTACTTTACAACAAAATTTTACATGTTGTGCAACTTCAATAGAACAAAATTAGTTGCTTTTATTTAAAACTATTACACTTTTATTATTAATGTACGTCATTAGCTATTTGAGCGGTTTCTGCAAGCTATTGCGGTTTTGTAACCAATATTGACATTACTAATGGCTTGGAAAAAGTTAGTGCTGGTTCACACTGTTTATGTTTCAGCCGTCAGGTCTTGAGCTTTTAGGAGATAAGGGCAAAGAGAATTCCATTTCTTTTCCTTTCTCTTCTAAAAACTCAAGACTTGACAGCTAAGACTGGAACAGTGTGAACCAGCACTTAAAACGATAATAATGTACATACAATTTTTTATTTTAATGTGTCGACATTTTGATATATTGTTTTTAAGCAATATTTTCACAAAATTCTAAGCAGTTTGTGTTATGACAAAAAAAAAATAAAACCTTGGTTGTGCGAACAAAGTAGAAGTGCCAAAGTTATAAAACAGGGCAGTTTAAACGCCTTAATTAAAAGTGTGAGTTAAATATGCAACATGTTTCGCATGTTTTTCACGAACATATCCACAAAAGAACTTGAAAATGTTTCCCACAGTTTTATTTTTTCTACAAACGAACACAAAATTGTAGAACATGTAACATTTATGCAACATATTCCTCAGAAAATAAATCGTCATTAGATAATTTTCCAAAAATAAAATAACTTTTCAAATATTGGTAAATTTTCTTACTTTTTCGAACATAGAAATTACCTAATTTAATATGTAGTTATATTACCTAAGAAACTTAGATAATTCCATACTTTCCTTGCGCTTATTTAATTTTATACCATATTTTTAGGTAATTTAACCTATGTATTTTCTTGTGTGTATGTATAAATGTATTTATAATATTTTTCTTCAAATATACATAAAAAATGACAATTTATGTGTTTTATAACAAAAATGTTATTAAAAAGGTAACATAATAATTATTTCCAACTATTGCCCTATAAATTTGTGTGTGTGATAACTTTGGCAACTCTCATTAGGTAGTAATCAAAACAACACGCATGAAGAAAAAATTAAGCCACCAAAGTATAATTAAATTAATAAATTTATAATGTACATAACCAATTTTATGGGATATCAATAACAAATCATACATATACCTTCCATTTCTAGTTTTTTTAATTCTAGAAGTTAAATAATTTTTGCAACTTTTCGCTTTGACGGCATTTTAAAAATGAACTTTCACTTTTCTGTGTAATCGCACAAGAAATTTTCAAGAAAGTCGTCCATTTAATTGAAATTTTTATTTGTTATACGTATACAGAAATTTCATGAAAGTACTTTCACGTGTAAATGCAGTGTAAAAGAAAAGGTGTTCGTCGATAAGCCAGCAACAATTCTAGAGCTTAAGGATGAGATAATTCAGCACATTTACGGCATAGAACCTCAATTATGACTCAGCGTCATCGAAAATTTGGACCATCGGATGGAGGTGTGCCGCCCAGGTCGCGGCGGCCATTTGGCCGACATTTTGTTCGATACATAATTGAACCATACCAATATTATCATAATAAAAAGAAATAACAATAATTTTCTAAAATCAACATCTGCCCTTAAAATTTAACCACCGTTTATATAGTTTCCTATATGTCGGCTTTCGAGGTCATTTATTTCATGTAAATTAAAGATTATTTATTTTATCGTCTATAAAATCCGTCTTCTAGTTGGAATGATTTCAAACTTCTTCAGGGATTGAGGTTTTATTAATATGATAATCTTTTTTTGCTTGTCTATAATATTTATAAAATATATCACAGTATGAAAAAGTCAACGAGAACAAGAAATAAAAAAAAACGTGAAAAACAGAAAAATGTACTTTGGAGTTCAAGAAGAATTCTTGACAAAAAGTATGAAAAACAGAAGTAAGGAGGAACATGTAAATTAATTAAAATAGATAATCATTCAAAACAAATTTCGATCTACCAATTTTGTTTAAAGATTGATGTCGTCAATCCGTTCGTCGTCAATGATTGATGTCGTCAATGGCGGTGAGTGTTAAACTGCACGGATTTCTAAGGAGATAGTGTTGATACAATTGAAACATGTCAAATTAAGCTGTGCGTGAACGTGGGTTCAATTCCCCGGTCAGTCAAGAATGAAAAATTTTCAATAAATTTTAATTCATTTCATGTTGCAAAATTCCTTTTTTTTATAAAAATAATTTAATTAAAATTAAATTTAATGAATTCAAGCCTGATTAAAAAAAATCAAAATTTGGATTAAAAATACTTGTCATTTTCATGACACATTGCGTTCACACTATCACAAATTTACATATTTCTTGAGTTTTTACATGTATTAATACAAAGTTTAATAGTGTAAAGTAGACGCCTTAACAAGTTCGAATGCGTTTTAATAAGTTCGTGACTTTTCGAACTTCCCTCGTAGTGATATGAAATGCAACACTGCTCCCATCAAGTACCACCTCTTAATAGACTACTGTCAAGTTTTGAGCAAGTTCCGTCATTAACTTGGCGTTTAACAGCCGTTCAAAACATACAACCCCGGGGATTTTTTAAAAAATGGAAAAAGGTGAATTTCGAGTGCTCATTAAACATGATTTTTTGCGAAAAAAAACCGTCAATCAAACCAAGGAAAAGCTGGATAAATACTATGGGGACTCAGCACCATCGATTTCAATGGTAAAAAAGTAGTTTACTGACTTTCGTTGTGGTCGCACAAGTACAAATGACGCTGAACGTTCTGGACGGCCAATTGAAGTCAATACACCCGAAAATGTCGAAAAAATTCACGATATGGTGTTGGCCGATCAAAGAGTAAAAGTGCGTGAGATTGCTGATGCCATAGGCATTTCATATGGCAGTGTGGCTTCGAATTTAAATGATCAGCTTGGTTTGAGAAAGCTGTCTGCAAGATGGGTGCCGCGTTTGCTCTCAATTGACCATAAACGTAATCGTGTGACAACTTCAAAGGATTGTTTGGAGTTCTTTAACCGCAATTCGAATGAGGATCCATTACAACACTCCGGAGACCAAGCAGCAGTCTAAACAATAGGCCAAGGTAAGTTTGTCGCCCAATAAGGTGATGGCAACAGTTTTTTTTTACCTTCAAAAGAGAAAAACAATAAACGGCGAATATTATGCCAATTTATTGGATCGATTTAACGACGAATTTAAAAAAACGACCCCATATGGCCTAGAAAAAAGTTCTTTCTCATCAAGATAATGCACGGGTGCACACGTTTGCAGTCTCAATGGCAAAATTATATGAATTTGGCTGTGAATTGGTACCTCATCCGCCATATTCTCAGGATTTAGCCCCCTTGTGATTATTTCCTATTTCCGAACCTAAAGCAATGGCTCGGTGGAAAGAGATTTAGCTCCCACGATGAAATTATTGCTCAAACAAATGCCTATTATATGGTCCTCGAAAAGTCCTATTTTTTGGAAGGGATACACCAATTTTAGAAACTTTGGACTAAGTGGATTGAGCTAAAACAAGATTATGTTGAGAAATAAATTTTTTTTTGTAAAAAAACTGTGTTTCATTCAAAGTCACGGACTTATTGATCCGCCCTCGTATTTAAATAGCTTAAAATAGCCATGTTACTGAATTGGTACATAATAAAATCTAGAGAGAAAAAATTCGGCTTCTTTTAGGGACCTTTTTTACTTTCATAATATAATTTTCACTTTTGTAAAATACTCGGAATAGTCCGATTATACTTTCCTCATTTGTTTTGAGATTAGATTTTAGCCATCTTCAAAACATATGCAGAGATGTCCCAGATTTGCAAAAAATTCAAAATACTTGGCATACCTTCCTACTTAAGTAGGGTACTTTATGAAAACTTAAAAAAGAAACAGAAATATTGTGTATGATTAAAACAAGACAAAAGAAGTTTTATTTATTTTTCTACAACGTGTGTTACGGAAATGTAAAGAATCACAAGGACATAAGCGTCAATATAATATGCGGTACAACCCGGTCTATACTTCAAAACTCAAAAATATAATCTATTTTAACACATACACACACACACACACTTGTTCTAAAACACATTCATAGGCTAACGCTAACACGCAGGCATTAATAGACAACAAAAAAACATACACTATATATTTATATGTACTATATTGACAATAATTATGGAGATAATATTTCCTTCTTTTTTTGTTTTATACTATAATTGTTGAGTTTTATTGATATTTAAAATTTTAAAAATTCAGTATTAATTTTTTTTAATATTTTTAAGATAAATTTTTTGGTTTAAACTATTTTTTATATTCAAGAGAAATTTTTTAGTTTTATATATTTTCACAGTATTTTTATTAATTTTTTTTTTTTTTTTTTTTGATTATTATTATTTACATTTTCTATACTAGTGGTTTTCACTTGTATTATTTTATATTATTTCAATTTGCTGCTTCTATTATACGTTTTCCCACTAGCAATTTTCTAAAACGAAAATATTTTAAACCGTTCAACGTTCTCGACAACTTTTGCCTGCAATATCCTGCCTACAACTGAAATTCAAAGGCGGCTTTTTTGCGATTTCAAAGTGCAAAAGCATTAAGGAGGCTGTTGTGGTACCTTTTTTAAATGCACACGCTGTTTTTTTTTTTTTTTCTTAGAATTGTTTGTGATTTTCTTTTGCTTTTTTCTGTGTTTTGTTTGAGTTTTGCTTTTGATTTTTATACTCTTTTAAAAAAAATAGCACGTGCTAGTGAGCTTTATCCGTTAAAGCTTATTGAAAAGATGAAAGCTTAATAAGTTCTGTGTCAGTTAATAAGTTTAATAAAGAAATAGGTTGTTGTCTTAGATAAGCAAAAACGGAATAGTGTTAAGCACAATTAAATTGACTAGTTCCAAAAGCTCTAAGGACGTTAAGCTTAAATGCATTTTTGGAAAATCTATATCCATATACATACATATAAAACAGTAGCGTTATTAAAAGCATCATGATGCAGACTTAATTTAAGGCTGATGTCAGAGTGGCCGCTAGAAGCGAAAAAAAGAAGCGATAATAGTTTTGCGATATCAATGCTAGATGGTGTCAGAGTAAACGCGTTATTGAACAAAGCAATTTCGTTTGCTTATATTTATTTTATACGGCCTTATATATAAAAAATAACACAGTTTTATAAATGTTTTATAAAACGGATTTTGTATGAAAATTTGTTTAATAAACATTTTATTAACCCGATTTATTTTTTTATAAATAAGGACGTTAATATTTTACTAGTGATTTTGTATGGAAGATGCAAGTTTCTTTTATTTTGTTTAATTTCTTTTTAATTTAATTTAACACACACAATTTTGCCAAATTATCACAAATTCGCAGAGAAAATTAATGTTAAAAACTCTTTTTTAAATGCACAAAAAGGAAAAAAAGTAAAGGGAAAACAAAAGGGAATAAACAATAACGTGCTAAATACCATAGTATACAACTAGTATGCCGACTCTTTGACGGGTACATAACTCAATTGTCACTGGAACCTAATTTATGTTTGTGTGATGCATTAAACACATTCGAGACAGCAGGCAACACGAAGGCACGACTACAAATGCTGCAGGTTGCAATTGTAGTCGCGTAATCAGCTACTGAATTATTTTGAAGACGACAGCTACAATTAAACAAATATAAACAGCTGTGATCAAAAATTATTTTTGGGAATGAAATATTTTATTAATTAATTCATTTATTAATGATGTGCTAATAATCCCAATTTTTTAAATGAAAACACTGAAATTTATTGTTGTGGGAAAGCTAGTTCCTATGCGCATTTCGCTGGTTGCTTAGGCCAGCTCGTCAGGAAACTTTTTCCAAATACTTTAGAAAAGCTAAAAATATTATACAAGTAAGACCATAAAGTGAATAAGAATTTTAAAACACTCTGGTCTTAAATGTAACAATATCAAAGCTTCAACAAAGTCACAACAATAAACCGTCAATTTTTTCTTTCTTACATTCCCCTACAATTGGCTGGGTTTTTTCCAACACAAATTGTAGTTGTAAGAGGATAGAAAGAAAAAAACAAAATTAAAAAAAACAAGATGCTTAAATAAAGCAGCTTGCCATTTCAGTTTTTTATTTGCCGGGCACATGCAAATTTATTATCAAAAATTATTTTTGGGAATGAAATATTTTATTAATTAATTCATTTATTAATGATGTGCTAATAATCCCAATTTTTTAAATGAAAACACTGAAATTTATTGTTGTGGGAAAGCTAGTTCCTATGCGCATTTCGCTGGTTGCTTAGGCCAGCTCGTCAGGAAACTTTTTCCAAATACTTTAGAAAAGCTAAAAATATTATACAAGTAAGACCATAAAGTGAATAAGAATTTTAAAACACTCTGGTCTTAAATGTAACAATATCAAAGCTTCAACAAAGTCACAACAATAAACCGTCAATTTTTTCTTTCTTACATTCCCCTACAATTGGCTGGGTTTTTTCCAACACAAATTGTAGTTGTAAGAGGATAGAAAGAAAAAAACAAAATTAAAAAAAACAAGATGCTTAAATAAAGCAGCTTGCCATTTCAGTTTTTTATTTGCCGGGCACATGCAAATTTATTATCAAAAATTATTTTTGGGAATGAAATATTTTATTAATTAATTCATTTATTAATGATGTGCTAATAATCCCAATTTTTTAAATGAAAACACTGAAATTTATTGTTGTGGGAAAGCTAGTTCCTATGCGCATTTCGCTGGTTGCTTAGGCCAGCTCGTCAGGAAACTTTTTCCAAATACTTTAGAAAAGCTAAAAATATTATACAAGTAAGACCATAAAGTGAATAAGAATTTTAAAACACTCTGGTCTTAAATGTAACAATATCAAAGCTTCAACAAAGTCACAACAATAAACCGTCAATTTTTTCTTTCTTACATTCCCCTACAATTGGCTGGGTTTTTTCCAACACAAATTGTAGTTGTAAGAGGATAGAAAGAAAAAAACAAAATTAAAAAAAACAAGATGCTTAAATAAAGCAGCTTGCCATTTCAGTTTTTTATTTGCCGGGCACATGCAAATTTATTATCAAAAATTATTTTTGGGAATGAAATATTTTATTAATTAATTCATTTATTAATGATGTGCTAATAATCCCAATTTTTTAAATGAAAACACTGAAATTTATTGTTGTGGGAAAGCTAGTTCCTATGCGCATTTCGCTGGTTGCTTAGGCCAGCTCGTCAGGAAACTTTTTCCAAATACTTTAGAAAAGCTAAAAATATTATACAAGTAAGACCATAAAGTGAATAAGAATTTTAAAACACTCTGGTCTTAAATGTAACAATATCAAAGCTTCAACAAAGTCACAACAATAAACCGTCAATTTTTTCTTTCTTACATTCCCCTACAATTGGCTGGGTTTTTTCCAACACAAATTGTAGTTGTAAGAGGATAGAAAGAAAAAAACAAAATTAAAAAAAACAAGATGCTTAAATAAAGCAGCTTGCCATTTCAGTTTTTTATTTGCCGGGCACATGCAAATTTATTATCAAAAATTATTTTTGGGAATGAAATATTTTATTAATTAATTCATTTATTAATGATGTGCTAATAATCCCAATTTTTTAAATGAAAACACTGAAATTTATTGTTGTGGGAAAGCTAGTTCCTATGCGCATTTCGCTGGTTGCTTAGGCCAGCTCGTCAGGAAACTTTTTCCAAATACTTTAGAAAAGCTAAAAATATTATACAAGTAAGACCATAAAGTGAATAAGAATTTTAAAACACTCTGGTCTTAAATGTAACAATATCAAAGCTTCAACAAAGTCACAACAATAAACCGTCAATTTTTTCTTTCTTACATTCCCCTACAATTGGCTGGGTTTTTTCCAACACAAATTGTAGTTGTAAGAGGATAGAAAGAAAAAAACAAAATTAAAAAAAACAAGATGCTTAAATAAAGCAGCTTGCCATTTCAGTTTTTTATTTGCCGGGCACATGCAAATTTATTATCAAAAATTATTTTTGGGAATGAAATATTTTATTAATTAATTCATTTATTAATGATGTGCTAATAATCCCAATTTTTTAAATGAAAACACTGAAATTTATTGTTGTGGGAAAGCTAGTTCCTATGCGCATTTCGCTGGTTGCTTAGGCCAGCTCGTCAGGAAACTTTTTCCAAATACTTTAGAAAAGCTAAAAATATTATACAAGTAAGACCATAAAGTGAATAAGAATTTTAAAACACTCTGGTCTTAAATGTAACAATATCAAAGCTTCAACAAAGTCACAACAATAAACCGTCAATTTTTTCTTTCTTACATTCCCCTACAATTGGCTGGGTTTTTTCCAACACAAATTGTAGTTGTAAGAGGATAGAAAGAAAAAAACAAAATTAAAAAAAACAAGATGCTTAAATAAAGCAGCTTGCCATTTCAGTTTTTTATTTGCCGGGCACATGCAAATTTATTATCAAAAATTATTTTTGGGAATGAAATATTTTATTAATTAATTCATTTATTAATGATGTGCTAATAATCCCAATTTTTTAAATGAAAACACTGAAATTTATTGTTGTGGGAAAGCTAGTTCCTATGCGCATTTCGCTGGTTGCTTAGGCCAGCTCGTCAGGAAACTTTTTCCAAATACTTTAGAAAAGCTAAAAATATTATACAAGTAAGACCATAAAGTGAATAAGAATTTTAAAACACTCTGGTCTTAAATGTAACAATATCAAAGCTTCAACAAAGTCACAACAATAAACCGTCAATTTTTTCTTTCTTACATTCTTACATTCTTACAGCTGTGTTTTTTTGTTATGTATTTACATTTCAGTGGTGCCACTATCATTTTTAATTTTTATAAATTTAACAACATGCATAATTGCAGACTCGCACACAAACTTAATTTAAGCCTACAAAAATATAAATACTTATTTATGATAAATTTTTTAACGTAAAAACAAATGAATTTATTAAAAAACATTTCAAATATTTTAATTTTATTGTTTTTGGAACTCATAAAGAATATCATCTTCATGGCAGGTTGAATAAAAAAATCCTAATATACAGTATAATCGAGAAAAAATAAACTGAAATGTCCTAAGGGTTGTTAGCTTTTTCGTCTTATTTATTAACTTTTCTAAATTCTAAAAAAATTCAATAATAAACATATGTACCTACATATATTTTTTTCAATGACTCAGTTTTCATCTGTACAAAAAACAAACTTAGATCTTATTTGTACCGGCTACAATTTATAATTAATAATTATACAATCAGTCATGTATTATGTGTTAGGTGCTACATATGACGTTTGTCAGAAAATTAGTTCTTCAAAAATTTTCAGATAGCGAATTCTGGGTATTTTCTAAACATTTGCCAGCCATCCATTACTGACATTATTGTCTTTTCAGGTTGCAGTTACACGAACTCGCGCTTAGCTATTGATATTGAAAATAGAACAGTGATTGCGCAATTACGTTTTCGATGCTTCAAGAAAACATTTGTACAAACTTGCTTTAAGATCAGCATATTTTGGTCTATGTAATGTTTTCCTGTATGCTTTTTCCTATATATTATTCAAAGCCTCGAAAATTTTGTGATAGTTTTTCTTTAATGTATTTCTCAATTTTATTTAAACTCTCAACATTCAGCTAAAAATTTAATCTAATTTGTTATCGTTTGTACAAATCAGTACTTTTACTAATACGATCTGAAAAGTTTACTTAGAGTTAACGTTTAGAGCGGCACAGAAGCGCTAAAATTTGGTTAACTTGACCGCAAGATTACTGTATCGCGATTCTACTGTAATTTTTTGGTTCAACGCACTAAGTTTATGAATTATAGGTCGTAAAGGTTTCAGAGCACTTTATCAATAGTATAGGAAGAAAAATATAATCTAAATCTTTAAAGTATTGGTATCATAATAGAGTCTTTCGAAACATATTTCATATGATGTATTAAATATACCGATTTATTAACCCCTTAAGAGGATTTATCTTAAAATTTTGTCGATATGTATAATAATATTTCCTCAAATATAATATGTTATAGAGAACACCCAAAGTTTTTATATGCTATATTTTTAGAAAATCCATCATATAAAATTGTAAAGTTATTAGGGTTAAAAAAATTTTATTTTGGAAAACTTCACAATTTATTTATAAGTTTGAGTTAAAATATATTGTAGTAACAGTTTATGCACTTGTTATATATTTAAATATAGTAATATGTAAATATTTGAAAAGTGTTCTTTTAAGGATACTAAAAAGTAATAATAATATAGAATTGGTGGTTAGTCGCTCTTATATTCTTGTTTCAATCCGGCTCTTTGCTGTTTAATCAAAAAATTATTATTATATATTATAAGCACTAATTCTTCTAATTTTTGATTATATTAGCAGCACTTTTTCTGTTTTGTAGCGTACAAAAATAGAAATTAGTTTAATTTGACTACAACGCCAAAATTAGCATAGAAAACAACCTGCAGCCATTTAGCCGTGTCGTCGTTAAAATAATCATTTCCATATACACACATGTATTCTATTGTTGACATATTGAAGTCGGTAGTCTGCTGTCTCGAATGTGTTTAAAGCATTAGTAAGATTTTTTTTTAAATGTGTTGGTGTATAAAACTATTTCCACCACTAAACATAGTTGCATAAAATCGTATAGAGTGTGGCAAAAAATTTTTTTTCCAAAATAAAATTTTATTGGTTCATTAAATTTTCAATTTATTAAATGCATTTATAAACTTTTAAAAACAAAGTTTGGAAAATTTTTATTTAAATAATTTATGATTTCAAATATTATTTTCATACCACAAAATGCTACTCTGCTGGCTTTAATAATATTAAAAACAGAAAAAAATTAATGTCAAATAAATGTATTTAAAAATTTTTAGTTTGTGAAAAATAAAAACATTTTGCAACAGCAAAATGAGAAAATGTATTGGTAAAAATTATTAATTATGTGTTTATGTCATGAAATTAAACAAAATGTGTTATATTGTGAAAAATTTTAAATTGAAAATTACCAACCGCTTTTATAAGTAATCAAACAACGCGTGAGTGTTGTCAAAGTTTTCATTGTGTCATTCACCTTTTGCTTTGCGTTTTTCTGCCAAAGGTAGAAGCTTCACGCAAAGCGACAAAGTTGTATCTGACATGGCCTTACCCTGCAAATAATATTGGACCACCTGATCCAATTTGATTAAATGGACTGGTCCGATGTAATGCAAGCATGGACCATGTCATTGTTAAAAAGTGTTTGTAGTGACACGACATGTCTTCGTTTTTTAACGACATGTTTTCGTTTTTAAACGAAGTTAAAACTAATCCTCTTGTGTATACAATGGAGTAGTTTTAACTCCTTTGTAATGCATAGCTGGGTTACGTGGTCCAGCCCTAGGACATCGTAATGTAAATTGGAGTATGTTTTTACATACATTTAGGTTAGGTATTGGAGTAGTCCTACTCCCTTATGGAGTTGTCCATACACGCATGTATAGAGTAGTCTCGTTTTTTTGTAGGGTAAGACTTTTCAAATAACACTTAAAAAAGCCAAGCTGTATTTAAATACGATTTAAGTTTAAATGAAAATTAACAAAATAAAGATTAAAATTAGGAATATAACGAATACCGATATATCGGCGATACTTTACGTTTGCCGACGATATTTTACTGTTGCTACGCCGATACATTTTTTGTAGTTTTTTTTTAACAAACAATTTAATTTTCAATGCTTATTTTTTGCATAACAACTAATAGCAAAAAATCAAACAGAATAATAAATGATTTCTTTTAATTCTTAAGCTGGATGTCGGTCCAAACCACGCGTTTTAATGCTTTTGATACGTATATGCAGTTTGCTGTGTAAGTTTTCAATACAATTTACACTACGACTTTTTCGACTGAAGCATAAACGCACTTAATGCTTGGTGTGGACCTGCAGCATCTTTCGTTTTGATTTGCACCGTAATGGTAAAACGTTCTTCCAATAAAAAATCTTGTATGTATTTGTACGTTTTAAGGATTTTCTGCTTATTTTTAATGTTTTTTATAGGTTAGGTAAGGTTCCATGGGCAGCTATTGAGACAGCACACTTGGGTCCTTCAGCGGCCCTTTGTGATACCTAGCGCCAATGCCCATCACAAAGAGAAGTTACTCAGATGGCGTCACTGCAGAGTTGAGCCAATTCGCCTTCCTAATGAAGAGAAGAAGCAATCTTAGTTCTATTTTAGATAGATCCTCCAAGCTGGAAAACACCGGCTCTCCCAGGTGTTTTTCCCTAATGCCCCGTAGCCCAGGGCATTGACGAAGAAAGTGAAGCACAGTCTCCTCTGCAGTAGTCATTGTCAGTAGTCAGTAGTCAATACCAGACCCATTCTTCTAGCATGAGTCCCAACAGGCTAGTGTCCAGTCATAACCGACATCACAGTCCTGATTTGGTCCCTATTGAACCTAAGTAAAGCATTTGGTTCTCCGTTTATCATAGCCAGGCCATAGTGCCCTGGATATGGAGCAGGTGGACTAACAGGTCCATCCCTCTTGCGCAATTCTACAATACTAGCGCCGAATGAGTGGCTTACAGTGAGCCATTGGAAGGCCAATGAATTGATGAATGAATGTGTCATCCATGCGACCACCTTCCTTGGCCAGCTCATCTGCTATCTGGTTTCTCGGGCAGTCTGAGTGCCCTGGTATCCATATAAGCGTTAACCCCGAATGCTCAGTAATCTCATTTAAAGACATCCGGCATTCCACACTTAACCTGGATGTCGTGTAGACACCCGCAAGAGAAGCAATGGCAGCCTTCCAATCAGTAAATATTCGTATATCTCCCGATACGCGATAATACTTTAGCCAGTTGGCTACCCGCTTTAATGCCTAGATTTCCGGCCGCAGGACACTACATACATCCGGCAGATGAAAGGAAACTTTTTCGCCCAGTTCCTCTATGTAGAAACCTCCGCCAGCCAACTCTTTCCCCCTTCCTTGAACCATCAGTGTATACCCCCAGGGCTAGTTCATGGAAGGTACCCAAGACCAACAACGCAACTCCGTGCGCTATATGTGTCGCGTACGTCGCAGCAAAGAACTTTACCTGTAATCGAGTTACAAACCCCCGGCCTAGACTAAGCTACCACATCGCTGCAAGATCGTTATCCAAGATGGTGGAATGTTTTTTATGGGAATAAATATAATTTTGCTACAACTTTTGGGTTACTTCGAAGAGGTCACAAAATCCATAAGCATAGCTATTCCGGTAGTTCACAGTCTTCGAACATTATAAGAAAATACAATAGATTAATAAACTGTAATACAGAATAGCTCGGAGTCCCAAAAATTGGCGATTTACGTATGAATGAAAGACTTGAGGGTTTAGAGAATAATGAAATCTATTGTTTATCTACAATTCTTGACCTTCGATACAAAAATAGATAATTTCAAAGACTATATATCGAAAAAACGTCTTATTGAGCTACTCAACATGACTCTACATTCCGAAAGTGTTGAAGACATGGTCTTCCCTACACCTAGTAAAAGTTCTGAAATGTCTACCAGAACTGACCTTTGGAGCGTTAGTGTCTAACAGAAAATTTGGAGAAGATTGTTCCTCTCTCCATTCTACGCTGTGGCTCAGCTAAATAAGAAGTCTAGATATACCTTAGACCTTCTAATTTTTCTTGAGTTGCAGATCCGTTTGTTTTTGTTTACTGGCGCTATTAAATATTATACTCAAAATTTAAGACCGTTACTGAACTCATTTGGATTGTCAAATGAGTTCAGTCACATCTGAGAGACGATTTTTTACTGCAGGTCTGCTTCAAACGGAGTTGCGAAATTATCTCCGCAAAAGTTGAGTATAGTCTTGAAAACATTAAAAAGTTAATTGATTTAGTGAGTAAAGGATGATGATGTGAGCCCAACTTTTCTGATTTCTCTGACTTGCCAATCTTTGGATGGATTCTTTTCAAGCTCTTCCACTGGCTTCTCTAACTGGCACTTACTTGTTATTTAAATTGTTTTCATTAGTTCCACAAAAATATATTAAAAACACAACACAAATGTAGAGATATCAAAACCACACGTAGAAATCAAAATTAACAATCACGTTGCATTTTTTTTTTTTTTAATTTTTAAAATACAAAGCAACACAAGACAACACTAAAAACGCCGACGACAAAATCAAAGGCAATTAAAGACAAAATCAACGCCGATTTTTCTTCCAAATTAACAAACATATATTAACAGTCAACAAAATATGATAATATTGCCAACGGGAATACGAAATTGTAGCAAAACGTAAAAAACGGCGTTGTTTTCTGTTGACGTCGCCAAATAGAATAAGGGTGAATATTCGACACAAATAACTTTTACATGAATCTTAAACTCATAACACAATTTGTTCTTTCGGATCCATGACTTCCCATGGGTCCTATATAGGGCATCATATGATCGGGCTTTCTTACTTGTTTTTTATACTTGTACTTGTCGTATTACCGCCGCAGCTTGATACATGAATTCGCCGTGGTATCAAACTTTGCTTTTAAAGGATACTTACATTCTATTGCATGTGAAACTTGCAAACCATTCAAAATAAAAACAAGAATTGTTTTGTTCGTTTTTTTTAAGTTATTTAAAGTTTTTCTATTTATTATTTTCAGATTTTGTTAATATTATATATATATATATGTATATATATTTTTAATGAATTATTATTAGTTTTCAGTTAAATTGAATAGAGAGACATGTTTGTAGTTGTTTATTTTATGAAATTAATTGTTTTTGTTGTTATAAATTTATTTTGTTTGTTGTTTTTCAACAGATTATACAAATTAACATGAAAAAATTTTTTTTCAGTTTATTTTCTGGTATTTGTTTTGTTTCTTTCTTTTAATTTTAGTTTTTGTAGAGAGCTGCTTTAATTATTTTATTACACATCAATATATTAATTAATAATTAAATATATTTTTTTTAAAATTTGTGTTCTGTTTAATTTTAATAAAGTGTTTGTTTTTAAGTTTTTATTGAGTTGTTTTTTAACTTTTGTTTGTCAAATTGATTTTGCTAATGAGATGTTTTTAATTTTTTTTTGCTTAAATTAAAATATTTTTTGGTTTAGAATAAAATTATTTGAAATTTAATTTTGTTTTCTAAATTGTTTTTTTTAATGAGAATTTAATTTAGTGTTAAAATAAAACAATTTGTTTAGTGAATTTATAAAAGCCAATTTTTTAGATTTTGATTTTTTTTTTTTTTTTTGAAAATTAAGTTTTGGTTATTTTTTTTATTTTTTTTTTTAATATTTTTTATATTTTTTTTTAAAAATAAAAAAAAACCTAATTTTCCTGGTCAAATTATAAAACATTTATTAGTGTAATAAAATTAATTTTTTTTTTATAATTTTTAATTATACAAATTTTTTTTAGTTTTACACACATATATAGATTTTGAAAAATAAAAATATATATTTATATATATTTTTTATAATAAATACTAATTTTTATTTATTTAATAAATTATATTAAATGTTTTTTTTTTTTTTTTTGTAAAGCTTTAATTTTTTTCTTTTAATATATAATTTTTCTTAACTTTATATATTTTTTTGTTTTTTAAATGTAAGTAATAAGGAAGAAGGAGACGAAAACATGTGGCTGCCTCATATAATTTTTGGTATATTTTTTAACACAAACATTTTTATTTATCATTCTTTATATAAATACAACATCTTTTTAATGAATTTTTGTTAGAAATTTAAATTTTTCTTGTTAATTATATTTGTTGTTAGAAAAAACCCAGATTTTTTTTAGTTTATAGTTAAACTTCTATTATTAAACTAAAGTAATTTATTAGATTTACTTTCTACTAAACTTTTTTTAGAACATTCATATGCTTAACATTTTTTATCCTTTTAAATTTGTTTCATTTAAATTTTTGTTTAACGGTTTTTTTGTAACTTTCATTTTTTAAAGGCGTAAAATTGCTTTACTTTTTTTTTGGTAATAGTTTTTTTTTTAATAATTTTGTTGCATAAAACATACATATTCAATATTTTAAATATTTAATTAAATTCCTACTACAATCAATATTCAATAAGTGTTCAAAACTTTTTTATTTATTCAATATATGTTCTTAACTTTCTTCTTTTTGTTTTTTTTTTTTTTTTTCTTATGGTACATACTTAAGTGGATTTATTTAAATTTGAAACATTCATAATCTTTAACATTAACTTTTTACTGATTTTTTTTTTCAATATTTTGGTTTTCTTACTACTTTCATAAATATGTTGTTTTGTTGTGTATGTTTGTTTGTTTATTTTGCTTAAGCAATTTCTTTAGATCACCTTTAGTCAGCACTTTTAAGCTTTTATTTTTTAATGAGAGAGGGCATTCTTCACTTTTTCCTTAATTTTCTTATTTATTAATTTATATATTTAGGTATTAGGACACTTTAATCTGTATTTTAATAATGATAATATAAAACTAATTTTACAACATCAATTTCATTTTGTATTTTTATATATTTTTTAAGTGCTTTCTTTATATAAAGATTTTAAATATATTTTATTATATTTAATAAATTTATATATATTTCTCTAAATTAAACTAAAAAGAAACTTAAATTTTTATTAACACAGTACAACACATGATTTGCCAACTCAATTCTGTGAACTGTATGTGAAATTAGACCCAAAAAGAAGAATTTCTGCATCATTCGTTTTGTCTTCTTACCTGCGATTTGAAGTTAGTATCGATTTGAAGTTAGTACTATCGTATAGGGGAATTTATCACGTTTTAGGCCCTGTTGTTTGACATAGCTCGACAACCCCTAGCCCAATTTAGTTGAAATAAATTTTAAAAAATTAAGAATTACAATTCCCTTAATCTGTTCATATATTGTTTTCCTATACAAGTAACACTTTCGAAGTTAAAAATGAATGTATGAAGGGAAAAAATTATTTTTTGCCTAAAAATTTAAATTTTTTTTTTTAAAAATACATAAAAAATCCAAAATGGAAAAAAGTTTCAAGTCTAGTTATTTTTTCGCAAAGTCACATAACCTATGAGCAAAATGAGACAAAGATCATAAAAATCGATGCACGCGTTTCGCTTTTATTCGCAATTGAGTAAATGTATGAATTTCAAAAATTTGCTCGAGATATGCACAACATTATTTGGAGAAAACATTGACACCTTTTTCATGATTCTGAGAATTAAAAAAAAAGGAATAAACAAAAGGTTATTTGATTTTTATGATTGCGGTAATAAATGTACGTGGACAATTAAACGGAAAGTGGACCTTTTTATTATTTGGGGTTTTCCGGTGGCTACCTATATGATTTTTTTACAGAAATTGCACCCACATTTAAGGGTGGTCATTATTTGGAAAGTTTTGCACAGTTTGAAACGTACAAGTGCTGAATCAGGTATATAGCCAGCCGCCCTTAAAATATGCGCCCATTTATAAGTACCTGGCAGTAAAATATTCAAAAATACGTAGTATTTATAGGTGTGCATTGATCGATTTTTGGCATTCAGCCAGTGCCGACGAACGCGAACAGTAAAAGTGATTTTTCTCCAGTTTTTTAAAAGTGAATAACAACAAAACATAAAATATATCAATATGGAAAACAACAAGTGCCCATATTTGGATGAATATTGTTACGTTTGTGGTCATATCGTCCGAAAAATACAGAAAAAAGATCGAAAAAATTTGTTTACTGAGCAATTCAAAACCGCGTATTGTAATTATTTCGATGAAGCAGATTTAAGTGGTGCAAATTTTACGCCGAACACAGTGTGCAACAGTTGTTATACTACCCTTCTAAAATGGATTCACGGAAAAAGTAGAAAGTTATCTTTTATGAAGCCAGTAATTTGGGTGGAAGACACAACTGGACATGATGAATCCAGGTGCTATGCATGCATAAATTTTCGTCCTGGATTAAACAGACAACAATTGAAAACAAAAGTATACACTGCTGCATTTACTGCCACACTTCCAGTGCAACGCCCTGCTGATACCGATGCACCTAAACCTCCGAGTGCGGATACTGTGTCCCTGCTAGCCGAAACCGTTTTCACCAATCCGACCGATTTGGATGATGCTGATTGGATACCCGATATTGAAAATAGTGCACCACAACCGCTACCACAAATCGAAATGGATTACATTGTGGCCAAGCTGGGACTATCACAACACGACTCCGAATGGCTGACATCATTTTTGAAGAGAAGAAAACTCACACAGCAAAATGTCAGCGCAACATCATACCGACAACGCCAAGCTGATTTTCAGAAATTTTATTCCGTTGACGAAGCAAATACGTTCACGTACTGCCATGATATCCCAGGTTTAGTGAAAAAATTGGGAATGGATTATATCGCTGGCGACTGGCGTTTATTCATCGATGGTTCAGTTACTAGTTTGAAGGCTGTGCTGCTGCACAAAAAAAATAAAAAACCATGCATTCCATTGGGATTCAGCACAACTATGAAGGAAACGTATGAAGCATTGGGCGAAATTTTGAAGAAAATCAAATACGATGAACACAAATGGAACATTTGTTGCGATCTGAAGGTGGTCAACATACTACAAGGGATTATAGAAAAGGGCGGATATCCAAAATACTTCTGCTTCCTTTGTAATTGGGATTCACGATACAAAGGAAATCAATATCAATGTAAAGATTGGAAAGGAAGAACTCCCGAGCTCAACAAACAATTAAAATTACGCAATGAACCTATGATAAAGGACCTGGATGATATTTTGTTGCCACCGCTCCACATGAAACTGGGAATAGCTGGGAAATTCGTTGAAGTGGTGGTCAAAAAAGTTAACGGCGCCTTTGACTGTTTGAAATCCATCTTTCCGAAACTCAGTGATGAGAAAATTAAAAACGGTACGTATCGTACTCTGTATTTCAATATTGTCATATCTAAATTTGTTAATTTCTATACATTCGCATTACCAATAATTTTTTCGTTTTTCTTATGTATTTAAAACAGGTATTCTCAATGGACCTGATATTCGGAAATTGATCAAAAGTGATTCTTTCACACATTTGCTTTCAGAGCATCACGACCACCAACATGCATGGAACGCATTGAAAGAAGTAATAGAAGGCGTTCTAGGAAAGAACCGTGTCCAGCGAGAAGAGATACAGCAACGAGTGGACAGGTTGCTGTTTTATTTCGAAAAAATCGGTGCATCCATGACGCTGAAATTGCATTTCTTGCACCACCACCTCGATACTTTTTTGGCACAATCACCTCAGGAATCAGACGAACAAGGAGAGAGGTTCCACCAGGTGACCATGCAATTTGAAAAGCGGTTCAAAAGCAAAAAATTGGATGCATTGCTTGCGGAGGTTTGTTGGTGGAGTTCCACAATTATGCAGTTTGAAGAAAGCACCGAAGATGAAGACATTGAAATTGGTGGACACAGTGAAAGAAACACGCCCTTGAATAGTATGTGTATCTCGGATGACGATACAGACTCAGACCATGAATATGAACAACCTACGAAGAAAACAAGATCATCAGAACCACAAGCGTCAACTTCTACAAGGATGGATATTGCCAATAATTGAAAAAATGTTCTAAATTTTGTTTTTATGCATATTATAATTGCGTATTAATTGCATATTATTTATATTTTTATTTTTATTTTAAGGGTGGTGGCTATAACTGATTTTTGAAATTCATACCTTTACAATTGCGAATAAAAGCGAAACGCGTGCATCGATTTTTATGATCTTTGTCTCATTTTGCTCATAGGTTATGTGACTTTGCGAAAAAATAACTAGACTTGAAACTTTTTTCCATTTTGGATTTTTTATGTATTTTTAAAAAAAAAAATTTAAATTTTTAGGCAAAAAATAATTTTTTCCCTTCATACATTCATTTTTAACTTCGAAAGTGTTACTTGTATAGGAAAACAATATATGAACAGATTAAGGGAATTGTAATTCTTAATTTTTTAAAATTTATTTCAACTAAATTGGGCTAGGGGTTGTCGAGCTATGTCAAACAACAGGGCCTAAAACGTGATAAATTCCCCTATACGATAGTACTAACTTCAAATCGATACTAACTTCAAATCGCAGGTAAGAAGACAAAACGAATGATGCAGAAATTCTTCTTTTTGGGTCTAATTTCACATACAGTTCACAGAATTGAGTTGGCAATCAATTAACTGAAAAATGTTGTACTGTGTAATTATTAAATATTATGTATAATATATTTATAATTTCCTTCAGTTGCATTTGTTGGTTTATTTTGTTAACTTCCGTTGTTTGTTTATTTCATCATGGACACACTCTTCTGTCAGTTAATATTTAAGCAAAATGGCCGCCTTTGGGATAAGATGTGTTTACCATTTTATACAAACCGAAGAGAGCGATCAAGAGTTATTTCCTTCTGTTAAGCCTGTTTTTGTTTGCTTTCCTTTTATCTTAACAGACGCACAATGTTAGCAACTGTCTGAAAAAAAACGCGTATTTCTTACATTCGCTGTTGTTTATCACTTAACAACAAGTGTTACTCCTTTTTTTGTTAATGTTCTTTTTTTTTAAATGTATAGGTTATGTATACATTTTATATTGATTTTTTTTCATTATTATTATAATTAATTACGAATAAATCTTAATTAAATTTATTGTTTTAAAGGTACATTTATAATTTGTAAGCTTAAATTATAATAAATGTTTTATAATATAAATTTCTTATTTGGTTTGTCATTTTGTTTGTTTTTCTCTACGTGCACTTACTTTTTTTTTAACATTTATTTACTTTAATATTTCTTGCTAAAATTACCTGTTTTAGGTGGTTTAAGGTTATGTTTAATAACTTAACTTAAAAATTTAACTTATATAAAACTTTAGCCTTAGAACTGGGTTTTTTTTGGCCACTAAAACAAGATCTATAAAAAAAAGAAGAAAAAAAATATTTAGTTTTTTTGTGTTTAATAAAAATTAATCTAAAAAATTGATTTCACCAATTAGAAAATTTCATTAATACAAACCTATGGTTAAGCAGTCAGCTATTAAGACAAAAAAAAAACAAGTCTGATGATTGAAACTCTATTTTATATAAAGTTATTTAAAAAAATATACCAACATTTTTTTAATACTGTTAAAATATTCTAACTGAATAAGAATAAAACTGCTTTAATACCTTTCTTAAGATCTTTCCAGAAGGTTAGAAAATTACAAAATCACTTAAAATCCTAAAAAAGAAAGTTTTCAAGTTTAAATTAATGTATTAATAAAATTATAGATGTACTTCAACTTTTAATTGTTGTCTATTTTACCTTAATTTTCCTTAATAACAAAAAAAATTTTCAAATCTTTAATTTTGGTAGAAAAAAAAATGGAAATTTTATAATATTAAATTAATGTACTAATATAATTAAATTGTTAGATTTTCTTAAATGTTACTTAATTTTTCCTTAAAATTGCCTTCATAATTTAAAGTTATAAAAAAAAAGTGTTGTCAATTTGAGCGATTTTTTTTTTTCAAATTACCAAAAATTCTTGGCATGCTGATGTTTTTGCTGTAAATAGACGACCCAGATTATTTTTTAAAGTATTTTCGTTACGATCTTAGAGCGAAAATTTTCAGAAAAATGTTATACATACATGCCATGGGATATCCGTTGACCGCGTTGCCATCTAAAACCAATTATTTTTTTAGTAAATTTAAAAAAAAATCTCATAAATATTAAGAAATTTCTTTCAACTTATTTCCTTATTGAAATTTCTTTTTGAAAGAAAAACTATCGGGCATGTTCTGAAAATCACGTGATTTCAAATCACGTGCTTTTAAAATCACGCGTGTGATTTGGTGGTGTTCTGAAAAACATTTCGTTTTTATGTTCATGCCAAAACATACAAAAACGTATTACAAAAATATCAAACGTGTGATCAAAAATCTATTTTCGATAAGATTTCTTTTTTTTTTAACTCAAACTGATAATAAAGTTTATTCCGTTTTTCTTTTTAATCTATAAAATTTCTTTCTTTAATTAATAACAAATTTATAACATTATTTCCAGCCGATGTTAATTTCTAAAATTAGTAGACCCTGAACAATTAAATAAAAGAGACTCTCTGTCAAGATGTTATTTACAAAGAGTAGAGAATATTATGTTGTTATACTTTATTTTATGCCATTAAGAATTCAGTTGATTGCGTTGCCAACTAAAGGTAATATTATTATAATTTTATTATTAATTTTATATTCAAGATTTCTTATTAATTGCTTAAAAAAAACACGAAACCCATTAAAGAACTAATACGAATTAAGATTATTTCAAAATAATTATAAAAATTTTTATTGGAAAATTAAAAATGTTTTTGCTTAATCAAAGCGCTTTTTAAAAAATGTTTGTTTTGCTAATATTTTTCTGCAATTCCTGTTTTTTATTAAATTCAATTATTTACACATATCTAAATTATTTACCTTTTTTTCCTTTAAACTATTTAAACTAAACTGATTTACATTTTCTTATTTAAAATATTTAAATTATTAAATTATTTTTAATTATTAAAACTTTTTTCACTAGAATGAAAAATACACGGTTTAAAATTTAAGAAGTATATTTGTTAAGCTTCAAAATGAGGTTTATAGTAGGGCTTCTAATCGGGAAATCCCGATCCCGAAAATCCCGGGTAGCCGAAATATTTTCTTCAATCCCGAATTCCGGGATTCAGAAAAACCAGTCCCGATTGGAAGCCCTAGTATACCGTATAAATGGGTAAAGAACATATTTTTGCTTAAAAATAATTTATTTTAAGCGCTTAGCTTTAAAAGCCTTCCTTTAGACTTTAAGCAGAAAGAATTTACTTTTGGGCTTAAAAAGTACTGTACTGAATTGCATACTTTCAGGGGACTTTTTTTTATCGTGTATCGAAGCCATGAAACTCATAGCGAAATCTTAAAAACAAACTCCAAAATCTACATATAAAAACTTAGAATAATCTTCAGTGTTTTTCTTAATTTTAGATTGAATTTTGTTCTCTTGAATATTCTTTTCTTATTTTATGCAAAATTTTGCATAAAAAATTAAGTAGTAGGTAATTAGAATTCCATAAAGAATTTCAAATATGTTACAAAACAATTATAACAATTTCTTTTATAGAAATTCCCAATTTAGTAAAGTATTGAAAAACTATAGTAAGCACACCCTAATTCTGAAAATTTGCCAATATATTGGAAATATCTATGCGGAATTTCAAATTTCTAAGAAATCCCCAATACATTTCGCTACTTAACATTTCTTTACAGAATTTAAAATTTTTTTGGAATTCTCTATCCGCTGAATTGGATATCAGAAGGTTTTAAAAGCTCAACAGTACGCAGAGCTCTAATTTTTTCATTTACTCACTTAATCACAATTTAAATTAAACCATCTTTAAGGAACTCCATTTACTAATTAAGCACTTGACAAAAATAGTATACGAGTAAGAAGAAATTTTGAAGCTTAAAAGTATGCCAGTTAACTGTATTAAGAAGTTAAAACTTAAGTTTAACTTGTCAGAATGTAAACACGAACAGTCGGCAGAGTTTTTCTGTTTTATTTTTTTATTACTTAATCACAACTTAATTAAAACATCATTGCATATTTATAAGGCTTTAAAATTACACACCCGTATTCAAAACAAAAATTTAGTTACTGCATATCTCCTGATTAAGGATTTCTTATTCAAAACACTTATTAATAAACTATGATTATCGAATGATCAAAGACTTTTTAACTCCCAATTAACTGCTGTCAATTTGCGTTGAATTTAACTAAAACATAGATGTACAAATTTTTGTTAACCGGGCGATTTAAAAAGAGTTTTGAGTTTGGAGTACACAAATTTTCGTTTTGAATACGGGTGATAGTGTCTTTCGTACTTATTTTAAGCCTTAATGTACACCAGTTAAATGTACTAAAAATTAAAACTCAAACGAACGGCAATTAAGACTACAAGTCAAATGCAATGCCGTCTTAAACTTTTTAATTTAAATAATGCGTTTGTTACGTATGTACTGTTTTTGACATTGCACGGTTGCATTTGGAAATGCGTTTAGGAAGGCAGCCTTTAATATAAAACAGTTAAAAGACCCGATTCATAAAAACTATTTCTGGTTTATAAAACTATAAACATAAAAAAGTTACCAATTCTTTTTACCTTTGGATTAAGTTTAGCCTTAAGGTATGCCAGCTTTTTTTAATATGAATTTAAATTAACATTTTCAAGCTTTGAATAAAATTTAGCCTTTAAGTATGCCAGCATTTAAATTCCTAAAAGTCTGCTAGTTTTTTTTACAATAAAAGTTTTAAACGTTAAATTTTCAATACAATTTCATTTGAAAACTAATTTTAAATAAGAACTGCCAAGTTTGATATTTTTTTTAGGGTTGGTTAGGAAAAAGTCAAAATTATGCCACACTTTTTTCATTAACAAACAACAGCTTAAACTTTAAACATAGTTTTTAAAGCATGTTGCAGGAAATTTTGTTATTTACCAACTATTAAAAAGCAAGAAACTTTCAAATACCCTATTTGGAAAAAAGATCTGGGGCGAATTCACGTCGTTCGATATCGATCAAATTAAAACGATTTAAATGAAAGTTTTGATCGACACCGAATAAGAAATTGACCCACCCTGCACTCCTTTATTTTTTATAAGAAAATATTAATAGTTCTAAAAAAAAAAAAAAATTTACCCTGTATAACAAAAAGAATTCATCAAAATTAGTTTCTATATTTTTTTAACGATAAAGTTAAAAAAAAAAACTAATAGCCTATTTCTCATGTGCGAAAGAATTCTTTCTTTCGTATAACTACATTGAAAACAAAAACAAATTTTTAGAATTTGTTTTTGTTTTCAATGTAGTTATTCGAACGAAAGAATTCTTTCGGACATCGGAAATAGGCTATAAGAATACTGAATAGTTGTTGGTTTTTAAGAGAGAAAAAAATTCAAACATGTTTTGTTTTTTTTAGATTTTTTTAAAGATTTTTTTGTTTTATTTAAAGTTTTGTTTATCATTTTGTTTTTGTATTTTTTTATTATTATTATTATTTTTTAAATAAAAGTATGTTAATTACTCGTTAATAGCATTTAAATGACAATAAATCGAAATTAAATGTTAATTATTGTTTTTAATTGGAATCAAACAATAATTATATTTATATTTAAAAAAAGGAAAAAAGTCTTGTGTTTAAAGAGAAAATTTAAAAACAAAAGTCTTATACATTTTCTGTTGGTTTATAAATATTTATTGTTTAAAGCTTAGAAACGAGTAAAAAAAAGAGAAAATTTAATTAAATTTTTTTTAATTATAATTTAATCATTACATTTATATAAATGTGGTTGTTGTTTTTTTGTTTAAATTTTTCTTTTAACATCTTTTCGTTTTTTTAAATATATGTTTTTCTGTAATATTTTTTTGTTTGTTTTTGCAAATAGAGTCATGTTAAGAAAGTGTAAGAGTGTTGAAGTTTTTTTTTTAGTTTTTATTATATATTTTTTTTTAAATTAAATTTAAGTATCTGATTCAAAAAAGTGTTTTTTATAATTTTTTAACTAACTTACTATCAACGAGGACTGCAAGTGTTTTTTAAGAATTATTTTTAATAATTAAAAAAAGGAAACATTTAAATTAAATAAACTTTAAATTTTTAAAAAAAAAAATTTATTTAATTTTTTTTTTGTTTTTTTTTAATTAATTACTAAAAATTCTTAAGAGGCTGACTGCTTTGCTTTGTTTTAATAAAATTTAAAAAAAAAATCATTCTTAAAATTATGGTAAATTTGAAAAGAAAGAAAAAACTATAAATTTAAAAAAAAATTGCAAATTTTGTAAAAATTAGTTTTAGCTAATTTAAATGGTAAAATGAGAGCCTTCATTTGAAATAAAAAAATAAAAACAGTGTTTTCATGTGTTGGCTTCTTCTGCACTTGTGTTAGTCTCCATTTTCTATTGGATTTAAGATTTTAGCTGTTTTTTAAATCTTTTCAACTGTTTTTCTTGAACTTTTATGCTTAAATAATAAAGTTGGGTTTGTTTGATTATTTTTTTGTTGTTGTTATTTTATTATAATATATATTTTCTGGGTTTTTTGTTTTTAATTTAAAGATTTATTAATTTTCTTTCATTTTTATTATTTGTATTTATATTTAAATGTTGCTGTTTGTATTTTTTTTATATAATTTTTTTGTTTTAAATTTAAGTTTTGTTTAAAGTTGTTTTTGTTGTTGTTGAGGGGGAGGTGTTATTTTTTAAAAATTTACTTTTTTTTTGTTTTACTCATTTTTTAAATTTATTTATATATATAATATTTATATTTTGTTTAAATTTTTAAGATTTCAATAGTGGTTGTTGTTGGATTTTCCATTTAAATATAATTGCTGTTGTTATTTATCCATAGCAGCAGCAACGCGCGATGTAAATGCGCCCAGCTACAGTCTTCGTCAACATCTTAAAAACATAGAAAAGCTTAAAAAGAAGTAATTTAGCTGCTCACTTTGATGTCATCATAGTCACGAATTCTGTAAATAAAAAAAGGAAAACAAGGAAAATATATTATCAAATCATAATAAATTTCATAAAAATTTCAATAATTAAAAATTAAATATATCTCGTAAAATATTTGACTACATTAAAAAAAATTATTTCCTATAAAACAAAATTAAATCCTTAAAAATATGCATATTTAAAGTTTAACCTTTAAAACATCAAAATAGCTTTCAAAAACAAAATATCAAAGTTGTTTTAAGTTAAACCTTAAGGTCTGGTGCAGTTTTTAAATAAACGTTTAAAGAAAACTTTTGGCTCATGTCCCCAATTAAAATTTTGAAGCCCCAATACATCCCAATTTCAAAACATAAATCGCCAATGTTTTAAGTTTACAAAAAATTGTAAAGTTAACTAAATTAATAATTTTTAAAATTAAAATGTTTTTATTAACGACATTGACATTGTAGATTCCTAATATAAATAATAAGTGTGATCATAGATTGTTGTCCCGAGTGTTCGACATATAACATTTAGTTTTCTTAAAGAAAATCGTGTTTTTGAAAAGAATTTTTATTAGAAATTTAATTATTATGAAGTATGCATATAAGAGGAAATATTTTTATGAACTTTGAATACGGGAGAGTTTTCAAAATTTGTTCGATTTCAATTTTCATGACATGACCGTTAGTATCAGATCCAGCCTTTAGCCGTGAAATATATCAGCAGGTCATTTAGTATAGACCTAGATATTTGGTATGTATGTAGTTGCTTAGGAATGCGTTTTCCTGAGAACTAGGGCCGGGTGTTACCAGAGCGTTGTCATTGCAACTGCGAGAGTGGTCCTTAAAGGGAAAAACGAGCAGAGTTGCATGCTAACCTGGCGTCCAATGTGCCGTAAATACTGCGAGAAACTTTAATATATATTTTCTATTGCAAGTTATAAGTTGCATAGTGCGTTTCTAATCAAAAGAGGGGCAATATTAACATGGCAAAGTACATTATTGTAAAAAAATACTTATAAAAAAAAATTGTGCGTGTTCACTTACTCTTAACAAATTATTTAGAATTAAATTTTTGTCTTAGAAGTTAAAAAAAAACACATTTTGCTTAGCGCGCCACTGTTTAAATTTATGCTGCGGACATTAAAATAATTAAAAAAAAAAAAAACAATGTATTGTCTTTTTTAGAACAAGAACGAAAAGCATTATTTGTTCCTCATTCTTTGGGTATGTTAAAAATGTGTGTTTTTTCTAAACAATTTCAAATGAACGAAAAAAAATATTTTTTTCTTTAAATTATTTTTAGATATTAAATGCAAACACCTGCTAAAATTGGGGGCACAATTTTCAGAACTGTATTAACTAAAATTTTCACTGCACATTTTCATGCTAAGGAACACAATAAATGGTGTGATCATTGAAAATGGTGGCGCGGAGGCAGGAATAAAGCAGTGGCCAAATATGTATGATTAATTAATTTAAAACTATTACTAATAGGAATTTAACACAGTTATTTTTATTGTGATTAATTTGAAAAATTACCCCATATAGATACAATATAAATTGAATGCATTCACGATTATTGCGTTGAAAACCGAAAAGGAAGGGGGGAAGGAAGAAACGACAAATTTAGAAACTATGTATATAACACAACATATCGCGACTAATTTAAAGATAAAAGAAAATGTTTTTCATGCAAGAAAGTTGCTACAGGTTAGGGGATAAATAATAATACGCCTATTGCCTGTTTTACAATTTGGAACGCCAACGTTCGGATAGAAATTAATATAAAAAAAAGTAATTAAAAAAAAACAGTATTTTAGATAAAAATTGTTTATGCAATTATCAAAGCGGACAAAATGCTAAATAAAGTTGTGAAACAGATAGTAAAAATTATATATTTTTTTGCAACATCTGCCGCTTTAACTAGCAAAAAAAGTTTAAAAAAGGCAACTCAAAAAGTAAATACTAGGGTATTCATTTGATCGGGCTTTTGCTTTAATCGGTTAATCGCTTAGGGCTAATAAATCAGAGCAAGTTAAACTCTATTTTTGGTTTAAAATGTGTTTAAGCCAACAAATCTATAAATCAGAAAACATATAAACCATCTTTAAACGCATAAAATTGGGCGTTTAAACTACCAATACAAACCATATGAATTTGTCTACATTTATCGTAGTGCTGCCACATGTTACTTTTTACACTACATAAAATACATGGGACACTGATTTACAACTGTTGAGTTTAAACTGCATATAAATTTAAGTTTAGTTCAACTAAACCAGGATTTAAACACTCACTGATTTATTAGCCATTAATTGATTAACCGAGGTTTTGGCTTAATCTGTTAATAACACTGTGCCAGTTGAAAAAACGGACAAGCCGGGGACCTGGCGTTTTAACATAATTCGGGTACCCTGAATCCAGTGGTGCTAACTAGAGATGAGCGATTTTTCTGTACCTGTGATTTAATCACTCGCGAATCACAGTTGTGACCAAATTTGTTAAGTAACAGGTACTTGCTAAGTCGTTCTTTTTGTTTTTTGTTACATACAAACACTGTTTGTGTGGGTAATAGCGTTTTTTGAATGCGATAACGAATAATGTTGCTATTTATTTCTTGACTGTAACAACACCACAATGTTTTTGTACATGATAAAAATACCCTGTTAAAATAACTTTATTTGTGAAAATACATGTGTTAGAGCATATCTTTTTTTTAGGTTCTGAATCTATTCACTTGATTCGTGCAATAAAAAATAAAATATATACCTACTATAAAATATAGCATACTTGTTTTATATTATGATAACTAAAAAAAAACTGAAAACTAACAAACCGTGATCACAATCACAGTTTTAAAGAACAGTGATTTTTAAATCACATTTACTAATCACTATGTTCCTTAAAAATCACGGGATCGCACATCTCTAGTGCTAACCGTTTTTTTTAAGTTAACTCTGGTTTTCGAGATATACCGTTATGTCGAAAATGGAGGAGGTTGCACAACATATGTTTGCGTAACTCAAAAACGGTTTAGTTTATTAAACAAACTCAAAAAACCGAAATTCCTTAAGAAAGGTTAAACTTTTTACTCATATGCGCATTTGTGCTAGAAACAAAAATTTTTTTTGGTAAAGTGCTTTAAAGTGCTATGCTTCTAATTTTTTCCAGATACATAGATAAAAAAACGAAGTTGCAAACAAAACAAGCAATAAACGATTAAAATCTGTTAACAACTTTTGATTTTATTCACAAAAGATTTTAATGAATTTAAGCATTTCATAAAACGCAATATTTGTATGGGAGCCCCCTAAGGGTGCGAACCGAGTGGCCGCTTGTTGCCGAGCCGAGCCGACTAACGCTTATTGCGAGAACTTGTTCATGCGAGAAACAAGCTTGAGTGTGCATAGTGGATGCGAGAATCAGCGCTGATATTTTATCTATTATTTGTGTTTTATGTATGTTTGTATGCATTACATTACATCACATTATTACATTTTTTTTTTTAAATTTTGTTTAAGTTTTTTTTAGTTTTTTTATAATCGTTATAATTTTATTTAATTTTTTATTTTTTTTGTTTAATTTTTATTTTCTTTTTAATTTTTATTATTTTTTTTAATTTTTATTTTCTTTTTAATTTTTATTATTTTTTTGATTGCATGTTTTATTTACTTTTTCTTAAATTTTTGTTTTAATTTTTTTAAATGTTTTCCAAACAAGTTGAAATCATAACAACATAACATAAACAATGTTTTCGGCGCTGAAATACGCTTTGGAACTTTTTTCTCGTAATCAATCAGCTTTGCGCCCTGATCAGCTCGGCGCCCACTATGACCTGTTCGCGCTTATTTGTACTAATTTGTATAGTACCAGTTTTCCCGCATTGGATCTCGCAATAAGCTCGGCTCGGCAACAAGCTGCCACTCTGTTCGCACCCTAAGAAGTGGAGATAAAGGGCAAGTATGTCTCGAGAAAATATTAAGGACAAAAAACTAATTAAGGTCGGTTATACATTATTTTTCCTACTAGGGGCGACTCCTAGGCATTTATGGCACTTTTTTCCATATATTTCTAGTCTGTATTAAACATTATGTATGGGAGCCCCCTTAAGGAATGGAGATAGGTTGTTGGTATGTTAGAAATAAATGATGGAGATGAAAAATAAAGTGGGGTTGGGCATACATTTGACCCATCTAGGGGCATTTAAGAATTTTATTAAACCGCCATTTTTGTATGATTGAAATTCTAAAATTTGGCACCTGCAGTGCCTCTAGATGGGTCAAATGTATGACCAACACCACTTTTTGAGTTTGTTCAATAAACTAAACCGTTTTTGAGTTACGCGAACTAAACCGTTTTTGAGTTACGCGAACGAGTTACGCGAACATATATTGTGCAACCTCCTCCATTTTCGAAATAACGGTATATCTCGAAAACCAGAGCTAACCTAAAAAGCGGTTAGCACCACTAGATTCCATTATGCTATTATATTCCTGCTTAAATTTCTTTTTTTTTTAACTCTTCTAATTGTTTAGGTCAATTCTGTTAAAAGATTGTTATGAGAAAATATGAGAAGAAGTAAATAACTAAACACATAAATATAAAAAGTACGTACATAACAAATAAATTAAAACTCAAAAAAATATGTTATAGTACTACAAAAAATTAAAAATGTTGTTACATCGTTTAATCGGTTAATCTACTGAAATTAACCGGTTTATTAATCGGTAATTGAAAATAGTCAATTTTAAATTAACCGATCAGTTTATCGGGCGAATGTATACCCTAGTAAATACAGAGATTAAAGTTTATTTAATCGCTAATCTCTAAACCAAAAGTGGCGCTAAGTGCCTACACTATAAATTAAAGTCGTGACTAGACTATATGTTATTAGTAGATAATTGGCTAGAAGTCAAGAAAAAAATTATTTGTAGTATTTGTAATAAGTTACTTACTTATAAGCACTGTTGCCAATTTAGCATTTTAAATGCTAGATCTACTAGCATTTTTTAAACTCATTTAGCATGAAAAAAACGCTTCTTGCATATAGCACATTTTTTTTTTAGCATTTTCCCAAAATTATTTAGCACTTTTTTTTAGCATTTTTTAGTTTAAGTGATAAATTTTTATTTTTTCCATTAATTTATAGCTTGTACATAAATATTAATACCGTTTTTTTTTTTTCAGATATAAAATGAAAATATTATTTTTATAATTTTAAAAATAAATTGTGATCGTAATGGAATTTTATTGTTTTAACCAAGTTTACTTTTAAATGTGATTATTAGGGACCGGACTTTTATGCAGTTAAAATCTCGTTTTATGCGCATAAAACATGTACTAAAAATAGAAAAATATGCACTAAAAATTTAAAAAATATGCATTAAAATTTTTTTTTATAACATTTATTAATGATAAAAAAAACATCAAAATAACGAATAAAAAAAACAAAAAGTAACAATTCAGTCTCATAAACTTTAGTAAGTTACAATAAACTTAAAAGCACAAGTTAAACTAAAGTAAAACACAAAAGTACAGAGTTAAAATAAAGGTAAAACAATCACTTAAATTAAGCCACTTGTTAGTTACATATATATTTGAATCTAAGTACATATAAAATGAATTAAGAATAAGAAAAAATTTTGTTAATATAGATACACAAAATTTTTTTAATATTTTCAAAAATAAAGTTGAGTCTGTTTGGCCTTAAAAAGCTTTTAAACATGGAAAATGATCGTTCAACGTCGACAGAAGTGATCGGTGCATGCTTAAATGCTGATAGTTCCTTTGTGGAATATTAATTTTCCACTTCTTTGTTTTCGTTCAAATTTAATTTAATTATATCTGCAATTTGTTTTATTTTTTTTCAATCCTTCATTTTTTTTTTAAACTTTATCAAGTTTGATACGAATACTTTCACTAAAGTTACCCTTCACAGCATAGATTTTGTTTATTGCATCATCAATTAATTTAATTTGCTTACTCAATGGATTAGATTCCTCTAGTTTTACAATAGTTTCAGAGATAAAACAATAATTTGAAGACACAAACACTATTTCAGCTTTTATATTTGGTAAATTTAACATTTTTTTAATTCGTTTTATTGAGACTGCATCGTTGAATCCTTCCACTACATCCTTGAATTGGTCAAAGTTTTTAGCATAATACATAACTGCTCCTAACCACGTTCCCCATCTGGTTGTTATAGGCTGTGGAGGAAGACATAAATCGGGATACTTCTCTTTATATATGGCAACACGCGAAGGTGCCTTACAAAATATTTTGTTTCCATAAGAAATCAATAAATCAATATCATCGAAGTTGTCTCTTATCTCTTCTGCAACACTGTGCATCGCATGGGCTAAACATGTAACATGAATCATTTTTGGATAAAATACTTTTAAAACCTTTCCAGACTTAACCATATATGGCGCAGCATCAGTCACATACAGCAGTATTTGGTTTTTATTGAAATTTTCACCTAATAACGCTATAGAGTCATTAAAAACACGAGCAATTGTTTCGTGGTTTGCTTTTTCCAACTCAACCGTATTAATTAAGAATTTTTGTTTGCTTTTCTCTTCGTCCTCATCCAAAATTCCTGCAATAACATTGGCAACGTAACGCCCTCGATGTCTGTCGTTTCATCAATAGAAATCCACAGGAAATTTGAGTTTATTTTAGCTTTTATTTTACTTTGTTGCGCAGTGTATAACTTTTCAACACAATATTTTCGAAGAGTCGATTCATCGGGAATGCTCTCATTTATATATTTTTTGAAAAAATTTTTTAGTTCTGGATTATTAAGTTTAAAGAGTGGAATATCCGCACAAATAAAAGCTTGACATAGATCCATGTTAAACTGATTTAATTTACTTTCATGGTTAGAAATTAGAGGTTGAGATAAAAAAGTTGTTAAACTATGTATTTATTTAATTCAACAAATATGCATTTAAGATTTAATATACTTACATTTAGATTAACTACTGTTAAAAAAATACACAAAATAATGTTCTTTTTTTTTTTGTCAAAACCAATGTTCTTTTCGAAGAATTGTTTTGTCGTTAGGAAAAAATAAAATATGCGACTGTTTTGCTTATTTTCTTTTTTGTCTTACTTCTTTATAGTTGTATAAATTGTACAATTTCATATTTTTTTAATCTAGGTTGCAAATATATTGTTAATTTTAAATTAGTTTCTGAAAAATGTACTTTTTAATACATCCCAGCAAAACAGTGAATAAAATATTTTAAAAAAATTACATCGCATACTTTAAGGCATACATTATAAAATATAAAAAAGTCATTAAAGCAAATAGAACACTTTTTTTCAAAATATGCAACATAAATATGCATTTAAAGCAAAATATGCAAAATTATGCATTTAAAGCAAAATATGCAAAAATATGCACTAACAAATCGATGCCATTTTACTGCAAATTTCTTGATTCGCAAAGATATTTAGTTAATGTGGATTTCAGACTGACGACAACAAATATGCATTTGCATAAAAATCCGGTCCCTGGTGATTATATATAAATTTTTTTTGCTGCGTTATTTTTTTATTAACAAAATACCAATTTTGCATCAATTTTGTTTTATTTCTAATGTTACAAAATAATGTGATTTGTAAACCCTCTACCACTAGTGGTGAATGAGGGTATAATAAGTTTGTCATTCCGTGTAAAACTTTTAATATTCATCTAAGACCCTTGAACCCTCTGTAATTCTTAGTCGATTTATTCATGTCTGACTGCCTGTCCGTCTGTTTGAAACACGCTTACTTTCGAAAGACTCAACAGAAAAGAGCAATATTTATTTTAAACTCTTTCTTGTTCTCCAAAGCAGTTTGGGATTAAAAGCTATCTGGCATGGGATTGGCAGAAAAATAATTATGAACCCAAATGTGGAACAACCTCCCTAAAAAATGTATTTTTTTGTTACAAAAATTAACAAAAATTAAACGTGGTGATAGAATGTACCGACTATCATTAATTTTTTTACACATTCGTTTTGTATGACTGGATATCGCACTAAAGTTTTATGAAGATGGGTCCATAATTTGCTAAAGCGACATGTAAAGCGTCCTTCCTAACATCATCTGAAAAAGCATTAAATTCTAATAAAATTTTATAACTGTATTAAAATTCGGTTTAATTTAATTTTTTTTTTTATATTTTTAATGAGCGATCTATAATTTACGTTCGGTTCAATATAAATTCTGCTCTTGAAAACCAATCAGAATATTTTATTTAACTTAGGCAACGAATTATCCTACTGTGAGGTCAAGGCAGTGTTGCATTTCATATAACTACGAGGGAAATTCGAAAAGTCACGGACTTATTGATCCGCCCTCGTATAAATAGGTTTGGTGAAATAGGCCCTAAAAGTAGTCCTTAAAATAAAATTTATAACAGTCAAAGTGTCATAGTCAGCACAAATTTGCTATAATTTAACACAAAGAATATATTCTTATATATATTTAAGAAACTAATAGACATTAAAGATTAGGAATGAATAAAGTACAAGACGTTGTAGAAAGGAGAGTTTTAATAAAGTCTTTTTGTGGTTAAGTTCGTACTCAGATACTGAACTGTGTTTGGTTTAAAAATAAATATTTTTAAAGTGTATTAGTGAGTGTATTTTTTATTTGCAAAAAAACGAACTCTTTTTTTATTATTTAGGGAATAAACTAACACGTGTTTTCAAATAGTGACAACGTAACAATATTATGTATATTAACTACATACATGAATACATTTTATAATCCAATCTAGCTATTTTTATACACATTTTCGTCATATGGAAACAAATAACTATGTGCCATTTTTAATAATTTTAAATAAACAAAAATCCATATGTTGCTACAATTAAAAAAAAAATTTCAAAAAACAACTTAACTCACTATTTAGCAATAAAATAACAATTTAATTTTTGTGCTTAAAAAAACATACAAATAGTCAATTATTAAATAGTTTAAATTTGATTTCAATTTCGTTTTTTTTTTTGCTACTAAATATAAGACTGCGAGTAATAGAAACAACAACTATTATCATCATTATTTAAATTATTTTTTTTTTACTTTTAAAAACATTAGACAACAACAAAAGAGCATATTTAAATAAAAATGATTATTTGGCTAAAAGCCAAGAAAAAAATTAAAAGAAAAAAAAAGCAATAATCAAAAATATTTGTATTAAAGACAGAAAACAAAAACAAATAATAGAGAGACAGAAGAAGGTGTGAGAGATTTGCGAGAAGGAAGAGTTTTAATAAAAGTAATGAAAAATTATTTTGCAAAAAAAAAAAAAATTTATTATTGTAAACAGAAGAGTGAAATTAGTGTCAGGAAATTAAAAGAAAAATCGAAAAATACCGTCTACTATTAAAATTATAGGGTTAGAAATTGGATTGTGGAGTCAGAGTTGAGGTTTTTGTACCGAAGTCGGAGTAGAGGTACCCAAAATTATTTTACAAAAAAAAAAAAAAATTTAATTAATGTAAACAGAAGAGAGAAATTAGTGTCAGGAAATTAAAAGAAAAATCGAAAAATACCGGCCACTATTAAAATTATAGGGGTAGAAACAGGATTGTGGAGTCAGAGTTGAGGTTTTTGTACCGAAGTCGGAGTAGAGGTACCCACAAAAACTCGCGACTCCGACTTCAAAAATTTTCAGCATAAGAAATTTTAAAAAATATTCTAAATTTTCCAAAATAAACATTCTTTGAAATTGGCGATGCAATTCGATCGATTCGAAAATGTTATAGGATAATTTTCTTTCTAATTTTAACCATTTAAAAGGTACTACTTTAAAAAAAAAATGTAAGTTGAATAAGGGACCAGTCTCATATAGATTTAGAATCAATGTAAGAGTAGGAGTCGGATTTGGAGTCAGAGTTAAAAAATGTCAGTAGTTTAAGTCAGAGTTAGAACTCTTTTTTTTAAACGACTCCACGGCCCTGTTTAGAAAGAGCTATGGCAGGCAGAAAAAGGGTTAAGGAATTTGCATATTACAAGAAAATTTTCAATTCAGCGAAAAACGAAAATTTAATTGGACGTTCAAGCTGAGGTCTTGCTCGAGGGCGGTTCAATAAATCCTTTACCTTTTTGAATTTCCCGCCTCTTAACTGAAAGGTCAACACTGCTCCTGTTAAAGGCATTTGTCCGTTGACTCCTGTCAATATTTTAATTAGCTGCGTCATTTATTTGTGTTTAACAGCTATTGATAACAGAGTAATTCGTAATTTGCAAATAAATTATAGGAATTTAATAAAGTTATTATTTGAAATATTCTCCAAAATTTATTTTAAATGAGTTTTAATTTGTTGGTGGTTAAGCATGTCTATATAGGTTAGGTTAGGTTAGGTTAACCTAACCATGTCTATATAAATCAACAATATTTTTGAAAAGTTGCAAACAAAACCTCTTAGCCAGGATTATCTATTTCAAATTATTTTGTTTCAGCATTATAGAAACGAAAAGTAAAATGAGCATGCTTGTTGTGTGAAAAATTTGTCAATTCGTCAATTTTGTTTTTTAGTTCTTGGTGTTTTAATAAATAAAACTGGTAGAAATTTTTCCCAAATCGTTGATTCCGCCGGAATGTTGTAGTTTTCAGCATGAAGAGATGCTAGAACTACTTAAGAGTTTTTAGTGCCTTAAAGTGCATTTCGTCCTCGGAAACACAATGGGCTAATATTTCACCAATCATTCATTTTTGGCAGGTTATTTTAGTAAAATGTTCTTTGTCGTCTCTTTAAAACTACTTCGAACGGAGTTAACTTTTATGTGGAGCACATTAATGTCAAGCATGTAGACTAATTAAAGGTGATTAATAAGTCGCGACATGGAAGAACCTTTGTAACTTATCATTTTAGGGCACTTCAAGCACCGAACTTTGTCTTTTAAATCGCGTTCGAAAAATCTCTAGAGATAACCTCTATATAAAAATATATTTAATATTTAGAATACTCTCGCACAAATTCTTACTTTTTAACTGCAAACATTTTTGTAGTATTTTGAATAGTTTTTGTTTTTTTTTTTACAAGAACACACGCTTTTATAAGAGATTTGTATTTACAGTGTTCATAATGTTTTTTGACCTTTGTTACATTTTGTTTCGACATTCTTCATTAAAAGTTTAAGTTTGACCAATATTCAATTAAAAAATACTTAAATTACGGGTACATCTATAACCAGAGTAAGGACAATGTATATTAATTCTATAACCAGAGTAAGGACAATGAATATTAATTACATATTATTAAAATAACCGGTTTATTATACCAAAATAACCGTTTTATTCGATATTCGAAAAATGGGCATTTTAAAATAACCGACTTGGGCAAGCAAAAATAACCGGTTAAAACCGGTCGAATAATAACCGTTCGATCTCCCTAGAAGGTATACCAAGTTTGTTATTCCGTGTGAAACTTTTTTATTATGCATCTAAGGCCTCATAAAGTATATATGTTCTAATTTCTTGAGTAATTCTAAGTCGATTTAGCCATGTCCGTCTGTCTGTCCGTCCGTTGAAAACACGCTTACTTTCGAAAGACTCAAAAAAAAAAAAGAACTTTGGTGTAAAATAGCTTCTAGGTATCCTAAGCAGTTTGGGATTGAAATCCAGCAAAATCCGATCAGTAGGATCAGAGTTATGAATCAAAATGTGGAACCACCACCCTAAAAAATTGACAATTTTGTTACAAAAACTAACAAAAATGGTGACATAATGTTCGGTATAATAGAAAATTTTGCTCAAACTCGTTCTTAATGACTAGAAATCATACTGTACGTCTAAAACCGTAATAAATATTGCTATGATATTAAAATGTGCTACGTCATAATTTTATAGGACTAGAATTTATACTGTCCAATTTCGAAAAGTATGCCTAAAAACATAATAAATAATGCAATCATCATAAAATTTGGTACAGCACTGTTTTATAGAACTAGAAATAAAACTGCAAAGTTTGGTGAATATCAATCCATAATTTACCCTAGGCCGCATCATATAAAACATACTCTCGGAAAACAGTTTAGTATGTTAAACAACGTAATAAATAATGCTATTGTAAAACAATTTGGTACGTCAAAGATTTATAGAACTAAAAATCACACTATAAAATTTCTTGAAAAATAAGAAATACCGGAATTGCCATGTTTGAACGATATGTCAAGGTTACGACTGAAATCGATCTCTCTGTTCTACAGGGATCCGGAGTGGTTCGAAGCTGTTGTGACGTTTGAGGAATAATCTGGTGAATACTGGCTGACTCTCGTAACTAGGGTATCACAAAGGGTCCTAAGTGAGCCGTCCTGACCGTGTCAGCTGCCCATTTAACCTACCTAACCTAAATACATATAAGCGCAGTAAGAAACATGATACTATAGTACAGGAATGCAATAAAGAATACATATACATAAGTTGTCAACATTTAACATTTTAATATTATAATGGCTGAATTTAAAATGGCTAGATTATTTCTTCGATCTGAATAAAGTTGTCCAGCAGCAGTGAATAACTGCTTGCTAGTTCAAAAAAGTACACTTTTAGAACAAAGTTTGTACAATTTCTAACTGCATTTGCCATCCCTGATTCCGAAAGCTGCTTTCTTTAATGTTTAAATCTCAATTCCGTTTATTTTCTTTTTTCTATGTAATAATAAATAAATTTTGGAAAATAAATTTTTTTCTTTTCTTGTTATGTTAATTTTTTTTATGTGCGAAATAATTAGATCACTTGTTTAGAAATTCGTTAATATTTTTCGTTGATGTTTTCTCTGGTGTGCTTTTCTTTTGTTATTTTGCTACAAAATAATTGAAGTAAATATTTATTTAAATTTTTTGGTACATATTTTTTACTTTTTTTCTCCCGAATTTTGTTATATTTCCTTCACAACGAATTTCGCAAAAAAAGAAAAAAAATGCTCGTGTATTTCAATCTTATTCAGAGGCGGCGTTCAAATGTGTGCATTTATTAAAGTGTATGTGTTTCAACTATTGTCAAAAGGTGTGAAATCAGCTAAACATTTTTAGATAAAAAGTACAGAAGAAAAAACACCTTAATAAAACGTAACACCCTCGCGGCACCCCCTCGGAGAAAAGATATAAAAAGTCAACATTGTTATAATTGTATTTTACTTTTTGCGTTCATTCTACACATGTATATTTTTCCTCCCCTAAATTTATATTAGACATGTGACGGTAAAATTGCTTTTATTTTAATTAATTTTTCACAATAAGACGTAAGGGTTTAACTTGAAAGTTAAATAACATAATTAATAGCAGATAAGTTTTAGCAAAGTTTTCAAAAAAAAAAAAAAAAAAAAAAAAAAAAAAAAAAAAAAAGTTGCAAGAAAAACACACCTTTTTTAAAAATAACATTTTATGGCTGAATATAAATAAAAGGAGAGAGCTGCCGCATAGCAACTTAATAGTCATTCTTTTGAATGTATTTTCAGAAAGTTATTTCCGTTAAAAAAGCACACGCAAATAAAGTTTTTATGAATATTGCACATTTTAACAAAAATGTTCCCAACTCACAAACATGTATGCGAAATTTTGAAACCGGCTTTAAATGCTAAAAGCAAATAAATAGTAATAATGATAATTAAAGTCCGACCATATGCACTTTATCAGTCCGAATCAGAACTTCGGCAGATTTTCAAAACCGAATACAGAAACAATTTTAACTTTTGTGATTTATTTATTTAATAAAAACAAAATGAACAACTTTATAGTTTAAAAATGTATTTGTGTAAAAAAAGTGTATTTTAAAACGATCTGCGGCATTCGGTAACAAAAATTATAATACAATTTATTTGTATGAGAATTTCGATCGATATCAAATGCCGTAATCTGGCCACATCCTATTTTATTTAAACTGAACTTTATATATCAAGTGAAATGATGCACAATTTTAATTTTATGTTTTCTTTTTATTTTTAAAGTTTTTTATTATTAACATTTTTTCTCGATTTTAATGTAAAACAATTCAAAAGAATTATCGACCGATCTTTACGATATTGGACAATGTGATTTTTCGTCTTATAAAACTATAACCCAAGTTTATTTTAATAGCATTATTCGCTAAGCCTATAGAACACGGAATGTGAAAAGCCACATGCGCATGTGGTTCTGACTTAGTTTTGACGTCACAACACATCACATAATGGCCATTGTGGCCTTGGAATGGCGTCAGAACCACATGCACATGTGGCTTTTCACATTCCGTGTTCTATAGGCATAACGGTTTTACTCGTACGAAAATATTTTCCGAGAGTGGGTTTTATATGGGGCCTATGGTAAATTATAGAGCGATCTTCACGAAATTTTGTGGTATGATTTATAGTCAAATAGAACGAATTTGTGCAAGCTCTTTTAAAAATATGTGCATTCTGCCACTATTTATGTTTGCTTTTTGTAACAAAATTAGAAATTTTATAAGGTGGTTGTTCCACATTTGGATTCAAAACTCATATCCTACTGAACCGGTTTTGCTGGATTAAATCCAAAACTGCTTAGGATAACTAGAAATATACTTAAAGAGGTCGTAGATGATTATTAATAAAAGGTTCACACGGAATGACAAATTTTTTAAACTTGGTTATTGTTTAAATGGCAACTTTTAGTGTAAAACCTTTTCCTTGTGATTGTTGTTATAAAAACTTTAATTTTTACATTTTTACAATAAAAAAAATCTGAACTGTACCCATGTTATGTAACAGTGGTAAGAACTTCTCGCAGCGCAAAGAGGTGAAACAAAATACATATATCATCGTTTCTCGCAAAGTGAGAAAAAAAGTGTGTCGAAAACTATCAAAAGAGATTACGTCGTTACGTTATAAATGTCATAATATTCCACTCGAAGCCGATGTGAACTTGCAGACTTTGAGAACGTCAGTAACACATATCGTTGACGGCGGCAAAAATTATTAAAATTGAAAAATATTCAATGACGGCGGCGAAAATACAACCGTCGGCTATAGCAAATAATGAAGAGTGCGACTTTAATTTTTGTTGTTAAAATAATAACTGAAAACACTCCTATATTTTTTAAAAATGTTAAAAGCAAAATAATTAGAGTAACTTCGGGTATTGTGGAACCCCTATTCTTGTTTTGGCGATATTTAAGAGACTATTAGCCAACTCTTTATCTGAATAATTGGAATGTGTTTTTTAATCGATTGCCTAACTAGGTTCATCAGAAATATAATATTTTATTAATACTAAAAAAAGTTATACATGAAAAATCTGAGGTACCTGCAAAACAGTCATTTTAAAAATTGGAGGGTAATGTGGAACCCCCTAGGTGGATAATTTGGAATACCATTCCATTTTACCAGAAGCAAAAAAGTAATATTAAAAGGAATTCAGTTGAGCATATAATTCTTTATTTAGTTTAATTTTAAACATAAAACTACCTTCTTGGCAAAACTTCTTATCTTAAAAATCAAATAAAAATTATTTCTTAGCCTGGAATATGGTTCCACAATACCCGCCTTTAGGTATTCCACATTAGCCGCTTTTCAAATTTTTTAAAAAAAAATCTTATAAAAATTACATGACTTATCAAATTGCCACACTTACCAATTAAAAGTAGTATTTCGTTAACAATTTGTAAACCTTGTCAAAAAACACAAATAAAATATCAATGTGTGGAGCGGAGTAACTGTTTGACTATGCGCACAAAAAAAAAGTCAACTACACTTGTTTTCACTTACACATGAACTGAAAAGTAACAGCTCAACCATTTGCATAGCAAAAGCCGTAATGTTAATATTTTTCTGTACGCTATGTAAACTTACAGTAACCGTTACGAAATAACATTTAGTTTAAGAAATAAAGGGGGGTTCCACAATACCCGCCTATTCCACAATACCCGAAGTTACTCTAAACAATGAAAAAATCAGTCAAAAACAAAATACTTGCTTAACACTTCCATGTTATTATTCATTGCATTTTGCATATTTAATATATTTTTTAGTGGTAATATTTTTTCTCACCCCGTTTTATGCGTGAGTTTATTTGACAGTTCAAAGCGGAAACGTTCTAACAAAAATTTTACAGACACACTTTTTCTGTAAATTGGCGAGTAATTTCCTTACGTGACAGCTATTACTCGCTAAAAATGTTACAGACGCAGATAAGTGAGAAAAAAAGTTGTTTTTTTTTCAATTTATGGCATTTTTGTTTCATTTTTCGAATTTCAATCGTAAAGTTTCTCGAAGCGAGAGTTACAGAACATGATCACTGAATCCCCTAATAATTTCTTTATCAACAATATTTTCATGCTTTTCTGGATCTTTGAAATGTTTCGCTGAGTCATGTTCTTTCCGTTTCTTTTGATTTATTTGATGGAAAGACTTTATTGGGTGATTCACAAGATAGTCATAAAGTTTAAAGTCATATGTCTTAAAATAATTACAAGAAATATATATGACTGATGTGGGCAACTGTTTATAATTTAATTTATACTGTACAGTTAAGACGAATCAATCAGCTTTACCATTTTTTTTTTTTTTTTTTTTTTTTTGTTTGAAACACAACTATATTTTTTTAAGCAATTGTAAAATATTATGTAGGACATTATGACGATATGCCTTAATAGCACACCTTGTGAATCACCAATATGTCTTTGACAAAAATATGCTATGCGGCAAACCAGTAACCAAACTAGACATGAACAATTTTTTTTTAGTTTGTTCGGTGTTCGGCCAAAACTTTATCGAGTGCCGATAATCGAAATCTTATGACTATTATGAAATAATTGACCAAAAATTAGCCGAAACTCTTAATTTATGTTGTCCTTATAATTAAAAAAAAAAAAAAAAAAAAATCGATTTTGTTTTTGCCCTCGTTTTTCAAATTCTTACCTTCGTAATTGACTTGACCATCACCATCGATATCAGCTTCCCGAATCATTTCATCGACTTCTTCGTCTGTTAACTTTTCACCCAAATTTGTCATGACGTGACGTAATTCAGCCGCTGAAATGAAGCCGTTACCGTCTTTATCGAATACTCTGAAGGCTTCTCGGATTTCTTCTTCACTATCGGTATCCTTCATTTTACGGGCCATCATTGTCAAGAATTCAGGGAAATCGATTGTGCCGTTGCCTAATTAAAATGATACAACAACAATTTCGAAGAATTAATATAAAATTCATATTTTTAAATTAAAAAAAAGTAAATAAAATATAATATTTTAGGCATAAAATATAATAAAAATCATTGGATACTTTAAAAAAAAAAGTTTTATTTACTGTTTCTTTTTTTTCTTTCTTTGAAATAAATTTAATGAACCATTAAAAGAACATTTCATTTTTATTTATTTTATATACTTGCACCAAAAGTATTGCCAAGTGAAAAAAATAATGAATATTTTACAATATGTATTTTCATTTTGCCTTATGAAATTTTCCATAAATATCTAAAAATGTGTTATTTAATATTTATCAAACTAGAGAAAAGGGTGCGTTTTTAGTTTTCTAATATTTTTTATGGCTGGCTTAAACTCTTAGGAACAGAAAACATACGAAAAAGAATATTTTATTGAAAGCTTAAGCAAAATAAAAGAAAATTGCTTCAACCAACCCCTCTTAAAACCCTATTCCTCCCTAGCTTTCTTTTCTACCCAACCAAACCTTAAAAATGTTGTTACATAAAACTATTTAAAAGGATATTTAAGAAAATAGCTTTTGGAACGGAGAATAAAATAAAAAAAAGTTCATTTTGTTGTTGAAAAAAAAACAATAAAATTAAATTTATTTTCTGAAACAAAAAACAATAAAAAAAAAAAAAAAAAAAAAGAAAGAATAACCTTCTCCCAAAAAAAAAGGAAAACGTTTTATTTGATTATCCTTATTAGATAAATAAAGTTTTCGTAATATTCTAGATAAAATCTTATAGCAAAATGTCAATAGCAAAATAAAAGTTTTTAGAAATAAGAATAACAAATTACGAGCAAACTTTATTATACATACAAATGTAGATTTTTTTAATAATTCTTAAAATTTTACATTTTAAAGTAATCCAGGGCTTTCTGTACAAAATTTCGAAAGAAGGCAAGTAATCCTGGAGAGCATACCTGCTTGTTGGCAGGGGGAGATACCTGATTGGTGGCCAGGACTTTAAGGCTTGTCTACGACGCGGCGGGAACGCGCGTGCGACCCGGTTATGACGGGGCACTGGGCGATAGGGACTTATGTGGAAAGAATGGGCCTTGATTATAATGACTACTATAGATGTTGTCATGATGAGGAGGAGCAGGAGACGGTGTTTCATTTTCTATGCCTATGTCCCGGTCTCGGGAATATAAGGTTTAGGCATTTTGGGATACAGGAATTGCCATTTTAGAACGATATGTATAGTGTAGGACTGAAATCGATCTCTCTGTTCTGCAGGGAGTCGGAGTGGCTCGAAGCTGTTGTGACGTTTGGGGAATAATCTGATGAATACTGGCTGAATCTCGTCACTGGCTTAGGGTATCACAAAAGTTTTACATTGGAATAGCAGGCAGTGTATACATCTAAGACATTAGACTTCATTAAAAAAAAAAGTTAAAATTATCCTCTTGTGATACCCAAACCTAAGAATTAGTTCAAGAGCACATTTATGTGCTGTTTCCAGGTGACAGACAATTGATTTTGTAGTAAAATTTATCAAAAAAAACTGAGTGATGTTCATATAAATTTCACTACACAATCAATCGCTTGTCACCTAGAAACAGCACATTATTCCAAATGCGTTAGTCATCGTCTAGACTTGCAGTTTTTGTTGCTGCAATTTTGAAAAATTATGCTTTAAAATTTGATTAAGTGTCCAGATTATGAAATTATAGTTTTGCAATTTTTGTATTTTTATCTTGTCTTTCCTTCATTCGAAAGACCTGTTGCTTAGGCAGAACCTAGCTAAACATTCAACGGACAACAAACTTGTCACTTAAGTTCAACAGGGAACAAATTAGGACCATGACCTTAGTAATAACTGCGCACTGGCCGGTAGGGAATAATGAGTGTAGACTCCTGTAGGAGTAGTCATGCGGAGCAGGAACACAGTTTCCGTGTATAATTAGGAAGAGATACTTGGAGAAGCCAGTGCTATACGGGCCTGCTCTGAAAATCACGTGATTTTTAAAATCACACGTGTGATTTTGTGCTGTTCTGAAAATCATTTCGTTTTTGTTTCTCGATGTGGCTTCGGTAGTTGAAAATCACACCGTAACACACGAAAAACGGAACATAACAATATCACACGTGTGATTTTTAAAGGCACATGTGATTTGAAATCACGTGATTTGAATAAAAGTGATTTTCAGAACAGGCCTGATAATCTGTTTGGATGATCTACCTTAAATAGACATTAGGTTGCTTTTTCTTTTAAATAGGGATAACGAATTAGTCGGAATTTGCAGTAATACATATGAAATGCTGGGCATTGGTGCTGGGTATAACAAACACACCGCTGTATGACTCAAGTAAGCTGTCTTGTTTGATGGCTACCCATTGAACTTAACCTAATTGGATGGATCTACACAAACTCGAATCAGACCAAATATTTATGTTTTACAATAGCGGCTTCTGCGGCCTCTTAACTGGATAGTTCTTAAAGGAAGAAAATATTATTTTTTCGCCTGCTTTCAGGTCATTTATTTGGCATGGGTTACGAGCAGCTTGCTCAAGAATAAAAACAATATAAAACAATTTTAATTAGAATTGTAATTTTTGTTTTACAAACAAATTACATTAAACTAACATTTTTTTTTATCGAATTTATCGAACTATTTTTCGAAATATTTCAAAATTATATTCAAAACTTGAAGAAAAACTATAAATAGTTAAAGTAATTTTTCTTCACTCACTATAAAAAAATGCAAGAAAAGCTATAATAAAAAAAACTTTTTAATGAAAAGTGTCATCATTTCATTTATGTGCATCCCATGGCAGTACACACACACACACACAAAAATATTCTTTCTTTGCAATTTAGCAAACAATACTCATCAGATACACACAAACCACACACTCAAAAATATGAAAAGTTTATTTTTGGAAAGGTTAAAATCCTCTGATGTCTGCTGTAGTCGCAAGAAGCAAAAAATATGAAAAATCTTGCGAGAAATATGCATTAAAATTTTCATAAAGAATTTCACCATAGAAGTTTAAATTATAATAATAATAATAAAAAAAAAACAGAAAAACGAAAAGTCTTGACAAAGAATAAAATAACACAATACGATACCTAAATAAGCATTACGTATCATATTCTAGTAATAGTTTTTACGATAAAGAAAGGGGGTACAAAATGTCTGATACAGTCTCCCCTGGGGCTTAAAAGGATCCCCTTTAATTTATGTTAAAAATTTTTAAAAGAAAATTAGCTTTATCTTGGTGTTGTAATAACTTTTAAGAGGATAGCTGAGAGAAGTCTTTACAATATCACCAGGGGCTTAAATATACCCCCGTCCCCTTCTTTCCTCTAGTTATTATAATTTTGCTAAAGGAGGGTTGTGGTGGTTGTTTTTCAACTGGGTTTGGGGTGTTTTTTTTTAAGTTTGTAATTTTTGATAACTTTTTTAAGAAAAGTCTTTACAATCTCCCCAGTAGCTTGAAGTACCCCAACCCACAGCTACCAGTCACTATCAATACAATAAATACAAATAAAAATTCCCCCGGCATTTATTTCCTTTCTTCCATTTCTACTATTAAAATTCAATTGTAAAAACGGGAGAGGGAAACATTGCCCCAGAATTTTTAATAATAATTGGGTTTTACAATTTTTTTTTATGTATAACTTTTACATTTTATATTCCCAACTCTGTATTCTAGATGTTTTAAATAAAAAATAAAAAATCTTACTGCCTGTTTATCTATTTCCGAACGAAGAAAGACTTCGTTTCTACCAACTTCTATTGTTTTTGTTTTACATGTTAGTGAAGCCTTCGTTCGAAACCGATGAACAGGCAATTAAAAAGGAAATCATTCAGTTTTAAAAAATGATTGCTTGTTCAACAATTTCGAACGTATACGTTCGTATTAAATATTTTAAAAACTGTGTGCTTTTCAAAGAAATTTTCTTTAAATAAATTCTTAAATTGGATTTAAAATTTTTCAATTCCGATCGAATTTTTTTTAAATTCCGTACATGAAGATCCGATTGAATTTGTTTTAGCTTCTTTAAATAAAATCTTCGTTTTTTGAAAAAGCAAAATACGGAATTACTTCTACTTTCGATTGGAATTGATTTCTGTGACAGGCCAATGTGTATTTAAGATATTTAAAATTTCAAAAATGTCTACATCAATTTCGTAAAAATTCTGTAATAAAATTTCATATTTTAATTAATTGAAATTTGAGTGCACAGGAAAATGTACTGTTGTATCGCAGCAAACATCCAAGGGATATCTTCTCTATAAGATTCAAAAGGTTGATAATAAGAAGAGGACAGGAAGAGAATTTAAAGCTTTACAAAGTTACTCAAGGTTAAGTTAAGACCTCAATTTAACAGCTCTATTCATCTATAACAACCTTGTATTTAAGATGCTCAAAATTTCTTCCAAAATTATTCAGTGCCAATCAAGCCGAATTCACACCAGGTGTCCTTAGCTTGCTAAGTAAGCAACAGCTGATAACTATCCATATGTCAAAATGGTAGTTCTGAGGAATTTTTTTATAAATTCTATCATTTTAACTTAGAATTATGAAATTTAAAACGTTTTTAAATTATTACATTTTAAAACGCACAATTTCAAAATTTAAAACAAAATGAAATGTTTGTTTGAATTGTTGTATTATTTTGACAGAACTTTAAAATATTTTACAGTGTTGTATCCGTTTTCAAACTAAGATCACCTTGTATGAATTCGCCTTGGTGTCAATTGATTTTGTTCAATTTTATTTAAATAAAATTATATGTTTTTGTTTTGAAAGTTTGGAAAATAGGGAAAAAGGAATGCAATTTGATGTGATATATTGAGATCAAGATTCTAAAGATTGGAACGGATTGTAAAAATTTCCTAAACAGATTAAAGTTTAACTGCCGTATTCATAAAAATTAAAATTAAAATTTTCATACAAATTTTTCTTAAAACACAATTCAAATCCATTTTAATTTTTTATGAATACGATAGTAAATCATTTAAATTTGTAGTTTAAATTTTAAAATCTTCTCTATTTAACTTTTTTAATTAACAAATTTTGTTTTTTTCGATTTTAGGTTAGGTTAGGTTAAGAAGGGTTATGCGCACCTCCACTCGGAGACCAATGCGGTTCATTGTGAATCCCTTCAGTAAGGAGTTAAAAGAAAGATAAAAGAAAGAATTGAAGAAGGAAAGAAATAAGCGGATAGATAGAGTAAAAGATATTAGTAGGCACTACGTAGGAAAGTTACTCCCTCTACAGTCCTCTCAACAGAAACAGCCGTCCTATTTCCCTGACAAACCCCAGTAAATCGACTGGATTACATCCAGCGATGCACTCCAGTGCGTCGTGAAATCTATCCCCCAGACATTTCTGTCTGAGAACCTACATTCTAGGACAGTGGCACAGTAAATGCTCAACCGTCTCTAGCTCCTCAGAATCATCGCATAATCTGCAAAAAAAAAAAAAAAGCCCTAACAGAACAATGACCGGTCAACAACCCTATAAAAGTCCTGAGACCTATCAAATCCCAGCAGAACTTTCGTTGCCCCAGCGTTTGTAGATTTTAGCATTTTTAAAATCAACATCAAAAAATTTTATAGTACATTTGAAAAATAAAAGAAATGGAAACTAAAAAACTGGCAATAACCCACAGGAAGCTGTAAAAAAGCAATTTTGTTTTTCAAGACTGTCAAGGAAACAACGCAAAATTGAGAATATTTTTGTAAAAAGAAAATTAACTTAAAATTAAGATTATGACTATTTTGAAAAGCAATCAGGGCTGTCTTAGCATTTGTCTGCCTTTCCTGCGTTTTGAGTTTTATTACGCAAGGGCTAATGGCTTGGCGTCGTATAATTGTACCGGCTTCACTGTTGCCAATGAAGAATTCGGAAATAAAACATGACTGTGTACCAATTTACACATTTGAAGCAAAATTACACACACAATTCGAAAAAGTAGCTTTGCTAGTATGAATATGCCTTGAAAAACTAATTGGTTTTCCTTATTTTAAATTAAATCGTTAGGTTTACAGAAAAAAGAAAAGCTTATAAATTGCTGTAGTAAGAAAGACCTAGACAAACATGTAAAACGGAACGTATCGACGCGTAGTATTTATTTCCCAACATAAGGAGCTACGCCGGCGAAAGAACAGCACTACAGTTTAAGATCCAGAATATATTTTAACAACTTTTTTAACTGAAAATTGAAGCACACAACTTTGAAGAGAATTTTAAAAGTAGTAGTGAATTGAAATTTGAACGTATTTGAGTATATGAGACAAGAGGTATATGAGACAAGAGAAAAATAAGTCCAAAACATGTGCGTTAAAAAATTCGCTTAGTGTAATATTTAACAAATTTTAATTGCAAACATATTCTGATACCTCTTATGCGATAATTTATTTATAGGAAAATAATTTTTCCCTTTCGGATTATGTATTGCTTAATTTCCTCTTAATGGAAATTTCTAATTAAAACTTTTTCAAGAAAATATTAAATTTTTATTAGCCACTTTTATTATTTCATTAAAAGCAATAATTTTTTCCTTTTGTTTGCTTTTGTGTTAATTTCTCATTTATTATTAAAATCCGTTAATGTACTTTAAAAAGTCATAATAAAAATATAAAAAATATTTCTAGTTTTGCAGTTAATAATGAAATTAAATGTATAGAAAAAAAAACAATATTTCGTTAAAAATGAAAAAGAAAATTGAGAGATGAATTTTTGCAAATGTTATTTATTAGACGTTGTGTTCTTCAGACAACTGTTATAAAATTTATTTTTTTTTAGATTTTAATACAATTTAAATTGCTTCTTTTCAAAATTTATGTGTTACTGTGACTATAAGTAAAAATTCAGTCAAGAGAAAAAGCGAAAAAAATTGTTTTTAATAGTAGTGAAGAATATGTATTACCATGTTAGAAACTATAGATTAAAAATATTTTAATTATGTTAAAGTATCAAAAATAGCAACAAAAAGCATTTTTTATGAGAATATAATGGGCCATTCATTGCGAGGTTCGATTTATAATATCGTCGGTCACAGGTTGACAACTCTTAACTCGCAAAAAAATCGAATCGGGGTTTTTGAAGCCAAAAGACTGTGTTTGTCCTTCTGCATGTTAGCATGTTGTTTTCTTATCTTACAATAAATATCTCCTACTAATTTTGGTTTTTTTTTATTTACTTCCAACACGGTTTAGTAACGGAGTAATAACGTTTTTTTTTTTGTCTCCTGAAAAGTACAAAAAACCATTTTGTCATGAGTTGTCAACCTGTGACCGACGATATGCTTTTTTTACAGAACACACGTGACTGATATCAAGGTTGGTAGATAGCAAGGCTGGTGTGAAGTCTCCTTCACACCTTCACCCAGAGACCAATATGGTCCATTGTGATGCCTTGTTTAGATATAGATAGATGGAAAGTAAGTGGAAGAAATGGCGAAATAAAAAGAAATGATAAAAATAATAGATAAGAACAGAAGATATCGTACCAAACCCGAGAGAAACCCCACTCAACACAAATCCGCCCTATGTGCGGCTACCTCCCACGTTTTTTTTTTAAATTAGCCCAGAGGTTTTTTCTCCAAAAGAAAAATAGATTACAAATGTGGGCTTAATTAGCTTCAAAATGAAGTATGTCCCATCTTGTATAGATTCGAAACATGGGACGCTGTAGTAGGTGATATAGACTCAATTTGAGTGTCCCGGTAGGCTAGCTGTTAGTGAGCAAGTCTATCAATACCGTGGCTGCGGGTTCGATTCCCACCAGAGACTCTGGTCTCCTGCAGACAAACGAAAAGATTCGCGGGATTTAGTGTAGGAATAAAAAAAAAAAATTTAAGATTTTACGTAGACATTTTTTTCGAAATTCCTTCATGAACATCGATTTTCTTGATCTACTATAAAAACCAAGAATTTTGGTGCATTGATGAACGGGAAGTGGTCTCTCAAATCGTGTTTTCATATTTTTAGGCAAATTGTCTTTTTTCCAAAAAACAATTAAAAAACTTGCTTTAGTAATTTGCCTCACTCAAACTCAAGCAGTTCTGAACGTCTTCGAGCATTTCCACAAAACGCATCCAAACTCCAACAAAAGTACAATTTTAGCAAATTTGAAAAAATAAAAAACCAACATCAATATCTTCCTTCATTATAATAATGTATTTATGAAATTGAAGCAAATTTACAAATAAACAACTTTACTAATTTTATCATTTCAACTAAAACTGCACTTTTTCTTAAGAGAATGCTACTGTTATTTACATTAAAATCTTTATTTTAAAATTTCCTACCATATTGCATTTACAGAATATAAAAGTTATTCCTCGTTAAATTTTTATATATGAAAAGGTAAGCAAAAATGAAAAAAAATTTTAAGTTCGTATTTGAAAATCTGAATTTGTAGTGCTATGAATAAAAAAACATCGAACAAAATGGCAATGTTGCTTTAAGAAACATTTAGGAAATTTAAAAAGCTTTCTAATGGTTGTAATTTGGTTCAAATCCGTTCAGAACTGCTTGAGTTTGAGGCAAATTACTAAGGTAAGATTTTTAAATTTTTTGGGAAAAAGTCATTTTGTTAAAAATATGAAAACACGATTTGAGAGACCACTTCCCGTTCATCAACATTTAAATGTAATACACCAAAATTCAGGAAAATCGATGTTCATGAAGGAATTTCGAAAAAAGTATAAAAACTGAGACGGTCTAATATATTTGCTCATAACAATAAGCAACGTCCATCTATGAGCAGAAAAAATTAGCGACCGATAAAAATGGAAATCCGGAAATGAAAATGGTGCTCGATGTTGCGCAGACCGCCGGATAATATCGCTTAACAAGCAATAGACTGAAATCCACAAGGTAGTCGGAGTTTTGGAAGACCACCAAACACCTGGAAACGACAAATTACAATGGAATTGTTGAAACTACGCCTTAAATGAAATAAAATTTATCATTGGACAGAAAATCGAGAATATTGGAATGAACTGTTACGGTCATGTGCTCCTAAAAAAAAAGTTGTGTCATTGTCAAACGTTGTTAAACGATATAAATTCATCAAAAAAAAAAAAATTATTTGATATAAATAAAATCCAACTAAAACTATCGATAGTATTAGTCAAAAACCATCGATAGTATCGACAGTGCTATCTATTGTTTCAGACCACTACCATAAATCAATCCTTTTCAATATTGCCTATTAGCCATGTTAATTGGAAGTAGCAAAAAAGCAATTATCAAAAAACAAAAACTTTGTTAAGTTAATAAAGTTTTTTCTGTATTAATGCACGGGGAAGTAATTTAGTTTAATCTAAAAAAATACTACAATTAATCTCTACATATAATTAAACGAAAATACACAAAAAAAAAGCTACAGCCACGATGACAACACATACCTAGAGTAAAAGCCATAAAAAATTTATAGAGAAAAAATGCGAATATTTAATTAATGGACAGACTGAAAAAAACTTTCGACATTTTATTTCCCACTACAAATAATAAATATTAAATTAATATAGAGATAAATTGATATATGTACATACATACATAAGAAAGCTGTGAAAGCATAACATGAAATGTATTATATAGATTAAATTAACTAAATAATCCACTAACACAATTTTAGAAATGATATATGTATGTACAGTGAAGTACTGAAATCTAGATGCAATCTACTATTTTACGATTATTGGTGGTAACCACAACAAAAAAAACTTGTATGCCAATATTTAAGGCATTAATAAATACATACTTTTATTAATAACAAAACAAAATAGAATTCTTAAACATAACAAAAGCAATAACAACAAAAACATCCAAATTTTCAAGGGACAAAAGAATACATACAGTAAAATAAAAAAAAAAAAAATATAATTTAAATTGCATTAAAAAATTTAAATTTTAAGAAACTTAAAATCTAGTTGGTCCCTCCTGAGCATCGATCACGGCTTGTAAATGTCGAAGCATTGAATTTACTAACATCCATATACATAACAAAAAGTTAGTCACAGTTTGTTAACTACGTACAACGAGCTGCTAACTAGAATATCGATTAAGCTTAGCAGCTTGTTAGCACAGACTTTATTCATAACAAATGTTATCCGTCTGCTAACTTTTAATAAATCAACTCTGAATATTAATGATGCCACATTAAAATGCAACACGTTTTGCATAAATCATCGCTGGTTTTGTCATTTCATTTATTTTTTATTTTTTTGGTTTGGGGAGGGACCATATAAAAATTTTTACTTTAATAAAACTAAATTAAAAAAGACATTGAGTTAAAAAAAAGTGGTGTTAAAAAATGTTGCACTCAAAAAAAACATTTGTTTGATTTAAAAAAGCAATCATTAGTTTATTGCAATTTATTTTTTCATCACTCATTTGAGTGCAACTAAATATTTTGCACTTAATGAGTGCAACTAAATATTTTGCACTTAATGAGTGCAACTAAATATTTTGCACTTAATTATGAATTGTTATTTCATCATTAAAAGCAAGAATTATTCCGGTATTGACAAAATTTCATTTTGTTTAATTTCATTTGCTATATCCTCAAAAAAAAAAAAAAAAAAAAAAAAAATATTTATCTTAATTCGAATGTGTATTCTAACGGCCAATTTTACCAAGATCAGTTTAAACTAACTATTACTTTAACTTCCAGTTAACAATATGTTTTGACAGCTACAACTGATATTTAATTATAACTGAACTTGATGAAATTGGCCGTAAGTCAAATTACAATTTGAATATTTTCTATGCACCATCACAATTTTATTTGTTATAAATTTTTATATAAATTCGAATTCCTGGAAAATATTGAAGGAATAAGACTATTGTAATTTGACTTAGAAAACACATTCGCAATATAAAAATTGATAATAAAAATAAAAAACTCAACATGAGAACTTAAATTCCCAGATTCTATTTGTTAAAAAAAATTTAAAGATGTATATGCAGTTTTTATGTTGCAAGTTGCAAGTTCCAATTTGGTACCATTTGAATTATTGGGTGCAGATTGTATGCGTTTAAAAAACTGCAGTCAAAGTTGAAAAACTGCAATTTCTTCCACTCTTCATTTGTCATTGGCCACAAAAAAAAAAAACTATTGCTTTTACTTGGATTCTTTAAATGGAAACATTCGCTGTCAAACCAACTCAAAGAGCGAAAAATTTTAACACAAATTTTCGTTTGTTGTTCGACAGTTTTTGGTTTCGACTGCAGTTTCTTAAACCCTGCATTCAATCACAGTTAGTAATAGTGGAAAAATTTGCAATACCAATACAAAAAAAAAGCAGTCATCACTAAAGCTGGTAAAAATGGTGGTATCTAATTTTTTGAAGTTTTATTTAGCGAGAGTGCAATGTTGATTTACATCACTACCCCATCATATAATCTCAACGCATCGGGCTAGCTCTAGCCACCTCAATATTAACCCGTTCTTAACGAGTGGTGTGATCCTATCAAAACGGAGTTTATTCGACTATATAATTTAATAATTACAGTTCTTGATTTAAATGATTATAAAGTTAAATTTGTATTTCATGGAAAAATACTACATATTAAGAAAATTTTAAAAACAGAATTTCTTGCAAAAAAAAAACTATTATTTTAACCCTGCATGCTTCACGTTAGTCGTTTCGACAAACATTTTTACTTTTTCTCTGAGTTGACTAATGAAGAACAGTGAATAATTTATTTATAAATAAAATAAAAAACAAAACATATATAAATGTTTTTTTGTTTTTACATTCAATAAGGTGTAGTATTTTACTTTTCCAGTAACTTTTATGGATTAGGGGCAGGCACTACCCGTTCCACAAAGTTCATATTTTGGGCATGTTAGTCTAATCGGCTAATATTAGTCATAACGTATAAAAAATAACGTTCAGCATGAAGGGTTAAAAATTTCACCAAAAATTTCAATATACATACATGTAATACTTTTATATTAAGTCTATTGTGACTTAAGAAATCTATTGTTATTTCTGACGTTTGTTAAAAAAGAAAAATCTAAAAAAACTTACCATCAGCATCGACTTCATTTATCATATCCTGCAATTCAGCTTCTGTGGGATTTTGGCCGAGCGATCTCATGACTGTGCCCAATTCTTTTGTTGTAATGGTACCATCACCATCTTTATCGAATAGCGAGAATGCTTCTTTGAATTCAGCAATTTGTTCTTCTGTTAGTTGATCGGCCTAAAAAATTTTTAAACAAAGAAACAGTTTAATTAAAATCCAATTAAAGAAAAATATCAATAAGAAAAACCATTAAGAACTCAAGAAAAAAAAGAAACCGGTCACCATTTTTTACAAGTTTGTAATAAAAAAACTTTTTTAGCTAAAAGTGATTGATGGACCTCTGCTTATATTTTTAACATAAACCGTTATGCGCTTTAAAATTGTTAAAAATCTTGATATTAGACGATTTTACTGTGTCAATTCAATAAATTTGTTTTTGAATTGAATTTTTTGATAAAAAATAAAAATTTGAATTGTAAATCGATTGTTGTTGAGATAAAATACACATACAAAAATTTTTTTTCATTGAAAGTAAATAAAAATTCACAACATCAATTAAGGAATAAAATTTGCAATGAAATTTGTTTGTCAGTTTTTGTAAAGACAAACAGAATTTAAGAAAAAGAAATACAGTAGAATCGCGAAAAACTTAACCGAAATGTCCCAAGGGTATTTAACTTTTTCAAATTATTAACTTTTCTAAGCGTTTTCAAATTCTAAAAAAGCAATAGTAAACATACCTAGATTTTTCGGAAGTAACACACTAAATTTATTTCAATGACTTAGTTTTCATCACTACAAAAAAGAAAATTAAATAAAATTTGTACCGATTGGTTTCAAGTTCACAATTTCTCTTGAACTATAATTTATAGTTAATAGTTATACAATCGGTCATGTAGTATGAATGAAAGGTGGTACATCTGACGTATTTATTGAAATGAGTTCTTTACAAATTTTCAGATAATTCTGTCTATTTTCTAAAAATTTGCTTGCCATCCATTACTGACATAATTGTATTTTCAAGCTGCAGTACGCGAACTCATGCTTCGCTATTGATATTGAAATAAAAACAGTAATTGCGCAATTACGTTTTCGTTGCTGCAAAAAAAAACATTTATACAAACTTGCTTTAAGATCAGCATATTTTGGTCTATATAATGTTTTCCTAATTGCTTTTTTCTGTGTTTTCCAAAACCTCGAGAATTTTGTGACGTTTCGTTTTTAATTTTGGATATGGCTACTGCAGATATACAATAATAAAACGCCAATAGTTTTTCTTGAGGTTATTTTTCAATTTTGTTCAAACTCATCACTTTTGGCTTAAAATATATTTTGATTTGTTATGTTTTGTACTAATTTGTTGACATTTTTTATTAATCCGCTTAGAAGAGTTAACTCAGAGTTAACTTTTTAGAGCGGCACATGAGCGCTACAATTTGGTTAACTTAACCGCGAGATTAACTTTTACGAGAGTTAACTTTTTCGCGATTCTACTGTATTATTATTTGAAAATTTTAAATAAAAATTGAACAATTAAATATTTTAGACTAGAATTGTTAAAAATTCATCAAAAATTATAGTTAATAAATTTTTTCTTTAAATAATTTTAAAAAGTGGAGCGGAAAACAAAATATTTCTTTGTGTACGAATAATTCGAAATTAAGTTCGAATTTTCGAACATTAGCAAATATGTTAAAAATGTATATAAAATTTAAAATACATACATATGTATAACAAATATTTAATTAATTTATAAAGTAGAGTTTAAAAACATAAAAAAAAGAAATTAATATTATTTAGGAACTACTAAAAATTTTGGAAATTGTCTAAAATCATTATTAAATATTTTTTTTTAATGTTTGGTGCCTATTATAAACTAAATTCGATTCTCGAAATAGCGAAATTTCATTTGGCATTAATTGTTAAATTCGATAAAAACGCACTGTTGTGAGTTGTACTGTAGTTGACTGTACTGTAGTACTGTAATTTATTGCCAGTAGTTGATTTCTATCAGCTGGCACTTTCAATAAAAATGTTTGTTTTACAGCCTGAATATTGATGCAAATTTCTTTAACCAAAAAAGAATTTAGTTCAATAAAAACAGGCTTTTTAAGGCTACTTACGAACATTCCCCTTCACAAAGTTAACAAAAATAAGTAAGGAAATCAAAAAATTACATTCTTATCAATTTTTTTCAATTTATTTGCAGCGTCGAAAGCAAAATTGTTATCGTCTAAAAATTCGACGCACAGCGAAATTTTTGACAGTATTGTATTGTTAACTCAAAATACAAATTTTACATTCAATTGTTCAATTGATGTTTAACTATAGCCAGCGTAAATGTTTATCGAATACATAAAATTTAAGGTAAAAATTTTAAAATTTTCGAAAATACGATAATTTTTGAAGACTTTAAAATTTCAATTTCTTAAAATTCAAATTTCCGCAAGAGTAAAGTTTTTTTAATGTTTGCAAAATTTGAAATTAAGTCTGAATTTTTCATATGTTAGAAATAAAGATTTTTTTTGATTAAAGTTAAGCTTTAATTTCAACAATAATGTTATGGGTATGTATTTGAATTTCTTATGTAAAAAAAAGCAATATTCAAAATTTTTTTTATAAAAAAATTTGTTTTCATTTTATTACCCAGATAAGACACACTAAGAATGAGAAGAAAAAAAATAGTTTTAAGTTTCAAAACAATTTCTCTGGAGACAATCACATTTACAGAGAACTCATACTATTATCAAAACAAATAGAATATGAAACGACAAAGAAAAAAAAAACTGACGTCAGCAAATATCTAAAAAATGCTAATGATATTTGCATACCTGGTGCAAAATACAATATAAAAACCTAAGGTAGAATGAATCAATGAATGAATGAATAAAACAAAAATATTCACAGCTTTTTTATTTTTGAGTTTATATGGAAAAATACGCGTTAAGTAAAAAAGATATAAAAAAAAAGATAAAAGGATGTGTATATTATTAACATTTATTTGAATAAATTGGTAATGATAGACGATCTCTGACAATGTCTTTTTTTTTTGTTTTTTTTTTAGAATATTTAAGATCGAATAACGATATTTAAATGTTTCTAAAGAAAACATTTTTGATAACAAAAAACGTACTATCCGTCCGTCGTTCAATGTTAAAAAATATATCTAAATATGATTTATAACAATGAGGCTAACAAAAATTTAAACAAGCAACTTTAAGATCTCCGTATAAAATGTTTTTGAATAAAGTTATAACGGTTTGAACTTCATTTTTGAAAAATTAATTATTTAAGAGTTAATTTTTTGCAAAGATTTGATTCACCATATTTTTTAAGGGGTTTTCCAAATTCGAACTTAATTTCGAAATTTTCGAACATTACCGAAAATGTTAGTTTTTTAACATTAAATCATAAAACAAACAAATAAAAATATGCTAAACAAGTTTTTTCTAATTTTGTTTGCCGTTCTAAATTTAAACTACTATGTACATAAACATACATACATATGTGACGTGCAAAATAGAAGGGGACCTAAGGGTAAAAACCATTTAAAACCATTTTAAAGATTTAAATACGTGTATCTTTGGTGTACCATCACTGAGCGTGTTGGTATTGGTCTCATTTGAAAGCGACACATCTCATGACGTCAGGAACGTATTGGTCAACCTTGAAAACGCGCTCAGATGTTGTCCACTTAGGTCCCTTTCTCTATGCGCTGTCACATATGTATGTATAACAAATTTTGTTTATAATTTCAAATTTTAATACCCAAGCTTATTCAAATATTTGAAACATAACCAAAAATGTTTAATTTTAACTAACTAGTTATGCTTTAAAGCTTAAATTTGAAGCTTAAAATTTTCAAGTTATAGATAATTCTCAAACTTAACCGAAAATATAATCTTTTTAAATGATTTTGAAAAAATTAACTTTATTTAAATTTTTCGAATTTAACCAAGACGCTACTTTAAAACCCTCAAAATGAACTAAATTTACAAAATTTTTGGATTATTTTTATAAAATCGCAATATCCATCCCTTAATAAAAAAAAAGGTTTTGTAGAAAATTTAAGTTTTTATCAAATTCGTTCTTAAATTTATCGAGTTGAAGCATATTCAGATTAATTTAATATTTTTAAATCAAAATTAACCACTTCCTTTTTTTTATAAAACACTTCAAAAAAAATTTGGATGAAAATATTTTCATATAAATTTTGAAAAATTCAAAAAATTGTATATAAAAAATTTCTAAACGCATTGCAAGGCGAATTCATTACAGGTGATCCTAAAAGCCCTGCTGATAACTTTATTTTTTTAGCTTTATAATTGTTCGATGCCAAAATTTTGTTTCTGTTTTGATTTGTTTCGGTTTTTGACATTGTACAATGATTTTACAAAAACCAATTAAATTGTCTGTGGTTTTTGTACGAGTTGTACTTGTTGTACTACCGAGGTTATCTGGAATGAATTCGCCTTAACGCATTGTGAAGGAATTTTTAAAATTAAAAAACCTGTGAAATGGTTTTTACTGAAATTTCTAAAATATACTATCAAATGTTTGCAAATATATGAGCTTAATTTTGATGCCCACTGTAAAGATTAGCGTATCTTTTCATAGTATTTTATTAAAACACAAAAATATTGTGATTCATTTTAATAATAATGAGCCGAGTCAAGTTTAGACATAAAAACCAACCACCACAAAAATACTAAAAACAAAAGTCATTTGTTTTATTTAAAAATAAAACGCGATAAAATAAAATTAACAAAAAAAAAATTAAATGAAATAAAAAAACAAATTATAATGTTGATTCATTTACTTAAAATATGAAATGCAAACAAAAACTTAAGATGAAAATAAAATGATATTTAAAAAAAATAATTGCAAACTTTGTATATTTTCATATACTTTAAACACAATGAAGCACTATTAAAATTTTTACCTATTATATCGAACCATATCTCTAAAAACAAGCCGAAATGGAATTAATTACAACTATAAAAATTAATTTATAATCCAAAGTTTATTTTTTTGCGTTTTTAAATACTTTTGGAATACCTACATACATATATAAATTTAATTTCAATTAACTCGAATTATTTTTTATTCATTAACGGCCAATTAACTATGACTACAACTGTTACAAAAACATACTGTAAGGCATTTCCTGGGGTCACGAACGTACGTCCGTACGCTTTTGATGTACAAATAATACAGAAAACAAAACTTTTCCTAGCATTTGTTTTTTTTTGCCATTCGATAGCATTTTGGTAGCTCTATGTTGAGTGCAAAAGATGGATTTCATCGAGTTCAAGTTTTCATAATGATATTTATAAACATGTGGTTACGAACGTTCGCAAAACAGAAGTCAACTTTGGCTGACAGTAGTGAAATGTAAAAATCTGCGAAATGGAACGGAATATTCAAAAGTGATTAATTTATTTCAAAAGTGTATTAATGTAGATCTATCAGTTTTTTTTTTAATTGGCTTAACTACCGGACGCGTACGATTTTTCCATGTTTTGACCGTTAATCGAAATTTTTTAATCTTCTTACACTTTTCTCTTCTCAATTGATTGTAATAGAGATTTTGAAAAAGGAGAGCAAACATATTTTTTGCATATAAAATAATTAAATATAAAAATGTCTTTAGAAGTAGTTAAAAAAGAAAATATAAAAATTTTCAGTTTCCAGCCCAATTTCCTCAAGTAAAACAGCTGAGATAGAGGGAGTTTACACTGTGTCTTTTCGGGTTAGACAAGAAAGAGGGGTTGTCAAACAGACACGTATCGAGTTTTCATGTTTGTTTTTATAAATTTTCAAGTTTTTAATTTGTATTTATGTATATGGATATTAAATAATTAGACATGAAAACAGACATGTTTGGAACGACATCGTGAAAAGACAATAGGTTTTTGGAAGTATGTTAGGCTAGATTCAGACCGTGATTTAAAAATCATGTCTTTTTTTTAATTCCTTTTGAAAGTTGCTTCCAAAATCACAACAGATTCAAACGAAGATTTTTTCCCCATGATTTTATGGTTGATTTTTTTTTCCCATTATCGAAAATTCTTCTTTACTTGCTTATTTATAAAAACAAACAATTTTAATGCGCTCCATGTTTTGTATTGTAAGGAGATGTTGCCACATTGAAATAAAAAATAAATTGAAGCAACATAACCAAAATACGAATGTGTGCAAAGAAAAATATAAAAAAAGACACAGATATCAGAAAACGTGTTTTTTTCTCTACCCCTCTTGCTTTTCTACACCGTTCGCCAACAAACACAAAAAATCATGTCTTAAAAAACATGGAAAAAATCACCGTGTGAACCGCGTGTTAAAAAGAGAATGAATAAAACAGACATGTCTGAAAAGACGCCGTGTAAATAACCCCATAGCATATCATATAGGCAGCGTTACCGTTGGTGCTACTAAAGTAGCAATTTGCCACTTTTTCTACTGCTTGGATACTATTTTGCTACTTTTACAAAATGCAACCAAATGTGATACTTTTTGTAGTTCTTGCCACTTTTTTGGTACTTTTTCTGAATGATGAGATAATTTTTGAACTTTCCGTTTTATTACAACTACCAGCGTTAATATAAACTATAATTGTTTTAATATATATGTAAGCAAGCTTACCTGAAATAATTTTTTGCCAATCGTAATAAGCTTATGCATTTATTGCAAATATATTATGTTACATGTGTACATATTAATTATTCGCAAGCAAGTGCTCTTGGGAAGTACCGCTTGTTTTTGTGCGTATGCGGTATATAATGATGAAATAAATACTTATACCATGGCGTATACGTATGCCTGTATAAATCAGGGTTGTCAGATTTTTTTCACCTTCGTGACCAACAAATTTAATTTTCTTAAGATTTTTCTTATGAAAAATTCGCCAAAAATCACAATATTTTATTTTTATTTAACATTTAAATAAACATTTTCATGGCTTATGGCTTTTTTTTATTCGTTTTATACCTAGCCTCGATAATTTTTACAAATGTAAAAGTTTTGCTATTATAATTTTTTTTTTGTAAATTTTTGAAAACGTTTATTTGTTTTGGATATTTTTGAAAAATTTACCAATTATTTTTTTAATATCTCCGAAACTGTTAAAAATGAAAAAAAAAACCATTGGTAAGATGCCTAAAAGGGAATTAAATTCCAAATCATTCGCTTGTAATATCATCCAATTCGGACATACCGCTCCCAATTCATGATGAAATATACATATTATCATCATGCCCCGAACAATGAATAATACATAAAATTAACATTTGTCCTACGATCTTCATGAAATATGCCGTATTTTATTCATACTCGTGATTTTTAAATTAATGATTAAAATGCCAAATTTTTTTTTTATAACTTTTGTATGAATTTTTTAAAGCAAAAATAGTACTAATTTTGCAAAAAATATTGCCACTAATTTCTGAATAACTTCGAAACAGTTGAAAATATAAAAAAGTATATGCCTTTTAAAAAACTAGATCTGATGGAACCAATCTTTGAACAGATTTGGATTCAGCAAGCTAGGGTCAAATAAAATCACATATAAAAGTGTTTGCTTACATCAAATATAATCTTTTCTGGATTTTTTTTTATCATTTAAAAATGTTATGGGAAATTTTAAAATAAATTAAACAAAACACGTGCTAAAACATTATTTTGTGTACATCTTCCTATTTTAAAATACGTGCCGCCTTTTTTTCTTAAATCTAATTTTTGGTGCCACTTTTTTTGTAAAAATCCCCTTTTTTTGGTACTTTTTGAAAATATCCAACGGTAACGCTGCATATAGGTATACCATTCTATTATAAAAACATACTTTTTTTTATAATTATAAACAATAAAACACGATGATTATCAACATTTTATTTTTCCATCCTGGTTGACCATTCGGAGGAAATGCCCATATGATTTGAAGAAAAATAGAAATTTTTGTGAACGTTCATTAATGAATTTAAAAGTAAATAGGTACCTACCCCCATATTAATAAAAAATAATTTAGGTTTATGGCAGGTTAATGAAACAAATTTTCTATGAAAATTTGTTTACCAAACTTTTTATTAATCAAAAATATATATTTTTTGAATATGGAGGCGCTAGTATTTTATTGAAAGAGAAAATTGTTATTTTGTGCCGCATACGCCTATTTTCTAAGTCGTTTTCTAAAAGGTAGCTTTTTGTGCGGGCTACGTATGTATACTTACTTGTGTAGTGAGTTGTTGGCATTTTATTAATATTCCGCTTTAAAATTCTATCGAATAAGAATGTATATAAAAACAACCTACATATGTACCTATAACGAATTTTAACTTTCAAAATGTTAGACCACTATTACGGTTCACAACTCAACTCAGTGAACAAAAACATCGAAAAATTACAACTCATCACAACCAGTTGTTTTAATTAAAACTCAACTAAGTTGATTTATGATCCGTATTAGGGGCCTTAATTAAGTTTGAAATTCTAGATTTATTGAAAATATACATACCTACCTACTAGAAATTGAATTGTTAAACAATATGTAGGTGGTACCTACTAAACCCCTGCACGAATGCATTTGTTTCTTGTACACAGTTGTCAACACCAAATTATTGTTGTGTCAACTACTGTATTTTTTTTTTTAAATCAGCTCGAATGATCCATTATGAAAAACCCAATCAATGTTAAAACAGTAGTTCGTTTCAAACAATCAGTGTAAAGCAGTAGTTGGATTTAAATAAACCAACTCAATCCATAATTTGATTTGAGCGAAAAAACAACACACAACAATTGTGTGTATACCTAGGTATAATACAGTTATGTACGGTAAACTTTTCAATTCACAATGTGTGATCTTATTGTTTATTGCCAATTGTTTCTCAGATTTTGATCGTTGTATGTATTATTTTTATATTAATTTTGCAAATAATAGAATTACCTTTTAATTTTTTTTTTTTTTTTTACTTTTAATTAAATATTTGATATGTTTTTGTAATAATAAAATAATTTAAAATAAAAAATTAAATATTCTATAAAAATATTTTTCATCTTTAATTGTTTTTTCCTTCATACAAATCTAGCTAGTCATCCCTAGTAATTGAAAAACAAAACAAGATAATTCATACTTATCACCTATTTTGCTACAGTTCTTTCGTGTGATACGTGTGATTTGGTTTAGTTAGTGTGATTTGTTTTGCTTTGTTGCTGTTTGGAGTAAATTCCGTACTCTTTACACTTCGTATTTGGTCGTTTATAACACACTAATTACAATTAATTTGCAATTGTGTGTTTTTATTTATTTTTTGTTATATGTGTTTTGCACAACATAGCATTTGATTCGTTAGCAAAGAGTGAGCGACAATCAGTATTTAAAAAACAAAGGAATGTCTTGAAAAGGCTTTTAAATGCATTTGTGTAGAGGTTTAGTACCTACCTATTATTTGAAAATCCTTTTAATTATACAAAATTGTATCTAAAGTATGATTGTATTTTGTAATTTAACCATTTCATCACATACCTATGTACCTATTTGTTTAAACAATTTTCAATAATAAATTTAATTAAAAGACAATAAAGTAAAATAGAAAAAAAGCAAACAAGTGCAAAACTTGGTATTAATTACACCGTGTCACAAATTTTCAACAAAGTCGTGACCAAATTAATCTGACACCTATCTTTTTAGGTATAAAATTGTCTGCTGAATTCGAATGTGAAGTCAGAATGGTCAAAAGTAAAACAGTTTTCGAGATTTTGCAAAATCACCGCGTATAACTTGAAAAGAGCAAAATTGCTAAAAATCATTTTTCATGAAGTTTGAACTTTTATACACTGTAACTGTCATTTCTTGACTAATCTTCACAAACGACCCATGGTTATTTTAGTAATTTTATTATCTTTCATTAAAAAAACAGGTAGGTACATAATCTGTCTTATATTTTTGAAGATATTTGCATTTAAGTGACTTTTTTCAAAACTCAAATAACGGTTATTTTGATAATCTCGAAAACTGTTCTACTTTTGACGGATTCAGCGGACAATTTTACATACCTACCAATTAAGTGTCAGATACATTTGGTCAAAAAACTCTCACGTAGGTACCTACCTAGTGTTATTATTTTATAAACAATTTCAAGTTCGAAATTGTTTTATAAGTTCCAAACTATTTTAAATAGGTACCTATAAACAATTTCAAGTTTGACAACAACAGGATGTTTTTGTGACCTAGTACCTACCTAAACCTATAAAGTTTTTCAAGTTTTTTTATTAATAGTAACTACCGACATAAAGTTTTTCCAATTTTTTATAAATACATAACTTAAAATTTGCAGTTTATTGGATAAAAATATTAAATGATGTTTTTAGACAATTAAACGATTTGATACCTATTTTTTCACTTCTTTATTAGTGCAACAGTGTATAATTGTGTATACCTACTCCCTGTAAGTACAACAAGATCGTTTTTATACATTGAAAGTTTGTAGTTAACTTTGTAGTGCGGAAGACATTAAAAAACATGGACAAATAGGTATTTAACGAAAAATTGTAAGAATATAAAATACTAGCTTAACCCGGTGCCCTTTGCTACCACCATCGAAATAAAATTGGTAAGATTTTTTTAAAAAGTAAAGCATCTTTGACTAAATTTTAATGATTTTACAGTAACCGTTCATCAGATGATATACAGAAATTTCAAATGTCTTCGTATGGGAAGTGCCATGCCTACTTTTCCCATTAAAACTACCTTTTGAAATATGTTTTGGATTATTATCTAAGCTATTTGTACAAAAGTGGAAAACTTTCACTATTACAGTAATTCAAATACGTAGAAATCTTTATTGCAATTGTGTGGAAGGTGACACGCCCGCTTGTCTAATCCAGCCGACTTTTTGGCAGATGTTATTTGTTTCATATTGGAAAACTCTTATTGTAACCGTCCTCCAGATATATGGTTGTTGCCACGCCTACTTGATGTATAGGGTATACAAACATAGGTACATTCACTTTTATATGTATAGGTCCTAGGTAGGTAGGTATATAGATTTATGCCTAGGTAGGTACCTATCTATTTTAAATAAAATTTTTTATATTGTTTTAGTCCCGAGAAAATAAATCACTACAGAGGAAGAAACAAATCAACCGGAGACTCCAAGTTGTTCAACGAAACCTAAGAAAAGAAAACTTGGGAACTACCTACGTAAAAGCATGTGATGACCATATTTTACTGAAAGGATGGATAACAAAAAATTCCTATTAGGTTCAGTTTGGCACCTATTTTCTTTAAAAAATTGGCACTTTAAAAATTTTCTGAGATACCTACCTAACAAGATTTTTTTTTTAAAATACTAGGGTAAGTGCACCTAATGTCGGCATGTACCAGTAGTCGGCATCTTTTGCATTTATACGTGAATAAATAAGAAATGCGGTTTTTATATTCTTAAATTGTTTAAAGTTTGTCAAGAGAATTTACTCATCTTTCTAGTTGCAATATTTAAATTGGAGTAAAATGAGTATTTTTGCCAAATTTTATAGCCTTAAGTGACAAGTGTTTGATCATGAGCGCTAGTGCTCGTTTTTTCAAAAAAAAAATTAGTGATAGAGCCAACTTAAAAAGGTAAATAACCATATTATTAAAGGGAATTACTTTAACAATAAGGTCTGTAACTGTAGAAAATCTTTTAAATTTTGTCTTAAAAGTAAAACAATTTAGAAAAAATAAATATTTGTTTAAGTTTGTTGTGGGCCGAGATTAGGAACAAAAATTTACAAAATTTCCTAAGCTCGGCATTGGCTGCCGACTACTGGCAAATCAGTATTTTTCTCTGATTAAGCTCAAATTTGAGTAAATTGCTCATCAATCGCTCCTCTTGCCTATGGGATGACAGAAAATGAGTTAAAAACGAGTTTACCCAGTAGTCGGCATGATTTCTTTTGAGTATCTTATAACCTGCCGACTATAGGATAAATATTGTCCTAAAGTCGACAGCAGTTTTATTTCTAGTTTTAACTAAATGTGGGGTCCGAAATCGGTATAATTTTTGAAATTTTTAAAGACTTTTAGTTCCTTGTATTTCATATAGATACTTATTTCAATAAAGTTAAATGTAACAAGCAGGGAAAAAAGGCAAAGGTTGTGCTCCACGCTCCACTTTACAGGAGAGAATACATGACCGCGTTGCAGAAGGTCCTTAAAAATAGGTCCGCAAACTGTTTAGTCAAATGTTAAAAAGAAAAATGTAAAATTGATACTTGCTGAATTTAAAAATTATCGTCCTGGAATCGGTATTTAAGCTTAGCTGCTAAGAAAGCAGAGGGAATTAGTAAAGTCGAGCTACAGTCACTGAAGAAGGAATCAGCAAATGTTTAACCGGTTTAAAAAACCATATTAAACAAAATGATGTTGATATTATAGATGATCCGTCCAGAATATTTAATGGCAATAAGAGAAGTCTCAATGGTTGAATTTCCATATGTTAGATTTTAATTTGAAATCACACAATAAATTTTTCGGATTTGATTGTAATAAGTTTTTTAATTCAATTTATGTATAAATTGATTGCAATTAAAATATTGCATTGAAATTCAGTAATTGCAATAAAAATAAAATCAGAATCAAAGTTTTCGTTTCCTTCAAATGAAACTCCTTCTTCTAGAAATAAACCTGACTCTGATGATTTGGAAATGCCAACAATATAAATTTTTGTTTACGACCGATTTGTTCCAAGTATATAGGCATTATTTCGTTGGACTTTCACTAGTTGTTGTATTTTCAGAAAAATGGGTTGCACTCGCAAGATTTCAGTAAAAACTTGATTGCAATCGAATTGATTGCATTCAATGATATGTAAAAAGAATGGATTAAAAAAGATTGCAATTAAAAAGTATTGTAATCTTACGAATGAAATCAAGTTGGTTGCAATCAGTTTGATTGTAGTTTTTACAGCTCTGCCTCCAATAAAAACTAATTGTCATCGGTGATTTTGGTTAAAATAGTCCTCCATCAAGAAGCCACAACCACATTATGGTTGCCTTTGAACATGTTTTGGGTAATAATAACAAAAATATATTAAGCACTTATAATAGCATGGTTAATTTTCAACCATAACATGTTGATCTTGGAAAAGAGGAAAATACTATTGTTAGTTTATATTAAAAAAATTATTGGTGGTAAACAAATTATTGTCATATATAACCATTAGGTTAGGCTAAGAAGGGTTATGCGCCCATGGTCGCATATCCACTCGGAGACCAATGAGGTTCATTGTGAATCCCTTCAGTATAGGAGAAAAGAGGAAAAAGAGAAGTAAAGAAGGAAAGTAGAAAATAGACCTAAGGTTTGGTACAGATAAATAAATACCACGTAGGACAAATCCGCCTTATGGTACCCGAACGGAAACAGCCGTTCTATTTCCCTGACAAACCCCAGTAGATCAGTTGGATTACATCCAGCGATACACCCCAGTTCGTCGTGAAATCTAGCCCCTAGCCATTTCTGCCTGGGACCCTGCATCCTAGGACAGTGACACAGTACATGCTCAACCGTCCCTAGCTCCTCGGCATCCCCACACAGCCAGCAGAAGTCCGGTATCGCAATGTCCCATTTATCCATAAAAAAACAGAACAATGCCCCGTCAGGAACCCTATAAAGGTCCTGAGACTACTCCTATCCAGTCCTAATAGAACACTGGTTGCCCCTGCGTCCAATCCGGGCCATAAGGCCCTCGACACCCTGTAATCCGTTCCATTACATTAAAAAATATGGTTGTAGCGACAACAATATGGTTAAAATAAGCATAGTAGGTTTTAAAATTTTTGTTTAACATGGTTTTGTTGGAGGTGTCCATATTGAATAATTTTTTTTTTCTCTGCGTGTAGTGCCTATATAAACGTACAAATGTACATTTTAAGCATTTAAGTAAGTAAAGAGCATTAATTTTCAATAAATGAACAATTTCATTCCTGTACAAATTGGTTTTTTCTTTAAAAACTAGCCATGCCGACAATAGGATCATTACATGTCGAAGACTGGTACATTGTATGCCGACTACTGGCAAATGAGCTATATTTTAGAAAAAAGTAAAATTGCTCAAATTTAATAAAAAATTAGTCTAAAAACTGTTATATGAATCGAACAAATAGACATTACTGAACTGTAGTAAATAGTTGCCATCCCAATATCACGTTTATATACGTAAGGGCACCAGTTTGAAAACGAAAAAAAAATTAAACTGCCGACTACTGGTACACTTACCCTATATGGTAACGCTGCTACCTACCTACCAACAAAATCAAAAAGGGAGAAGAGGGAAAGACAAGTTAAAAACCGGTACAAAAATTCCATAAATACCTACCTACCTAGGTAGGTTTCATAATCTGGACACTAATCCAATTTCAAAGAAGAATTTTTAAAAATTGAAGAAACAAAAATTGCATGTAGGTACCTACCTATTGACGATGACTAGGTATCTATTACATCTACTACCTACAAACCTACTTAAACAATAGTCGGTCATTGTAACTTTTCGGAAATTGCAGCCGGCCAAATTTTTTCGAGTTAAAAAAAAATCGATGTCGCAATGTAAAGGTACCTACAAAAATTTCCCTTAAAAATCTTGTTCGTATAGGTAGCCACATAGGTAGCTAGGTACCTATGTAATTTCATTTCATTCTGAAACAATTTTTACCAAACAGCCGTGTTAACTTTTTGTTCAGTTCTGGTAACACTGGCCAGCAATAAATAAATCATCAAAGAAAAACAACAAACAAATAATGAAAAAATCAGTGAAGGAAAATAATAGTGTTATCAACAAGCAAAACAACAATTTAGTTGTTTATGGCTGTTTTTTTTACAATTTTCTCTTTTGCATATACCAAACAACCTACATACACACATCACCATGTATTTTTTTAATGTTGTAGCTTTATCTGTTAAATACTTGGTACACATTTTTAATAAAAAAAAAAAGTTTACATTTTTTTTGCCTTAATTAGGTACCAGACAAAAAAATGCGAAAGTCAAAGATAAAATTCGTTAAATAAAAAAACACTACAACATGATATGTATGAAAAACAAGTAGCGAAAGCCGAAAAGCTGAAAACAAACACCAGTAAAAGAAAGACAAGATGAAAAAACAACACAAAAAGAATGAAGAAAATAGAATTTAAAAAATATAAACTTAATAATAACCGCAATGCGGCATAATGAAACGGTACGAAACGGTAGAGAAAAGAAGAATAATAAAAACATATGGGAGAATGAATTTGTTTCTGTCGACTAAATTTTATACTAATTTTGTTGTTATCAATGACACCGTATGACACACACTCACAAACACGCATAAAAACTGCAAAAACAACACACTTATATACACACACACATAAGCACACGCTAAGTTGTCGAGTTTTGCCAGCTTTTTTTTTTTTGCAAAGTGGTTGTTTTTTTCTTGAACAGAAATAAAATTGAGAGCAAGAGCGAACTATACAATTTCTCCTTTCGTTCTCTTTAATTTTGTTGGCACTTCTTCTTCGTCTTTCCTTTTTATATTTTACTTCATTATGAAATGTAAGCCAAACGGTTTAATTCTGTTAGAACTGAAGTAAAACAGTAGAAGTAATAAAAAAAGAGCGAATCGGTTTTTTGAGGAGAAATTTAATTTAATGTAAATGAAATAACATTAAAAGTATCTGCAGAAAAAAAAGAAATAACATTTGCTTATTTCTTTTTATTTAACTTAGCATTTTTAAAAATTAAGCAATACATTTTTTCGTTTTCTTTCCTTAGAAAGTTTTTTTTTGTTGAAAATTCCTAATAAAATTCTTGTAGGTTTATAGGTATGTACATACATCCATACACAGTTATCATGTTTTTATGTAGGTACCTATAACCTCAATTTATTTTACTTTCCACATTTAGCAGAGAAGCCAAAGAAAGTAAAGATAAAATTTGTGTAATAATTAAGGAAAATTGCGTTGGACGATTAGACAGATTAGACTGAGAAACTGTTGAAAGGGACCCAGTGGAAGAAGAAATTAGAGATCCATTTTATCACAAACTGGAGAGTGCAGCATTCACAAGACCCCGGTGCTTGGAAATCATTTTATTAGATAGACCAAGACCAACAGGTTGTAAGCGTTCCCACGACAATCGGTTCTACGCACCGGAACGACTAGGAGTTCAACGAACCCCGACCAAGGATTGTCAACTCAGCAACACCTGTTCTTCAGGTCCCGCTGCAACAACAGGTCGTAAGTACCAAAGTTAGACTAACTATTTTTAGGTTGTAGGTATGTACCTACTACATATCTATGTATGTATGTATGTACAAACATACATACATATAGGTATACATATGTATGTTGGTACCTAATTCATAAAAATTTATAAATAAAAATTGGAAGCAATTTAAAAAAGATTTTCATAAAAAATAAAACAGGTTAATAAACGGTTTATAAAAAGGATTTTTTATGAAAATTTATTTAAATAAAATTTTTATCAACCTGTTTTATTTTTTATTAATAAGGGGCCGTAATAACTTTGTTTCGAATTATGAATAGGTACCTATATGTATGTATGTAGGTACCTTAAGTGACTCTCATTAATATTCGGTTTTTTTTATTTGAAAATAAAAAAATAACGGGGATATTATTTTTTTTATTCATAAGATACCTATAGGTATTAAGAGATCAGAAAAAAAACTTATTTCAGAATTCTGAATATTGAACAAACAATATTAAAAAATCTTAAGATACCTATAGGTATTAAGAGATCAGAAAAAAAACTTATTTCAGAATTCTGAATATTGAACAAACAATATTAAAAAATCTTAAATAAGGCACATTTTATTAGTATTCGTTTTTTAGCACATTTATTATTGTTAAAATAATAATAAAAATGTTAAAAAATAAATTAATGCCTATTTATTTTTTATTACCTCAGAAAGACCATTTGGCATGTTAAAAATAATTTTTAGCAAGTTATCAACACTGATTTTATCCTATTCTTCCCGCAGCCTTTTTTTTAGTTCGTATTAATCACTTTTGGGCAAATATAAAGGAACCACTCACGAACAAGGTGGGCTTTATGTTATGGTCTTTGTGCTGATACCATTTAAAAGTTCTTCAATTCCCATTTTTTTTCTGCAGATTGTTTTAAATTGTCTCTCAAAATGTTCAAATAAGCATCCTTGTTCATAATGCTTTCGAGAAGTACCAGTTTGTGAACCTCATTCACTGATTAACAGCCCCACACCATTACACTTCCTCCTCCATGCTTAACTGTTGGAGTAATATTTGTTCCTTTTAACTCCTCATTTGGCTTCCGTCACACCATAGTTCTTCCATGACTTACAAATAAGTTAAATTTGCTTTCATTCAGAAAAATTACGTCTTTCCACCAATTTACATCTTGTTTTATACAGTGCTTAGTAAATTTAACCGATTTCTGGTTTTTAAATACACGAAAAGCTTTTTTCGGGCAATGCGACCGTTGTACCATTCTTTTTTAATTGTGCGAAGTATTGTTGCGTCTGAAAATGTGTTTCCAAATTTCACCGCAACTTCAGTACTTAGGTACTTAAACGTGGATTCGCCTTGATTTTTTTAATAATACGGCGCTCTTCTACCTTGGTAAGCTTTTTTGGCTGTCCAGTTTGTGGTTTTTTTTAAATCAATTCGATCGCCGTTTTTATATCTTCGGATAATGTCACCTATAGTATTTGGCTTTATATTCAATATTTAAGAAACGCTTTTATAGGTATTTCTTCCTTTTTTGTAATGAAAAATCACTAATTTTCTTTGCTCTAACGCGGTATTTTTTTTCTTTACTACCCATCGCGTCTTTTATAAAAAAAAAACTTGCGAATAACAATGTTTATTCAGCTAACTTTATTTGTTTGATGCTAATAAATGTGTATTTCCCCATTTTGCAAATGATTTATGTAAACATGCAGATTTACAGCGTTGCCTTTATGCAAGGCGAATTCAACTACAGGTGGTGACGGAACTACAACAAACCAAAAACAACAGAAACAAGATAGGATTTTTTTCATTGCATTGTTAGCGTTTACGGTCCAAAATGTCAACCATAGCTAACAAAACACTAACAAATCAAAACAAAGTGGCTCGAACTGTCAAAATCAGATGGCGTTTCGACACCACCTGTAATTTAATTCGCTTTGCATTTATGGTAAAACTAAAAAACCGAATATTATTGAAGCAGTGTATTAGTTCCTTATTATTTTTTTCTCAATATTAATTAAAACCAATTGGTGAAAATTGAACTCAGAATATATGTACCTATATACCTACCTATAAGTAAAAAATTAACATTAACAAGATGTCATTATAGGTATTCATTAAAATTTTTCTGATTTCAGAAACTGATATATAAAAACCGAATATTAATGAGAGTCTCTATACCTATGTATATCTTAATAAATTTTTGTTCAAACTCAATTCTTAATATTTTCCAAAAATATTCAAACATTTTAATTTAATTTTAAATTCTTTGAACAAATAGAGAATGTATGTAGGTAGGTATATTCATAAAAAATATTTTTGATTAAAAAAAGGTTTATTAAACAAATTTTCATAGAAAATTCGTGTCGTAAGCCTGATATAAACCTAATACGAATAAGAGGAGGGATAATCTTTATGTAAAATTTTCCATATGAAGTCAGATTTCGAGATATGTATTCCAAAATAACCGTTATTTGTGTTTTTAAAAAACATGATGTCACTTAAACGCAAATATCTTCAAAAATATTAGACAAATTATGTAGGTATTTAAAAGATGATTAAGACCCTAAACAATAACATTGAAAGCACAAACAATGTCATAAATATTTTGTAATTTTGTTGTTGCTCTCAACAGAAATTCATGTACCTTTTTAAAATTTTCAACGACACAAGCAATGGAGCGTTTGAAATTTTAAGACGCAATGTGAATTTCTGTAGAAAGCAACAACAAAATTACAAAATATTTATGACATTGTTTTTGCTTTCAATGTTATTCTTTGGCGTTGCGTTAGTTCTATGGCGTTGCGCTGCGTTGTACATGATTAGGGCCTAAATTACTAAAATAACCATGGGTCGTTTGTGAAGATTAGTCAAGAAATGATAGAGTTACAGTGGACAAAAGTTCAAACTTCATGAAAATTGTGATGAATTTTTTGCAATTTGGATCTTTTCAAGTTTAATAACGGTTTTCATCCTTTGTTTTAAGTGTACAACTCTTTAAATTATAAATTAATGAGTTTGCTAAATGAGAGAAAGAGACAGATGGAGTTTCGTCATTGGTTTTATTCTGGTATATTAACTTATGTTTTTACTTTACTAGAGCTTTTTGTTGGATTTTTCAACCACAGCGTAGTAAATTTTACTCTAATACATTTTGTTGTTCCAGTGTTGTTAATATTAGTACTTTAACTAAATTATTACGATTAACAAGGTCTACAAGGAACTTAACTATCAATGGTGAAAACGGTGGCATGTCATAACGTCCAGTGTCATAGTGTCCATGGACATTATGACACTTTCAAAAGTGTCATAACGTCCATCAAAGAAATGTCGTAGCGTCCGCGGACGTTATGACACTTTGCAAGGTGTCATAATGTCCACAACAAGCAAGAATGTAAACAAATTTGGGATCATAGACGGCCTGCGGCCGGGCGCAAGGATTTTCTTCTCTATGGTATTACAAATACCGGCTTCGCTAACTAAAGCTTCTCTGCACAGCCGGCCTTCGGCCGGGCGCAAGGATTTTCTCCTTTATGGTATAACAAACACCGGCTTCGCTAAGTAAAGCTTCTAATATCTGCCTTGTTTCCGAACGAAAGCCGACTATGCAGAGGCGCTTTAGTTAGCGAAGCCGGTGTTTGTTATACCATGGAGGATAACAAACACCGAAGGCCGGCTGTGCAGAGATGCTTTAGTTACCGAAGCCGGTATTTGTTATACCATAAAGGAAAAAATCCTAGCGCCCGGCCGCAGGCCGGCTATGATCCCAAATTTGTTTACATTTCGTTATATATTTAATATAAACACGCAGAAAAAAACAGCAAAACCATTTAAAAATTTTTTTTTTTACCCTATTATGTTTCATTTAACCAAATCATTGTCATCGACAACCATATTATGGTTAAATTAGTTTCTTTAAAAATAGTTTTGTTGGTTGGGACCATAATGAAACATGTTTTTCTCTGCGTATATGCAGATCATTTTTTTGTATTTAACTTCTTTAGTAATTATGGACCTAATGACACTTTTGAAAGTGTCATAATGTCCATTTGCAAAGTGTCATAGTGTCCATGGACGTTATGACACTTTCAAAAGTGTCGCAGTGTCCATGGACACTATGACACTTTTTGGAGTGTCATAACGTCCTTGAGAGTAAGTAGAGCTACAAAAAATGGTGGTTCGTTATGTTTTTGGTGTGAAAATTCATGAACATGAACGTGCTAGGGAACTTGTTCCACATTTTAAAATAATTGTCTGAAGATTTACTTCGGTTTTATAAAATTATGAAAATCGAAAATTTTAGTAAATAAATTTTCTTATATTTTTTAATTGATTTGAATGTTTCCAATATTTATATGGCTGGATAGCCACTTATAAACTAGAACAGCCAAGTTACTATATATATTCTTTTAGTTTAAGTTTTTAAACTAATAGCTATTTATCTACAATACATAAATAATTAGCCTTGGAGGCTATTTTTGTATCGATTAAAAAAATAAACAAATTTCAACGAACACACGGACTTTGTTAAATCAACATCGCTTCTCATAAGGACCCTGAATATATACATATATATATATATATGTACTTTATAGAATACCAAACTTATATGCCTATATCCTTTCCATCTGTGGAGAAGAGTATAAAAATACTGCCAAAAAAAGTAAGTGAAAGTAGATACATATACAAGAACAATTAAAATGTGAAATTGTATCACAACTTTTGTCCAATCGCGACAACGACTCTTGTATTGATTTCTGACAACTTTTCCATAATATTCACAAACAAAATGCCTGTTGTTTTTTCTATTGCTGCATTGTTGTAGTTTTGCGCAGACCTACTAATTGGCCCGTGAATTTTACTTTCGGATAAGAAAAATTAAACATAGGGTGAGTTCCAAATAGGGAATGGTAAATGGATTCCAAAATCGATGTTCGATTTTTCGATCGACATTTTTTATTTCGATTTTTAAAATAGTTTAATCGCACCTCAAAATAGATTATAAAATCGATTTCAAAATCGTTTAAGATAAATTTCCAAACTTATACCCCATACCATCAGAAAAGGGGATACCACTGCATTTATTTTTTTTAACTAAGATTTACAGTGGGTAAAAAAATAGGACCAAAATTTATCGTTTTCTTGCAAAAAGGGAAAACGTTTAAATTTGAAATTGACCTTATACCATCAGAAATGGGGATACCACTGCATTTATTTTTTTTAAACAAGATTTACAGTGGGTAAATAAATAGGACCACAATTTATCGTTTTCTTGCAAAAAGGGAAAACGTTTAAATTTGAAATTGGGCACGTTCATAAGGCGTAACTGTTGTGTAACCGTGTAGTGTTTGTCTTAGAAACGCATAGTTGAGCACTTCCGCTCAATACAACAGTTGGGTATTTGAGGCCATTTATTCAATCATAAGATTTTTTAGCTACCTAAAGTCAACATGTTGTGCTCAACCTCAGCCTTTATTTTTTTTCAATTGTTTATGTTTATCAGCTGTTAATTTTGCATTATACTCATAATGCCGTTTCTAAGACGAAAATGTTAGGCTCAACAGTTGTCAACAGTTTTATAGCAGTTGAGCTCAACAGCTACGTCTTATAAACGTACCCATTGACACCCTTTTGCGATTTGTATGTAAGTACATTTTACATATTGAAATTGTGTTCTTGATTAAAATTATAAAAAAAAATCTGTTTTTAGCCAAATGTTTTATAATAAATTAAATACCTACATATCAGAATATTGCAAATTAGGCAATGTATGGGCAGTATTTCAAAGGATTATTACATTCAGCCTTATTCCGGTTGTCGTTGTCGTATACGACTGTGTAGTTTTTTGTAATAGATTAAAGTAAAACACAACCAGTGTCCTTTAATCTACTACAAAAAACGACACAGTCGTATACGACAACGACAGCCGGAATAAGGCTGTTTAGTTCTTGTTCTATTACGACTGGAGTTAAATACCTATTGCTCACACACTGGTTTTTTAAATATTATCGTAATTCCATGATTCTATAATATTATGTTAGTTATAACAAAGCTCTCTTTCAGTGTTTGGTTCGGTTTAGGACTGTATTGTTCACTGTCCATTAATAACTTTGAAATCTGAAGAACAAGAGGACCTCTATTAAAGTTTAAAGTATACCAATGTTACTGATAGGTAAATACTTAAAATAACAACTGATTTTTTTTACTTCAAATTTGGCAAACTGCATAAACATACCTACACACGTACACTCAAAAAAAAGTTTGAGGTTAATTATTGTGCACATTTGAGAACATTTTTAAGCAGCACAATTTTTTTCTTTCCGCCACACATGGGATTATTTCAGGCGATAGAGATTAAAATTAAAAAATGAAAATTTTGATAAAAATTAAAAAAATCGATTTTAAAAGCCAATAATCGATTTCAGGAATCTGGCAGCACCGTCATGCTAGAATAAAGCAAAAAGTTCTTAAGAGAAAAATTTTTTGGAAATAATAATTGTGGTTTTAATTGCTTTATAAATTGAGAAAAATCTATCGAATTACATTGATGTCGAAAACTTTTCTTCTTAATAATAAATAAAATTAGCAAACTTGTATTTATTCTTAAAAACAAAAGATAATTATAGTTTGATCTTGCCAGTTCGTTTTGGATTTTTCGTTTTTTCCTGGTGATCCATCTTGTTTACTTTTTTTTCTTGTACATACACACATACATCTTTATACCTATACTTACGATAGTGTTGGGACTTTTAAGTTGTTAATAAAAATATGGCGCCACAACAAGAAACTTATATGTAAGTATCCTACATGCAAATAAATGTTACTAAAACACAAAAATATGTAGGATGTGCTGCCTGTTGTGGTCTATTTTTCAATATTACGTGTGCCAAAATTACCTCTGATAAATTTAATTTAATGGCGAAACACAAAACATTAAAATTTGTTTGTAGAAGCTGTCCAAGTAGATCTGTCTCTAATTATATTTAAGACGAGTTCAGGAAAGGTTTCCGAACACTAGCTACCCAATAAAAAATTTTTTTGTTTTGCGAAGCACTAATGGTACATTTTAAAAAGTAAGCACACATTTATGCGCTACGCAATAAGGCATACGGAGATGCAGTATGGTAAGTGAACGAATGCTTAATAAATTGAAAAAAATATATATAAAATTTGAACAGCCACGACATTCCCTTACCACGAAGCAGGTTTGTAAGGGAGCATATTAAGGAATAACGGTAACAAATAATTCAGTGTGCAAAGCTGATCGTTACGTTCACAAATTTTTATATGCGCTGAATAAAGCGCTTTCTGTGTCAAAAATGTATTGCTTCAAAGTGGGAACTCGCCATATAAAATTCATGTCTTCCGTAAGCGATATGGTAAGCGAAACTTTTACGTTTCTCCCTTACAAACCTGCTTCGTTCGAAGCTCCATTTTTTATTGGGTATTTCGTTAGAAAAAGAGGTCGATCAAAAATTATTAGAATTAAGACGAATTATTGAGGAAAAGCTAGAAGATGTAATGAATATCTTTAAAATACATTTGGATGAACTGGCTAAGCAGTGTTTGCAAAACAAGACGAAAATTAATGAGCATAAAAGCGATATAACGAATACCTATGTACCTGCGAACTTATAAAACATGTTGATTCAATAAACAATGACAAAAAAAGGAATACATCATTGAGAAGGGTATTTTGTCTTGAAAATACTGTATTCCCTAAAATATTTACTTGCCTTGTTCAATGAGAAGACTGGTCGCTGTGGCGTTTTTAATGCCACATAGGTATTCTATACCTACTGTCTGGAAGTCTTTTCGGGGGCAGGGAATTATGTACTGGAGAAATTTAAGGTTATTTTGAACAATATTCACTATGTTTTTGGTTTGAGAATTCGGGATCATGGGAATCGTCATACGCTTACCTTTCTTAAGACATCTTTTGAAAATTTTGTTGACATTCATTTCTTAAGCCTATAGTACACGGCATGTAAAAACCCACAAGCGCATGCGACTCTGACGTCACGAGAATGTTAAGCACTTCGGTTACAGTTTTTGAATGATACGCAGTGATCAAATGCAACGAAATTTTGATAGTACACGAAATGTAATTTTGTCCCAAAATTTAAATGTGTCGCATGTGGCCGAAGCTGGCACATTTGCAAAGATATCACATGTATAGTATACATGTAAATGTATACACATGTAAATGGCTACATGAATGTTACTAGTACACGACATGGAGCAAATGTACGCATTTTACATGCGTGTATGGACGAAATATACATGAGTATGTGAATTTCTAGTACACGGCATGTTACCAGTAGTATTATTGACTGCGTTGTCAATTTTATTCTTTGAAAATGTTTTAGCGCTTTTTAACAATTCTTTGCATTACAACTTGTGCAATTATAATTTGCTATTTAAAATAGCAGAAATTGTTTTGTGTATATATGGACATACCAACATTAATGCATTACAATATAATACAATTTATAAAACATAGTTTATTTTCATAGTTAAATCCCATTTTTGATAAACAAAAACCAATAAAAAATTATGCAATAACTAGGAATAATCTATAAAATATTAAACATTTATAACATTTTATAGGTTAATAAAATTGAAAAGAAAACCTACTTTTTTGCTTTTAAATAATCTAATTTAAAATTTAAAAAAACTTCTAGTTTTTATTATTGAGATAATAAGTACAAAACTTAGTGCATATTATCAAAAATGTACATAGAAAAAACAGTTATAATTTAATCTTTTAGAATGCCAATCAACATTTAAATTTGTATGTGCTTATCTACGTTTTTAATTCTACAATTTTGATAATAAAAATTATTGACGGTTTTAAAATAATAATACCTATTTAAGCAATTTTCCATGACATTAAAGGTACATACATATATGAAAGCTTAAGTGGATTTATTATTTTTAAGGAAGAATTTTACTGAAAACAACAGGGTGCTAATTCTGGCAGTCGTGATTGAGCCCTTTCTCGATTCGAAAGCGATTTTATTTCTACTTTTTTCAGTCGATATTGAACGATTCGAAATTATGTTTTCAGCGTTATGAAAACTGAAATAACACTGCAATACTAAAAAAATAATTTCGATTCGCTCGGTATCGACTGAAAGAATTAGTTATGAAATTGTTGTCAAATTAAGAAATTATTCGGTCAATCACGACTGCCAAAATTAGCCCCCAGAATAATTTTGGTATTTGTTCTTTTAAATTGATTGGTTAGGTTCCTTGGGCAGCCATCAAGACGACGGCTCAGTTGGATTTTTAACTTTTCCCTTTGTGATATCGAGCTGTTACTTAATATGCGTCACTGCTATTATAAATGTTCCTTCGTAATTGATTCAAAAGGGTGTTTTTAAAGAACGATAATTACGAGAGGTTTAACTGTCAAAGTCACTGTCATACCACGCTCACTTTTTGACATTAATGATGACTTTGAATAACGCTATCAAATTATCCAAGTTTATCAGCCCAATTATGAATAAAAATTCCCGGAATTTTTTCTTTTTTCCCACTTTTAAAATAGAATTTAAATACCTAGCAAAAATGGGAGAAGGGAAAAAACTCCCAAGGAATTTTTATTTATAATTGGGCTGTATATTGAAAATCAGACATCCGTGTTTAATTGCAAAATTGTGTTTAGCGATTTGACTAATTTTTGACTTTTCGAGAATATGGAGTAAGACCAATCCACCAAATAAACAGTTTCGTGCGGTGGCATCATCGGAGCTTATTTCTTCAAAATTAAAGCCGGAGCTCGCGTTACGTTCAATAGATTGTTACCGTACCATGGTCAATGTTTTGTTTGAAAATATGATGACATTGACTTGGGCAAGATGTGGTTTCAAAAAGATGACGCTATGCGCCAACGCCCGCAGATTGATTTATTGATTTATTAAACCTAATAGTTCTTTCCTTCTCTCACTTTTCCTATTTAAATTCAATTGTCAAAATGGTGATAGTGATAGTGACAAAAATAACTCCAAAAAAATTTTTATTCATAATTGGGATGAAGTCAAAAGTTGTCTCAAGGCACTTATCGGTTTATGCTAATAAACCAGCCTCAAATTCCACCTTTGAGGCCAATATTGTTCGTGGATCGTGTGACATGTGGCTTGGCTAGTAAAATTTGAAGAAGTGGTTTAAAAATCTGAGCAGACAATAGAGAAAGTGACCTATTCAAGCGTTTAATTTGTGCTTGCTGCGATTTAATGCTATAATACCTACATTCCTAAAATTTACCACATGAGTTTGAAATTCTTTACGAACGTTTACGTTAGAATTTGTTGAACAGGCAGTAAATAAAAACAACTTTGTGAAGAAATTTCCAAAATTTCCTGGTAAACAATTCTTAAGAAAATTTTAAATTATTCCCGAATAGAAAATCCCAATATAGGTACCTACCTAAAATTTAAAAACTAACTGCCAGGCCCACAATGTCGACAAGAACATTTCTTTCGCATTTTTATATTGAAAACAATAATAAAAAATTTAAATTTGTTTTTGTTTTCAATATAAAAATACGAAAGAAATGTTCTTGTCGATATTGTGGGCCAGGCATTAAATTACTTATGGTAGTTTTACACGCTATGTATTTAGCAGTGTGCTTGTCAAAAGTCCCACTGCAAAATGCATACATGTCGTGTAAACGAAAAAAAAACTTGCTTCTGCTAAAGTCAGATCGAATTAGCAGTGTAACATTTTTCAATTATTGTGTTCTATTTTGATCTGACAATACATCTGACATCACCTCAAAAATTGACAAATGCGGAATGTTTATAATTTTTTCTTTCACACGTTCGTTTTTGGTTTCATCTTACATAACGTTAAATCATTCATAACATCAAATTATTTACATATTTATATTTTAATTTACTTTTAGTTGTTGTATTTCAGTTCATTCAAAATGTTGTTTTTTAAAGAATAAATACCTATGTGTTAATAAATAATGATATAGGCACATGTGCCGCCACAAACAAATGAATCAGGTGGTTTGTCTGATCAAAATAGAACACGCACTAATTGAAAAATATTACCCTGCTAATTCGATCTGACATTTACAGAAGCAATTTTTTTTTTCTTTTACACGACATGTATGCATTTTGCAGTGGGAAATTTGACAAGTACACTGCTAAATACAATCGTGTAAAACCACCTTTAAGTAGATTCGAATCGTTTTCTTTAATTCATGCAGAAAATGTTGCTCTTACGAAATGTTTTGTTTTTATGACAGAATAAATGTAGTGTTCCATAACAAAAAGCATCAATTCCATATTAATTTTTTTTTTTTTTGCTGGTGTCCTTTAATTGGTCCTATAGCAAACTGTTATTATTTACTTAATTATATGAAAATATTAATGTTTTTAATTTGCCTTAAAAGTAAAACAATTTATTGAAATGTAACTTAAGTTTTTAAAAAAAATTCAACATTTTAATATTTGCCTTGAATTTTTTTTTAGCATTTTAAACACACTGGCAACTCTACAAATTTAAGTCACTCTTCTACAAATTAAGAGTCCGTTTAACTGCTGCCAATTTTGTTGTTGCTTTTACTCCACACCCTTTTTTAATAAGGGGAATTTGTCTTTGCTTTTAACATTATCTTAAGCACAAAGTAAAGTTTAAAGTTGTTGTTGCTATTTTTATGCAAAATTGTGTGTGTGTTGAGTGTTAACAAGTTAGTCATCTTTTTTTTTTAACCGCAATACATATTGTAAAGGTTCCGGCAGAATGTACTTCATTGCATCATGGCTTCCGGTTTCTTTTTTCTTTATGTTCTTTTCTGTCTCAATCATTTCTTAAATTAAACTTACCATTTTAAATGTGTTTTTTGTTGTTGAGGGTTTTTAAAATTTAAAGCTGTTTTTAGTTGAAAAGTAGTTTAAAAATCCTTTTTTAAGAGAATTTATAAACCGGTGTTTTTTGATGAATTTTTTTTTGTTTAAAATAAAAAATGCTGGCGTTTTTTATAATTAAGTCTTTTACGGCCTTTTAAGTGCTCCACACCTTTGTACAAATAAAAACTTGAAATTTTTAATTTTTTCTTTGAATTTTTAGGCAACACTCAAAAAAGTTTGAAGAAAATGCGATTTTTTTTGTTAAACTACTTTTGATAAAAAAAAGCACAATTCAGCTTAAAAAAAATCGCAAATTTTCCGTAAATTGCGGTATTTCTTTTAATTGCAGACAATAATACTAATTGAAAAAAAAAGACAAGCAAAAGGTATGCCAGAAAAAAGAGATAATAGGAAGAAAACCAAAGAGTAAAGAAAGAAATCTCTTTTGAAGAAAAAAAAACTGCTAGGCGACTATTTTTTTTTTTTTGCTAATTTTGTTGGATTTTTAACCGTTTCGTGAATTTTAAGGGAATTTACTTGTTCACTAAGAAAAATTAAAAAAAAAACACTGAATTTTGGCTGCTGTTACTAAAAATGCAGATGATCATTTAAAAAAAAAAATATCAAATTTTTTCTTCATATAAAAAAATGAAAAATATTCCTAAGAAAAACCACGTTTCTCTTTAGTATATAAAAAAGAAAAAAAACAAAATTTAGGAATTAAAAATTTTTCTTCAAACTTTTTATATTTTTTTTTTTAACAATTTGAGTTTTATTTTTTTTATAAAAGGTAAAATTAAAACATAGTTTATTTTTCTTTAAAAACTTGTAAATCAAACTTTTTATATTACAATTTTCTTCTTTTCAGATTTCTTTCTGTATATAATTTTTTACAAAATTTCTTTTTTTAAATTAAACGTGAGAACTCGCTAATATTTCAAGTCCGCCACGGTCAACAACACAATTGCAACTGAGCTGTTTTCTGTACGACTCTTCTATGTTTAGCTGACTTATTTTTTTATGTGTCTTCTTTTCCATCTATTTGCTTCTTCTAGCTATCCTTATGCTTTCGTTTTATTTCGTATTGCCTTTTGTTTAAAATTTATTTTATTCATTGCTGTAGTCGGCTGTGCTTTGCTCTGTTAATTTGTCCCCATTGCTGTTTTGCTGTTGTTGTTTCTGTATGGTTTTCGTGTAAAAACATGTGTTCGAGTCTGTAAATTTCCCCTTTTTGCTCATAACCGTTTCGCGTGTCTGTTAATTTCTTGCTTTTGATTGTAGTTTTCTTTTGTATTTGATACAAAGTAGTACTGTTTTTTGCTGCCATTTTGGCAACAACCACCACCTGGTGGCAAATAAAAGTTACCAGATAGTTATTAACAGAATTAATGTAATGTAGGAGTTAGTGCAGCGTCTATAGGCAACGTATTTTAGGCGCAGGTTTTGAAAATATTAAAACCCACAGCAAATAATTTAAAGTGTTTTAAATATGGCTCACTGGTTACTCTTTATGTAGAAAGGTATTTATTATTATTATTCCTACACTAAATCCCGCGAAGCTTTTTGCTTGTCTGCAGGAGACCAGAGTCTCTGGCGGGAATCGAACCCGCATCCCCGGTACTGATAGACTAGCTCACTGCCAGCAAGCCTACCGGGGCACCCTATGCAGCGAATAATATTATAAAATTATACCTCGTAAAGTCTAAGCTGGTAAGCGATATTAGGCAGGCACTCGATCGACCTATAAATTTTGTCTCACAATATTTCACAGAACAAATTTTAATTAAGCCTGGAACGAAGTCTTAAGCTCGATTCACCCATGCGTTCCGAAAAATATACATATGTATACCTACCTACATATGTCCGGACAAAATTGTCTTATATTGAGTTTGACGTCTTACTTTTGGGAGAGAGAGAGAAATTATTTTGTTCGGCAAGTTTTTTCTGGACAGTTTACTTGCACTAAGCTTGAAGTAGTTATAATTGACGCTTGCGCGTCCGTTTTCAATAAGCTGGAAGGTTGCTGCTAATGTTACTCTAATTCCCCAGAAGTGAAATGGAATCAATTCTGACAATGTTCGACATACTACAATACCTTATCGCTAAGTTATGTTTCCTATGCTAATCCCGTTAACCTCTACGCTTGTCTGCAGGAAAGACACTATTGCCTCTGGCAGGAATCGAACCCGCATCTCCGGCGCTGATAGACTAGCTCACTACCAACTAGCCTACCGGGGCACAACCGTAAGTCCTGTTTCATCTTTAACTGCCACCGATAACATTCAAAATTGTAAAACAGATTATCATAAAATTATCCCTTTACTTTTTTGATATTTCTAATAATTTCATTTGGCAGCACTCCGTAAGCACTGTTTCCTGTTAACACAAAGTCTGCGTTGTTGCTGTTAATATGTTATTGAATGAAAACTACAGCAATAAAAACAATGATAACATGTATACAAAAAACTCCCCTAATTATGTTTAAAAAGCAAAATTACAACAAAAATGAACCTAAAATTTCTCCATATTGTCTGCATTTCTGCACACACAATAGCAGCAACAACAATAAAACCTTGTATGAATTTCATTCTCTGGCGCGCTGTTGTTTACATTCACACAACCAAACAAACAAAAATTCATGTATTGCCAAAAGCCAATAAGAAAATGTGTGAAAAAATGCATGATTTTTAAGAAGAGGGCAATGTACAAAGGGAGTTAAGCACTCGTACAACAAAGAGTTATTTGGTCGTACACTAATAAACTTTGATCAACATGTAACTGTATGTATGTATGTATGTATAGCAATGACAAATCCAACTAAAAAGCACATGACAAAAAGACCACTGACTGATTTCTGTTGTTTGTTTTTTGTAGTTGGTGGGCATAAGAAAAGAAAAACACGAGAAAAGGAAATGAAGAAAAGAGGAAACCAAACAAAGTTTCGCATTTTCTGCATGTGTACAGTATGAGTATGTGTGATTGTGTATTAGTTTGCGTATTTATGCAGATTTAAAATTCATGCTTCACAGAGATGGAAATTATTGTAGTTTTGCTCATTTGGTAAAAATTCTAGGTAGGGTAAAAGCACCAGTAGTCGGCCATTTAACTTTTTTTCCATTCTCAACAGACGCTATCAAGATTGTGAGAGTAGTATTTTGTTGTCAACGATTTATTATTTTTGAACAATTTGTGTAGTTTTAGACTCAATTAACGGTTTTCAGAAGCTTAGCTATAAAAATAGAGTAATTTACGTTTTTTTCAACATGTACCATTTTCCCCAATAGTCGGCACACTCGTATCTAAGTTCGGCACTTTTTGCCCCAATAGTCGGCATAGGATTTTTAAGTAAGAAAAGAATAATATCGTTAAATAATTCAAGAATTTGTTTATTAAAACGTAAGTATTTAAAATTAACATACATCTTGCTATTAGCTGAAAAGACCAACAGCACCGTAATGGTTTCTTTTTCGTTCCCTTTCTGGAAAGAATACACATTCCGATAGCCCTTGGGTGCTATAACTTTACCTGTTTAAGGACACAAACTGGTTAACTGTGGAATGCCGGATGTCTTTAAATGAGATTGCTGAGCATTCAGGGTTAACGCTTATATGGATACCTGGGCACTCAGACTGCCCGGGAAACCAGATAGCAGATGAGCTGGCCAAGGAAGGTGGTCGCATGGATGACACATTCATTGATCAATTCGTTGGAATGGCTCACTGTAAGTCACTGAATTGCGCAAGAGGGATGGACCTGTGAGTCCACCTGCTCCATATCCAGGGCACTATGGCCTGGCTATGATGAACGGAAAACCAAATCTCTACTTAGGTTCAAAAGGAACCAAATCAGGACTGTGGTGTCGGCTATGACTGGATAATGGCCTGTTGGGACTGATGCTAGGAGAATGGGGGTGGAATTCAATGACTACTGCAGAAGTTGTCATGATGAGGAGGAAGAGGAGACTGTGCTTCACTTTCTCTATCAATGCCCTGGGCTACGGGGCATCAGGAAAAAATACCTGGGAGAGCCGATGTTTTTCTGCTTGGAGGATCTATCTAAATCAGAACTAAGATTGCTTCTTCTCTTCATTAGGAAAACGGATTGGCTCAAATCTGCAGTAACGCCATCTGAGTAACTGCTCTTTGGGATGGGCATTGGCGCTGGGTATCACAAAGGGATCGCTGAAGGACCCAAGTGAGCTGTCTCTCAATTGCTGACCATGGAACCTAACCTAACTTTAGGACACAAACTAAAACTAGTTTCATCCCCATTAAATATTCGCGATGTATCAGAAAGTTTTGTTCAGTCAGAAACTTTTTTAGACCTTCGAACCATTTTCTGATGCCCTCTTCGGTTATTACAGCCCTCCCCTTGCTTATTCCTTCCGCTTCAGGAATTGCTAGGCAAGGATGCTGCTTTAATAATCAGCTCTTTCGCGGTCTACCATTTAAAAACGGTGTGGTGCGCTGGTCTTTAACTATTGCCTGAACAGTGTTCAACAAATCCTCGGCTTTTAATGGAAACCCGCATTTCGCCATTTCTTGGCACCACCTTACCAAACGCATTTCTTCGACGTTAGACAGTACCGTTTGTGGACCCATTCCCCTAGGACCTTCAGGAGCTCGGCCATATAATTTGTCCTGTATGGTGGAACGCATAACGACATATTTTTTACTTGCAACACGTATAGAAATTCTACCTTCTCTTATTTCGGAAAGCGCATTTTTAAGGAATCTTTAGAATATTGGTGGAAGGGTCGTTCCATTTTAATTTTATAATGGTCTGAAATGCCAAAGAAATGAATCCTAATTTAATGCCTACCAAAATATTATTTTGTTTGGCTAGATCCCACCATTTATAACCACTGCCGACATCAGAATACATTTTCTCCTATACTCGGCATCATATAAAATACTGAATAAAATGTATGCCGACTATTGGGTAAAGTAAAAAAAAACTCATTTTCTTTGCATTCATTATCAAGAGAGACGAGTAATATATAAAAGAGTAGAATTTGAGCTTAATAAGAGAAAATATAAATTATTCTAAAGTCGGCATCCCTATGCCGACTACTGGAAATCTGTCAAAATTTTGTCCCTAATGTCGGCAGCCTTTAAAATAAGCGAAATATAAATTTTTTTTATAAATTTATTTTCATTGGAGACTATATGAACGTCTATCTTCCTACTAAAAGCATTATGGTAAAAAAATAACTTAATTTAATATGATTCCTTACTTATTCCAACTGTCCTTGACACTAAAAAATTACTTAAATATCTGGCACTACCGCGGGTGTTGAGAGGTTGTCACTGAACGACAAGCCAAATCGATCGAAATACTCATCCCAGCCAATACAAACTTTACATAAAGAGAATTAAGTATATTTTCTATTAAAAAAACGTGTTACTTATTTATATATTTGCCGCTATTCTTATTTATTTAACTTTTATAAAAAATTGGCCGACTACTGGTGCATGCCGAACTTAGGGGACTTTACCCTACCTATGTAGGTATATTTTAAGCATTTATTTGGTATTCAAATACCTATGTAAATGTTTAAAAGCATTTCCTATTTTTTTTTCCAAAAAAAAGTTATTTTTGCTTAAATTATTAATAAGGTTTTAATATTTATTTAGGTAGGAATAAGTTATAGGTACATACCTACTTTTGTTATGATTGGCTCCCTCTAGAACGAAAAATTTCTAATTCGAGCATAGGTAGGTGCTTACCTACCTATTATTTTTTATTATGATAATTTACCTATATTAAATAATAAATTATTTTATTCTAGAAACTAATACCTACATATGTTCAAATTTAAATAAAAATAAACCCAGCTAGCATTTTCAATCGTCTAGGAGTCTACTGGGAATCTCATGAAGTGTTTTTGATCGTCGACGAGCTTATTTTTTAATTTTAGACGATTCCTCGCACGGGAGAAACTGTTATACGTGCTGATTCGTATGAGAGGGGAATCGTTTATGATGAACATATGTGGAGATTATCTAACGATTCTTTCAAAAAGCATGCCAAGAGTCGTATGAGACTCATGTAGGGATTATTTTACAACTCGTGAAATGCTCAGCCGTATAACTGAGCTACCTAAATAAGGTCATCAAGCATCTTTTTTATTTCAAAACATCTAATTTCCATACAATTTATACCTATGAAAGAAACTTTAAGGTCGCGAAATCAGCAGCATCTTAGGTCGGGTTGTTTTGTTGAAATTGTATTGACAATAGAATTTTAATATTTCAAAAACGCGTTTATTTAGGTAGCTCAGTAATTGTTATAGGGACTTACAGAAAAAGTATAAAAAAGTTATAAAAAAAACATTAGATGTTTTTGTTTTTGTTACTCGTCAAATAATCATCAGAAGATTTTTTAGGAGTTGTATATTAAACAGAATCCTCTAACAAACAGCCTATGCTAGCTGGGAATGTTTGTTGCTTATATACAAATAAAAAAAAAACAATCAATTAATAATAGGTATACCTATTCAGCTATTCAGTAATATTTTTAACTGACTGTTCGCCGATATCGAACGTTAACGTTAACGTTCGATATCGGCGAACGGGCAGTAAAACTATTTCTTTATATCATTAACTAGTTGAATAACAAAATCATTTGAATATTATAGGTATCTAAATTTTGATTAATAATCACAAAAGATAGCTGTGTAAATTTTTAAAAATGTTACCTTAAGATTCCGTGATGCCGTTAACCGGTCCTGGAGGGATAGAACGGATTGCAGGGTGTCGAGGGCCTTATGGCCCGGATTGGACGCAGGGGCACCCAGGGTTCTATTAGGACTGGATAGGAGTAGTCTCAGGACCCTTATAGGGTTCCTGACGAGGCATTGTTATGTTAGGGCGTTAATGGGTAAATGGGACATTGCGATACCGGACTTCTGCAGGCTGTGCGGGGATGCTGAGGAGCTAGAGACGGCTGAGCATGTACTGTGCCAATGTCCTATGATGCAGGGCCCCAGGCAGAAATGGCTAGGGGCTAGGGCTGGATGTAATCCAACCGATCTACTGGGGTTTGTCAGGGAAATAGGACTGCTGTTTCTGTTGGGGGGCCATAGGGGAGATTTGTCCTACGTAGTATTTCTATTTTCTACTTTTCTTCTTTACTTCTCTTTTTTCTGTTTTTCTCCTGTACTGAAGGGATTCACAATGGACCTCATTGGTCTCCGAGTGGATGTGCGCCCTTGGGCGCATAACCCTTCTTAACCTAACCTAACCTACCTAAAAAGCATTTAGTTAAGTTAAACAAAAATCTACATAGCTGAATTGAAATTAAAAAAAAAGCTAACTTAATAGGTATTTACCCCTTTCGAGCCATAACCGCAAAAAAATCTTAAGCGACAACATTTTAAATTTTCTTTTTTTTTAATAAATGAATTTATTGGCAAAATTTGCATCATCTCCTAAAATCTCATGGTCATAGAAGGTACCGTTAAGATTTTATAGCAAAAACAATTTTAGTATAAGCGCCAATTTTCATACAAAATTTTTTTGAAATATAATAAAAAAAAAAACCTTCTCCTGTAAAATTTTGTTTTTGTCGCTTGAGCTTTTTTCGGGGTTATGGCTCGCTTTATTTATAAATAATAAAACAGGTTTATAAAAGGTTAATGAAACGAATTTTCTGTGCAAATGTCGTTAAAATGTAACCCTTTAAATAATAAAATATTTATAAAAAAAGATTTAAAGTTTTATGATACATTCAGCAAGCTGAATAATCGCTAACATATAAAATCCATTGCTATTTTCAACAGTATTTTTTCGAGAGTGTATTCCGCCACCTCAACCGAAATTTGAGACCCAAAAATTGTTTAAACTTAGTAAACATAGCTGCCAGACAAAATTGGTCGAAAATCGTCAAATTTTGTGGGAAAAAATCGTAAAAATCTTCAAATTAGTCAATTTCGTCACAAAAATCATCATTGTAAAAAACCATTAACTTTTAATAAGTTTTGAATATTATTTGTTATTTTTAGTTTGCGTTGCTAATGAAATTTTAAAATATTCTGCCTGTTTTTGAAATAAAATAAAAATTTTCGCTTAGAAACAATAAAAAATATGTTTATCAAAATGTACAAAAATGTGGAATAAAGTACTCTTTTGCTTGGCTTGTAGTACCATCTCTTTTTTTCAATTTTCCATCACTGGTATATACTATATCTACATTTTTGAAACTGTGAGATACATTTTTTCATCATTTTTCGATATGAATCCCTTTCTGGTGCAGATATGAAAATCTTTTTGCGGACCACCCTAATAGAACACAGAATCATGTACCACCTCTCAAACCACTTGACTAAATTCATTTCTAATATTTTTATTATTCATAAAGAGCGTGAGTGTGAGAGCAAGAAAAAAAAATAGCAAAACAATTAAAATCAATCTTTCAAAAAACGTTAGAACTTTTTTACAATTTCATTGATAAAATTCTCTTTTGAAATTGACAGGTGTGAGGGCTTGTAACCATGAGGGTGTGAGTGATTGTGTGAGCTTTTCAATAAGTTATCATAAATAATTAATTTAAATGTTATCAATTGAAAAAATTTAGCATTTATGTGATACTAGGGATGGGCAATAAATATCGATATATCAAAATATCGATATTTAAAAAATTATAATCGATATATATCGCCGATAATAAAAATACCCATATATCGATACATCGATATTTATCTACGACTATCGAATTCGATATTTTTAAGATCTCTTTATAATAAAATTCAACATTTTAACCGTTGCTCAATAGTGTTGTTTTTTAAGAATTGCATCATATGTTTTTTAACTAATATTAAGAAAATAACGGCGCTTTTCCGTTGTACATTTTCATAGATTACACAGTTCAGTTTTGTCTCGTTTTTTAAGAGATGACAGCAAAAAAATAATCGCGGAAAAAATATTCGGAAAAGGATTCTAGAATTATGTAAAGAATCGCCTTAATTATGGCGAATTAGCAGCAATAGACTCATGGAAGTTGGAATGTTAATAATAAAAAAAATATTTTGTTTTGGTCGCTTTTTGGGCCGCGAGTGGGTTTGTGTATAAAAAAAAATAATACCTAATTCACTTGATTAAACGTTCAATTCACTTGATTAAAATTTTAATTAAAACTTATTTTATTTTTGATTAATGCAAAAATTTGTCTGTGTTTATTTAGGGGCATATTTCATTTTATTTATAGGGCTATTTTTCATTATTATTGGGTGATATTTCATTAAAAAAAAGTATGGTTTCGTTGCATAATGAAAAATAGCCCTAAATTTTGGGCAAATTTTCATTTGCTTTTTGAGGCCAAATTTCGCAGCACCTTAAAATTATACTTCGTGATAGACTATTTGCTTCGAAACAAATTTTAATTTTGAAATCTGGGGGCCAATTTTGGCAGTGATGATTGAATACTTTTTCGATTCGATAGCAATTTTATTTTTAATTCTTTCAGTCGATACTGCACGAGTCGAAATTATTTTTTCAGTGTTGTGAAAACCTTAATAAATGCTTTACAGCACTGAAAAGATAATTGCGGTTCGTTCAGTATCGAATGAAAGAATTAGAAATTAAACGAACTTTCGAATCGAATAAGTATTCGATCGCGACTGCCAGAATTAGCCCCCTGCACAATTCCCGAGTTTTTATGATTTTTTCCTACAAAAACTAAAAAAAAAAAATACAGTAGCTCCACAAAAAAAATCTAACGGCGTCAAATCGCATGATATTGGTGGCCAATTGACGTCGCCTAAAAGTGAAATCAAGCGTTCTGGAAACTTTCCATGCAATACTGATAATACCGGTCGTGTTGTGTGGCTCTTGGCACCGTCTTATTGAAACGACATATCGTCCAGTTCATAATCTTTAATTGCAAGCCAAAAAAATCGGTTATTGTACGGCCATAGCAAAATTGACGGTAAGGGTTCTTCGCAATTGACGGTAATGGTTCTTCCGATATTTTCGGCAATGTGCACATTGCGATGATGCACAGACCAGAACACATCTGCAACGCTTCCAGTCTCTTCAAATTTCTATATAATCTTACCAATACCCTGCACTGTAGTTCGATTAAGACGACCATAGCTACCCAACAGTAATGTTATACGTAGGGAAAAATCCCTATTCGTAGGGATTTTCTTCTAAAAAAATGGCAGTAGGGAAAAAAGGACAGATATTTTAAAATCATTAAAGTGTAGGGACTTTTCAAAAGTGTGGCAAAATTGTATATATAAACTGTGTAATAAAACTGTTGATACGGCAACATTACAAATTGTTAAATTTAATTAAGTGATCGCTTGCCCCCATTTCAACTTTGATTTTAAGGGAAATTTGTGAAACTGTCTTTAAAAAGAATTTAATTTTTCAGAGCAATAAACTGATAAACTGATGGTGACTTTACTCAAAAACTTTTGGAGTAAAGTCACCAAAATGAAAAATTTGAATGAAAATTTAATTTTCCCACTTTATTCGAAATTAGCTATTTTAGATTTATGACTGCCACACTCCAATACAGATAGCGAAATGTTTTTTGTATCAGATTCTAAATTACATCATGCAATTATCTACTTACAAATAAAGTTTAGTAAATTAATAAAAATTGTTAAAAATAAAGGTAAAGATTGATATTTTTTTAAATATTTGTTAGGTCTGAACATGCCTTTAGTCATAAAATTGTATCTTCAATTTGCATTTCCCGCTCTTTTTGACAAGACGAATGAATGTACCTTCCAGTGCACCGAAATTCATTTAAAAAAATGGTATCCTTAAACCTGTACGATTGTTAGGAAATCACAAGTCAAAACAATTAATTTTTGATGTATCCGAATAAAATCCAAAGGTACAAAATACTACATACATATTTTTCTTGGTTGGCTTTTTTCAACCAATAAACTAAAGTGAATATCACTTGTTTTTTGCGTTTTTTTATTTGTGTTTATTTATTTCTTAGTTTAAAAAAAGAACTGATTAAATGGTATGTATGCATATATAACAACTTTAAATAAAATGTACCTATATACAATTTTCGAGCGCATTTGAGCGCGAAATAGGGATTTTTTTCGGGCTGCATTTCAAAAAAGTCTATAACATCACTGCTACCCAGTAATGCTTGAAAAGTTTTAACATTTGAACCACCGCTTTTGTACACTAATAGAAAAGGCGTCATAAAGTTGATGCATTTTGACATCAGTACTATGAAAAGTATATTCGTTTTTAACTCCATGACACTTTACATCACTGTGATGTTAGCCTTAACATCACTTGGCCAAATTGTAATCATTGTGAAAAATTTAAATTATGTCATCAATGGGATTACACATTGGCATCACAGAAATTACGAATCGGAGTCGGTTTTATAAAGCATGTCATCAGTGCGATGACAAACTGTCATCAAATTGAGTTATTGTAATTGACCTTAAGTCAAATTGAGAGAATATCATTATTTACTTACCCGCTACACATGTTTGTTGCACTTTGTTTACAGAAGAACTCTAAATTATAAGACACCAGCAGCATGCTCGATATGTTTTTTGTAATAATTCTACTTTTAAAATTTGATGTACTAAAATAAATAATTAAAAAATAGAATATGGGAATTTTTGCTTTTAATTTTCTTTTTAAACATGAAAATATCACATGATATATTATGTCGTCGCACGGATGACAGCTTATCATTGCACTGATGATAGTTTGTCATCAGACTGATGACATTATACATTGTGTCATCGCACTGATGAGTTTGTCATTGCACTGATGACAGTTTGTCATTGCACTGATGACAGTTTTTCATTGCACTGATGACAGGTTGTCATTACACTGATGGCATGGTATATTATGTCATCGCACTGATGACAGTTTGTCATCGCACTGATGACAGATTGTCATCGCACTGATGACAGTTTGTCTGTATTGATGTCAAAATACATCAGCGTGATGACGCTTTTTCTATCAGTATACACAAAATGTGGCGTCGAATTGATGTCACTGTAGTCATAGCATAGATGACGCATAAAATATGACAAAATTTTAGGATGACTTTCGTCATTGGATTGATGTCACCTTTTACCACATTGATGCCATTTGTAATAACGTTGATGTCACAGTTCTCATGTTAGAGCATCATCAATTGAGAACAGTCGTAAATGTCGAACCTTTTACTAAATAAATGACACTTCAGATTAAAGATATTTAATAGCTGACAGTCTTGCCAGACCGACGGTTTTGAAACCACTAAATGGATAACCATTTTTTTCCTAACGTTCTTCTGCTGGCATTCGAAATTTCAATTGTAAAATCCTTACAAAAATAATAAATTTGTTTAACAAATTAAGTTTAATGATGCTTAAAATTGCTAGTTTTATCCTAATTGTTCTATAACTCTTGGAGTAGGGGCATATCAATATTTTCCACTAATACCTATACAAAATGTGTGCCTACCTTGGAATTTCAAGACCTTTAGGACATACAAGCGCTTAGAAAAGAATATCTTAAAATAGAATTTGCGTCATTCCTTTGTTGTTAACGTCTTCTTCCTATTGCAGTGATTGTGATTTTCACTTTCACCTTTAATTTATTATTTATACCCTTCATTTTGTTTCATTTGCTTTGCTTAACTAAAAAACGTTTAAAATGTAATTGTATGTATGTATTTTTAATACCTACACCCTCTTACGTTTAATGGCGGCATACAAAGTGAAACATGTCCGGGTTAATCCAATAATAAAGGTAAACGTTGGTCACACAACTACTTAGTGGATTTATTTCCAGAAGAATTATTTGTTACGAGTAAATGTCTTACCCATAATGGAACTCTTCAAGTATTCACTCATGCTCTCGGCAACTAAATATCAAATATGCACTCATATTACTGTTATGGCAATGCGAGAGGGAGGTAAGAAGTGCAAGAAATCCCATGGGTATAAAGCACTTTTACCGCATTGTCATATATCGGGTGACAACTAAAGCAATTTTACAGTTACATACATGAATGCTCACAATTATACATGCATACCTACATACATGCCAAAATATAAACACTCAGAGCCACACACTCTCATTGGAACAACGACATGAAAACTTGGGAAAATTTGTCGCAACATGTCGCATTTTGTTAGCCGCATTTCTTCTTTAGACACTTTTTTTATTGTTCTTCATTTGTTGCTGTTGACGTTTTTTTTTTGTATTTGCTGTTGTCGTTGTTGCTGTTGTCATTGCATTTGCCTATAAATGGCAAATTCATTGTCAACATTGACTGTCTAACTATCCAATCAATGTTACAACACGCATCCCAAAAAACACATACTGAACGGCACTTAATAGCGCCGCACTCGATCCAATGACACAGCATTTAGTAAATTATGTTAACAATATTTTCCAGCGCAGCAAATAAACAAATAAAACATTTTTTCCCTATCAAAGACAATGACAAAATACGAGAATATACAGAAGTTATAAATCGGGGGACATTAAGAGGGTGCCAAAATATGGAATAATTTTACTTTCTGATTTCAAAAACTGGATTGTACTCAGGCATTTTTTTTTTGCTTAGGGACCAGGAAGGAATGACTTTTTCAAGTAATATGTGTAGAAAGGGTTTATACCAGGGAATGAAAATAATAGTTATTTTGAAATTTTAAAGCAAAAAAGCATATAGAAGTAAATGCCGGCAAAGTGATTCAAGTATACCATATTGATCCTTATGAACTTTTCTATGATAAAATACAATGATTTTTAAAGTTTGGTTTTTTATTTTTTCGATCAAAAATTAGTTATTTTTTGATTTATATTTTTTGGACAAAAGTAACAGTTATGTTTTGGTTTTAATTTTTTTGAACAAAAATAACTTATATTTTTATTTTAATTTTTTTGAATAAAAATAACAGTTATTTTCTTATTTTTATTTTTTGGATCCAAAATAACAGTTTTTTTTTTATTTTTATTTATTTGAACGAAAATAACAATAACAAAAATAAAAAATCAAAAGATTTTTATTTTTTCCAGCAAAAATAACAGTTATTTTTTTATATTAATTTTTTTTAACAAAAATAACAATTATTTTTTTATTTTATTTTTTTTGAACAAAAAAAAAACAGTTATTTTTTGGATCCAAAATAACAGTTATTTTTTGATTTTATTTTTTTTAAATAAAAATAACAATTATTTTTTGATTTTAATTTTTTTGAACAAAAATAACAGTAATTTTTTTATTTTTATTTTTTGGATCCAAAATAACAGTTATTTTTTGATTTTTATTTATTTGAACAAAAATAACAATTATTTTTTGATTTTGATTTTTTCGAGCAAAAATAACCGTTATTTTTTTATATTAATTTTTTTGAACAAAAATAACAATTATTTGTTTATTTTATTTTTTTTGAACAAAAAAAAAACAGTTATTTTTTGGATCCAAAAAAACAGTTATTTTTTGGATCCAAAATAACAGTTATTTTTTGATTTTATTTTTTTTAAATAATAATAACAATTATTTTTTGATTTTAATTTTTTTGAACAAAAATAACAGTAATTTTTTTATTTTTATTTTTTGGATGACTAAATCTTTTGTGTTTGGCACTGGCAGGACATTAAGCAAATATTAGGATAAGATTTGATTAATTATTGTTAGTTCATATTTAATATATGAAGATTCAATAAATAAATAATGAAAAAAAAAAAAAAAAAAATTTTTTGGATCCAAAATAACAGTTATTTTTTGATTTTTATTTATTTGAACGAAAATAACAATTATTTTTTGATTTTGATTTTTTCGAGCAAAAATAACCGTTATTTTTTTATATTAATTTTTTTGAACAAAAATAACAATTATTTTTTTATTTTATTTTTTTTGAACAAAAAAAAAACAGTTATTTTTTGGATCCAAAATAACAGTTATTTTTTGATTTTATTTTTTTTAAATAATAATAACAATTATTTTTTGATTTTAATTTTTTTAAACAAAAATAACAGTAATTTTTTTATTTTTATTTTTTGGATCCAAAATAACAGTTATTTTTTGATTTTTATTTATTTGAACGAAAATAACAATTATTTTTTGATTTTGATTTTTTCGAGCAAAAATAACCGTTATTTTTTTATATAAATTTTTTTGAACAAAAATAACAATTATTTGTTTATTTTATTTTTTTTGAACAAAAAAAAAAACAGTTATTTTTTGGATCCAAAATAACAGTTATTTTTTGATTTTAATTTTTTTGAACAAAAATAACAATTATTTTTTGATTTTAATTTTTTGAACAAAAATAACAGTAATTTTTTTATATTTATTTTTTGGATCCAAAATAACAGTTACTTTTAGATTTTTATTTATTTGAACGAAAATAACAATTATTGTTTGATTTTGATTTTTTAGAGCAAAATTAAAAGTTATTCTTAAAAGAAATGTAAGCGTTATAATTATTGAGTTGACTTTAAATATTTATTTAAATGTGTGATCATCATTGGCATTTCCTATGACTCAGTCATTGCTTATTTGTTTTGAATTTCTAAAATGATAGTCAAGTTAACATTTTTGGTATGTACATTTTAGAATTAAATCATAGTTATTAATTTTGGCATTTTTACTTTAATTTAAGAAAATTTTTTCATTTTAAAGTTTTTTTTCGTTTAAGTAATTTTTGATAGATTTTTGCGATTTAATACAAATTTGGTTCTTTTTCATTTTAGCGTTTTCCCAATTTTTTTTAGCAGTTTTTTGCACTTTAACGATTTTTTATTAGGGTTTATTTAGATTTAAGAGATTTTTAATTTTACCGTATGTTTGCCCTTTCATATATTATTCTGATGTGATAGTGATTTTTTTGTTTTGACAAAAATTATGTTAGCGATTTTTCCAAGTTTACTAAATTTATTCTAATAAAAATGATTTTTCTAAGATTTGTCTTTTTGTTAATTTATATTAAATTTTAGCGAGATTCTTTTTTATCTTTCTCAACGCTTTTTAATAAAGTTTTTTGAATTTTTTAGAAGATTTTATTATTGATTTTGGTTTTAACAAGCAAAAAAATTTATTCAATCTATTTTCTAATTTTTGCTCTAATCACCCTTATCGGGGTTGGCGAATTTAACTGCCTGTTTGTACAACGCGAGCGCAAAAGTGACTCGCTTAATTTACATTTAAACCAAAAATAAAATTTCAAAAGTTAAAGGAAATAAGTTCACGTTCTCCTTAATCTATTACCATATTACCAGTCGTAGGCGCATTTTAAATTCGCCAACCCCGATAAGGGTGATTATCTTAAACCTTGTCGATTTTATTTTATTTGATAAATTCTGAAAAGTTGATTTTTCCAAGAATTAAAATATTTTTTATTTTTTTATTATAGTGATATTTTTATTTTTGCGATTTTAACAGAAATCTTTTTAACATTTTTTTTCTTCATTTAAGCGTATTTGCCGTTTTAGTGATCTTAATGACTTCTTTAGATTTTTTTAGCTTTATCTATTTGACGATACGTTTTGTTCTTTTTTCCTAATTTAGCGGTTTTAAGATTAAAAGTTTTTTAAATTTTTCACCATTTTTTCGACTTTTTTTCTTAAAATTTTAGTGATTACAGTTTTTGTCCTATTTAAGCGTTTTCAGCAAATGTAATAGATTATTATATATTTAGAAAAACCATTTAAGCGTTTTTTTGATTTAAGCAATTTGCTTAGATTTTTTTTTAAATTTTCTTTTACAAATATTTAATGCTAGCGATTTTCTGATTCTATAAAATTTGTACTTATTTTATTTTGGTTTGTTTGTTTTTAAATGAACATTCTGTTTTTTTAGTCTTGTGTCTTAAAGCGAGCTTTATTCAAAAAGTCTACCTAAGAAAAACTGCGCTTCCCTAATGTACACATGCAGAACAACATAAGCCAAGTTTGTGCATGCTTATGCAAGTGTTTGTACATACAATGCAAAATGAGAAAACGCTTTCCAGATTTTAAAGAACTATAAGCCAAAGTGACGACCATGGCAATAACGGCAATGCGCCAATTTTTATTTACTTGTTAACCAAAAGCAGGTATGGGAAAACTTAATTATGTATGAAGGGGTCTGTGCACGGTCAAGCACTAGTAAAGTACTAGTAGTACTAGTAAAATTTTGTTTGTATGTGTAACACCGACGATGCTGGATGGAAGATCAAAAAATTTTGATATGACGGCGAATATTACGTCCAGCACACTTATACGAGTGAAATCGCCTGCATGACAAGCATTTTGAACGTGTACAGACCCCTTTAAATAAAATCCTTTCAAATTCATAATGGGGTCGGTCTGTACAGGGTCAAGCATTTCTCATCAAGCGATGTGGAAGTATTAGGGAAAATGTGGTTGTATGTGTGACATGGAAGATCAAACAATTTTGATATGACGGCGAATATTACGTCCAGCCCACGTACACGAGTGAATTCGCCGGCATGACAAGCATTTTGACCGTGTACAGACCCTTTAAGAAATTCCTAATATTGTGGATAGTAACTTTCTTATAAGGAAAAGTGGTTTTTATTTCAAAAATTTTTATTTATAAAAACATAGTCTACGTTCACACTACGAAAGTTTTCTTTCAGAAAGACTGAGTTTATTGGTGAGAGGAGGAGGAAGAGAATATGCTTTTATTCTCACCCCTTTCACCAATAGACTCAGAATTTTTGAAAGAAAAGTTTCATAGTATAAACTCAGACTTAGTATACCTTCTTCAGAACTAGTTGTGAAGGGTTTAAAGAGGTAATTTTTGTATAAAAAGGTACTTCTTGCACAAAATGGTAGTTTAAAAAAGTGGTTTTGTTATGAAAGAGAAATTTGCATAAAATGGTTTTTGTGCAATTGGCACTAGTTGTGGAGGGTGTAATTGTTGTTAAAAATAAGTGCTTTTGTTATGAAAGAGACATTTGCAGAGGGTTTAAAGAGGTAGTTTTTGTATAAAAAGTTACAAAAAAGGTAATGATATTCGATAAAAAGTAATTTTGCATGAAAAGTACTGTTTGTGTATAAAGGTACCAATGCTTTAAGTATAAAGAAAAACATTTTATTTTTTAAAGTACTTTTGGTACACAATGTATTTTTATAAATCTGTATGTATTTATGTATTTCTTGTACTTAAGTGTACTTATTGTACTTTAAGGTATTTTAATGAGAAACGGGTCTTCTGAACATTTTTTCATGGAAAATAAAATTTGACAATGAAAGGTACTTTTATATAACGCACTGTTTATATAAAATTTTACTTTTTAGCTACTAAGGTACTTATTTGTATATTTTTTTTAAAAGTTATGTCTGTATTAAAAATTCATTTGGAACAATAGCGTTTAATTTTTATAGACAAATAAGTTTTGTTTAAACATGAATGGCCACTGCCCTCATAAAAATATACTTTTTTATAAAAGGGTACATTTTGTATAAAGAATTTTGAAGCACTTTAACTATATTCGGATGTGCCGAATCTTTGGTACCCTTTACAGACAATAAGAATATTTTCGGAGCGGGATATATGGTAAATTATGGACCGATCTTCACGAAATTCGGCAATGTGATTTCTTGTCCTATAAAACTATGCCTGACCAAATTTCATTATTATATTGTTTATATGGGGCCCATGATAAACTATGGACCGATTTTCAAGAAATTTGATGTGATTTCTGTCCATATATTTTATTTAGGATGTTTTTTGCTTAAGCCTAGTACTCTGTTCCAATTTGTGAAAAATGTTCAGCAACATCTATTATTTCGCACGAAAAATTTGACATGTATCAATGTTACCTATCTCGCGAGTCTGCACAATATGACGTTTTTAATCTTTCAATGTATGTGACATTGTTTTGCGTATGTAAACAAAACCCACATGTATTTTGCTAAAAAGTATTTTTTTAAATAAAAAATTAAATAAAAATGAAAGTAAATATGGATGAAAAACTATTACCAGTTGTATTATTTACGTTTTTCCGTTCTAATTTAATATTTAGATTAAACTTTAATCACTTGATTAAAATTCCACGTGAAATAAGTGCAGCTTATATTCAGCCCAATTATTAATAAAAATTCCCCGAGAGTTTTTTTACTTGTCCCATTTTTCCTATTTAAATTCAATTGTAAAATTGGGAGAAGGGAAAAAACTCCCGGGGAATTTTTATCCATAATTGGGCTGATTATTTTGCAGTTGTAAAAAAATGTTGCCAGAAACATTTCGTAACTTTTTCACAAATTAAACAGAGTACAACTCTATCAACAAAATTCAATAAAAATTCCGCACAAATTTTTTTCATATGAGTTTTGACAACATTACACGTGAAGTGTTAAACAGAGTACCAGGCTTTAGAGACCAGGCATGACTTCAAAATTTGCCAGTCAAATGTGTGGAAAGGGCTGCTGATCCTTTATCATAAAATAAAAAATCTCAAAGTCATGACTTTTCCTTCAAACAAAAAATTAAAAGATTCAGTCATTGTTTATTTGTTTAAGTTTTATACACTTTCTAAAATGAAAGTCAAGTTTGGTATGTATATTTTAGATTTAAATTGTAATTTTTAATTTTGCCATTTTTACTTTAATTTAAGCAATTTCTTTTTCATTTTAAAGTTTTTTTCGTTTATAAGACCACTTTCAGGCTCGGAAAGTTAGTTGTGCAAGTGATTTCTTGTTCTCTAAAACTATGAATGGCCAAATTTTACTATTCGCTACGGTTTTACGAATACTAAATTATTAGTTTATATGGGCCTATGATAAATTATGGACCGATTTTCAAGAAATTTGAGTGTGATTTGTAGCCATATAGAACGAATTTGTGCATCTTAAAGCAATATGTGCATTCCACCACTATTTATGTTTGGTGTTGTAACAAAATTATCCCTTTTTACTGGTGGTTGCTCCACAATTTGATCATAGCTCTTATCGTACTAAATTCTTGATTTTATTGGTGAGATGTACCCCTCCCAAATTTTCTCACCTTTCTAACCAATAAACTCAAGAACTGCTGCAACAAAAATTGCAAGTCTGAACCATGGATACGGATAACTAGAAAGAATTTGACACCAATTATTTTCTTTTGAGGGAAGATGGTCAGACGGACATGGCTAACTCGACTTAAAATTACTCAAGGGCCTAGAATATATATTTATATATACTTCATGGGGTCTTAGATGAATATTAAAAAAGTTTCACACGGACTGTGTGTGTGAAACGGCAGTAAAGTACTTACGGAATTAAAATTTTGACACTGTTGAGGTGAAAAAAATTCCCTATCTCTGAGGGCTAGTATAAATTTTGACATTAGCGAAATTTTTGGCAATTTTAATTCACCATAGAACTTTGCTACCGTTTCACACACACCCGGAATCAGTGTTGCCAGAATTTTTACAGGCAAAATCATCAAAATTGGATGGATTTTTTTAATAAATAATCTTCAAAATCTGCATTTCGTTTTAAAAAATCTTCAAAACACTTTTAAATTATTTTCTTGCACTTTATTAAAAAATATTAAGATATAACAATAAGTTCCAACAGAATAAAAATATGGTTGCAATATTTTAATCAAATTGAGTAACGCAAACGAAATTTTCGTGGTCGTTATAGATTTGATTTGTGAACTGGCTTAGATTAGTTTAGTGTGCGATATGTTTATATTTTTTATGCATATGGATATGTATGTTTATCAGTTGCAATCGATTTAAACAAATCTGGTGATATCAAGTGTCAAAACGGTGTAACTTTTAAAACTTCAAATAATCTTTTGTGAGCAATATACCGACTAAGGATTAATTTTCCAAACCATTTTGGACTTTTGTTTTATTTAGATTCACCTGACTATATATTCTCTTGGCCGATGAATGTGGCAAAATCTGTATTTTCTGACCAAATTAAGTTGGAGTAGGAAAACCATAATCGGAACCAGCACGTCTTATTTCAGATTTTTTTCCAAAAACATATTGAAGTTGTTTCTTTCTTCCTTATCTAAGGTATTTTTAAACTTGAACCAATTTAGTTCTCGAAACTCAGAATCCAGATCATGTTTTTCATTTTCTTTAAACAAATTTGAAAAATATTTCGCAATATTGAATTATAGTGACAATTTTTTATTTAATATGGATATAAAGATTGTGGATCTCAGTCGCTTCGCTTTTAAACATTGTATTTATATTATTAATTATACCTGGAATGTAGTTAAAAAAGATAAATACATTTTATTTGAAGTGTTTAGATAATTTTATTATTATTTTAAAAAATCTGCATTTTTCAGTCAAAAATCTTCAAATCTGCATTTTTGTTTTTTAGGGGCATAAAATCTGAAAAATGCAGATAAATCTGCACTTCTGGCAACAATGCCCGGAATGGCAAACTTAGTAGGTATACCCTCATTCATCTCTAGTGGTGGAGGATATACATACTTTTTCTAGGTATATGGAAGTATTTTCGTATAAAATGTATTTATTATATAAAAAGGAATTATTTAGAAAAAGGCACTTGAATAAATAAATTTTGCATAAAAAAAGATTTTTATTTAGAATACATTTTTTTTCGCAAAACATGTTATTTCTATACCTAGAAAAAAAATATCAAAACTTTTGTAAACTCTGGTGCCATGGGTTATACACCCATTCTCTTTTATCCCAACCACAAATATCAAGAATATTCATATGTATCGTTTTCTTTAAACACGACTTTGTACTGCCGCGATTGCAACAATTTTTTGTTTGTTTTTTTTTTTCTTTTAGCAGTAACGGTCAGAGATGGTTATGTGTCATAATGTCAAAGAGAGAACAAAGTGTAGTGGACATGTGTCACGCGTGACATTAAAAACAAAATCTCGCACACACATGCATGATAAGTGTTTATTGTAAATGTATTACAACTATAACATCCGTTCAATAAACGCCACACTTATTTTTTTTTTATTTATTTCATTTCTTTAAAGTTTTTAAAATGTATAATAAATATAGGGTGTTTTTTTTTAGCTACATGAGAACTTCAAATGATTATACAATACAGAAATATTGTTGGAATTACATTTTTTTTATTATAATCTGGTAATAATTTTAGGCCATTTATTTTTTTAATGGTTTCCGGCTTACATATTTCTGCTTATATATGCTTAAGATGGCTTAAGCAACTGTGCGAATACATGTAAATCATATGTGTCAAGCCATATTATACTTAAGGAAGCTCTTTGTTAAGTTTAATGAATCTGTCACTTGCATAAGCAAAGTGCGAAACTGATCGCACTTTCCGTACTGAATCAAATGTTTTTGATTTAGTTTTTGTGTTTTTTTCAATGCATTTGAAAGGCTTTTTGTTAATTTTTGACCGTAGGGTAAGCAACCCAATGCATATTATAGTTGGGCCTTTACATGGTCCATTCGATCAGTCTAATTTTTGGACTACATCTTTCAATAAATCTGGCTGTATGGGGTCAATGGCTCCCAATACTTCAAGAGTTGCTGGTTCGTAAGTGTAAACCAATAACTTAACAAAGACCCATAGAAAGTAATCCAGAGATATTAAATTGCACGGACGTCGGGCCAGTGAACAGAAACACTTCTGGAAATAAAGTTGTCACCAAATTGATTTTCCAATAAATTGAAAGTTAAGCGCGCTCTATGGCAAGTTGCACCATCTTGTTGGAACCAAATGTCGTTGAAGTTTAGCTGATTAATTTTTGGAAACAAAACTTCAGTCAGCATGGCTCGATACAGTGATGTCAGATGTAGGGAAAATTCCCTACTTGTAAGGATTTTTTCTCCAAAAATCAGACTGTAGGGAAAAAATACAGAATTTTTATTTACGTAAAAATGTAATTTTTCCTTTTAATGTAAATTCAAACACATATAATCGAACTAACTTCTGAAAAAACCTTTGTGGTATGAAAGCAAATCGCTTCAATAATTACAATATGGCTACTTTGTTATTAAATAATTGTTTTTGAGTATCAAGTACCCAAGTACTCAATACTTTTACAACTCTTAAAGTGGAAATTATTGCATTTTTATAACTTGCACACGGTAAAATATACAACATATTACTACTTACTCAAGAATGGCTAACCCTTGAATATAATTTTTCAGAACAAGAAATAAATTCTCTTTCAAAAATGGATTTGGAACCATTTTGGTCATATATATCAAGGACCTAGAATTGCAATGATAATTGAGTTTTATCTCACTTACAATCAAAAATGTTAAATTGTACAAGTTTCCGTTGTCTTTTTGAGAAAATGATTTCAAAAGTGCTTTACAACAAACTAATTTTTTTACTCAAGCTACCTTTTATTTAAAATGTATGTTATTGTTTTTTGTTTAAAGTAAATAAAATATATATTGGGAATTATTACTTTTTATAAGCAACTTTATTATATTCAACATTTTTTATCTTTCGAATTTATTCTATGAGTTAAATTTCAGTTATGTATTTTATAAAGCTTTTTTGTAATAGTTATACACTATAAAGTCATTCCTAAAAATTTAAGGAATAGAACTATTACAAAAAAGCTTTATAAAATACATAACTGAAATTTAACTCATAGAATAAATTCGAAAAATAAAAAATGTTAACCGCACCAAGTAAGTACATTTTACTGGATGTAATGGTGATCTAATAACGGCTTGAGGATTGTTTAGCTCCAAATAAGGCCTTCGCATCATGACAACTTCTGAAGAAGTCATTATAGCCTAGACTAGGGCTGCCATACGTCCTGGTTTTCCAGGATTTGTCCCGGTTTTAGACAAAATGTCCTGGTGTCCTGGTCCACCCTTTAATAGTCCATGTTTTTTCAATGCAGACAAAAATTGAAATTTTGCAGATTTTGGTTATGAACATAGGCTAAGATTTCTGCTATAACGCTGTTTACATGAAGCAATTATTTCAGCAACCGTAGCCTGGGGTAAACGTCATTCAACTAATCGATTATAATAAAGTTAAACTAAGCTTAAATTAATCCTTTATTTTTGTTTATTATATATAAATTACCTGTTAAGTTTTCTATATATTGTTTAATTTAAGCAAAACCGCGAAGAACGTTGTAGAAGCCACTTTTTGCAAAACCTCTTTTCTTACAGATTACCGGTAACATTACTCTTTCACATTGCTCATATACCATATATATCGACAGTAATTAATAAATGTAACAGATGAAAAAAGATCATGTAGAAAATTGGAAAGACAATAAAAATAAAAGGTTGAGTAATAGGGTATATGCTTATATTACATAAAAACATTAGGGCATACCTCTAAAAATTGCTCCAGATTAGGTAATGTGGAACAACTTTTAACTACACACTTTCTGGTGTGAAAAGTGGACTAACGTCTTAAAAGCCACTAGTTATGATGTTTTTCGTAGTGAAACAACGTTTTAACTGCCATCGTGTTTTTGCATATCAAACGTTGTTTCACTCAAGCAAAATTAACCGGTAAATTGAAATGTAATTGGAAATTTAAATTTCTTGATTTTTTGCATAAAGGTTTTTGTTATCTTTATTTTGGATAATTCAAATAAAAAAAAAGTTATCTCGGCTTTTAAAAACGATTTGCTGGTATCCTGAAAAATTATTTTTTTGTCCTTACAACGTTATTCGCGGCTTTGTTACAATTGCTGGACTTAAGTCCGAAATATATGGTTGATACATGCATCAAAAGAAAGATATGTTGGGATTCATTTTTATATAATAACTTCTTGGAATATAAACAGTTTTGTTGTACGTTCGCTAATGATTTGTATTAAAAGTGTCCTGGTCGGCTGGCTGAGACATCTGGCAGCCCTAGCCTAGACCCATCCTCATCGCATTGTTCCCATGGCAAGTTTATGTTTATGTTTAGATGTTTAGCTGATTAATTTTTGGAAACAAAAATGCAGTCAGCGCTCGCTATTCACCATAAGTGCATCCCTTAGCTTATTTCGAAGGAAATAAAAACCGATCATGCCGCCAGCATGTAAACCGCACCAAACAGTCAATATTAATGGTTGTTATCGTAATTCATTAACGGCTTGAAGACTGTATATGCTCCAAATACGGCTATTTTGCTTATTTACGTAGAGATTTAACCAAGAATGAGCTTCACCTCTAAACACGAAGTGCTCCATGAACTTCGCGAATAGATTTATTTTGTTCAAAGGAAATTTCTAAAAGCTGTTCTAGCGTTAAACGATTCATGATGACTTGCCAAACCTTAAGGAACAGAAATGTTAACACATTTTGACATTCTCATCTGCCAAACCATAGTTATCGATATCGAAATTTCTCATACAGCTAAAAAAAACACCTGATAGTTGCAGAAACAAACACATTTACAAATGCATGCAGATGATTACATTTATGTGTGTGTAATTCTATTTCAGCTAAGGAATGTGGTTTTGTTTGCCCCCAAAGTGTAACCTTATAAAATTTGTGCCGTCTCTTGTAGTTAGAAAAAAAATCGCACTGCGACAACAACTGCACCAACCAACATTAAAGAAGAATTGAAATAACATATTGTTATGCAGAATATTTTACACATTAAATAAACTTAAATAAACTGTTAAATGGTAGCGTATTAATTGAAATAATATTGATATATATATGTCCGTTAAAACAAGTTAATTGGTTTAAAATGGCAATGTATCAAATTGTTCAAGAGTACTTCTTATGAAAAAAACCAGAGCTGTGGATTCGGAGGTTTTTGTACCGGAGCCGGAGTCGACCAAAACACTGAAATTCCCAAAACTACTCATTTTATATCCTTTACCAGAGAGAAATTAAATACTCCAAAAATAGAACTTAATTATATAAAAAAAAGTAATTTCAGTGTTTTGGTCATAACGCGGCCATTTTTCAAGCGATTTAACAGGTTTATATATTTTTTTTTATTATTCCTACACTATACCAAAGTCTTAAGGAAGAAATTGACTATTTAATTTTGTAATAAAAGTTGAACTCGGAAAGATCTATGGTTTCGAAAATAATTTTTTTTCTTATTATTTATTTATTGAATCTTCATATATTAAATATGAACTAACAATAATTAATCAAATCTTATACTAATACTTTATTTTTGTCCTGCCAATGCTAGACGAAAATCTTTCTCCTCACGGTTTCTGTTCACATATGTAGATGTTTAGCGGTCTTCTCGTCGGATGAGTCCTGCAGTATCTCTTCTCCTTAATCTAGAGTGGCCACTGTCATTTAAAGTATTTCGAGCTAGTGGATTTGGGTGCGACTCAAGCCATTTTAAATATTTAACTGCATACTTCGTAAAAATAGTTTTTACTAATGGCACATTAAGATCCTTGTGAATATTTGAGTTTTTAACATACCAGGGAGCGACTGTGATTATTCGAAGAAGTTTATTTTGGCGCCTTTGAATTTTTTCGATATTTGAGGCCGAGGCAGTGCCCCATAGCTAAATACCATAGCACCAGATTGGCTTTAATATAGAGGTGTAAAGTAAAAGCTTGCAATCGAGGCTAAGAACAGAATTTCTTCTAATAAGCCAATACATTTAAATTGCTTTTAGTTTCATTTGTGTTAGTTTTGCTTCTATATGGCGTTTCCATGTTAAACGCCGATCTAGATGAATACCGCGATATTTTACATGTGATTTTTGGGGCACTAATTGATTATTGATTTTAATAGGGGGACATGACTCCCGACGCAAGGTGAATTTTATATGTACGCATTTAAACTCATTTAAACACCCAACGCCATTTTAAGCGTATAATTTTACCCTGGATATATTTAAAAAATTTGAAATTGGCGATTTTTTTTAAATACCCACTAAAAAACAATTAAAATTAAAGCGTAAGAAATAAATTTTTTTAACAAAAACTCGTCCAAAACCCCAAGAACATTTTTTTTTGTAAAACTGCTATCGCCATCGCTTTTAGCGTACAATTTCAGCTTGGAAAGGTAATATTTAAAAAAAAAAAATCAGACTATTTTTTTTATTACCTACTTAAAAAAAACCTTAAAAATAAAAGTTGAGAAAAAGTCAGAAAATATAAATTTGGGCATCTCGAAAATTATTTTTTTGATATGTCGTGGTGGAATTTTTTTTCCTCATGCCAAAAGCTATCGGAAAATCGATGGCATAATATCGACAAATTCTACATCTACATAAACTCACAATATTCTGTACATAAAATTAACTGAATTTGTAATATAAAATAAATGGAAATTCAGTTAAAACCCGGTCTACTTATTTTTCATTTATTTTTAACGAAAATTTCATTTAATTTCTACTGTCAAAAATTCAACCGCAAATTCCGTAAAAACAAATGAATTTTCAGTTACTTTATAGTCGCACATAGGGGCTTTTTGCCAATCTAGCCGGACATTAGGCGAAAAATTAAATTTAAGAAATGTAAAAATGTAAGTACGCAGCTCGACAGACAACAAAATTCTGCATCGTATAGTGAATTTTCAAGTCATTTGCTTGAGACTTGTGGTTTTGGGACACTGTTAAAGTCAAGAAAGTTGAGTAAATTGGATGCGTGTTTATTGACTTTTTACGGTTTTGGGAGGTTTACAATATATTTTTTTGTGGGTAAACGAATAAAGATTTTACATTGATTTTTTTTTTCTCTGAAAGACTATATTAACAGCTACTTATAAAAATTTTTAGAAAAATTTTATTAGCAATTTTTATGGTAAAAACAATCGTTCGTAATTAAAAAAACGATTTTTTTGTTCACTTTTTTGTAAAAAAAAAAAAAATTTAAAGGTTTTTGAAGGTGCAACCCTTAGAGTCCATAAAAATGTTAAACATCACGTTAAAATTTGAGATCTCTACTTTTAAATTCAAGAAAAAAACCTTGCGCGTTGTTGCGCCATTTTTTTTAATGATTTTTTGAAAATTTCACCTTTTTTCTGTTTTTGCTCATCTTGCATAGGTACATATGATATAAACCCTTTCGTCAGTCATAAAATGTTTTGGTTGTACGTAGATATTTTTTATTTAAATTATTACATCTAAGAGTAATATTACCTGTGTAAAAAAAGGAATGTGCGAACAGTACGTAACGGTTTTTAACCACCTGTGCAGCAGCTAAATGGCGTTATTTTATGGAGCAAAATAAATGTACCTGTTTTGCATAACTTTTAAAATTATTAACCACAAAAATAATATTTAAAAAATCAAATCTGGGGTCCAGGTACTTAGTTTTTTTACTATATACCAACTCCAAAAAAAAAGTCATTACCCTTTACGAAAGAAGCAATTTCTTTTATGCTTCCACCTGTACTTGGCTCTGAAGAGAATTCCGATTCGGAAGAGGATTTTGAAGAAACAGACGAAGAAGAACCATGGCACTCATCATCATCTTAGTGCAAAAGAGAAGTTATTGTAAATATATATATATATATGTTCCTTTAACTCCCACTGGAGCATAGGGCGCCTTGTAAATAAATAAGTTATTATTTTAAATAAAATTAGTTGTCACTATTATAAATTAGTTATAATTACGAATAAATAAATTCTTTTCATATAAATTAAATACTATAAAATACATAAAAGTCACATAAAATCTTAAAAATGAATATTTTTTGGAAATTAGCAAAAAAAAAATTTTTTTTTGACAGGGTCGTTCCGGGGGGTGGGTTAGGAGGGATACCTCCCCCTGCCCATAAAAGTTCAAACATTTAATTTTTATAGAATTAAGGCGTTAGTAACCTTTTTCTTTTAATATTTACATTTTTTTTTAAATATTATTTTATGTAACCGCCCACAAAAAGGGCGGGGAGAAAAGTGAAATTTTACGATCTCATGGGTCCAATTTTAGGGTTTTTAATTTTTGCCGATGTTAAAAGTTGTATTCGCCAAACAAAAGTATAGGAAAACTTTAAAAAAATTGAATTTTTCAGAGGTAGGACTAGTTTTTCTATGGGGAACTTTTTCCCCCTTGGTCCGATTTTAAGTATTTTTGATCTTTACCTGCCTATGACAATAACACATATTTCTGCCAAGTTTCATCAATCTAGGGTCACTCAATAACTTTTAAGAAGCAATATAAGCTAGAAAAAAAAGTAATGTCCGGCTAGATTGGCAAAAAGCCCCTATGTGCGTCGGTTGATAATTTAAATGTCGTATGTGGATTTTTTACGGTTTTGAGTTAAGATCGATTCCTTAGGGTTTCATTTGGCGTAATCAGTTTTTCGATACCTCATACGGGTTGCGAGATATGGAGTGTTGAGTTTGTCGTACTACCACATACGACAAATTTCCATATAAAACGACCAAAAAATTGATTTATTGTTTAAATATCGTATGTGGTTTTATAAGAGTTCAAACTTTAAACTCAATTTACTCGAAACTATCGAAATCCACATACGACAATTAAATTATCAGCCGACGTTATGTAATTCAGTTATTTTATATAATACAGGTTTTTACATGTATGTGTTTATACCAGACACCTGTCCGCTTGTTTTTCTAATGAGAGAGAGAATATTATTATTTTCTTACCCTGTTATCAGCGTTGTCATAATTTTTTTTTTAAAAAAAACAACTACATCTTAAGAAAAAAAAACTGATTTTAACTTAAAAAAAACTGCACATAAAAATATCCAAAAAATATGTAATTTACTTAGTTTTTTTAACATATCGCACTTGTTCCTCGAAACAGAGTCAACACAAAATTTATAAATTTTCAGTAGAGACAAAAACTTTTTTTTTTATATGTATTGTTATATTACAAATGGGGATAAAACTGCATTTTTTAGGCAAAATACTAGAGAAATAATATGCCCACTATTTATCATTTTATCATTTTTTTATAAAAAGTGAAATTTGAACATTTTTGAGTTGGCGCTGTTTAGAGGAACAAGTGCGATATGTACAGAAACAATTTCAATATCATATTAAGGGTTTTCATGATATCGCTTAAAATTGCTATTTGTACAATTTGAAATTTTGTCAAATGACATTGCGTACAGACGCAATGTTTTAAAGGTAACACACGACATGTATGTATTTTACAGTGGGAAATTTGACAAGTCAGATGTAAGAAACATGTTGTCTGCGGGCACCTTTAAGAAATAATAAATAATATAACAAAATTGAAGGTAAAAAAAATTTAATGTAAAAACTGTAAAATCTGCACAATTTACAAAAAAACTTATTTTTTAAACAAAAAACTTCAAAACTGCTCAATGCTTAGAAAAACTGCGAAATGCAGATAAATCTGCACATTTGGCAACGCTGCCCGTTATATATGTTTGGCTTACTTTTGCTATACTGACCACTTTATTTCCAGAAGACCTCTCAATTATAAGATATTTTTAACTAGGCTTAAGTTCATTAAATTTAATTTTTATTAAATTATTTTTATGAAGACAGGAATTTTACAACGTAAAATTAATTAAAATTTATTGATAATTTTTCATTCTTGACTGCGCTGAGAATTAAACCCAGTCTTTCATGGACAGATTGCCCTGACTAGTTTCGATTGTAACCACACAATCTCATCGGAGGGGTTTGCCTTTATTTTAAAAATTTGAACGAATATTTTTATTGATTTTACTTAATAAATTATAATATATTTTGACCAAAAATAGTTGTACCCAAAATGAAAAGCTCTTATGTTAATTAACATCTTACCTGTCTTGTTAAAAAAATTAGAATATTCAGGAAATATTTGAATGCCATCATGTTGAAAATTTCTAAAGTGCAAAAGTTTGAAAATTTTTTTTGCTCGTAACTGCTGAAAAAATAATAATTTTAAAACTACAACTTTCCTGTAACTTTCCACTATAAGAAATAAAATGATCTAAAAAATTTTGTATAGCCATAGAAATAAAATCGTTTAAATTGGCATGTATTAAAACAAAAACAAAATTTCAAAATTTGTTTTTGTTTTAAATGTAAGTTAAACGAGCCACTTTTGCGCTCGCGTTCTACAAACAGGCATTTAAAGAAGACAGTGACCCAAACGAATTTCCCGTGGTCGTTATACATTTGGTTTGTTCAAATGTATGAATATGTATATCAGTATCGATTTAAATAAAATTTAAATACTTTTAAATAATCTTTTGTGAGCAACATTCCGACTAGGAATCCATTTTCCAAACAATTTTGGACTTTTGCTTTATTAACCCTTCAGGAGATTAGGAGTTAATTGTCAAAAAGCCACTAGTACAATTACTAGAACAAGAGGCACTAGTGGTAACGGTGTTAGAGTTGTTATATAAAAATACTAGTGCTATATAAAAATACTATTGCTTATAAGTACCAGTACGTGATGTAGTTAAAGAGCACCACTTGTAAACTGATAGCATTTTTGTGCAAAAATTATTTTAAAAACAAAAATTCGTATATTGATACTTATTTTTAAATTTGATTTTTAATAATTTATTTACGGCCATGTTCTGGAAATCGAAATCACGTGATATTAAAATCTAACAAATTTTGAAATTTATCCTGTGTTTAAAGTTTATAAAAATATTTCTTTGTATATGCCTCATATTTTGATGTCCACTAACGTTTACCACTACCTCTTTTCAAATCAGGAAAAGATGCGTTCAATTAAAAAAAAAAAAAATTAATTGCAAATATCCAACGGTTTCAATTTAACGTGATTTTTCGATTTCCAGAACATGGCCGTTAAGCTCCCAATTGGGTCCAAGTATAATGGTACACGACTAGAACCAATGGTACTAGTGATTTTCCAAGCACACCCAATGCTAATTTGAGCATTAAGATAGTATAGAAAAGTAGAGAGTTGAGAACTAGTACTGGTGATTTTTGTACTAGTTTGGTACTAGCTAGGTACTAGTTCGATCTCCGGCAGAGAAGATTCACTTGACTAAATATTCTCTCGACGTTTGCCGATAAATGTGGCAAAATCAGTATTTCTGAACAAATTAAGTTAGATTATTAAAATCATTTTTGTAACCATTACGTTTGATTTCAGATTTTTTTCCAAAAACATATAAAAGTTATTTCTTCCTTATTTAATAATATTGGTTAAGTTGAAACGTTTTCGTTGTCGAAGTCCAGATCGAGTTTTTTCTTTAAACAAATTTGGAAAATATTTCGCAATATTGAAAATTGAATTAGAGTGACTACTTTTATTGAATTTAGGTATATAGAATGTGGATCTCTAAAACATTCTATTTATCGAGGGCCTATATTCAAAACCCTCTATCTTTGATTTTCAGGAAAATTACTTTTTAATGGTAAAATGTTCAGTAAAACAACCCTCATCTATGGTGTGATTTTCATAACAAACATATTTTTTTTTTGCTGTTTTCTTTGCATTTTTGTACTTTCTCTATCTTACACAATTAATTTTTCTGAATGCAAAACCATCTATCTTTTCTAATAATTAATTTTCAAATATTTTTTGGAATAACTTGTTCTTGCAATACATGTTTTTTTTACTATTTTTTGCAAGCTAAACATGAATTTGACATTATACCACCGGAATACCATTACTTTTACGATCATTTACACCAATCTAACTCCAAACAAACTTAAAAAAGCAAAAACAAAAAAAAAATTGTTTAATATTGTTAATTGTTAATTTTTTTTATCTTATGTTGTATTATCTTAAATAAACCACGTTAAATACCGGCAGATGGCATAAATAAAATCAAAATAATTTATTTTTATTAAAATGCAAAACCCTCTATCTCTTCAATTTTCATACATACATATTGAATATTTTTGAGAAGCAAAACCCTCTATCTCGCATAAAGTCCCCAATAATGCACAATTTTATGAACCAATTATCTGTAAGATTCAGTAGTTGATTTAAAAAATATTGTAGAATAGCGCATTTTAATAACTCAAGTAATCCGCGAAAAAAACAGTTTTTTGGCTCTCCTGAAAAGTTGTGTTTTTTTTGATGGAGTATTTTGAATATAGGCCCTCGTTATATTATAAATTATACTTGAAAAAAAAAAAATAAATACATTTTTTTGTAGTGTTTAGATTATTTTATTATTATATTAAAAAATCTGCATTTTTCGGTAAAAAATCTTCGAATCTTCATTTTTATATTTTAGAGGCATAACATTTGCAAAATGAAGATAAATCTGCACTTCTGGCAACAGTGCCCACTATCCAAATTTAATGAAATTGCTTGTAAACCATTTTTCTTGTGCCTGTGCAGCTCTTTATTATGAACGTTTTTTCCTTCACTTAAAAATGAGGTACCTTCACTTAATTGTGAATAAAAGCGAAACGCGTTCATCGGTTTTTGTGATCTATATCTTCCTTTGTTCATAGGTTATGTGACTTTACGTAAAAGTAATTAGACGAACCTTTTCCCGTTTCGGATTTTTCATGATTTTTAAAAGTAAAATTTTTTTAATAATTTTTAATTTTTTTTTTTTTAATTACTTATGGCCAATTTTCAGGATTGACATTTAAACACATTTATGTTTAAAATCGTTTTAAATACAAAATTCTCTTTTTCACTAAACACTTAAATGAAACTTAATTCACCGATGTGGTACATTTAAATTAAACTTAAATTTTTATTGGATTATCTTAGCAAGGTGACCTCAATATCACAACAATACAACAACAACAGGCAAAGCAATTGTAAATAGGTACACTTTTTTGTGTTATATTTTTGTATTTAGTAGTGCTACCATACTCTTATCTTAATTAAATAAGACTTTTCAAATAAAACTCAAAAAATCAATCTGTATTTAAATACGATTTAAGTTTATATGAAAATTAACATACATAATATAGATTTAAATACTATCCTGAAAATTGGGCATTAGTAATTTTTTTTTGTGGTTTTAAACAATTTGACTGTTAAAAATAAGGAAAAAATTTTAAAATCGCTTAATGAAGAGTAAAGTTATGATTTTTTTAAATATTCATTTTGAGCTTTAAAAAAAATGCATCAAACTTCCAATCAACACAAAAAAAGTTCAATTTTGTTCCCATGTGTTATTATAAAATTTCAGGAATGACAAACTTATACACATATACCCATTCCACCTGTTGTGAAGGGTATAAAAATTAAATTTTTCTACATTCAAAAATACCTGCATTAAAAAATAATTATACGTACACCACAACAGTGGAGAGGGTATTATGCATTTATGTTGATGTATGCAACACCTTAAAATATTGGTCCTAGACCCACCTTAAACTAAACCGATCGACTCAGAATCACCTTCTGAGTCCATAATTTCATATAGCCCCCATACAAGCTGCTTTCCGAAATAAGGTCTTTGTGCGTACTTTAATGAAATTCAAAACATAGATCGAATCAAGAATGATAGAAATAAAGATTACGCCTTGCGCATGTGATGACGTAGAAGTTCCCTTATAAAGGTTACCAATGCTTTTTTATATGTGAAATTCCTCATTCTTGAAAAAAAATGTATGTATTGCATGATAGTTGGCTACCCTACAATAAATTTACTCAGAGAGTTTTCAAAAAAAATTTTGTATTAATTGTCAAACAAACTAATAATTTAATAAATATTTTATATTAAAAATATTATTAAAATAATAAATTAATATTTAAAACGCTAAAACTCGTGTGTTTAAAGTTGTATAGTAAAAGAATTATTATTATTATTATTATGACATGTTCTTATTTACAATTCATGAAATTCGAACTTAGTCTAATCACAAATAAATATTTTTTACAAAACTTCTCCATTCCGTTCTATTCCTAGCTATGTACCGCAACTGGTTAAATGATTTTCTAGTTTCAGCTGCAACTGTTCTCCTCCAGGTCGTTTTAGGTCTACCAACATCGCGCAGAATGCGTTATTTCATCAATTCCTCTTCTGAGAGTGTGCCCCAGCCAACCATATTTACGTTTCTGTATTTCGTTTTTAATTGGTAGTTGTCTGGTTCTATTAAGTAACTCCTCGTTTGACACAGTTTGCGGCCACCAAATTCTTAGGATATTGCGTAAACATCTATTGATGAACGTTTGCAACTTCCTGCTGAGTGCTTCGGTTAGGAACCAGGTTTCGCAACCGAACAACAGTGTAGATTTAACACATGAGTCAAATATACGAATTTTCGTTGAATTGGTGATTGTGTTGGATCTCCATACCTTGCTTAACATTGCAAAACTGCCCTTGGCTTTTTTTTAATCTGTTTTGTACATCTAGCAACGTCCCGCCATCTGTGCTAATTATGCTGCCAAGATATTCAAAACTGGTAACATCATCGATTTCTTGAGCGTTAACTGCGAATTTATCGGAATTTGTTGTGTTAACTCTCATTGCCTTCGTCTTTGATATGTTTGCCTTCAGACCTACTTTCATTGATTCAGTTGTAAGAGATGTTATAAGGGTTTGCATATCGGTCTGTTTGTTGCTTAACATAACCACATCATCTGCGTATTCAAGATGACCTAATCTTTGGTACATTCTCCAATTTAAACCCACAGGCAATTCGTCTATAGCATCAAATACGATATCCATTACTGTGATAAATAGTAGTGTTGATAACGCACATCCTTGTCTTACGCCGCTGATTGTTGTAAAAGTATCACTAAGAGCACCATCATGTAACACCCTACATGTTGAATTTTCGTAACTGCTTTTTAAGATGTTTATTATTTTTTGGGGGATTCCCCTTGCGTCCAATGCCATCAATATATACTCTCTTTTTAGGGCATCAAAGGCTTTCTCGTAGTCTAAAAAAACAAGGTACATTGTCGAATTAAATTCTGCTGCTTGCTCAATCAAGATACGCACAGTACTGATTTGGTCTGTGCACGATCTTCCAGGGCGGAAACCTGTGTGTTACGTATACTATCATTAAGTTGTTCTGCAATTCTTTCAAGGACGACTTTATTAAATATTTTAAAAACCACAGGGAGTAAGGAAAGAATTAAAATTTTAAAAATTAAAGAGAGTAAAAAAAGAATGAAAATATGAAGTGTGCAGTGGGCGAATGCAAATAAAGTAACAGGAAAAAAACAAGTGAGAAATTGTGTAAAAATAACGTTTAACGTGTATTTAATAATATGTTAATATTTTTGGCTAAAGCTGTTTTATTTTACAATTTTCCAAAAGATACAGCCAAGCGAGTGAAATCAGTAATTTTGAATTGAGAAAAAACTTGTGGTATACATTTCACACAAGAAGATTTTGAAAGAAACTTTAAATTTGAAATGGGTAAGTTAACTAAAACCAAATTTTTGCAGTTCATAACCAAATTATTTTGAATAAGATTTAGCAATCGTCAGCACCAAGATAACAGATAACCTTAATTATTCACGGGTTAACCACCTAAGTGAAGGTGGATTAAGTAAGCCATCAATTACATTAATGGAAAAGTTGAGATCATGTGATGCTATCTTCTTTCAATTAAATGGGAAAAATTGTTGTTTAAAAGCAAAATATTTGCAAAATCATTTGGTAGAAGGAAAGGAATTTGAAGTAAGTTAAGACATGAAAAACCTTTTTTTTAGATGTAGAATGTATTTTCGAATGAGGTTACTAATTGCCTTGATTGCTTAAAATTCCAACAAGCGAAAGAGGAAACTAAAAAAAAATTAGAAACTAAAATCCTTAATATAAAAGTATTTTCCCTTTTTCGTCTGCTTCAATTTATGTAGTAAAGATAGAGCTAATGTACATTATGTATGTATGTAATAAATAAAGCTATGAAAAAATAACTTTAAAAAAAATTCTTTTATGTTAAATAATTTAAATAGAAAAATTATAAATTGTCCCACTGTTATGTTTACACATAAATATATCAGTTTGAGAGCTAAAAAATTTTACCCAATGAGAACATAGGTTGTGTGACGTCAGAGTTACTACATGCGCAGTAAAATAATTTTATGCCTGCCTAATGTCGTAATCTTTATTTCTATCATTCTTGGGTCGAATCATACTTACATGGACACATAAGCTATGCAACTTTAAAAAAATAGGACCCCAAGGTGGAGATACGGGGCAATTTCTGCCTTTCCGAAACTATCTACAAGATTTTAATGCAATTTAAAACATAGATAGAAACCAATTTATATTGCCACATTAGCTATGTCTTTTTCAAAACTAGCTCCCAAATAGGAATTCATACATACTTGTAAAAATTTGTCTTATATACTGTGGTGTAGGGTATCATATGGTCGCGCTTGAACGACTATACTTTCTTACTTGTTTTTTTAATGGAAAACAACATTTCTATACTAATATTATAAAGCTGAAAAGTTTGTACGTTTCTATGCTTGTATGTTTATCGGCCCAATTATAAATAAAAATTCCCCGGGAGTTTCTCCCTTCTCCCATTTTTCCTGTTTAAATTCTATTGTAAAAATGGGAAAAGGGAAAAAACTCCCGGGGAATTTTTAATTCATAATTGGGCTGGCTGTATATGTTTGTAAGAGGTAACCTCCGGAATTGCCGGTCCGATTTTAAAAAATTTATTAACAAAATGAAGAATTGAACCATCTAACAGCCATAGGCTATAAAAGGTTTAACTAAAATGCTTAGGATAGGGTACATGGGCGATACGCAATGTTGTATGCATTGGTTTTAATACTGAAGCCATATTGGCAAGTTAATACATCATGCACGTACGTTTGTAGTTTTGAATTTGTTCACAAAAAAAAAAAAAAAAAAAAAAAATAAAGTGAAAAACTAACCGATAGAGAAGAAAGCAAAACTTTGTCGTACAGTTGTGCTAATTGAGGTTTTGGTTTATGAAAAGTTGCGTTAACAGAGTCACCAATCCTGATAATTTGCGAGGAGTTCCATTTATCGAGGGTTACGTTAACCGAAACTACACTGTATTTATGTAAAAAGTGCTTTTTATGCAAAAGGTGTTTTTTTTTTAGTAAAACGTACACAGAAAAAAGTGTTTTATCAATTAGAAAAATGGTTTAAAAAGTATTTAAATTTAATTAATGTGATAATCGAATCAATTATTTTTTTAGTTGAAAGAAAATTAAAAATTTAATTTTGATTTACTGCCTGGCTCACAATGTCACCAAGAACATTTCTTTCTTATATTTATATTGAAAACAAAAACAAATTTAATTTTTTATTATTGTTTTCAATATAAAAATGCGAAAGAAATGTTCTTGTCGATATTGTGGGCCTGGCAGTTAATTAACATTTTAGTTGTTTTAAAATAAATTTTCAATTAATATTTTAATTAAATAACAAAAAATCTTAATTGACTTTTTTTTGTTTCAAATAAAATAATTTAAACATGTAGAATTGTTGTTGGGAATTGTCAATATTTAATTAAATAAATTAACACATTGTTTGAAATGGCAAAGTTTTTTGATCACTTTTTTAAAATTAAAAATATCATTTATTGAAAATATTTTTTCAAAATCAAAAATTTTTAGTAATCAATATAATCATTTTGGTAATAGGTGTGCAAGATCAACAACTTGTTTGCTTGATATTATGAATTTGGAAATAGTTTGGAGATTGGAGAAATTTTATAATTTTTTCTGTGAACTTTGTAAATATACAAACTAATTTCAAATTTTTTCTAATTATCTATATATATAAAATTGTAACGTTACTGACTGACTCACTGGCTGACTATTTCATCATCGCACAGCCTAAGCGCCTAAGGCTAAAAACTGGAAATTTGGAGCAGGGGTTGGTCTCTCCCCAAATCCATCCACTAAGACGGGATTTTTGGAAATTCTAATGTTTAGGGGGTAAAAAAGGGTAAAAACGGGTAAATTCGGTAACCTTATTTGTCTAAAAATAAAAGAGAAATTTAACACTTATCGTTGTTCTTTAGGAAAATAAGCGGACAGGTGTCTGGTAATTTGGTATTTTGGTACTTTTTTGTCACCCCATCTATCCTCTAAACCCATAAACATAGATATAAGGGTTATATCACATTTGAAACTTATCTAAAAAATCCAAATACGAATGTGGTACTTTTTCGAAATTCGGACGTTTAAGTGGTAAAACCGTAACTATTTTTGGTACTTTTTTTACAAAACATTTTTTTTTATTCATTGACATATACGTATTAAATTATGGGCTCCCACTACAATATTGAAATTGTTTATGCTTCAATGGGCCGAAAAAAAGTACCAAAAAAGGAAAAGACGGGAAACTTAATTTCTTACTTAAGCTTTTTGGTTCTATAACTGGCAATTTTTTTAATTATCGTTAATATTGGACCTGGAAAGATAAACTTCAACATGCAATATCCTTAGTGGCTAAGAATCTATGAGGGAACTTTTTGGTACTTTGTGTTCTTCAACTGGTACTTTTTAAATTTCCGTTGGCATTGGACCTAACATGCAAGGTCCTGAGTGAATGAGAATTTGTAAGAGGGATCGTTTTGGTACTTTTTCGTTCTTTAACTGGTACTTTTTTAATTTTCGTTAATATTGGACCTATGAACATAAGATTAAACATGCATGGTCCTGAGTGAATGCAACATAAGCTTTGGCTTAAAAATATGTCCACGAAGTAGCGGGCAAAATGCTAGTGTATCTATAAAAGTTGAAAAACATTATGTAGGTATGTTTTTTTTTAATTCTACATATTAAATATTTAATGGATTTTTCTACATTCTTAGGGCATAATTGTGTAAAACGCAACGCCAAACATTTTATTGAAAGCCAAAACAAATTCAAAAATATTTTATAATTTTGTTGTTGCTTTCTACAGGAATTCATATTGAATTTTTAAGTTTCGAACGCTTCATATTTTGTGGCGTTAAAAATTTTAAAAAACAATAATGTGAATTTCCGTAGAAAGCAACAACAAAATTATAAAATATTTTTGAATTTGGTTTTGCTTTCAATGAAATTTTTGGCGTTGCGTTGCGCTTTACACAATTAGGCCCTTAATGTCATGAAGTCATTTTTGTTTTTTAACATAACCACAATTACTAAAATGCCTTAAATCTTAATAAGAAGTTAAGTGCAACAACAACTAACGCATGTACACATATTTATGTACATATTAGAAAGCAACAACAACCCCAAAAAAACTTAGCAGAAAAAGCATCAACCAAAAACGTCAACACAAAATGAAAAGCAAGAGGATTTGTTTGCTTAAGCATTTTGTGAAAAGTTTTCAGGACTCTCTTGTTTTCTTTACTGTGTCGCATTATGACAATTGGGAGGAATTTGTGGTAAATAAACTCACACGTTAACACACACACACACATGCAAAGACACAAACTTAGAACAATTTTAATCCCAACAAAGTAGAGCAAAACACACACTTGCACAGTAACACACCCATAAACTCTACTTTACGTGCTCGTAGGTATGTAACGGTTTTTTTTTGGCAAATGAGAATTTTACTACGAAAAGTCCTCGCTCCTTAAAAAGTTTCTGCTCAATTTGTGCCTTGGATACATACCAAAATAGTCATGGGGTTTTTTTAATTTTGTTTTGTGAAAATTTTTTTGTTGCTGTTTTTTTTAATGGAAACATGTATGAAGTGTAAAAAAATAAATAGGTAAACGGTATGTAAGTAATAAGGGTGGCCATATACATGATAATGATCAGATTAACGATAAAGTGATAATGAAGTTGATTTCATCATGGGTACAGATATTAAAAAAGAGCAAACAGCAACAGTGATTAAAAGTATTTGGTACAATGAAACATTGTTTTCCATATTATTAACCAAAATATCAGTTTTATTAAAAAAATGGTAGGTACTACTTTTGTATTAAAATTAAATGTTATTGTTTTATTAAAAAATAACTTAAATTTCAGCCCAAATGTGGAAAACCTTTCTTAAAAAATTGTTCTCAAACAATTTGGAATTAAATGTTAGTAAATGTTGCACAAATTTTCTTATATATGACTAGAAATCTTACTACAAGATCGGGCCCCAATATATTCCAAAGGTCCCATTCTCAGGAGACCCTGAAATACATCTTAAGCTGTGAAAAAATTTCTAAATTTGATTAAATTTAGTTTTATGAGACTAAAAATAACACTAAAAGAATTTTGTGATGATTGTTCAAGAAGTTACCATAGATCCATATAATAAATACCCCTCCCAAAAACCACTTTAATACACCTACAACCGAAACGAATAATAATATTTTATTAAAATTAGCACCAGTTAAGTTTAATATCACCAGAAATAAAATCATTAAACTGTATGACGATCGGTCTATAATTTAACATCGATTCCATAAAAAGCGTACTCTCGGAATATACTTAAATACGCCTAAAAGCGTAACACAGGGTCTCCACCTGAGATAAGATATAATATTTTTATATTAGCAAACGTCAAATTCAAGCGCAGAGAGTATTATCTTACGTGTGGACTCTCAAATAGTGTTAGTATTAATATTATAATAAATGTTATGAGACAGTTGTTATAAGAAGTCTTATAATAACTATTTTATAAGATGAGCTGTCAAAAATGCACATACATACACACATATAAAACAATAATAATCCACCATTATTTAAATGTGTAATTTATTAATGCAAATTGTGCCAATCTTGTGAAAAGTGTTTAAGAAACAAATATTTTAAATTAAAAAATCAAAAAACTAGAAAAAACGAATAAAAACGATACAAGTTTACTGTAAGAGATATTAGATATTATATCAGATATTATCTCAGGTGGAGACCCTGTGTTAGAAATTATAATACTGTAAAGTCAGGGCTTATAAAGATTGGTTTTAAAATGTATCATAGGTCATAAATAATGTCCACTTTGGAAATATACCTTGTCTAGGTGAAGCATATCAAAGATTCGGCACAGCCGAATATAGCACATTTACTTGTTTGTGTTAGGCTTTTTGTACTTAAAGTACTTTTTGCATTAAAAGCATAAAAGGTACTTTTTTATATTACATATCGAGCCTTTGCTGCAATAGAGTCCTAACTCAGAAAAACCTACTTCTTGAGCTAATGTATTTTATTCTTTAATTCCTAGATGAGCATAGAGCCGCCTACCAGCTCATATTGCGGAGTTAATCGCCAAATCGTTTCTTCTTATTTTAAACTCTAGAGAGAAGAATAAAATTTTAAGGCGCTAGAAAAATAAAATTTGAGTTATGACTCTATTGCAGCATACACTCGATATGAACATATGATATCCTACACCAAAATCGGGCAATCCCCTTTAGAAATGGCAGATGTATTTCCCATTTTTCCCACTTTCGCCCAGCGTACATCACCAATTTCAATAACGAAGATTGTATACAGAACAAAACAAGTTGTAAGCATGTGTGCTACACACACATGTGATATTGAAAATAAACATTTTCCATAGGATTTCAAAAAAATAAATCAGGTGGGTTTTGTAAGGATGGGGGCAGGTTGCGAGGCTTTTTTTATTTGCATCAAGCAACAAGTAAAACTTTTACATGTGAATACCGTGTGTGTATTTGTGCATACATATGTATGTGTACAAATAATTGCATGGATATAAGTGTGTGCAATGGTGTGTAAATTAACAACCAAAAAGGAAACAAAGAAAAGAAAAAGACCCAAATACAAGGGAGCTGGTGATAATGGTGCGGTAAAAGTATAAAAAAACTACAATTGAGATGTTCCATGAACACATTTATTTTTTTTTTTTTGTTTTATTTCTTTATTTTGTTGCGAAGAACGAAGGAATCGAACGAAACAACGAACAGACAAACAAAGCATGTGCGTGAAAATGCTGCATTGCTGCTATTTTGTTGGGAGACAGAATAACAGCAACAACTACAACAATAATACTACAATGAAAACATTATAAACCTTAAAAAAATATTAAGTTCCTACCCAGACTTAAATAAAATACAACAACAACTGCAAACTTTTTAACCATGCAAATAACGGGGATGCCAAAGTGTTAAAGTGAAAATTTAAAGCAAAATGTTTCTTAAAAAGCTGGCTATCCAGGGGTAGCAAAAAACTATAAAAAAAATCTATAACAGTGGAATAAGAGATAAACTTTTTTTTTAACACATTTCTCTTGTTTAGCCTTCACAACCGAAAACTTAAGTTCTGTGTGTCCAAACAAGGAATTTTGTTAAGATACAGCTCGCAAGTTTTAGAATCATTTAATAAAAGTTGATATGTGTTCTCTCCCTTTAGAGGTACAAATAGAACTTGCAATATGTTTGTACTTTCCTTGTATGTGTTAATCAACTGCATGCAGTTGGTAAAACTGCCGTCGAATATTTATGCACGACATGTTCTCTTACAATTATGATTTCTGGAAGACAATTTTGAGGAAAATATCGTGGACGACAAAATACTCGACATTGTCTAGTGCACTGTCTTCTTAAGAAGTTTATAAACGATGACGGTCATTAAGGTAAGGTGTCTTATATCAAGACCTATACACGACAGTACGAGCGACATTGTCTTGTAAGTGGTCCTCTTTCAACAACTAAACACGGCAATATGAGCGACATTGTCTTGCAAGCTGTCTTCTAAACAAACAAAAGCTGTCTTCTAAACAAAAAAAATTTGTTCGATCGAATGAACGACATGAAGAGCGACAATGTCTTTCTTTGTGTCGTGCACGATTCTCGCGACACTTGTTCGCAAATGTCGTTGACGATTTGTTTTGGCTGTGCCTCACATGTCGTACAGGAATTAACATCGTCGTGCATCCGTCTTCAAGGATGTGGCCAACTGGGCATATAAATAAGCTCTACGTAAGAAAACATGTGGATGTTGGAAACAAGATCTCTAATTCTATTCGACCATAGTGTATTGCAGTAACTATAGAACAATATAATAGAAACTACTTTGCGAGATGATACCAATTCCTTAATAAGCACCTCTAATCTCTAGTATCAAAATAGACTTTGAAATTAATAGTTAATTAAGATCACGGCTCACGCGGTATCTTTGTGATACCCTGAGCCAGTGACCAGAGTCAGCCAGTGTCCCCCAGATTATTCCCCAGCCATCAGTGCAGCCTTGAACTATTTCGACTTCGGCACATTAGCGTAGAAAGTGAAACACTGTTTCCTCCTTCTCCTACAGTCGTCATTATAACCTAGGCCCATCCTCATCGCATGGGTCCCTTTCAACCAGTGATACGTAATGACCAGAATGACTGCTTAAATCTGTTTCCTACCGAAACTAAGTAGCACGAGGGTGTTCCCCGCGTCATAGCCAGACCATAGAGTACTGCCCTCTATACGGCTCACGTTTGATGAGAGTTCTACAGCGAGACATCGAAATGCTGATCAGGCCGTTGACGCATGTTATCCGAGAGACAGCCATGTTCGGCCAGGCCGTCTGCAGCTTGGGTTCCCAGGCATGCACTGTGGCCTGGTACCCCTGCCAGCTTTACCCTAGAATGTTCCGCAATCTCATTTAGACGTTGCTAATAATTAGACAAATACTGATGGCAAGATAAGTTATCATCGGCAAAGCGGTCGATGGGATTAAAAGTTTCACAAAAAAATCATCTACAAATGTGGAAAATATAGTACCAGAATGAGTACCAAAATGCCCCGGTCTTTAGTATTATACTATTTCAAAAGATTTATCTATAATAACTCTTAAGATGATGATTTAGATGTTAAAGTCTTAAAACATCCGTGTCAAATACATAAAGAACTTGTGGAATTATTTCCAAAGTGAAAAAGTTGGGTGCCACCCGGGATTTTGAACAATGATTTTCCTTAGCAAAAAGTCAGTTAAAACATAGACATTCTATCACATGAAAGCTTAGCAGACAACCACTAATCTGTTTGGGAAATGCAATAAACGAAAAGCCTATTCTCATGCATTAGGCTCAGCAGTAAGCCTAAAAAAGTTTTTCCAGATCATCGAATTTACGATATCCGTCTGAAACGATGGGATCCGAACTTGATTCTATGACACAGGCTCCGGCATTCTCTCTGAAGTCCTTGTACTATCAGCCATTCTAAAAATAATGACGAACAGCAGCATATACGAACCATATGTTTATCAAGGGCATTGACGCCAAGTCAGTTCCATGAATCAGAGATACGAATCGATGCAAGTACCTACCCATTGCACGATTTTATCATGACGTGACAGGATCTCAAACTCGGTTCGCCGCGGAAATGAGACTCCAATTTTTACTGATGTGTCGAAAACTGATACATGTACCTTCTAGGCTTCCTTTTTGAAGTCCGTTCTGACTAGTCACTGTATGGTTGGACAAATATTGGACCGTATGAATTATCGAAGTAATGAGTATAACCATTTCTCTCTCTAACGAAAATTTCTTAAGCGGATTCGATAACAACTAAAGTCGTAGGAATAAGATGGAACGAGTTTTTCTTTTTGTAATAAATACTGGTACTACAATGTACTAATTTGACTCCAAGTGAACTCGCTTGGAAATGCGAGCAACCCCTCTAACATAACCTCTTCTTTAACATAAAAAACTCTAGTTGTGAACAACGTTAATCGCAAGGTTTTGAATACATAAAAGAAAATAAAAAATTCATCACTCTTTCCTTAAACTCATTCTATTTCATCAAACATTTGCACATAAAAAATCATGTGCAAAAACATAAATAAATATTCAAAAAGGAATATTAGAAAAAAAAGCAAAGTTAAGTGAAAGAAGAAAACAACTTTAACGAAAGACCATAAAATATGACGCATCGTAGTAAAGTAGAGTACAGATAAGGACTACAATGGAAAAACGAAAGTGATAAAATGCAAAAAATGGTAAAAATCACACAAGCAATTACAAGAAAAATATAAAATTTTCTTTTAACTCCTTTTCTTTGCACTCAATTTTTCTGAACTGGGTGTTTTATTTCCTATTTTTTTCTCATTTCATTTGTTAAATGTTGCTTTATTTCGTTAAACTTTCGTTAGGGCATGTCATTTCCAAAAATGCAATTTTATTTTTTGGATCTGTCTTGCCCTGATAATGAATGGTCATGGAAAAAGCTACCGCAGAAAAACGGTTCTGTAAAGTACAATTTCTCTCTCTCTCTCTCTCTGTATCTTTTTTTCAATTCCTCTTTATGTTTTATATTTCCTATCTAACCGTTTCGCAGGGTTTATGCCGCCTCAAAACAAATATCTGCACAATGTGTGCGTCAGTATCTGCGTGCGTGTGTGTGTGTGTGTGTTATTTTCTCCTTATTAACGAGTAACGGTAAAATATAAAACTGTAACTGTTTATTGTTGTAAATACGGCCATACATAGTCTGCCTGATTTTAACTGTCATGGCGGCCTTCTCAAAACAAAAAAAAAAAACAAAAAATGCGGGAGAGTTGCGCAAAAAATCGAAAATTAAATATAGCACAAATATTTTTTCCATTCCTCTTTTGCTGTGTATTTTGTTTTTGCTGCTTTTGTTACCATTTTCTAGGCTAGTTTATAATAATGTTTGCTTTTCTTTTTGTACACACTGTTTAACAGTAAATTTTTTTGTTAATAAAAATGTAAGTGTGTTGGTGTGTTTGAACAAAGTCCTCAAGCATTGTTGCCTTGATGATTTCCTTTTTTTTCTTTTCTAAGTTTGCTTTTTGTTTGTAATGTATGGTTATAGTTTTTTTTTTTTGCTAATATTTGTTGATATTTCTTTTTATTGTTTCCATGGTGGTTTCACATAAATTCTTTTTGTTTAAGGGTGTGTGTTTATGAGAGTTGTTTATCATTTGCCTTGAGTGCTGCCAATAGTAAAGAAAGCTTATAAAGCGCTTAAACTATTAGAGAATAAAACAACTTAGATCATCGGCAATATTGTGAACTATTTAAGTTTTAGGGTGAAAGGGGACAGACAAATGGCAAAGTGTGCAAGCAGTTTTAGAGAATTTATTATTGAGAGGAAGAAGAAGAAAAAATGAGTATTAAAAATACTTAAAATGCTGTATAACCAAATTTTCATTGTATGGACCAGAGTGCAGTTTCAACAGATAATTAAATAAAGTTTCTGCAGCAAATGTTTCAATCTGGAGGTCCGCACCACGCGTTTTATGCTTTTGATAGGTACTTTCTTAACATTTTTTTCGAGACGCATGCAAAAGTAGAAAGTAATCCTAATTCATGCGTTCGTTGCGTACATGCATTCTACTCGTGTGCTCTGTAACTTGTCAATATAATTTTACACTGATTCTCATGGAAATTTTTTCATTCAATTTTAACAGTGATGTTTTTCTTTTCAAATATTGACTATATGTAATTACATATTGCAGTCTTCTTCACAGTCAAACTTGTTTTTCAAACCCTTAAATTTTTTATTTTATTTTACTTTCCAAAACAAATGTATAATGAAATGTTACATGGGGCCTTCACGAGCAACAAACTTAAAAATATTTATGAACTCACCTGCCAAAATTCATTGCCAACGTGAACATTAGAGTGACCGCAACTTATATGGGGCAAAAAAAATGTCGGAATCTTGTTCGTCTTAACCCGACAAAACGAATCCCCTTTCCAGATATTGGGATAGCCAAAATTTGAGCCCGATTAAACGACGGTAACACGTGCCGCTCGTCGCTCAAAATTTGAAAAAAACGAATTTTTTGGCCAAAAAGTTGACGTATTGAGCCATAACTCGAGAACGGTAAATAATAAAACACGCACGATATCACAAAAGATAGCTTATTTTGTTCTTCAAAATTTATGTTATGAACAAAATTGTTGTAACTCTGAGTCAAAACCGAGTTACGGCAGCCTTTAGCTCCGAAAACGTGACCTGGTGCCACCAGGAGCATACTTCATATATTATGTTATTATGTGATAAATTTTTAATTTTTTTGTTATATTTTTGAGTTTAAAGTAGAAATGTAATAAAAAACACAAGTAATACAGTTAAATTCAAGAACATTTTTATTTTAATATATAAAAATCAGGGATATATTCGATAATATTACATAGTTATCCAATTTATTATAGAGCTTTTGTTAAAGTACTTTTTGAAACGTCGGGATACAATGCTCGGCATTTGCTTACAACTTGCAGGACATATTGCTTTTGTTCTTCATCTTTTGTCAGAAGGTCGTTGAAGTCAGTTATTAATTTAATACCACGCTCAGCCATATCATTTACTACTTTTAATGTTTTGACAATTTTCAATCCTTGGAAGTTATTATTTTGAGGCCAGGTGTTTGGATTTTGTCTAAGAAAATCTATTTTTATATTAAATCTGTCAAAAAAATTAAACGTTTCTTTGGAAAGTAAATTAATTAATCCTCCATCAACCAACTCTTCTAACTTTTCTTTCCTAACTTTTGGATTTACAACCCTAGCTTGCTTTGATGGTTCATCTGTGCTACTGAGCAATTTATTAGCCATTAATAACTTTTCATCGTCTGTAATGGTGGGATAAAAGAACGACAATCCAACCAACTCTGTATTCAAATACCACAAATGATTCGAAAATTTAGTGAGTGCTATTTCTGCGATGTCGTTGTCACATTCTTTATAGTCTAATAGACTACGCAAAATGTCTAAATCTTGCTTTGGCGCTAGATGAGCTTTTGGAGCATTGAACCAAGCTTTACAGTAAATTTTAACTAGAAAAACAGCAATAGCACTTACAGAACTTTCTTCTCCTCTAGACATCTTAAATTGGCGCCGAAAAATAAATATTTTAAAGCAGTAAATAGCCTTTGCCATCCATCTGGCGTAATGAATGGCGCCTGGAGTTCTAAAACCCACAACATTGCCGTCTAGTGATCCTACAAATACGAGAACCAACTGCAACAGCTCCTTGTAGTCATCTCTTGGATGGTTTTCAGTTAATTTCTTTTTGAATTCAGCAGTAACATGTGCAATTAATTCTGGAGATAGCTGCTTTTGTATTAGATTGTTACTAATACCTGTGTCATATTTTTGTTTGTCTATCTTGGGCCACGCAAGGAGAAATCTTTTGAAAATGTCTGGATGAGGTCCCATGGTTGAACCCATTTTTGTGTCGAATACGCCTCTTAACATAATTTCCAAGATATGGTGACAGCAAGCTAGGTGTAGTAATTCGCTTCCTAACATTTGTTGCAATATGACGCATGCTCCTTTAAATCTTCCAGTGTTGGATGCTGTAGTATCAAAGCACATCGCCTTGACGGTGTTGGGAAGACCCCATTGCTGTAGGCATTCATATACGGCAATTGCTTGCTCCTCTCCTGAGCTGTTTTCTGTTACAGGAACTCCCAGCAGTTGTTCCTTATCGCCGTATGTAATAGCAATAGCTATTCGCTCACATTGCTCATTTTTTAAAACGCCCGGTAAAAGTTTACCGTCCCAATGGACAACCACGGCCTCTTTTTCTGGAATGTTTACTTTATGTTTTCTTCCTGTCTTTTTAAAGAATTCTCCACTCGACGTGATGTTTTTCAAACTTTGTTATTGCATTTTGCTCATCTTTAGCCGGGATTCGAGCTTTCTGCCAAAAAATTAACACCTCTCGTATAGTAAGTTTTGCTGATTCTCTTAGAGTTAATTTTACAGTACGTAAATTATAAAATAAAGCACACAAAACTTGTCGATTTGAGGGTAGTTTACAACCTGTGATCTGGTGAATGGGAAAGCCAACAAGAAATATTTTATCCTTGGTCCGGCTTTGTACACCTGATGTGGATGCCATTTCAGAGTCTAGGTAAATTGATTTCTATATATTTAAATAAAAATAAAATAAAAATTAAATAAATTAATTAAAAATAAAAATAAAATAAAAATTAAATAAATTAATTAAAATTAAAAATTTATCACATAATAACATAATATATAAAGTATGCTCCTGGTGGCACCAGGTCACGTTTTCGGAGCTAAAGGCTGCCGTAACTCGGTTTTGACTCAGAGTTACAACAATTTTGTTCATAACATAAATTTTGAAGAACAAAATAAGCTATCTTTTGTGATATCGTGCGTGTTTTATTATTTACCGTTCTCGAGTTATGGCTCAATACGTCAACTTTTTGGCCAAAAAATTCGTTTTTTTTAAATTTTGAGCGACGAGCGGCACGTGTTACCGTCGTTTAATCGGGTTCAAATTTTGGCTATCCCAATATCTGGAAAGGGGGTTCGTTTTGTGGGGTTAAGACGAACAAGATTCCGACATTGATTTTTTGCGGTCACTCTAGTGAACATATATTGCGAAAAAATTGTTTAAACATATTTGGTGGAAATAATTTTTAACATATAAGGTGTGTTCATTTACAGAAAATTATTGCTTATTTTCAATAATTGTTACTAGTAAGTGTTCACTTACTCGAAAAACTTGCTACGAGAGATTGAAAAAAGAGCATAAAAATTTGAGAGACAAAATATTTGTTGAAAATTTCTGATAGTAAAATTTGTATTAGTAAGAATTATTCAATCACCTTTTTCATGTTTTTGTTGACAAAAAAAAAAAATAATTTCCATAATTTTTCAATTTAGAGTTTTTCAATAAAATAAAGTATTTATTTTTCTAAAATTTAGGAACATTTTTCTTGCGCAAATAGTTCAAAACAAATGATTTTATTAAGAAATAATCTTGTATCTTACAGCTGAATAGTGTCGATATGCTTAAATTGCTAGTTTTTGCTAGTAAAACGTTCATTTACTTTTTAATTTTTTCGAATAATTGGAAGAAAAATTTTTTAAATTCTAAATTTACTCTCTCGTTGCAAGTTTCTGCTAGTAAAGTGTATGAAAACACCTATAAACTTTCAAACTTGATTCTCATTTTTTTAATATTTATTCCCTATGTGTTTTTCAAAAAATGTTTGCGCAGTTTATTTTAAGACTGTCGAGTGGGCAATACATTTTGGTTTTGTGTGTGTTATTTTGCTTTAAATGCGTAATTAAAGACACGGACATGTGTAATTTTCGAATTCTTCATTGGCAACACTGGTGGAATCATTCGTCCATATTTCTTCAAAAATGAGGAAATCAGAATGTTACCGTCAATGGTAACCGTTAAGGCACCACGTTAAACGACTATGTGCTTTCTGAAATCCAAGCGCATGGTCTCAGTGAGCTCTGGTTTCAACAAGACGGCACTACTAGCCATACAGCGCATAAAACAATTGTCTTGGCGAGAAATCATTTTGGTGAGCACTTAATTCCACATTTTGGTCACCACATTGGTCACCTAGATCGTGCGACAACACACCTTTGAACTATTATCTCTGGGGATATTTGAAGTCTGAGGTCTTTAGGAACAAACCAGCTACGATTGACGTTTTGGAAAAAACAATTTCTCGTCTTATTCGCGAGATAACAATCCTATGCTAGAACGAGTCGCCCAAAATTGGACCTTCTGAATGGACCACCTCAGACGTAGTCATGGTCAACATTTACATGATATCATTTTCAAACAGTAAATGCCATTAATTGTTCTTTGAACCGATAATAACAATGATAAGTTTACTTTAAAATTGATGTGTTTTATTTTAAATTATAAATAAAACCTCACGATGAATCACCCGTTATATATATGTACATACATATATTTTTATATCGGTATAACAGCCCTGCAAAGTGGAATAATGTATGTTTCTGCCAATTTTTTTCCAACATGGTGATTTTTTTATTTTACAGAATTTACAACATTTTTACCTTTTAAAATAACGCTTAATTAGCTTAAGTTTCACCTAATAAACACTAATAAAAAGCTAATAATAAACAACTTTTAATTCCGTTTTTAATATCTCCTCCCAAAAAAAAATGCTTCATTATTATTAATATAAATTTTGTTAAGGGAGAACACAAGGGCAAAAAAAAAACACTGGAAAATGAAAATTATTGAAAACTTAAAATAAAAACACGTAATGGATGAAAACGCCTAAAAGCAAAGGAAATAATAATTAAGAAAAGCTCGAATTTCCTCGAAATTTATGTATGAAAATAAGTGGGTATGTGTATTTAAATGGAAACTAAAGTTAATACCTAAATGGTTTTGAAAAAGAAAATTAAACGTTTAAGAAGGTTTAAATAAAACAAATACGATTGCTTTATTCGGCTGTAACGAATCTTTGACACCCTCCGCCGAGAGTTAGAATATTTAAGGAGTGGGCTTTTAATGGAATCTATAAGTTCTCAACCAATTTTCATAAAAACTGACCTGACAGCAATTGTAGCAATTTTAGACCTATAAATTATGGGCCGACCATCAGAAAGTTTTATGCTTTTATTTCTAGTCATATAATTCTGGATCGATCATCACAAAATCCTGTAAAGTATTCAAAAACATAAATTATACACAGAAAAAATTATTAAATTTCTCCAATCACCAAATTTATTCCAAATTCATAATATCAAGCAAACAATTTATTGATCTTGCACACAAATTACCAAAATGATTATATTGATTACTAAAAATTTTCAAAGTTTGAAAAATTATTTTCAATAAATGATATTTTTAATTTTAATTAAAAAAGTGATCAAAAAACTTTGCCATTTCAAACAATGTGTTAATTTATTTAAATAAATATTGATAATTCCCAATAACAATTCTACATGTTTAAATTATTTTATTTAAAACGAAAAAAGTCAATTAAGAGTTTTTGTTATTTAATTAAAATTTTAATTGAAAATTTATTTCAAAACAATTAAAATGTTAATTAAATCAAAATTAAATTTTTAATTTTCTTTCAACTAAAAAAATAATTGATTCAATTATCACATTTATTAAATTTAAATACTTTTTAAAACATTTTTTTAATTAATAAAACACTTTTTTCTGTGTACCAAATCTTTATACAGTAATAATTTTGTTTTAAGAATTTAATGCTTTTCAGAATGTCGCTTTAAATTTTGGACCGATTATTAAAAAATGGCATAGTTTTATTTCAAGTCATTTAAGGCTAAACTGAACCGAATTTCTTCATAATAGTGGGTGATTCATCGTGAGGTTTGATTTATAATGTAAAATAAAACACATCAAATTGAAGGTAAACTTAAAATTTTCATTGTCGGTTAAATCAACAATTTATGGCATTTACTTTTTGAAAATTATATCCTGTAAATGTTGCCCATGATAACGTCTGACGTGGTCCATTCGGAAGGTCGAATTTTGGGCGACTCGGTCGAGTATTGCGACTGGGATCTCGCGAAGAACACGAGAAATATTGGCTTCCACAGCGTGAATCGTAGCTGGCTTATTCCTGAAGACTTTAAAATTTACATATCCTTAGGAGAAATAGTCCAAAGGTGTGTGGTATCGCACGTTTTACCTGCCCAATTTTCCGTCTTGGTCTGGCCAGATCAAATTTGTGTTTTGCTTGTAATATTTTTCGCATATAACAAAAAATCAAAAAAACAAGGACGTGAATTCTATAAATGATATGTTCTGAATCGCATGAAAATAATTTGGATGCGATTGGAGCAAATAAGTGGGGTTAAATTCCATTTTTATGTAAAAGTCTATGAAATGACCCTCTTGGTCTGGCCAGACCAAATTTTTTTTTCCTTGAAAGATATTTCAAATAGGACCGAATATTAAAAAACAGATACGCGAATTCTAGAAATGATATGTTCTAAATCGAATGAATCAAGTTTGAATCAAATCAAAAAACTGCGGCCCATTATGCGCTTAGTTCAATTTAACTATAAAAACCTAACGCAAAACTCGTTTCAGCTGTGGTAGAAGCGAAATAGCAATGAGCGAAATTAAAGACTGCATTTTTGATGACTTGCAAATGGAATGAAATAATAAATTTGTATGATCTAAAGTAATTAGCATACGTTCAATAAAAAAATATATTTATTTACTTTTTATTTAATTGGGGCCTTTAGCTGTACTAATTGTGGTCTGGCCAGACCAAGAGGAGAACTTAGTGGTAAAAAGTTACCGAGAATCCTACGGTTAAATAAATATAAGAGAGACATGTCTTGTCTCCAAGGGTTCTTCGACCAAACATTTTAAGTCTCAGATTTCCGAAAGCCGGACAACGACATAGAAGATGTTCCATTTACTCTTCCTCCTCCTCGTCACCACAACTGCTACATAGGTTATTGTATGGGAGCCCTGGCCAATGGGCCAGTGGCCAGTTATAACCGGCAATAAGGTTCCTGAGGTGAAGTCTGGACAGCTGTAATGCCCGCCTAGTCCTTTTTTCATCTGTGATGGCCCAAATTTTCCTGGTTTCCCCACAGGTGGTTTCATTAAGCCATCTCTGAACGGCAATAAGATGAAACTTGTGTGAAATATGTTGCTTACTCCTTGGGAGTTAAACACCTGTATCACCTCCTATCCACTAATGTAAACTGGGACTCAAATTTGCGAATGGTGTTGGCAATAGTGGTTTCAGTAGGTCGATTATGCGCACTGAAAGTTCCTCGAATCGCGCGAAAAACATTTATCACAGAACGCTGATTTTTCTTAATACAGCTGAACAATTTTGAAACGCTGTTGGGGTGCGAGTCTCATCATGATGACTTGCCAACCGATACTGGACAAGAATTACAAAGCAGTTTGAAATGAGTCACGAGTGATCTGTAAATAAGCATATTGAAAATCATACCTCAAGATGAATCACCCTTTACATTTGTTCGTTACAGCTTGTTAAGGCGTATTTAAAAGAATTCCCAGAGTTGGCTTTACATGGGGCTTATAGTAAATTATAGACCAATTTTTACGAAATTCGACAATGTCATTTCTAGTCTTATGAAACTATGACAGACTTAATTTTATTATAAAAGCAGTATTCTGTACAGTTTTAGTCATAGCAAAGTTTTTTTTACGAGAGTGGTCTTTATATAGGGTCAATGGTAAATTATAGACCGGACTTCGGAAAATTTGCAGTCATATAAAACGAGTTAATGCAAAATTAAATAACAATTGGCTCATTCCTCAACCATTCACCGAACTAGAACTTTGCAAGCTGATTTGGAAATTTTGTGAAAATAATCCTTATAAAAGGAAATCCATGGCAAAATCTTGTGCTGGTAGGTCCAGAATCGACGTCCCATATAAACCCGCGTTTCAGCCACACGAAAAAATCTCATATATATGAAGATATATAGATAATATTAACCGCATAATATAATTTTATTTTGGTGGGTCAATGACTGTCCATGGGTCCTAAATAGAATACTTAAAAATTTTACTGTAAATACTATGGTGTAGAATATCATTTTTTTATACTTCCTTGTTTTTTTTTTATTAATTACACAGGCAAACAAATTAAAGGTTTGAGTTGCGTTGTATTCGAATCTGTTCTCAGAATTTCTCCATCACATCAGGTTTTCAGGTAAAACTAAAGAAGAATTCACGAAGTTTTAACGTCTCGAATATGGCAAAAACAGGGCTTTTTTTAACTTTAAGCAAAGATATTGCGAAAACCTGATGTGAGAAATTCTGAGTACAGATTAAGATTCTGCGCACCTTAAACCTTTAGAAGAAGTCCCAGGGTTTCGACTTTTTCCAAATTTTGTAGGCCTGTGCCATTTTCATAATTTTCCTGATTTACGTTAAAAAAAAAGAAGAAAGGATCTTGCTTTCTCCCTAATACATCAGATCGATTTAGTTTTCTAAACATATTCGATTACTTTTCTTTTAAATATTCCTTTATCACTTCCACTGTAACTCATTATATTTGTGAAATGAATTATGAAATAAATTTAGGCACTAATTGTGTATTATAAATATTTTATAATTTTGTGGTTGCTTTCTACAGAAATTCATATTGCGTTTTAAAGTTTTCAACACCACAAAAATGCAGCCTTTGAAATTTAAAAATTCAACATGTCATCGTTCAGACTTGCAATTTTTGTTGCTGCAATTCTTAAAAAATTCTGCTTAGAAATTGCACTAGTTTCCAATTATGAAGTTATAGTTTTGCCAATATACAAATACACCAGGGTTGCCGTTTAAAATCGTTTAAAAATGTTTTGCAAAACCTACCATAATCCTTTGAAACCGACCAAATTTTTAAAATATTAAAATACAAATATATCGTCTTGCAAAAGGGACTATCATCATATTTTAAAAATTTCAGGAGCGATAAGAATATAAAATATTGTGATTATACAAAAACAGTTTTTTCAGGATAGTATCATAAATTCATAATTTGTTAATGTTATTAGCCAAAAAAAAAATCGTTGTTATAATCATAATAGTTGCCTTTTTATTAAGTTTTTTATCTCTTCTGAAATTTTTTTTATGCCCTTTTGCATTTTATATGACGATATGTATGTATATTTTTTTTTTTTAATATAAGATATAATTTTTATTGAATAAAGCTACCCAGAAAAAACTTGGCAATGACATGCAATTACTGAACAACTAACTTTTCAATGACAACTTCATACCATCGGCATTACATAGAAGTAGTTTAGTAATGACTGACATATAATCTGATACATTAGCACTTGCTTATTAGCTGATTAACGAAATTTATAATTAATTCATAATTAAATTCATTTGAGGTCTTATTTATAAAAATCTAATACAAATTGGTCTTAAATACTTATTCGTTCTGACAGTTTTTTTTATTTCTTATAAATGAAAAACTATTTGTGATTATATTGATTACCAAAAATTTAAAAATTTTTTTCAATAAATGATATTTTCAATTTTAATTAAAAAATTTTGAAAAAACTTTGCGATTTCAAACAATGTGTTAATTTATTTAATTAAATATTGACATTCCCAACAACAATTCTACAAGTTTAAATTATATTATTTTAAACGAAAAAGTCAATTAATATTTTTTGATATATTATTAATATTTAAATTCAAAATGTATTTCAAAACAACTTAAATATTAATTAAATCAAAATTATATTTTTAATTTTCTTTTAACTAAAAAAATAATTCATTAAATTATGATATTAATTAAATTTAAATACTTTTTGAAACATTTTTTTAATTGATAAAAACTTTTTTCTGTGTATGAAAAATTTAAATACTTAATTGATGTCCTTAATGCAGGGTAGTCAAATTTTGAATTAGAAAGTAAATTAAATTAAAAACACAATGTATGTGACAAATTCAGTTTTGTTGATACCAATGTGAAGTACCTATTTGTAAGCGTACGTGGCAATGACTTATTTAACTCCCTATTTGTAAGCGAGGGTGGTAAGTGCTGGCCTCCAATGACATCACCGTGTTAAAATAATGAATTAAAATGCCAATGTATAAGTGATGAAGAGTAGTTATAATAGCTTTTTAGCTCATTACTTTTCAATGTAAGAGTTTGCTATTGTAATCTATTGTTTTTAATAATAAATAATAAAACAAAAAAGTAACAAATACAAAAGGTATATAAAAATTAATTTATTAAAATTATAAACTATAATTATCATATATATTATTTCTAAAGCACTTTTTTTTGTCGGTTGCAAATATCTCCCATACCACCGCATCAAATTTAATGAATGATATCTCATTTTAAAGCTTATTTCTAACACTAATGACGAAAAATAATTAGAAATTGAAAAATTTATATTTTCATTGATAAAAATTATATTTTATATAGAACTTCATGATTGACTGTTGTCATTATGATTATATGGTTTTGTTCAAGTGTGGTAATACAGGGTCGCTTAATAGTAATGCAGTTCTAATAGAACTGCATGATAATACTGTTGTCATTATGATTATATGTTTTTGTTCAAGTGTGGTAATACAGGGTCGCTTAATAGTAATGCAGTTCTACATAATATAGTATGTATTAAAATCCATTCTGGCAATACCGCTATTTACTATATGCCGTTTATTACTAAGTTAGTTATATATAATTGCGTACGTTTAAAGATATTTTTGTTTGTATTAAGGATTCGTACGGGCAAAAAGTTAACGATGATCATGTCATTACCTCTAACATTGTATTCAAAGAGGTATTATAAAAGCATTTAAACATATGTATGTATGTATGTAAATATGTATGATATATATTATGATTTCTAATATTTTTATACTTTTAACAAAATGTATTGAAGTTACTAAAATTTCTATTAATTATTTTCATTTTATGTTACAAAAATGACAACTAACGGTGCGAATTCGCACGGGTCATCTAGTAATATATTAATTATAATAATTATTATTCATTATCATATGCAATAATACGTATAAAAACCATTTATAAAAAATTAATCACAATTTGTTAACTAAAGGTTGTACAACAGTACGAGTATTTAACTTTATAGAACATAGGCGGAACTCCAAGACATCCAAGACAACGTAAAAAATATATCAAAGAGTTTAATATTGCATAATTTGCTTGTTGTTTACACGCACTTTGCGACGGATATCATTGTAAAATGCTACACAGTTGCATTGTAGAATGCTTGAAAAAGCGAGTTTCTCTGCAACTGATGTTTTGGAACTAACCCATACTTTCTGCAAGTCCTGCGGCTCTTATACCATGGACTTTATAAAAACATGATATATATATCTCCCTCCAAAGAAGTCCATCTTGTATAAGAAACACCTAAAATATTATGGGGTGGCACAGAACAGAATTCCTAATGTTATTTTTTTTTGGACTATGAACCCTAATATTTTTGGCATTGCTAAAGGCTAGATCACACTATTATACTTTGTATTAATACATGTCAAAAACTCAAGTAATATAACAAAGTGTGATTGTGTGAATGCAATGTGTCACAAGTATTACGAAAAAAGTTTGACATCCCATACGACTTAATCGTTTTTTGAAAAATTTCTAAACGCTAATACTTTTCATTGGATCAGGGTTGCATTTTAACAAAAGCATGTTCATGTGTGATAGTGTGACTACAAACTGTAATGTTACATTAGATTTTTTGTCAGTCACAACAAAACTCATTAGATTTCCATCTCACAAAGTATTATGGAATACGTTAGGCTTGTGAGATAGTGTAATCTAGCCTTATGTAAGATTTAGCCAACCTGATTGTTACCAATCCGATCAAACATTTTGAGGGAATAACTATAGTTTACTGATAAAAAAATTTTATAATAAAAAAAATTTAAACGGCATCTAACTTGGTAAGCTCATATAATAAATTTCATTTCATTGGCCATATCCATAGTTTCATCACCAATTAAAATAAAATTTTCAATTCTCTGCTTTGCGGCCAGTGTTCTAAATTTGTTAAAAAAAAAATATAGTACATTTTCTCAAACCGACAAAAATTAGATTCTGCCTACCATCCGACCAAACGAAAAATATCTGACCAAATTTGGTCGGAAAAGAGCAAGTTCGGCAGCCCTGAAATACACCTACAGCCAAGCTCAAGTTAAAAACTGTGAGAATAAAAAAAAACCGAATTGCAGAGTACGTGAACCCCTCCCCAATCTTTTCACCAATAAACTCAAGAATTGCTGTAACAAAAATTGCAAGTCTGTAGCCCGTTTCTGTATTTCTCGCATCTTAAAATTTCCCGCATGAAACAAGTGAATTATGACAAAAACAGTGCAATATGAAACAAAAAATGGTTTTTCTCACATAAGTGTTTCTGTACTTTTACTTTGCGAGAATTATCTGTCATTTAAATAATTTTCCAGCAATTATTGGAAGGATGTGAGAACAAGTGTTTCTGTAACAATATTTTGCAAAAAGTTTCTCACAAGAACTGTCAAAATAAGTCATATTTGAAATTGATGCGAGAAAAAAAAATTTAAAAAAATGGAGCCCAAATTATGTATGTATGTACACAAGAATGTGTATTATTTTATTTTATTTTAAAAGAAAGAATTTAAATGATGAAAATAAGTATATAAAACACAATTGTTATATTTTGTTATTAAAATTTTTTTAGCATATCATTGTGTTTGTTTTATGCAGGGCTGCCAGATAAATTTGTGAAAAAAACGTCAATATCCTAAGAAAAAATAAAAAAATCGTCTATTTTTTTCGGACAATTTAAAATTAATTTTGACGAATTTTGTTCGATTTTTATCATATAATCACAAATTTTTATCATATAAACACATAATCAAAAAAAAAAAAAAACATTAAGTTCATGGGTAAAATACATATTATATACATACATAAGCTTGAGGTCTATTTCCTAAAGTGTATTGACTGAAAAATGGGGTAATAGTTTAATCTTTTGATCACACAAACAAATGTATTAAATAATCCAAGCAAATAAAAATTAAACAGTTTCCGTTCGAAATTTTGCTTTTGCCGATAAATTTTTTAATCTGCCTTGTTTTTAAAGATATCGGTTTTCTGTGGTGCCTAATACACAAACATATAAAACTATTTAAAACTGTTTTATTTCAAAGACTGTATCGTCACTAGAAAAAAATCAGCAAATTTTCACTTTGCCAATTTTGGAACAAAAAAATCGTCAAAATGTCGTTAAATCTTTAAATCTGGCAGCCTTATTTTTATTATATATATTTCTTTCGTTGACGTTTCGCTTGCATTTGACACTTAATTACTGGAAGTATTCCAGTTAAAACAGAATCTGTGTTGTCTGTTCTCGCACTTAAATACAGAAAGACTTTTTTCTGACAAATCGAGAAACGATGAAATTTTTTGTTTGACACTTAATATGAAAACATTTGCGATGCGAGAAATACAGAAACGAGCTACTGGACGATGACTATGAATTTCTGTAGAAATCAACAACAAAATTATAAAATATTTATGACTTTGTTTTTGCTTTAAATTTGATTATTGACGTTGCGTTTTGCCCAATAAGGGCCTTTATAAATATAAATATAAAAAAATTAAAGTGAACAATAAAGCAGTTGATAAATTAAGTTAAAAAGAATAAGAATATTTTAACATAAAATCGAACGTGTATGAATTGTTAATAATCCTTGGAAATCGCCTTTTAAACTTATTCTCAGAAAGACCCCAAAATTAAGTCAAGAAGTTCAATAATGAAAATTCTGGAAAATAGCTACAACAACTATAATAAAATCATTAAATATAAATATAAACAAACTTATAAATTTATTTAGCACTTACACATATTTGCACAATAAACTGAAAATCAACTGACTTATTTACTACGTACTACGAGTACAACACAATGACTGTATGTGTGAGTTAAAGTTTAGTAAAGGCATTATTACATAATAAGCCCTAATGGATTTACGACTTTATACCCAAGCTACAGAATAAAAAATTCATGATAAGGAAGCGCTAAGTGTTGTGTAAATGTCACAAAACTTAAATTGTTTACGTCAAGGTAATTTCAGGATAATAGTGTCGCTTTAGTTAAGCACAAGTGTAAATGTGTTTGGAATTTATGTGTTTTTCTTGGCTGGTATTTGTAAACTATTTGTATTATATAGAGATATATGTTAGTGTGTATATAATGTACATAGAATTTTAATAAGCATATAATTTTATATTAATTCTTCTTAATTGTATTTCCTTTGCATTTTCTGTTACATTTTTTTTTTAGGTTAATAGGGATTTTCTTTTAGTTTATTTAAGACGATAAAAAGGAGTTGTATAAACGAACTACACTTCCATAAGTACTAAAAAAGAGGGCTGTTTATTTGCAAAAAGTTTTTTCTTTAACTCATTTTTCGCCGCGCCAAGTGAACTGACAATATAATAACGAAATAAAATTTTACGTAACTGAGAGAAAAAAGCATTGCAAAAAAAAAAAAAAAAAATACAGTAAGAGTGCTGGTGATAATAATCACCGGTCGGCGAAAAATGTATTCTGGGTCTTTGAGTAATTCTAGGTCGATTTAGCCATGTCCGTCTGTCTGTCCATCTGTTGAAATCACGCTCACTTCCAAGCGACTCAAAAGAAAAGAACAATATTGGTGTCTTATTACTTCCAGTTTTCCTACGCGGTTTGGGATTGAAATCCAGCAAAATCGGTTCAGTAGAAAAAAAGTTATTTATTAAAATGTGTTATAACCATTCAAAAAAATTTATAATAATAAATAGTGGCGGAATGCACATATTGATATCAGATTTTGCACAAATGCGTTATATATGGCTAGAAATCACACTGTCAAATTCCATGAAGATCTGTATATAATTTACAATAGGCCCCATATTAAGCTTACTCTCGAAAAACACCTTAATATGACTAAAACCGTAACGGACAGTGCTATTGTAATACATTTTAGTCTGTTAAGTAAGAAAGTATGCGGGCTTGGACGATACCCTACATCACAGTATTTAAAACCAATTTTCGAGAGTATACCGTATTTGAGACCTATGGGCAATCATGTGCCCGCCAGAACCAAATAATGTTATGATGTTTAGATTCACGTAAAAAATCTTAATACCAAGTCTGTTGGTTGGTTACCAACCTCAAAATATGGCTTATATGTAGAAACTCTATTCCGGAGAGATGTTTTTATGGGGGCCATGTGAAATAATGGACAGATGCTCACCATATTCAATAGGCTTCATTCTTATGACAATTAAAGCCTATGTACCTATGTAAATTTCTTCAAATTATCTCCAAAATTGCGACCTGTACTTTGCGCACAACATGTACATGGATAGCCAGCCAGCCTGCCAACCAGACGGAAGGACGAATGGACTTCGTTAGGGTAGGTTAGGTTAGGTAAGGTGGAAAGGCTGATGCGCAGTAAGCTTCACACCCTCACCTAGAGAATAAGATGGTCCATTGTGACGCCTTAGTGATAGAATTCTCGTAAGAGAAGAATAGGAGAAATAAAGAGAACAAGCACAAGAATAGAGAAAGTAGTGGAAGACAAAAATCGAACAACACAAGCAAACAGACCTACTTAACAGAAGACTGCTCTAAATGTTCCCAGTCTCCTGCTGTGAGCGCAGCCCGATCCATCTCCCAAATCGCACAGGAATATACTACCTTGGCATCTCATCTTGCTGTTCTGCAGCCTGGGACAGTGGCACAGAAGGTGCTCAACCGTCTCCAACTCCTCCGGGTCCTCGAACAGCCTACATATATCCGATAAGTCAGATCCCATTCTTACCGCTATCGTGCATATCATGCAGTGGCCCGTGATAATAGCTATCATGACCCTGACGCTGACCCTATTCCTGCCCAGCAGCGAATCCAAATCGGACTTCCTAAGCACCGGCCACAACTCACTCGATACATTGCAGTCCTTGCAGTTCCCCCAGGCCCGATTACTCTCGCTCAGAACTCATTCCCTGTTTCTCCCAAAATAGAAACCAATTGGAGGCCTGGCCGCCTCCAGGCAGTACCCAGCACAGCCTCACCACATAATCCCCTAACATTCCCCCTAGGGCCATCCTGCAATCATCCATTAGCCCATCAAGGCCCTAAGAGCCGCCTGTTTTTCCACATATATAGTGACCTCCGAGCCCCTGGTAATGGACTTCGTTATATCTATTGTAATTCTAAGACTATGGGTGGTATACTAAAAGGTGGGTCTAGGAGCAATATTTTTTAGTGTTACACACATCAGAACAAACGCATAATACCCTCTCCATTATTGTGGTGTGGATGTAAAAAGAAACAGACATTTTTTAAAAGTGACACATTTTTTTTTTTATTTTTTTATAAAATATCTGCATGTATAAGAGGAGAGTTCAGGCATTTTTAACCCACTTTATATGCAGATCACAAATGATTGCTGCAACAGCAAATAAAAGAAACTAAAATATGTACGTTGGCATTAAATAAACGACTTAAAGAAGATAAAACTAATAAAAAAAGGAGGAAAAAATAGAATTAGTTGGGTGTTTCTTTTTTTTTATTTTTTATTTTTTGCAAATATTCAACAATTAGTTGGCACATCCTCCTCTAAAACATTTACGAGTACATATTTCTGTTGTTGTGTGTTTTAACAATTGTCAATAATTGACAAATCTTTCTAATGACATCATTCTCATCAACAAAATAATTATTTGTATAGATGCAGAAGCGTACGGGAGTTACTACTAGTACATAAATAAAATAAGCAAACAATTTAATGTTGGAAATAATCTACTCTTATTTTACTGCAAAAAAAAAAAAAAATTCTTGGTTTTCTTTTTTATACGTTCTTAAAAGCGTGAGTTTGTGAGTTTATTTCGGAAATACTTTAATGGGAGCCAAAAAAGAGATAGAGAGGAAATGTGTTAATTTGAGTTAAAGGGAAGAAGGCATTAGGGATTTTATCCTAAAATGAATGAATGTATGTCAATCTATGAATGTCTGTGTGTGTGCTCGAAATTCGTATAAGCTGAAGAGTTTTGTTGGTTTTATTTTTTTTAACATGCACGATTTATCGATAAAACATTTTGGAAGTTTTTATTTCACTATGCCATGTTTCCACATTTATTTTTGTCAACATTTCGTCATCATCAAACAAAAAAAAATCTTAAATGCAAAGTTAAAATAAAAGAAACCGAAGTAAATTAGGGTTTCATAAATGCCTTTAACTTTTTTTTATTCAATTAAAGCAGACACAAACTGGCAAATTTTCTTAAGGACGATTATACCAGCTTCTGGCCAATTTTCGTAAAGAAAATTATGCCAGATTCTGGCATATGTAACCATATTACTGTCACCAGCAATCATATTATGGTTAAATTCATCCATAATAATATAATAATAATATGTTAGAAGTTATAATATTTTAAAACATAGTATGTTTATCTTTAAAATTTTTTATTATTGTATTGCTGGATCAATTATATTATTTCATTATGCTTTTGTATTGCCTCTTCTTAATCCTATTACATTAATGTAATTAACGTTTTTTCAATCATATAAATTAGATCCTGAAGATGAACTGTTAGTTCGAAATATATAGATCAAGAGAGAAAAAAATACAATGATGTGTTTTATTTATAAGGATTAAGAAGAGGCAATACAAAAGCATAATGAAATAGTATGTTTAATTTTAAATTGAAAATAATATGTTTAAAAGTAAAAAAATTATGTTTTTTTGCTCTCTGCAATAGTTGAATGCTTTTCAAATACATACACACTGGCTTGGTTTGCTTAAAATTCTCATTCATTTTATTTTAATTATTGAATAAAATATATAAATTTACGTAGAAGTTTGAACCAGTAAAACAGAAGGAGTGCTAATGAAGGCAGTGATGCCAGTATTAGGGAATTTTCCCTTTTATTAGGGATTTTTTTCGGAAAATTTCAAGCGTAGGGACAGAAAAGGACAGATTTTTTTATTTAAAGGCAACATCTTATTTTCAATATATTGTTTAAAAATACGTTAATATTCGTATTACTTTCATTTAAAAATTTAAATTTTTTTTATAGAATAGCATTTAAGTACTTTTTTTAACAGAAACTTTATAATATGAGTCCAGGATGGCAATCTTCAGCAAGTATTAGTGGCGCGACATTTGTGAACTATTTGCTTAATTGTGCTATTTGCATTCGCACTCACATTCGCTTAAATGTATGAGAATATTAAAAGCGATGAATGAAATTTATACCTACACTCAAAAGAAAAATCAATCCATCCGTACTCAAATCAATCCGAAGTTGAATCAAGTACAGAAATATTGATTTTAGTACGGATTATTCAATCGCGAAATACTCAAGTTATCCATATTCAATCCCGGATTCGTACTTAAAATAATCCGAAAATGAGATTGATTAAGGTAAAACTGAGATTGAATCAATCTCAAAATGCGCTTGATTCAAGAATTATAAAATTGATTTAATGCCGAATTCGTACTTACGATAATCAGAAAATGAGATTGATTTAAGTAAAACTGAGATTGAATCAATCTGAAAATGTACTTAAGTCAAGTGTTATAAAGTTGATTTAATCCCGAATTCGTACTTTAAATAAATGCCCGATATGATTTTTATTTTAAAAATTTAATGTACATATTTAGCTAAGAATATAAACTAAATGAGAAGTGAGAAATTGAAGGCAAGACAATTTTACTTTTTAAAGTTTAAAAACAAAATTGATTAAGATTTAAACATGAAAATAATGTGTTTTCTTCCTATTCTGTTGTTTTTGTTGTTTCTACACACAACAAGCCAATCGTTTTTAAGCTACTTCCCTACAAAAAACGAGACTACTCTATATATGCGTGTATGGACTACTCCATAAGGGAGTAGGACTACTCAAATACCTTACCGAAATGTATGTAAAAACATACTCCAATTTACATTGCGATGTCCTAGGGCTGGACCACGTTACACAGCTATGTATTTTACTGGGGTACCCCCAAAACTACTCTTTGTCGCTACACCATAGAGCACATACAAATACTAGTTTTAAAAGTACTCTATTTCACTACCCTATGGAGTACTCTTAGGAGTTATTTTCGAAAGTACTCTATTTCACTACCCCATGGAGTACTCAAAGGGGTTAGTTTCGAAGCTACTCTATTCCACTATAATTATTCCAATGCAATTAAATAAGATAAATTATCTTACCAATTATGTCAGTTTTTTTTTAATTTAAGTTTTTTTTTACTTTTTATATTGTATTTCACTTTTATTTTGTGCTTTATTTAAATAATTTTTTTCCCCGCATATTTATTTATAACCAAATTTTATAAACAAATGACATAAGGGCTACCAGAGCTGTAATTTAACACCAAGCATTTTAAGTGTTGCCAAACGTTGTTAAAAAATTCTTGTTAAAATGAAATGATCCATGGCTGCATTATATAAGAGTAGTCCAAAAAGTACTCCTTTGGACCATGTACTCCATTCATTTTTTGTAGGGTTGTGTGGTGTTGTTGTAGTGGCTACAACAAATTTGAATTAGTTATATGAGATTAAAACGCTCAATTTGTAATTTAACTCTCAGAGTGGCAGTACCAACGAAAAATTCAATCTTATTTTTACTTGGTTTAAGAATTTTATACTTACTTTAAGAAATTCGGGAATGATTTTCGAAAGTTATCCCATTTAGGATTGTTGTGAGTACGTTTTAGTGTTATTCGTACTTGAATTTTTGAGTACGACTCGTACTCAAAGTAAGTATAAAAAGCTTAACTTATCCCGAGTGTTTTTCTTTCTGTAGAAAAACTTTCTATAGAAAATAATTTTGTATGTACTGAGAAATTTGTGTGTAAGCTAAGAGAAATCAAATCATACAATTACGAATTTAAAAAAAAAAATTTTAACTTTTAAGGATATGGAAGGATATATTTTTAAAACGAAATTTTTTTATATAATGAAAAAATTTTTTTAAATTGATTTTTTTTAAATTAAAATGGAAAATAGGAATGAGATTGCTTAAAAATATTTATTAAAAAAAAATATTCTTGAAAATTGTTAAGCCCTTTAAAAAGGTTAAAAGATGACGATATCAAAAATCGAGCAAGCAGTTTGACTTAGTTTGCCTATAGATTAAACCATAAATTGGCGTTGCTGCCAAAAATAAAAATTAAAATTTGCCACACAGTGTTTATGTTTGTATGTTTTTTTTTCTTGTTGTTATTAAATGCCTTAATTATGTTATTTATATATTTGTTTGTCAGTTGGTAAAAACAATAAATTTTTAATGTAGGAAAAAGTGTAGGGAAAATGTTTTTGATTGTAGGGGAAAAAAAGGAATTTTTTTCTAGACACGTAGGAATTTCTTTAAATTTCTACTGGCATCACTGAATGAAGGCCGTCAAAGGCTGCAAAATGATTTAAATGGGATTGCTTATAAAAGTGGAACGTACAACGTACTCCTGTTAATATTTAAAATTATAAATTGACACAAATTGAAATTTAAAATAAGTCTGAATTAAATAACCATAATATGGTTAACATTGACCATATTATTGTCAGTTCTGACCATAATATGGTTACTTTTCTCCAAATTCTAAAAAATATTGACCATGTTATGGTTAATTTTGAAAGTAATATGGTTAAGTTTGACCATTATTATGGTTAATATTTACAAATAGATATTTTTTATTTTTCGAATTTATTCTATGAGTAAAATTTTAGTTATGTATTTTATAAAGCTTTTTTTTAGGTTAATATTTACGAAAATATGGTTAATTTTGAACAAATTATGGTGAATTTTTGACCATATTACGGTTAATTTTGGGAAAGTTTTTTGCAAACATAAACATTGTTAAAATTCAACCATAGTATGTTGCACTTAGAATATGTTTACCTCCAACAATATTTTTTTCTACGTGTAATATTATTAAGAGGTAAAGTTTGTTTGTAGGAGGTAATTAATCTCCGTAACCGCTGAACTGGTCTTTATGAAACTTTTACTGTATGATCTGGGAGGTGCTGTAAACTTTATATTATTTTAAATTTTTAGTGAGCGGGGCACCTCCCATACGAAGACATTATAGATTTATGCATATCTATCTGTACAACGACAAAAGCTTAAGTTTTCAAAATTAGTACGAATATTTTGGTTATCAATAAACAACATCTGACTAAATATGGGCGGGATTGGAAAAGTAGGCGTGGCACCGCCCATACAAAGAGAGAGGTAAGTATATTACTGATGGTCTGGGGAGAGCTATAATATATGTATAAAAACGTATGTTTCGGGTACGTGTTACTCCAGAACCGATTGACAACAAACTTGTACAATAAATTAGTTTAAGTCTGGAACCAAGTTTCTCTTAAGTTTAATCGAAATATCGATTTGAATGAAATTCACAAAATATATATATTGATGAAACAAAAATAAGTTTCCTGATGAAATTTTGACCCGGTAGATAGCGCTGGGGTCGAGTTATTAACAAAATGTGTTGTATAAAATTCCTTCCTTCATTTCAATAATTAAATGAAAATTAAATTTGATGAACTTGAGTCCAATTTAAAAATATCAAAAATCTGAATTAAGATCCCGGCATATTTTAAAAACCAAAATTATACCAAATTCTGGCAAATTTTCTAAAGGAAGATTATACCAAATTTTCAGATCATCAAGCATTTTTCATAATAAAGTTAATAATAGGAAAACGAAAAATAAACCAAAACCTGATATATTTTTTATATGAAAATAATGCCAAATTCTGGCAGATTTTCTAAAGGAAAATTGTGCCCGATTCTGGCATATTTACTATACGCAAGTTATACCAGAACCTGCGAAAGTTATGCTAGATCCTGGCAAATACGAAAATTATGCGAGATCGTGGCATATTTTCTAAACGAAAATTATGATAAATCCTGACAAATTTTCTATAGACAAGTTATGCAAGAACCTGGCAATTTTTCTTATAAGAAAATGATGCCAGATTCTGGCATATTTTCTTTAAGCAAATAATACCAGATCCTGAAATCTTTATTATAGAAAAGTTATGTTTGATCCTGATTTTTCATAATAAAGTTAATAATAGGAAAGCGAAAAATAAGCCAGGACCTTATTTTTTTTTTATATGAAAATAATGCCAAATTCTGGGCGATTTTCTAAAGGAAAATTGTGCCCGATTCTGGCATATTTTCTAGCAAATAATACCAGATCCTGAGAAGCTTAATATAGAAAAATTATGTTATTTCCTGGCAAATGTTCAGTATGAAAATTATGCCAGATCATGGCATACTTTCTATAGGGAAATTATCCTGCCTGATACACGGCAAATTCTCTACAGACAAGTTATGCCAGAACCAGGAAAAATTTTTTAAGGAAAATGGCGCCAGATCCTGGCATATTTTCTATACGCAAATTATACCAGATCCTGCGAAAGTTATGCTAGATCCTGGCAAATCCGAAAATTATGCGAGATCGTGGCATATTTTCTAAACGAAAATTATGATAAATCTTGACAAATTCAATAGACAAGTTATGCAAGAACTTGGCAATTTTTCTTATAAGAAAATTATGCCAGATTATGGCATATTTTTTATAAGCAAATAATACCAGATCCTGAAATCATTATTATAGGAAAATTATGTTATTTCCTGGCAAATGCTCAATATAAAAATTATACCAGATCATGGCATATTTTTTGTAGGAATATTATGTTGAAATTTGACAAATTTTCTATAGACAAGTTATGCCAGATTCTGGCATACATATTTCTTTACGCAAATTATACCAAATCCCTAAAAGTTTATTATAGAAAAATTATGCTATTTCCTGGCAACTGTTTAATATGAAAATTAATCCAGATCATCGCATACTTTCTATAGGAAAATTATACTGAAGCATGACAAATTCTCTATAGACAAGTTATGCCAGAATCAGCAAATTTTCTTTAGATAAGTTATGCTAGAACCAGGTAACTTTTCTATACGCAAATTATATCAGATCCTGAGAAAATTGCAAATGCTCAACGAAAATTATGACAGATCGTGGCATACTTTCTAAGTGGAAATTTTCCAGAATCCTGACAAATTTTTTAATAGACAAGTTATGCCAGATTCTGGCATATTTCTTTACGCAAATTATACGAGATCCTGTGAAGTTTATTGAAGAAAAGTTATGTTAGATACTGGCAAATGCTTAATATAAAAATTATGCCAGATCACAGCAAATTTTCTATAGAAAAATTATGCTGTATTCTGATAAATTTTTTATAGACAAGTTATGCCAGAACCTGGCAAATTTTTATAGAAAAATTATGCTAGATCCTGGCATATTTTCTATATGCAAAATAAAACAGATCGTGGGAAGTTTATTTTAGGAAAATTATGCCAGATCCAGGGCATATTTTATATATAGGAACATTATGCTAGTTCTTGGCCAATTCTCAGTAGGAAAATTATAATAATAAAAGTGGTAGGACCTGGAAAATTCGACTTAAATTTTCTGTATGTAAAATTATTTAGTTACTTTGACTGTATTTAGTGACGAAATGTTATTGGTAGCATAGTTACGCTTTAAAAATGTCGAACATTAATTTCTGTTATTGTTTACATACACGCACATTCGCAATATCGTGTTCTTTTTATATGTGTTAGATTTATGAATAAATCTATTAAAAGAGCCAAAAAGGATACGAATAGAATTACATTTACATACGTTTATATTGCGTTGTTGTAATTTATTTTTATTTTTTTTATTTTTACTTTGAATTTTGCATTACTAACAAGCAGTTTAAAAAATGAAACTGGGTGTTATTTTAATTCATGGTTTCAAAGTATACTCTAACCTCAATATAAATTAAATTTTTTCAAAAGAAACTAATGTAAAAAAACGAGGGCTGTTTGAAAAATTCTTTATGAAAAAGAAACCTTAAAATTCGGCGCAGATCAAACAAAATATTTCTTTGAACATAAGCCCGACGTTGCTCGGGCCCAGTAAAAAAATTTTGTGTTTTTTGAAGCACTTAAGAGAAAAAGCGCATAATCGAGCGCGTCAATAGGTGCGTTTGAGTTCTTTTACAGTAAAATGCAGTAAATAAGTAAACTTAAAAAATTTGCTCTCACAAAAAGCTGTTGTCCAAAAAAGTACGCGAACGCAAAATTTGTAAAAATTCGTAAAATAAAGGCAACAGCTGATGGCAAATAATTGAAGTGTTGAAAAATGTTTACACTTTTGACTACTTAGCTCGTTTTCTTATCGGTACTCGATTAAATACATTTTATAACACCAACATTTTTGGAAAACACAAACAAATTATTTTCTGTTATCTTTCATATTTATTTGTTTTTTATTTTATTTGACTTTGCTAATTTGTGTCCTGCAAAATTTTATCAATAGTACATTAATACTTTTTTTACTATTGATTACCTTAAAAATAAGTGCGGTTCTAAGTACCCGAATACTTGACACTTTTACAACTCCAAAAAATTACCATAACAGAAAAAATTTTAAAAGTTGGTATTTAGCCATATAAATGATTCACAAACAAGTTTAATTAATTAATATTTATTTACTTTTTGTTTTTATTTTAGTTTTATTTCAACTTTTCTATTATTAAACATTTTTTTCACAATTTGTTTGCTTTTTGTTTGTTACTTTTGTTTGTTTACCTTTTGAAACATATGTTTTTTTGTTTTACTAAATTTTACTGCAAAAATTTCTGCAGTAAAAATTTGTAAGTACTCAGTCAAGAACTGTAATTTTAAGCTCTCAATTTGTGTTCTCATTTACTGCATTTTGTGTACTCGAACGCAATTTCGTAAAATGCAGTAAAGTTCAGTAAAAAATAGTAAAAACTTTTGTGTTCTCGAACGCAGCTAAAAATAGAGCTCTTGTACAGCAGTAAATGATAACGAATAAAACACACAAAAAGCTGCCATATTAGTGCTGACAACGAAGAAGGTTTTAAAGCGAAAAAAAAATAAAAATATATTATGCTTTACGAAAATGCTTAAAAAAGGCATTTTGCATTTTTGTTATTATGTTCAAAGAAGCGCTTATTGTCAGCAGAAAATAGTCCTCCAAACCGGGAACACTCCATACAACAATCAGGCATCCCATCAGCAGGTTTGAAGCTCCTTTTGGAGCACATTTTTACTGAAACCAAATTCGTACAAAACCAAATTCGTACGAAAAAAAAAAAACGGTTCACGTTTTCGCATTTTTGGACCTTTTTATCCCTTCCTGGTCCAAAATTCCGGGAAAAATATAACCGATAGCAATTTCGCTATTATATTCTATCTTTGTAGGGTATCTTGAAATTTTTTTATCACAGACATGCGGTTTTTGATAGAAACTAAGATAAAAGAACAAATATAAAAGTCAACTAAACAATGAAATTATGTTATCTTGAAATTTATTTATGGCACTTAAGCGATTTCTGATTTTAGCCAAACTTAACTATACTTAACTATAAAGGTCCCAATACCTACCTTGTTTATAAGTTTGTTTGAAATCGGTCGATGCGTTTGAGCATGATACGGCAACATACGTATGCCCAAAATTGCCACCTGGGTTATTCCATGTCAAATCGACCAAGAGTGGGACCCGACCTCCTTCGATTTGAATGAAATTTGGTGTGAAGGTTCCTTTCATCCTATAAGGAACATATATTAACGAAAAATTGTCTTGCAAAAGTTACGTCATATTCAAAATGTCATAATTTCGCCGAATTAGCCGAATGTGTTAAGTTCATTTTTTCAATATCTCAAAAACTACTGCACATACGAAGATGATTTGTACGTCATTTTAAATAGAATACTTGGGGCTACAAACAATATATTAAAAAAAAATATTTTTATATATGCAATATGTAATATCTACAAAATATTAAATTTTAAAAATGGACTAAGTCAAAAACCTAATTTTTTTTTGGCTGATTTTTTTTATGTAATTCCTCAAACTATTCTTTAAAAATCCTGAAATTTTGAAGGAGGTGTTTTTTTTTTTGCTTTTTTAAGATATGATTTTCTTTCTTCTGCAACCTGTAAAAAATAATACTAAAATAAAATTTTAATATTGTAATTTTGAGAAATAAGTATTTTTTAAATCTGGTTTGTGTGAAAAAAAAGACACGTCACTGAAAAAGTTTTTTATGTTTATTTGTTGCAGTTTTTGTTGGAGCTCAATGTGGGCACTTTCAAGGAAAAGTGCACTTTTTGTCACGTTATGTCTCCAAGAAATTAAATGAGTTTTGTATATTATTTGGCTTCATTCGGAAACAATTAACTAATGAGAAATTAAGTCATCATCTTCGTATGTGCAGTAGTTTTGGAGATATTGAAAAAATTAACTCAACACATTCGGCTAATTCGGCGAAATTATGACATTTTGAAAAAATTTGTTTCGTTAATATATGTTCCTTATAGGGATGAAAGGAACCTTCACACCAAATTTCATTCAAATCGAAAGGGATCGGGTCCCACTCTTGGTCGATTTGACATGGAATTACCCACCTTTTTTATATATAGAGAAACATTTTGAATTCATTATATTTTCTAAGAACTTATGCCACAGCACTCTTTTGCCTGCATTTATTTTTGTATTTAAGCCCTATAAACTTGTAAATTATAATGAAATTCCACTAGAAAGAAAAGTCATTAAAGGTGCAGTGTTCTACACACACTTCCTTCCGCACGTTCTACCCTTCTCTTGATTTTATACTTTGTTGATATCCTGCTTCTAATGGCAACTGACATGCTGATATGAGTAAAATGTATTTAGAAATTTTCTATTTATTTTTTTTTTCTTTACTGTTAACTTTTCTATTACATTTCTTTAAGTTTTTTCAAGTTATTTCTACTGATTATACAAAACATTTGCGTGTCGCATGCACACTTTCTACGTGCACTGTATTTGCAATAAAATTGAATTCATTATTGCTGCCATTACATTCATTATTAATGTTGTTGCTGTTTTTGTACTGTAACAAGTTTTTGTTGATTTTAAGGATTTTTTTTTTAGATTACATCAATGCAAAATAAATTTATTCATACACGCAGAGAAAAAACATTTTTCAAAACTATTTATTTTTAACGAAAAAAAAGTGTCAAACATATTTTTGTTACTATTAACCATAACATGTTCGGAGCCATCCATAATATGGTTGTGGCTTCTTGATGGAGGAGACCAATTTAACAATAATATGATTGCCGGCGACAATTATATGGTTAAATTAACCATAGTATGAATAAAAATGTTCTTTAAAATTAGTTTTGTTGGAGGTGACCATATTGAAAACGGGGTTTGCTCTGCGTGTGCATACGAATTATTTATACAAATCGCAATTGATCAACAAGAGGATATTAACTGAAGATTTTTATTTTTTCACTTTTTGGAAAAAATCTAAAAAAAATATTAAATATCTACACTTGGGTTATAACTTTTTTTTGACAAAATTTCTTCATCCCACTACGCGATGGGCAATTTAGTATTGATAATAAAAATACATTTTTTAGGACATTTCGGCCAAAAAAGTTTCCGCACCAAATGCAATTTCTAAAGCTCCTCAAAAAAAAAATTTTTTTTTAATTTCCATACACATTATACATATATGGTACATTTATTGTTATAAATCGGCGGTTGATAATTTAAATGTCGTATGTGGATTTTTTGTGTTTTTGATTATGTTTTTATTTTTAAGAATTATTTTTTTGAATATGGTCACACTATTTCTCTCTCTTTGCAAAAACAGTGATCAACTTTCTCAATTATAAAAGCTGCCAGCAGGCCTGCCAGATAATTTTGATAAAAAATCGGCATATTTTCGAAAAAAAATCGGCATTATCGGCACTTCAATTAAAAAAATCAGCAAAAAAATCGGCAAATGAATAATAACCATTTTAAGAACAATAAAACATATTTCTATTAACACACAAAATAACAACACAGAAAATTTCAGCATTAACTTACATATAACCCATACAAAAACATAAAAATTAATAAAAAAATGAATATTTTTATAAATAAATTGTAGTTAATTTAAAAAAATTTTGTACATTAGGTTAAAATTGTTTTTATAGTTGACAAATATATTTCAACATTTTATTTTAGCAAATATTTTATAGATACATATTTGAGTTTAATAATTTAATTAAATCCATTTTAATATCAACATCAAAACAGTTTGCATTATTAAATTTTAAGTAATCTTTAGAAAAAAGAATTCCTTGAAAGGATTCATTTTCCAGGGAACATCGAAATTTGGTTTTATTAAGGTTCACTTAGCTACAAATTCTTTCCACGTTTGCGGAAGAAAGTGGAAGGACCATAATTTCTTGTACAAACTATGACAGCACTGGAAATGCATCCGTAGAACCCCCACGTTTGCCAAAAAGTTTGCAAATTTACTTCAATTCCCTATAAATCTTCTTAAAAATTTAAAAATTTTAACTCTATACATTCAGAATATAAAATTTGTATTTCTTTTTCAGAAATAAAGCTGGGGAACTCTTTCAGAATTTCCATAAAAGAAATATTTTCCTTTTTCATAATTTTGTTAGGGTTATCATATTTAAAGATTTATAAGATTTTTGTTCAAAATCAAAACGTTTTAATAGTTGATTTAAAAGTTCTATAAAAAAATTAATACATTTATTAACAATTTTGTTAATATCGCTTTTGTTGAGTTTTGATTTTAGAAAGTAACTCATTAGCCAATAAGCCCAAATACTAATCATTAAAGTTCAAAAAATGCTTTGTGTTCATAAATTCCGTTAAGTAAATTTAATTTTCCAATCGTTTTTTTGTAAAATTAGTTAATACAGTTTTAAACATCGTTTGGTTGGTTGTAGAGGTAATGACAATTGCTTCAAAGTTGCCCAAAATTAATAAATTACACGTTGACAAGCAAAGTTACCGTTATTTAAGTTTATATAAAAAAATCGGCATTTTTGGAGCAAAAATCGGCCAATCGGCACTTTGCTAATTTTAAGGCAAAAAATCGCCAAAATGCCGATAAATCGGCAAATATGGCAGGCCTGGCTGCCAGCTATTCGTCGTTATTGTGCTTCATACGACGAATTTACTCAGCGAATTTTAACGGAAAAATTCGTCGTGTTGGGCGAAATTCGTCGTTCGTCCCAGTCAAGAATGATATAAAAAGAGATTACGCCATGCGCATGTTTTCCCGTTAGATGACGTAGCTTAACCCAAGCTAGGGTTACCTATTCGTGTATGTTTCGTGACGTAATTTGACCCACCTGCGCAGAAAATTCAATTTTGAGTTCGTGTTGTCGTAATCTTTCTTCTATAATTCTTGGTCCCAGTTGTGTTCCTAGCATTAGGTCGTTTTAAATTTTTTTTTGATAAAGTATGCATTTGTATTTTGTTAAATTTAACTTAATCCACAGGGCTAACAATTTTTCGGAACTTTTAACATACCTTTGCTTTTTATTTTTATTGTCTTTATACAAGGCGTTATGTCTGCCTATAATAAATTTTTCATTTGGCATTCTGTTTAGCGCAGATAGCGATAAATCCATTTATTTTATATTACAACATTTTTTTGAAGCCTTTGTAAATCTGGAAAAGTTTTTTTTCCACCCAGTGGAATTTTTTTTTAATAGCTGTTGAACTTTTTTTAAATTTCATTTGAAATAACGCGACAAATAAAAAAAATACTTATAAATTACAAAACACAATAATTAAAGCACTTGTAATAAAAATTTCGACACCTCCCTTGATTCAACTCATATTTAATAAAAATTAAGCCGATTTTCTAAGAACATTGGTGCGTACCAAAAGTAAAAAATAAAATTAGTCCAAAAAATCCAAAATAAAATTAAATAAAACTTTTACCTGCAAAGGTATTTTTTTCTGAAAATTATCCCTGATTCAAATAATATCCGCCAAACAAATCATCTATCACAACATTAATCATTTGACATTAAAATTTTGTTTATTAAAAAAACCGCGAAATAGAGTAAAAATATCGCGATTTTTTTGCGTTCCTTCTTCCGTACAAATGGTAAGATCTTGTTATATTCGTGAAATTATTAAAAATACTTAAAATTTTGTTATTAAATGTTAATTTTATATACTTTTTATTGAAATTCAAAACTTCATCGCGTTTGGTGCGGAAACTTTTTTAACGATCGCGAAAAAGTAATACATCATTTCTTAATATTTTTTTATGGTCTATATGGCTATGCGATGAAAAATTTAATATTCGCAAAAATTGCAAAAAGTTATCACCCTAATCTACACGCTGTAAATATATCGTGTTATTTTGTCTACACTTTGGTAATGAAACGGTTATTTAAAACAATATTTTCCATATGCATTTAATGCAAAATTAAAAATTGTCTTGCTTTTACTGAAAATTTTGAGTTAACACCCTCTTGTTGATTTAATGCGATATGTAAATATACATATGTACATACTATTTCATTTCTATTTATGGAAAAATGTATTTTGCTAATAAGAAAATTATTTATACTAGTTAAAGGACTCATTCATATGTAGAACTTAAGGAAGCTCCAAACTTTTATACAAGTCTAAAGAATTTTGAAGCAAATACAACCCTGCCATGTTACGTTGTTATTGTGTTTTTTAATTTAAAACCATAATTATATCAGGATAGTATATACGTCAAGACTTGTGCTATAGTGTAAAACGGTCTTAAGTGTGTTATTGCAAATATGACCAGTGCCCATATTCTCTAACTCACGCGTCGAGAAACTTTTCGATTGAAATGTGAAAAATGAAACAAAAATTACATAAACTGAAACAAACAACTTTTTTCGCACTTAACTTTGTCTGTTACATTTGTGGCGAGTAATAACTTGGAGGCCACACGATCAATTTTTGTCTTTCAATTCCTTTCAATTTGCTCTCACTCTCATTTTTTTACTAACACACTCACACTTTTTAAATTTACCACGAGATTTGTCTCAATTTTAACTATCCATTTGTTTGGCAATTTTACGTTCAATTTAACAGCTGATTAGAAGTTTAGTGAGCAAATTTTTCGTTTGTCAGTATAAATTGCTTTTTTGATGACATCTTGAAAGTAAATTGCTTTAAAATTGCGTGCAGCCTACGTCACAGCTTTCAATTTATGTAAATATTGACAAACAGTATATGTAAAAGACTATCAACAAAAAGTTAATCGTGTGGCCGCAGGGTAACTGTCACGTAAAGTATTTTTTACTCGCCAATTTACAGAAAAAGTGTGTTTGTAAAATGTTTGTGAAAAAGATGCCGCTTTGAACTGTCAAATAAACTCACGGCGTGAGAAAAAATGTTAACACTAAAAAATTTATTAAAAATTAATTATAACACGGAAGAAGTAAGTAAGTATTTTGTTCTTGTCAGTTTATTTTTTCATTGTTTAATTTTTTTGAAAAATAAACGGGTGTTTTCAAAGCTGTATTTTTTAAAACAAACATTAAAGTCGCACTTTACATTATTTGATATAAGAAACAATTTTTTTTTGCCGCCGTCGTTAAAAACTTTTTTAATTTTATTACATTTTGGTCGCCGTCAACGATATGTTAGTGTGCCTGGCAGTGATGCCATTAGGATACGAAAGATACATTTTTCGTATCTTATGATGACTTAATGTATCATGTATAATCCTGACATTTTTCGTATCTTTTGAATCTGTACGCAAAATGTACAAAAATAAAAATTTTAACTTTCCGTCTCTGACAGTTTTTTAAATTTATTATTTCGTTAAGAATACTAAAAAAAAAAAAACAGTGACAACTAAATAAGATTCGTTTAGCAGGTGGTCACATCTAAAGGTATCTGTACACGGTCAAAATGCTTGTCATGCCGGTGAATTCACCCGTGTACGTGTGCTGGAAGTAATAAAAAAAATTTTTTTCAAAATGTATCATTTTGGGAAAAATGGTATCTCTTTGGAAACGAAAATGTATCTTTCTCGAAATTTCACTGGCAACACTGGTGCCTGACGTTCTCAACGTCTGCAATTTTACATCGGATTCGAGTGGAATATTTTGACATTTATAAGGTAACAACGTAATATCTTTTGATAGTTTTCGACATGAGTTATATATACCCTTTGTACACTTGCATACATTTTTTTTTTTTATTATTATTCCTACACTAAATCCCGCGAAGCTTTTTGCTGGTGACCAGAGTCTCTGGCGGAAATCGAACCCGCAACCCCGGTACTGATAGGCTAGATCACTACCAGCTAGCCTACCGGGGCACCACATTTCGGAGGATCGCATGGAAAATGTGAAATATGCGTTCACCCTTGAAACATCGAACATCTAGGTACCATCAATAAAAAATGTCACCATTTCTGAAAAAAAACAACTTTTTTTTAAATACTTTTTTTCTACAAAAGTGCCAAAATTTTAGAAGATAATACCAAAATGTATTTGGAATTCAATTTGTTTAATAATATAAAATTAAGCAAAAAAAAGACTTGCAAAAGAAAAAAATTGACAAATGGTAGCGCTGCTTTCAAAAGCAATGCCATTTGGTCAGTGATACCACAATAATAATCGAATTTATTGCCACTTTTCTAGTTGTTTATACGGGGTTTTGGGGGTTTGAGAGAGATAGCTCTTGCACGCAAACTTTGTAAAATAAAAACACTTTAACTCTTATTTTAAAAACGTTATAAAATGTATTTATTATTTATTATTTTTGAATGGTAAATTTACGTTTAAGCGCTACTATTCCTTTACTTTTAGAGGAACACTTTTTGGGCTTATAAAAAGTTTAAACTAAATGGTAAGGGTTTTTTTGTGATTTAAAAACAATTTTGGGGGGATTTTCTTTCGGCTTAACTTCGGTGTCTGCCTTCTTCACGATCGATTCTTGTCGATTCTGTCTTTATCCAGCTTGCCGTGATGTTTGCTGTACTTCTGGCATCAGCTGTTGATGGGGGCGTTACCCTTTTTGTTTACCGTGTGAACACTAGCTATGACACTAAAATAATCGGAAGATGTACAATGAAATACAATGAGTAGTTCTTTTGGGAAAATTTCAACATCTTTGCAAATTAATGTAAGATGTTAAATTTTGACAAATGTGAAAAGGCTATTACAGACACACTTTTTTCTCACTTTTCGAGAAACGATCGAATATGTATTTTGTTTCACATCTTTTCGATGCGAGGAGTTCTCACCAAAATTACAGAACATGGATACTGATCCTGGCAAAATGTAGCCAGATACCTGCAAATTTTCTATGCACAAAAAGTCATTTTCAACAAAATTTCCTTTGCAGAAAATGGAGCTTGGTTATGTCAAACTTTCTATGGAAAAATCTATTCAAGTTCTTGCAAAATTGCTTTAATTAGGAAATGTTGCCAAATTCATTTATGATAATATAGCCATATTTTGGTAAACTCTGTATAGATTAATGAAGCTAGATACGAATAAATTTTCCATAGAAAAATTCCGCCGGTAACTGGAAAAAATTTTCATAAAAATGTTATCGATATCCTGTGCCTATTTTCTGTTACTCTCGCGTCGAGAAACTTTTCGATGGAAATTTGTGAAATTAAACAAAAATGCCATAAATAGAAACAAACAACTGTTTTTCTCACTTAACTGCGTCTGTAACATTTTTGGCGAGTAATTGCTGTCACGTAAGGAAATTACTCGCCAATTTACATAAAAAGTGTGTCTGTAAAATTTTCGTGAGATAGTATTAGAAATGCAAAATGCAATGAATAATTTTAGTAAATTTTGGTCGCTGTCAACGTTATGTTTGACTGGCGTTACCAACATGTGCAATTTCATATCAGCTTCGAGTGGAATATTATGACATTTATAACGTAACGACGTAATATATTTTGACAGTTTTCGACATGACTTACACACACACTTTTTACTCACTTTTGGAGAAACGATGGAATATTTTGTTTCACATGTTTTCGATGCGAGAAGTTCTCACCAAAGTTACAGAACATGGGTACTGGTAAACTTTGCATAGAAAAATTATGCCATTTAAAGCAAATTTTTGTTAGGATAATGGCAAAAATTTTATATGAATATAAAAACAAAGTGTTCTGTTTTTGACAAATTTTGTTTATATACAACTTTTTTAGGTAGAAAATATCAATAATTATTGATAATTTTAAATTCTTTATATCTTTAAATATGTATGCATGTACTTACATATGTACATATCGCTCATTTCGTGCAAGACCGTCACAACTCAAAATTTGAAACTTTACAGGAGAGCCTTTTTAAGATTACAACCTATTATTTCTCACCATCTCTTTCACTAAAATACAGTTATAAAATCAAATGTTTCTTTTTTGCTACAAAGAAAACCACATGTACAAGAGGAATGCCAAACACAAACTGAAATGTGACCTTGTTGATGTTAATTGCTCAAGTTTATTACGAGAGGTCATAGCGTCACAAGCATCTGTATTACCGTTATTTTTTCGATAATTCTCTCCGTTCTTAGATCAATTTGTAGAAATTTAAGAGAAGAACATTTCTGCATTACTAACTCGAAAATGCCAAATTTTGAGTTGTGACGGTCTTGCACGAAATGAGCGATATGTACTTGTACTAGTATGTTGTACCATATAATGTGCCAACCTACATAATGACATAAAAAATACATGATATTACATTTTTATGACATATAAGACAAAGACATTTGTGTTATTGTTTTAATTTTGTTGTTTCCTTTTTAGTTGTGGTAAACAACCATGAACCTGAGAATAATACGTAACCATGAGTTATGATTGTTAAATGGAGTACAGCAACAACAAAAATAACAACAGCAACAAATCATATAGAAACACCAACAAAAATCAACAACAAATATTCGTGTAAAAATTCATGTAATGCACAAATGTATCTTGTAAACGACTTTATGGAAAACAGTGGTTGAACAAATGCAATGAACATGTAGGAAGCCAATAAGTAAAATTCTAAAAAGAAATTTTTACATATGCTAGGAACACAACTGGGTCTACGTCGTAAGAACGTAAGATGTAATGCAATAAAATTACCCACAATTCCGTTGTAAACTTATTTCGTTTTCTTTTGTTTATTTTTTCATCTTTTTATTTTTTGTATATTTTATTTTACATATGTATATATATTCTTAATTTTTGATTTTCTATAATAATACCGTCTGGCGTCTATTTACGCACAATTCCATCGTAGACGTATTCTGTTTTCCATTGAAAATTATATAAGAAAAAGCCAAATTTATTGAAAATTTTATTTGTTTTTCTTTCTTTTTATTTGTTTTCCAGTATTTAATATGAAAACATAAAATTTATTTTACTTTTAAAATTTTTTTTTCTATGACAATACGGTCGTAACCGGCGTATAAAGTAGAATTAGATACATCGTCAGCTCAGAATTGGTTTGGCGCATATGCCAAAAAGTCGGAGTGGAGAAAAACGACAAAGAAGATTTGCATGAAGATTTCTCAAAATGTACCCGATAGAATTTTTTTATATTTTTACCACTGCTTCCGGTATATGTTATGAAGAAAAATGTAAATTTTTGCTCACTTTCATGAATAAAGTTAGAATTTAAAAGTATTTTTTTGAAAATGAAAAATATTGTTTTGTGCCGCATACGCCACTTTTCTAAAAAAAAATTTAAAAAATGGCTTTTTATGCTGCATACGTATACTTATTGCTGTGTATTGAGTAACTTATTGTTGAGATGAATGTTTCTATATTTACAATCTAATAAAAAGTCAACATTAATGAAATTTTTTTTTATTTGGTTTTATTTTACAAAAACAGAAAAAACAGTTCTACTGTTATGAAAAGGTACATAAAAAGCCACAAAGTAAACAACTTAAATAATACAAAAGTAAAATAGAATCAAGAAAAAACACTTAAAATTTAAAACTAAATATTGAGTAAATTTTTATAATAACTTTTATCAACATGTGGAAGAAATATAAGCAAGTCTTTTATGTCTCTCTTTTTATCGCTGGAAATAATTGATGGTTTCGATATTTTCAAAACGTTCGTCAACAAATTCTCAGGAGTTTTCAAACAATTTTTTGATGCAGACTTAACCAAAATTGCATTTTTATATTTTTCCTCTCTCGTCGAAGTTTTATAATGTATACATAAATCATTATTTTTACTGTATAGAAGTACTTTAATTTTAGCAAAAGGGTGTTGTCGAAAGTCCATTTTATTTGCTACCAACGAGTATGTGCGAAAATCTTCCGGAAGCATTTCCATAACTTTTAATTTTGTTTTATTATTTGGTATTGTTTTAAGCAAATTTAGTAAATGAAGAGGACTATGAATTTCAATATTCTTTAAGTACCGGTCAATAACACCATGAACACAGTCCACTTCTTGAATTAAAGAATGTCCTGGTTCTGAAAACTTTTGTATTACGGTATCAATATTATTTTGTTTAATAAACATTTCGATTGCGGTTGAGTTAATTCGATTTTTATTTTGAGGAGTTTTTGCTGGAGATTCTTTCTTATTTATAGAAAGGTAAGCTTGTCCAGATTCTCGAAGCCGTTTTCTTACGTTACGTTCCCACAGTTCAGGGTTTGTTTGCCTTTTCTTTGATGACGAAGGAAGGATTCTGAATAACATATGAATGTATATAAGTAATGAACTTTTATTTTCAAATAAAACAAAATAATATTCAAGTATGTACCTGTTATTGTTTTCCATTTGTGGAGGGTTTGACGCACATTTAAACGGTAGCTTTTGAGTTAAAGATGTGTCATATAGGTAAGAATCGGTCCAATTTTCATCATCCTCAAAGTATTCATAAATCATTCTAAAAGCATTAAAAATTTAAACAAATATCTTAATATGGTAAAAATTTAAATAATACTTACTTAATTTCATCTGGAAGTGTAGGAGCTGGTGAAGAAGATTCCATTTTTATATTTTTTTTTTATAAATTTTTACTATTTATTAACACGAGGTGTTATTATTTTATAAAATTATTTTTCCCAAATTTATTTTCTTGTTGTCATTTTATTTTGCTTTTGCTTATGTTCTTATTATTATATTATATAGGTCTATGCAGCAAAGCAACAGTAAAATATATTTTGTACGTTTTTGTATGAAGAATTTGCTGCAATCGCCAAACAATGGCTTGTAGAGCAAAACAGTACTTAAAAGATTTTGAAACAGTTGATATGCAGCAAAATTAATGCTTTATATCTCAGAAACCATAAAAATTTTCGCGAAACAGGTTTTTGATTTAGAAAGAGGGTATTCAAAAAATATATTCCTCATACCTAACTCATTTTTTTTAAAAATGGTCAGTAGGTCAAACCAGTAATGAGCTGACGACATAGTATACAACTAGTATGCCAACTGGAGAGAGCGTTCTCAATTTTTAAGTTCACCCCTTACACATATATGTACGTTCTATGTGAATTCAACACGCATAAAAACGACAAAAACAAAATTTGAAATTTTTCACTTTAAAATTTTTTACAATATAACACTTTTTGTTTAAATTTATGACACAAACTCTTAATTAATAATTTTTTTCAATACATTTTGCTCCATTGCTTTTGTAAAATGTTTTTATTTTTCACAAACTAAAAATTTTTTAATAAATATTTTTGACACTAATTTTTTGCTGTTGTTAATATTATTAAAGCCAGCAGAGTAGCATTTTGTGGTAGAAAATAAAATTAGAAATCATAAATTATTTAAATATTTTCCGATATTGCAGAATAAAAATTTTACAAACATTGTTTTTAAAATTTTATAAATGCAGCCAACATTAAATAAATTGAAAATATATTGAACTAAAAAAGTTTTATTTTAGAAAAAAAAATTTTGCTACATTTAATACGATTTTATGCAACTATGTTTAGTGGTGGCAATAGTTTTATACACCAATACATTTGTAAAAAATCTTACTAATCCAAACATGAGTTAGGTACCACTGACATTTGAGTTATGTACCGGGCAAAGAGTCGGCATACTAGTTGCATACTATGATTTGATATATCGCACTGCTTCCTCTAAAGAACGTCAACTCAAAATTTACAAATTTTCAGTAGAGACAAAAAACTGGTTTCTTTTTTTATGTACTTTTATATCACATTTTTTTTTTATTTTTTTTTTTTTTTTTTTTTTTTTAGATTTTTCTTGCAAAAAGGGAAAATTTAAAAATTTTGAGTTGACCCTCTTTAGAGGAAGCAGTGCGATATGCCGAAGTGTCACGTTTTTATGTTTGCGCCAACTATTTTGTCCCTTTGTGCAGTTCTATCCATTAAGTGCTTTCAAAACAGCCGGTCTGGCAGGCCTCTCATCTGTTAAATATCTGTCATCTGAATTGTAATATTTTTAGTGAACTGTTTGTCATTTACAAATATTTTTTTATTGTTTTACAACCGTAAAATTCGTTAGCATAGGGAAAACTTACACTGATAGAAAATGCTTCATAACGCTGATGTATTTTTACATCAGTACAAGTGTCTTCGTTTTTGGCCCCATGACACTTTTCATCATTGTGATGTCAGCTTTAATTTCACTTGGCCAAATTGTCATCAGGTTCAAAAACTGAAATTATGTCATCAATGGGATGACACATCGGCATCACAGAAATGACAAATCGGAGTCAGTTAAATAAAACATGTCATCAGAGCGATGACTTAGTAACATCGTAGAAATGACTCATAAGACTCAATTGAATGACAAACTGTCCTTGAGATTGACTTAAGTCAAAGTGATTTTTATTTACTTATCCGATACACATGTTTATTTCACTTTTGTTGTATTTCACACATTATGTTTACAAAAGAACTCTCAATTTTAAGACACCAGCAGCATGCCCGATATGGTTTTCGTCATCATTCTGCTTAGAAAATTTGATGTATTTAATTTAATAATTAAAAAAAAATAGAATGTGGGAATTTTTACTTCTCATTTAACTTTTAAAAAATGAAAATAATGTTAATAATACACAAAATGTGGATGTCATTGTAGTCATAGCTTAGATGACGCATAAAATATGACAAAATTTTATGATGACGTTGGTCATTTGCTTGAAGGCACTTTTTGCCTCATTGATGCCATTTGTAATAACAATGATGTCACAATTCTGATGTTAGGCCATCATCAATATGAAGATGCATTTATCTATGAGTGTACTACGAAAGTGGTGGTTTAAATGCGGCCACTTTTGAAGCATTACGGAGGGATTATGAGCAGGGAATTGGGATTATAAAGGAAAAGTCTGTAAGCGTTACAGATGTGGTCAGCCCTATGCATCATCGCAATGAGCGCACTGCCGAAAATATCGCTTTTGTTAGTGAAAGTGTGGCGGATAATCCGAAGAACCGTTACCACAAATTCATAGTGCTATGACCGCATGATAATCGACTTTTTTTGGCCCGCAATTGAAGATTATAAACTGGACGGTATGTGGCTTCGACAAGACGATTTTGGAGATTTGGCAAGATCATGCTATTATCCTCCGGTATACTTTTTTTGTAGGGCTACGTCAAAGACCGTGTCTACGCAGATGATTCCCTAACGTTGGAGCATTTGAAAAGCAATTTTAATCAAGTTATCGCCAAGATATGGCCCGAAATGTGCGAAAAGTGCTCAGAAATACCTCAAAAGGATCGACTTCTGCAACCAATAAATTACATTGTATTTCGTACGTGATGGCAAGGTCCAAGTAGTTTAATGAAAAAAAAATTCATCGAAATCAAAGCTTTATATGTGTTTTATTTAACTCTACTTTTGAAACCGAAAAATGGATAACCTGTTTTAAAATATTATACGTTTTAATTTGACAACGTATATACGTTAAACGCTACTACGTTAATACGGTGCAATTGTGTTGCTACGGATACTTTCATAAGTTTGTAGATATTGATTTTTTTATATGTATGTATGTATGTATATAACAACTAATTTTTATTGCTTAAAACATATTTTTGTAATTTTTTCTGTTTCTTTGTCTAATTTTAATTGCTCCATATAAACAGTGCTGCCAACTGCTATTAAAAAATTAAAATATAGTGATCTAACAAGTGATTAAAATTGGTTTTTCCTATAACGTTGCACATTTGAAATCAAAATTCAAAGTTTTTGAAACCTAAACTGTACAAAAGTAAAACTTTTTAATACAAAAAAAGGCAAATCTCTAACAGAATTTACTTTGTTTTTATCATATACATACATACGTCGTTTATGTATATGAATTTAGAAAAATTATAATTTTCATCAAATTTTTTTTATATATAAAAATTTAAATTTAAATATTTTTAATTAGGCTTAAGTTCATGAATTTAATTTTCATTAAATTATTTTTATAAAGACAGGAATTTTACAACATTAAATTAATTAAAATTTTTATTGATAATTTTTCATTTTTGACTGCGCTGAGATTTGAACCCAGGCTTTCATGGACAGATTGCCCAGACTAGTTTCGATTGTAACCACACAATCTCTTCAGTGGGGTTGCCGTTTTACTCACTCGACTATTGAAGCCGGATGACGTCAATAGTCAAACATCAATCTTTAAACCAAATGGTATTTCAAACGAAAAAATAGAAATTAGGAAGAACATGTCAATTAAAATAGATTATAATTCATTCAAAAAGCAGATTTCGATATACCAAGCTGAAATACCATTTGGTTTAAAGATTGCTGTTTAACTATTGACGTCATCCGGCTTCAATAGCCGAGTGAGTAAAACGGCAAACTCCACTGAAGAGATTGTGTGGTTACAATCGAAACTAGTCTGGGCCACCTGTCCGTGAAAGCCTGGGTTCAAATCTCAGCGCAGTCAAGAATGAAAAATTATCAATAAAAATTATAATTAATTTCATGTTGCAAAATTCCTGTCTTCATAAAAATAATTTAATGAAAATTAAATTCAATGAACTTAAGCCTAATTAAAAATATCTACCACAATTCTAATTATTATATAAATTTAGCTAAATTAAAAAGCCTAAAAAATTAATTTGACTTTTGCTAAAAGTGATAAAAAAAAATGGTTAAATTGACAACACTGCATATAAACCAATTTATTACAGATTATCCTCTTTAATACAAAGTATAATGGCTGTAACTGTTATCATTGTCATCGACATCATCATAATTTTTATTACATTTCCCAAGGCAACTGACAAAGATACCATTGTTGTTATTGCTCTTCTTAAGTATTATACGGTTTTGTGCCGAAGTTCATTATAAAAATCCTAATCCTAATAAAAATTTTTTTAAATGAAAAAATTTTTTTGTGTTAACGTTTAAGTGAAGGAAAATGTATTCAGCATATTGTCTTGTCTACAATCTGGATCTCATTTTATTAATAACAAAAATTGTTTCAATCAAGAAGAATTTTGTCAGAATCTGGCTAGAGTTTCATAAATTTTTCAATATTTGCCAGAATCTGACAAAATGTTTCTCTAAAAATTTAGTATTTTTTATAGGAAGTTAGCCAAAACTCGCTTACATTTGTCAGTGTCTGGCTTTATTTTACTAGAAAAAAAATTTGCTAAATTATAATAAAAATTCTAAGACCGCTTCTTGATACGCAATGTTAACTGTGCAAAGCCTTGAGGTTGTATGACATAAGGGAAAATAGAGTGCAATTTATTTTCCTTTCTCTCCTACAAACCCTGGACTTCGCAGTGTAAACTTGGCATATCAGAAATCGATCTAAATAAATTTAATTTTATTTTTTTGTAGAAAATTTACCAGAATCTGGTAACAGAATGTAGCATAACTTTTTATTATAAAATGTTCCTTAAATTGCTAGTCATCGTTTAGACTTGCAAGTTTTGTTGCTGCAATATGTTTAAATTCTGCTTTGAAATTGCACTAGTGTCCAAATTATAATATTCTAGGGCTATAACTTTTGTATTTCAATCTTGGCCTTTTTATATTTTATATATAAATACAAATACACCTACAACCAACTTCAAGTTAAAAAATTTAAGAATTACAAAACAAAGCAGAATTGCAGAATACATGAAACTGAGTACCCCTCCCAAATTTTCTCACCCCTCTCATCCATAAACTCAAGAATTGCTGCAACGAAAATTGCAAGTCCAGACGATGACCTACAATTTTTTTAACAGAAAATTTAACTAAAGCTGACTTAATTTTTCTATAGAAAATTGGCCAGCATTTTTCCTTACAAAATTGAATTGTAAACGTTGTACTTTAGAAAATTGGCTAGAATCCGGCAAAATTTTTGTATAGAAAAATTATTCAGGGTCTTCCTACACATTTCTATAGAAAATTGGCAAAAATCTGGCTACATTTTCCAATAGAAAATTGGACAGATTTTGGGCTTTATTTCCCTAGAGAAAATTGGCTAGAGTTTCGCTAAATTTTTTGGCCTAAATATATTTTTCTGGAAAGTCATGTCTTTGTAGTAGATTTTAAAAAAATTTATTCGTACTTTCTACATGTTCATAGTCAACAATTTAATTATTTAGATGACACCTGCCTTACAACCAAACAACAAACACTCTTAGTTTATGTTATTTGCGTTTGGCTTTACTTAACTTGTTGGCTTGGCAGGGTTGGTTACCTAATTCCATGAGGGTTTCTAAACCTTTTGAGCATTTTTTTTAACATACATAATGACCTCATGCTAAATTGTATTCGTTATACCAAATGTATGTACAGCTACTCCCACTTAAAGTGGGACACCTTACAAAAATAATTGGTTTACATACTTTATGTTAATTATTTTATGTAGATATGAATTAATATACGATATTTTAATTCATATAATTAATATCCTATAATTAATATCCTTTTGCTGCTTTTAACATGTTAAAATACGATATTTTCATTCATATAATTCATTTAAAATAAAGTACAATAAATAAAAATTCTTAAATTAAACTAAACGCCCACACCACGCGTTCAATGCGTTGATGCGCTTATGCATCTGTCAAAAAGGTAGATTCAGTGTAATTTTTTTTAACAAGCTACACAGCGAACGCGTAGAATGCATATACGTATATAACACATGACTTGCTACTTTTGTATGCGTCGCATGCGTCTTAAAAAAATTGATCAATCGCAACAGCGCATAGATTTCGTGGTGTGGATCTCTAGCCTTATTTTAAGTTCCAAACATAGTAACATAAGACTTTTTCCATGTGTCCCACTTATAGTATGAGGAGCTGTGTGTAATGAGACTTATCTTCCCCCTCTTTCTCTTCTGCTTTTCCTTCTCGCAATTTCACACCTCGTAAATTTATTTTAGATACGAGTGTTGCTTGCGATTAATTGTCACACAGTTTGCTTTTGACAAAACTTTTAACTAACAAAATGTTTTGTTAATTGACTTAAGCTACGGTCACACTTATTAAATATTTGACCAAATAAGCATAACCACTACTTTTGTTAATAGTTAGTGAAACTTGTCATGGTCTTAATACGAGTATCACAAGAAAAAAAAATAATTATACTGCTATACATAGCAAACAACTGTTTTATGTAAAATGTGGGAATATAAGCAAAATAAATATTGGAACTAAAGAAAATTATACTTTAGTTTGCCTGTTGGTCCTGTTTTCTCGTCAAATGTTTGACAAATGTGACCGTAGCTTTAGTACAAGTTTAAGTTGAATTCAAAATAAAAGTTTTCATTTGTTTTTTCAACATAAAATTTACAAAAAATAAAGCTATTCCTTTAATACTTGAGTGTGTTAAGAAAGTGTGTGTGTGTGTGTGTACATGTTTAAAGGGAGGGTGTAATATTGATTGCTTTGACGCCATTTGAACCGTTTTGAACTAGAGACAAATAAGGAGAGAGCTTAACCTTAATGTTGCTTTGCTGTTTGTTATTCATTCATCAAGATGTCTAAGACATTTGAGTTTTTGTCACAGATGAGACTTTTTATTATTATTTTATAGTCCTTTTGTGCGTAAGTTTTTAGCTAATGGTGGGTGTTGTTGTCTCCTTTTGTTAATTTTGTCAAAAATTTTAAACGTTTATTTGGTTAATATCCTTTTGCTGCTTTTAACACGTTTTGAATGTTTTTCTCTTCAAAAATTTTAATTAAGCAAAAAAGTTAATATCATAGTGTAATGGGTCCCTGGGGTTTTAAGTTGAGTATTAAATCTACTACCCTTGTTGGTAGGAAGAAAATGACTTGGGGTTGTGGTGGTTTGGGGAGTTAAACAAATCCCCAAACTAACATTTGCTAATGAATAAATTAATATGTTGAACAATAAACCCATGAGTCTCACTCTATCTGAAAAACAGATAATTGTGACAGGACTTACATATGGAGTAAACTAAAGGCCCAATTGTGCGAATACATATTAATGATATGTGTCAAACCACATTGAACTAAAGGAAACTTTTGTTAAATTTTATGAAACCGTCATTTGCTTAAGCAAAGTGCGATAGTGATCGCACTTTCCGTGCGGTATCAAATATTTTTTAATTTGATTTTTGTTTTTTTAAATGCATTTGAGAGGTTTTTTTGTTAATTTTGACAGTTGCGTAAGCAAAGGTATGCATATTATAGTTGTCACATTAAAAAAAGTAAAAAAAAAATTTTTATTTTTTCGAATTTATTCTATGAGCTAAATTTCAGCTATGTATTTTATAAAAATGTTGAATATAATAAAGTAACTTATGAAAAGAAATAATTCCCAGATTCTATTTTTTTTTAATATTTTAAGTTTGAGTAATTAAACTCCCTTTAACTTCTGCAGCCATTGAATTGGGGTTTTTACCGTTACCTCAGGAACGAAACACTTTTTGAATTAGTCCGTTACAGAACTGGATAGGGTTAAGCTTTGCGGAGAGTTTCGCACCAGTTTTAAAATACATCCAGCCTTATTCCGGTTGTCGTTGTCGTATACGACTGTGTCTTTTTTGTAATAGATTAAAGTAAAATATAGCCTGTGTACTTTAATCTATTACAAAAAACGACAGAGTTGTATACGACCACAACAACCGGAATAAGGCTGATTAATTTATTATATTTTTGGAGTTGGTTCGGTTCAACTCTGAGCAATACATATGTATGTATACAGTCGTGCACATAAATTTAAAATGATTTTCTTAGATTTTTCTTCAGGCAATTTACCAGTTTTTGACCTAATTTTCTTAAAGAAATCTTTCTGAACTTTTCTACAAAAAAATTAACTCATTAATCTGGCTGGAATTATTTGGAGAAAAAATTTCCATTAACTTTTTGGATCTTTTTATAGAAAATATACCTAAATCTGGCAGGAATTTCTTTTAGAAAAGTTGCCATAATCTGAAACTGCTACATTTTCTTACCTCCAGACCACACGGGCAATAAGTTTGGCAAATATTGTCGTGGCCAACTGTCAGATTCTACTGCTAACACAAGATATTAACGCCTGCCCTGCATAAATATACTGCACGTCATCAGGTTAGCGCCTCCCCTTTGAGGTTATTGTTGATATTGTTGGGAATATATTAAACTTTTTGCAAAATTGAGGCGCAATTCCTAGCGTGCTGGTTTGAGAGGGTTTTTTTCTTTGATTATAGTATTTTCAAGTGTGGACCTTTTTTTTATCAATCTTGGAATATCTGTCCTGATATGTTCAGCTGAGTCATTAGAGTTCGATCCTTCTCTCAAAACTGCGCTTTTATTAGTTCGCGAAACAACTCTTTTATTACTTCGTTTCATGTTACCACCGTTTGCAAGAATGCCGTTGTAATGTAACGACTTTTACTGATTTGTTTCAATATTTCGCTTATTGACGTCTTTAAATGCTCTTAAGAATTTTTGCTTTCGCTTTCACAGAAAGGGATTTTCCGTTAGCCATATTGAAACCAATAGACCACTTGATCAGCAAAAAAAAAAAGGTAATTCTCTTATATTTTCTAATTTTACTTTTGATCAGTGTCCATGTTCTGTAACTTCCGCAGCGAGAAACTTTTCGATTGAAATGTGAGAAATGAAACAAAAATGCCATAAATTGAAACAAACATTGTTTTTCTCACTTAACTGCATCTGTAAAATTTTTGGCGAGTAATAACTGTAACGTAAGGAAATTTCTCGCCATTATACTGAAAATGTGTGTCTATACAATTTTTGTGAGAAAGTTCCCGCTTTGAACTGTCAAATTAACTCACGCATAAAAACGGGGTGAGAAAACATTTTAACACTAAAAAATAAATTAAAAATGCAAAGAATATTAACACGGAAGAGATACATAAGTATTTTGTTCTTTGCAGATTTTTTCATTATTTAATTATTTTGCTTTTAACATTTTAGAAAAATATACGAATGTTTTCAAAGCAATTTTCTTATCAACAAGGTACGTTTATGGGATCAGAAATTATAACATAAATGATACTTACATTAGTATTACACCTTATTCTAAAAAAATATTCGGGGTACTTTTTGAAGATTTAATGAAAATAAGAACATTAGTATTTCTTCACAAAATTATAACCACCCGTGAGCCAGGTCATCTTTTTAATCGTTTAAAATTCTGTCGACTCAGAAGAAATAGAAATTTAATTCAAATCAGACATCACACATTAATATCTGAATGGCAATTTTTCATATTTGCAATACGTCTTTGGAATAATATTACTACTCCAACAATAAAAGAAATCAGCAATGCGTTACAATTTAAGAAAGAAATATTTAAATATTACTCGTAGTCAACAAGTTTGTTTATAGTTCGGTATAGTTCAATATTTTTCAATATTTTTTGATTTTTTATAAATGTATTTATGTTATTTTGATATGTAGTTTTTCGTTATTTATTTGTTTGGTTTAATTTCAATAATTTTATTTTTTTATTTATATCAATTTTGTAATAACCATACCTAGACTTAAGTTTATTATTTTCCATGTTTCCAAAATAACACCATAAGATTTCTACTGTTTAAGACTGATGTTTTGTTGTAGAAGTTACAATTTTTTTTTTTTAAATAAATAAATAAATAAATAAATTATAGTGAAATTATTAAAGTCACACTCTACATTTGTTGGTATAGCCGACGGATGTATTTTTTGACTGGCGTTCTCAACATCTGTAATTTCATACCGGCTTCGAGTGGAATATTATGACATTTATAACGTAACGACGTAATCTTTTGATTGTTTTCGACATGAGTTACAGACACACTTTTTTCTCCCTTTTCGAGAAACGATGGAATATTTTGTTTCACATGTTTTCGATGCGAGAAGTTCTTACCAAAGTTACAGATCATGGGTGCAGGGTTGCATTTTAACAAGAGAATGTTCATGTGTGATAGTGTGAATACAAACTCTTATCTTATATTAGATTTGTTGACAGTAGCAACAAAATTCATTAGATTTCTATATCACAAAGTATTAGGAATACGTAAGACATGTGTGATAGTGTAAACTACATTTTAGCAACAGATGTTATAATAGATTGCTGAGTAATTATCTTCTATAATAAGCTTTCAAATTCAATTGCCATTTACTTCAGAGTTGTTTTTGTCATTATTAGGATGCTATCTGACAGAGATATGGTTTTGCTTATTACAAATTAAGCCGGCGATACATACTTCGTCGTACGATTTGTCAAAAAAATCGGTGTGCTCATAATGTATGACAGTGTGACTGAAAAGTCTATTGAGTGACAGACTTTTTTGACAATTCTGTCCGACTTGTAAATACTTATGAAAATTATGAAAGTTTCTATGCAATCAGAGTTGTATTTTCTTATAAAGTAGCTGAGTCATTTAAATTTGCATCTTTTTTGTGGGATAGTGTGGCACTGACAGCAGATCTTTCAGACGTTTTTTTATGTCGGATAGAATTCTATCAGATTTTCGTGTAAATGAATCGTACGATTGTGTAGGATAGTGAGTACCGGCCTTTAACATAAACCTAAAAACTGACTAATAAGCTAACAGCAGGTTTATCCTCATGGTAACTTTACAACTGAACTTTTCCAGTTACCATATCTGCTGAAGATATGGTAACTTAATTGACAGTCTCAAATTATTTAACTGTTGCAAAAACACAATTTAACACAAAACACAGAACAATTTACCATAAAAAAAATAAAGCACGATAAATTGACTTCTGCACTCAATAATATGTAGAAATAAACAATAATAAGTCGTTGCCACTACGTATTTTAAACAACCAAAAGTAGTCGGTATCTACTGCAATGTTGCCACAGAATATAAATTACATTTTTCATTTTATCAGACAGTTGTAATAATGGAGAAAACTTAATGGTCACTTTATCGTCGACAATAGCTAATGTTCACGATTACTAGCAGGAACTTTATCATTAGGTTGTAATAATGGCCCTTAATGGTACAAAAAGAAAAAATATAAAAGATTAGGAAAAAACTTAATTACGTATGTATATACGACATAACAAATAAAAAAAGAACTGAATAATTACTATCTTTTAAGGCATGTTAATATCTTTTTCTTCGCTATGAAAATAACACACAACCTCTCTTCAGCATAAATTTCAATTTGTGTTCTGAATGTTCAAGAACATTGGCAATTTGATGAAGCTATTCTGCCGGCATTATTGCTTGTGTTAAGACATCAAAAATTGCTGTTGTGGTCGGGAGGTTATATACAAATTTTTAAGAAGGAAAAAAATATAGGAAAATTCTAGATACTGTAAATTTTTTTATAGAAATATTTAGATACATAAATTTTTAGTAGCCAGATGCTAGCCTACTTTTTAAAAGAAATAAAGCCAAATTATGATTTTCTTTCTACAGAAAACATAACATAAATTTAGCTTAGTCATCGTCTATTTTTGATGCAGAAATTCTTGAGTTTATGGGAGAGAGGTGAGAAGATGGCGAAGGGGTACTCAGTTTCATGTACTCTGCAATTATGTTTTGCCTTGCTATTCTCACACTTTTTTACTTGAAGTTATGTATGTATATATAAAATATAAAAAGGAAAAGAGGAAGAAAGACAAGATAAAATATGGAACCTAATGCAATTTAACCCTTAAATGCCCAAGGGCACCGATTTTGATAGAAAAAATATATTATGTGTAAAATGGTAAAAAAAAAAATCAACTGCGTACTAATTTTATCGAAAACTTTTGTTTTCTTGAAGTCATTTAGAAAACAGTGGTTGTATCGTAGAAGATACACTAGGCATTCCCCCGTAGGGGCTTTTCATACTAAGGTATATACACAGAAAACATAAACTAACATTTTTAAAATAATTTTATTTCAATTCAATTAAAAAAGTGTACAAGTATATAAAAATGTGTATAAGTACATAAAACCAAAAGAATAATGAAAATAATGGCGGCATGAAATGTTCCCCCCAGAATTAACCCCCCCAAAAAATGAAAGAACTCCAAAAATTTGTACAAACAACATCAACGATTCTTAGGGGCTTTCATTTTGTTGGGTGTTATGTCATTTTTTTATTGGAGGACTTTTTCATATAAAAACGTTTTTGGGCACAAGTGATTTCTACTTTATGGTATTTCAACCGGCGGCATGAAATAACGGCCGTAGAATTAACCCCAAAAAAAAGAAGTTAAAAACTCCCCAAAGTGTGGGCCTTATTTCATATGAATTAAAACCACAATTTTGAAAATGAAATTAACCTCCAATGAAATTAAAGAATGACCCAAACAAACTGAAATAATACCATAATTTTTGAGGGCTTATTTCAAATGTAATAATACCCTAATTTCTGAAATAAAATAAGACCCCCCCCCCCAATATGTGTAATACAAATAATTGTATAGTTTTGGTTTTAAGAATCACGCAATAGACAGTTTAGTTGGGACTTCGGACAGGCTCAAGGATTTTCTCCTCTATGGTTTAACAAATACCGGCTTCTATAACTAAAGCTTTTCTGAATAGCAGGCCATGGGCCGGGCGCCTCTATGGTATAACAAGTAAAAGCTACGCTAAGTAAAGCTTCTCTGCATAGCCGACCATTGGCCAGGTTCAAGCATTGTCTTCTCTATGGTATATTTCACAAATACCGGCTTCGCTTAAACCCCTTGCGCCAGGCCGAAGGCCTGCTAAGAAACATAGCCTAAGTTAGCAGAGCCGCTTTTTGTAATACCATAGAGGAGAAAATCCTTGAGCCTGGCTAAGTCCCAGCCTTGCTATCTATCGCGTTATTCGTAAAACAATTTCATCTTATTTCATTGCAGAAATTGGGGTCTGATTTCATATGAAAAAAACCTTAATATTAGGATTTTATTTAATTTTTGCTTGAGGCGTTATTTCATTTCATTGGGAGCTTATTTCATTTTCAAAATTGAGGTTTTATTTCATATTAAATAATGCCCCACACTTTTGGGGGTTATTTAAATTTTTTTTTTGGGTTTAATTCTTGGGGGGTTATTTCATGCCGCCAAAAATAATATAACCAGAGGCTTCTTCAAAGCTCAGTATATGAATAAAGCTTAATAATAAAGAGGGGCATAAATAAACACAAACGAATTTTTAATTTGTTGGTGAGTGCTCAGTGTATCTTTAAAGATACAACCATTGGATAAAGCTTTATAGCGGTTCCCCGGAACCCAATTTATTTAGATTATGCCTAATAGCGCCTGGACATGTATTCGAAGCACCTTGTATTTTTTCTGGACCTCAAAGTCCATTTGATTTAATTTTTAATGTTTACGGCTATTAAAACCGAAATTTCTATAATTTTTAAAAAAAAATTAATTTAAGATGAATTTCTTAAGATTTCCAAGCATACTTGTGTTGTTTCAAATTTATTTTGACTTGAAATGAGGCCGTGGGAATTTTTTTAATGGTTATATCTTTGAAGATACAGTGGGCATTTAATGGTAAAAAGCAGAATTAAAAAAAAATTGCAGCAATTGCAAGTCCGGACGATGACTTACTTTCTAGCCAGATTTTAGCAAACTTTCAAAAATGAAGCCAAATTCCAGCAAATTTTTTACAAAGAAAATGTAGGCCGATTTTGACAAATATCCTTATAGTCACATCCTTTAATTGCAGCCAAATCGTCGACTATATCACTAATGTGACTATAAGCCTTAATCACATAAATATATATGCCAATATGAGGCATATAATTGAATTCGAATATAATCAATTTATATAAACTCGTATTTTCCCAATAGTCGAAATTCGGCTATTAATTATTTTGTAAATAAAAAGAAAGCAAAGTACATCTAAATACATATACATTAGACCGACTCAAGTTGTATGGAGCCGAAAAAAGTGTTTTAGTTACCCCTCTGAAAATAAAGCTTGATATGTTTTATGATGATTCCCAAAATATTTTGGTTCTAAAATAAAATAAATATTTTATGTTATTGAAAAACTTTTAATTTAAAAATTATGAAAATTATTTTTGTTTTGTAAATAAAAAAATTAAACAGAAATATTTATAAAATTTTTTGTCTCCAAAATTGTTGTGCTCCTTTATCACTCTCTCGTTACACATTTTTCGAGTACGTGAACCACTGTTGCCAGTGAAATTTCGAGAAAAAAACATTTTAGTTTCCAAAAAGACATACTTTTGCCCAAAAAGATACATATTGAAAAAAATTTGAAAATCCATTTTTAACGTTTAACATTTATTAATATAACATTTTTATTTCATATTTAATTAATATTGTAAAGAAAATGATATCATATAAATTCATTTTTATATATATTTAAGTCATAAATATTAGGTATGTAGTTTTTAGAAATACAGTAAGCAAACTTTAAAATTAATTATATGTATGTATGTATGTAACTATCTTAGGATGTTATCAAAACAAATTCATTTTTATAAAAATTAATATACGAGTTAAGGCGTTTCTACTTAGGCGATTATATCAAAAAGTTCATATAAATATTTATTCTAAAATTTCATCTTTACACACATACACAAGAATAAGCAAACGACAAAAGAACTTAGAAATCCTAACAACAAAATATATATTATTTTTGTATTTAGTTGTCACTGTTTTTTTTAGTATTCATAACGAAATGATAACTTAAAAAACTTTGTCAGAGAAGGAAGGTTTAATATTTTATTTCTGTACATTTTGCGTACAGATTTAAAAGATACGAAAAATGTCAGGATTATACAGTGTACCTGAAGTCATCAAAAGATACGAAAAATGTATATTTCGTATCCTAATAGCATCACTGACTTGAACACTTTCTAGCATGATGAAATAAACAGGTGGCATTACTACGCCAGATGCCTATTTTTTGCTCTTTTATTGTTTGTCTAGTCGTATGTCAAAGTTTTGTTAATGTTTACAAAAAGTCCACGTTTTGTGCTGTGATTATTGTATTGTATTAAAGTTTTTGATTATTTAAATTAAAATTTGATAAGATAGTAACCATAGTGAAAAAAAATGGCTAAAAATTAATTTATTTCATTGCATTCGGCGGCAAAATTTGATTTTAGTTTAATATCATTTTTGACGTATACGGAGACTTATTTTTCATTTTTGTTGTAATGTTGTATTTGTTGCCTTAGTGCTGCCACCTGTATTATTTCACCATGCTTTCTAGTAACAATTATTAAAAATAAGCAATAATTTTCTGTAAATGAACACACCTAATATAAATTCCCAAGCGAAAATTTTTAATTCATTTTGAAAAACAGGCAGTATGTATTGATTAACAAATAAGCTGTCAGATAATTTTATAAGTTATTACAATAGTTCAAGGAGAACTTAAAAAATAATCTTTTAGAAAATGTATTTGGTTTAATTCTGTCTTTAGTTTTGACAAAACTTGACTTGGAAAAAATTCTTTTGAAGCAAGTAGCCCATAATACAGGATATCTAATTTCTGGATTTCTCAAAACGTATAACTTCCATTATGCCATTAGAGTTCTGTTTTAATTTTTTCATATTTTTAACTCTTCTAATTGTTTCGGTTAATACATATAATATATGTGTTCCTCTAACTCCCATTGGAGCATAGGGCGCCAATGGCAATGGCTTTGTAGCACCCGCTTTAAGGCTAGCCAGAGTTAGAAGGCGCCACAACCATGTATCCTGAATGGTCGAAAGGACGTCTAAGGAAAGTAGGCGATAACCGCTGAAACATGGTTGCACCGTGGGATTGGACACGTAGATAGCAGCCCTATCACCAATCTAGGGGACGAGGGTTAGCAGCCCACATTCCCGAATCACAAATTGCTAACGAATCGCTAAAAAAATTTAATACATATAAAACGTACGTAAGACAAAACTTATTTAAAATAAAGAAAAAATTCGAAGCAAATACGAGGGCGGTGACTTTTTGAATGAAACACAGTTTTTTTTCAAAAACAAAATTTATTTTTCAACATAATCTCCTTTTAGCTCAATACACTTAGTCCAACGTTTCTCCAATTTGAGCTAAATCTCTTGACACCGAGCCATTTCTTTAGGTTCGGAAATAGGAAATAGTCACGAACTTATGAATAATTGTATTATATCAGTGAATCGGTTAATCGACTGAAATTAACCGGTTTGATCGTTAATCAAAACTTGACAGTAGTCTATTAACAGGTGGTACTTGATGGGAGCAGTGTTGCATTTCATATAACTACGAGGGAAGTTCAAAAAGTCACGGACTTATTGATCCGCCCTCGTACCTTTTGTATGTGAAGCATATAAATAAAAACACAAAAAAATATGGTGTAATACTACAAAATAATACAAATTGTATTATATCGGTAAATCGGTTAATCAACTGAAATTAACCGGTTTGATCGTTAATCGAAAATAACCAATTTTAACTTAACCGATCAGTTAATCGGGTAGTAGTTATTCGGTTAACCGATTAACAGTTAACCGAATGAATACCCTAATATGTAGCTAATGAGACTATAACGCTAATAATTTGCTTTACTTTTGCAAATGTGCTTATATCGCTTAACGGACTATACCGAAAATACTTTCTATTAAATTTACTTATAGCGTATGAAAATAAAGATAAAATGGGCTATATCGCTAATATAACTAAAAACGGTGGGAACTATAAACGAAAAGAACTGTAATTAATTATAATTGTTAAGAATTTTTTATAAGATTCTGCGAAATGATACTGCAAATTTGCTAACTAAACTAGACTAGTTTTCTTTTAGCAATATTTCCCTCTTGGCAATACTTCCCTATAACCTTAGTTTTTCGTTTTCTAGTTTTTTGTTTTACAAAAAACATGTATGTATATGTATGAACACTTTCGTATACATTTTGTTGTTTCCATATCTAACTGCAAAACTAAGTATGTGTTTCTGGTTTATGTCATTTGTCATTTACATGGGTTTGGTCGACAATGTCATCCTTTTATCTATTTGTTTTCTGTTATTTAACACACTTCGTTTTATATCCTTCACCACAGGTGGAAAGGTTATATAAGTTTGTCAGTTCGTTTGTTATTTCTTCAATATTGATATTGAATAAATAGAACAGGTGATTTAACGAAATCCGCCTGTATTAACTTTCTGAAGTCCCCAGATATTTTTGGATATCGGTTGCTTTATAAGTATGTATTTATATTACATACATGCATTATTTCAAAAAAATATTTTTACATATGGGGGGTTAACAAGGTAGTCATAAAGTTGTAAAGTCCTAAGTCTTAAAATAATTACAAGAATAATATGTATAAGACTGCTGTGGGCAACCGCTTATAATTTGGATTTCTACTGTACAGTTACAACGAATCAATGAACAAAACATTAAAATTTTTATTTTGTTTGAAAGACAACAATATTTTTTTTAAACAATTGTAAAATATTATTAAGGACACTATGACGATATGACCAAATAGCAAACCTTGTGAATCCCCCAATAGTAAAAATAGTTTTGTTTGGCCTTTTCATCGCAATATACTCTTTTTCACCATGTCAAAATATTTTCTCGATGTATACTTTGAATTTTTTTTTTTCCAGAGAGAGCGGGGAGATTTCTCCCAACGTAGACGGTACCGAGACCAAACCAGGTCTATTGTACCCACCCCCCTTTAGTTGGCCAAAAGACCCTCTGCCTCCCAGAGAAACCCAAGAAGGTATTTTGCCGGTATTACACCGACTCGGGACGCGCCCATCGTACCGTGCCCCAAGTGTCTCCTTCCAAGTGTCTCCTCCCATGCCAGCGCGGGGCAGTCACACAGTAGGTGCTTTGTAGTTTCGTCCTCTTCACGGCATAGTCTACATTCCTGGTCCTCTGCCAGGCCCATCCGAAACAGGTGGTGCTTGACCGTATGGTGGCCCGTCAAATAAGCCACCAACAGCCGTAATTCTCGTCTGTTGAGACCCCTTGTCTCCAATGTACTCCCGGGAAATATAAATTCCTTCGCCTGACGCATTCCCGGTAGCGATACCCAGTATTTCCTGTGCTCGCTGAGAGCCCATTCCCCCAATAGGGACTGGGTAGTGGCCCAGCTTAACCCACAAAAGGGCTCGGGCCCACCATTTGGGCATTTGCTCCAACCCTAGCCAGTTCATCAGCCCCATCGTTACCCGGGACCCCTGAGTGTCCCGGCACCCAACAGAGTGTCAGTCTGTTTCTTGAGCCCAGCTCCTGTAGCCTTCCCCGGCATTCCGCCACCAACTTCGAGGACAATTTCCAGGAAGAGAGTGCCTTAATGGCCGCTTGGCTATCAGTGAATATCCTAATGCTGTTTCCTATCATTCCCTTGTTAAGAATGTTGCTACAGCACACATCAATGGCGTGGATCTCGGCCTGGAATACACTATTTTAATTAAGTCAGGCATAATTTCTTAAGGTTTCTATAAATACTTTAGACTTTTTTGGCATAATTCAATATTAGTAAGCTTAGTAGAACATTGGTAGGAAAAATTGCCAACAACGGTTCAAAATTAGCCGATATAGTTACTTACACTATAAGTGGCCCACCTCATAATAATACTTAGCTTGATATTGGGCTAATTTAACTCATTTACTACAATTGATATAAAACGAAGTATTTTAAATTACAATTGACCTGACAATAGTGCTGGCATAGCTGTATATTGAGAAGATGTCAACATTTCAAAAAACATTTGCTATAATGGGTGTGTGTGAAACGGTAGCAAAGTTCTATGGTGAAGTAAAATTTGTCTGTGGTAGAAAAGTTTCATGTTTGTACTGTGTGAAATTATAAAATTTTTGACAACGTACAATTTTGACATAAAGAAAGGAACAATTGTTTGCTGACATTTCTTAGCAGAAGTCTAAGTCGGCAAATTTTTTTTGGCGGCTGCGGTTCGGCAAAAAGTAGCCGGTATAGTATCACCTAACGAAAGAATTAGTCATTGAAAATGAAAAAATTATCTATTACAATTTGTTATTATTTTAAATATATGTAATTGTTATTAATATAAATATATTTTAAACCGACTTTAAAAAAGAATGAGGGTTTCAAATCGGTTGTATGTTGCATTTTAATGTTTGTAACCGCATAACTCCGTCATTTGTGAACTGATTTGTTTGCATTTTATTAGGGCGTGTACTTACAAAAAAAAAATTCTTTTTTAATTTTTGACATTTTTCTGCGATTTTTTTATTCTGTACTGGTTGGAACCCATAAACAGATATTTTATTCCTTTTTATACTTTTAGAAATTATCTAATTCTTATTAAATTTTTTAAGCCTTCGCGAATTGCGCATTTTAGGTAACCCAAATCCTAATAAGCTGATTTTGGGATTAATGATCTAACAAACATTATTTAGCCAGCTTGTTTATTTACATTACCTGTCAATCGAATATATTTCCATGTTATTGCACTTACATTGTTCCTTGGCAATATAACAAAATGCCTGTAATGTAAATGTAATACGCGTTCTGTAGTCTATTACTGAATTTTAAAATTATTTAAAGAAAAGCTAAATTTATTAGACACTGATGGATGTCAACATGCACATATTATAATAACAAAAACGTTATTAATAAAAAAAATTATATATGTAACTATTTTTGATCTTATAATAGCTTATATAAATATGCAACACGGCTAAAAAGAAAAGTTTGACTAAAAAGTTAGTGTATATATGTCATGACTTTGAGTTACATGACCTGGGGGTGTGTATATGATAATTGTGTGGTTGTCAAGAATATCTACGCAAATATCAAAATGTATACTATCACCCTGGGCTAGTGAAATTTTATTCACCTTAACAGTGTCAACATTTTACTTTCATAAGTACTTTTCTACCGTTTCACACACGCCCAATCTGCTAAATCGTAAAATAAAAGAAATATTCTAAAAAAAATCAGCTATGATTAAGACCTAAAATTTTAAATAAATTAAATTTGCTAAAAAAAAAATATGCAAAATTTTTAAAAATAATTTCTTAAAATCTGCTGAATTTTCATAAAAAATATACTAAATAAAAATGAGTTTCGATTTATATTTCATAAAAACTTTTATTTCTTAAAACAATAACCTAAAAAATTCTGCTCCTCTAAATAGTAAAAATATGCAAAACAAAATCTCCATTTGAACAAGGAAAAATGCAAAATAAAGTTAGCATATTTAAAAAAAATGTATGCGATACTCCAACTCAATCTGCTAAATCTTGCAGAAAATATACTTATATGGTAACACTTCCAGACAACATTATTTTTCGGCCATGTTCTGACAATCGCACGATTTGGAATCGCAAGACTTAGGATGCATTTTATGGGTTTCTGAAACTCGTGTGTTAAGCTTGCGATCTGCCAAAGTCTCTTACAAATATTCTAGTTCCCTTGAGCATACTTTGGCAATTTGAAGTCGCTAAACTTCTTGTTATTGAAATTTACAGATCACCTTTTATGCGATTCCAGGTCAGAATCGCCAGTGTTAAGCGTTTTGCTATTGTCAGAACCAAGGCGAATTCAACTACAGGTGTTGTCGGAACGCCATCTGATTTTGGCAGTTCGAACCAATTTTTTTTCTTTGATTTGTTAGTGTTTTGTTAGGAATTGTTGACATTTCGAACCGAAAACACTAACAATGCAGTGCAAGAAACCCTATGTAGCTTCTGTTGTTTTTGGATTGTTGTAGTTCCGACACCACCTATAGTTGAATTCGCCTTTGTCAGAAAATTCCCGTATACTCCGGACAAACTAGAACTGACTTGCCAATAGCTTAAATTTCGTAAAAAAAATGTTGTGTTTGTAAAACTAAATTGAGAATAATAATTCATCAATTATTAACACACAATCTTTCAAAATAATTAAAAATATGAAGCTTGACCCCAAAAAACAAAGCAAAATATAATCCGTGCAGAAGTACTATCACCTTGTAAAACTAATATATTTTGTGTACACATGGCAGCTTTGATTTTCCGGATAAATTTTCCGAAATGAATGATTCGTGCTGCAGAAATCTCTCAGTAAAAAAATGTACCTTGGATAAAGTTTTTGTCCGGACAACACGGTTGAATTTACCTTAAGGCTTTAATTTTTAATTCCCAACATAACAACATAAGACGTTTTCTATGTGTACCACTTATAGTGTGAGTAGCTGTATGTATAGGCAAATAAATCCCGCTTTTCTCCCGAAATAAAGGAATTAGCGTTACGGTATCTTCACTTAATATAGGATAATAAATTTCGGCTGTAATCTTCCTTAATATGAAAACTTTGTTTTATAATAAAAATTACCCAAATCGACTAATTATTTTATCTTGACCACATACAATTATCCTTTCCGAAAGAATAGGGGTTTTGATATTGGCATTATCTTCCTGGCCCCTAGGCAAATGTGTTTGTTGGTTGGTTGGTTAACGTGGTAGCACTCCCGAAACTAGGCGAACTGCAAGTAGAGTCGACAGTGACTCCGATTTGACGCCACAAAACTCGTCAAGTGTAGGAACCCCGAATTAAGTGTGACACCAAGGCTTTACTGTGGTGGATATAGCCAGCCCTTTGCTTTGAGATATTTCACCAAATTGCGGAGATTCACCCGCGATATCTTAGAGAGTCCTTGTAAAAGATAATTCTTAAATAATCCATCTGTTGAACTGAAATACTGTCTCCTCAGTTCCAGGTTCTCCGAAGCTGCGGCAGGATTCATTAAAAAGGAGACCGAGTCTCATAGCCTGCTTTCCGATCGTCCAATGGCCAATAAGTACGTATACCAGTCTCGAAATGTCTCTACCACTGAAGTCAAGAAGTCGCTCAGAGCGACTATAGTGTCTGAAGATTTCGCTTCTTATAGTTTCCAGGGGTGTTGCGACTGGCACACCCTGCGAAATATTAAAAGCAGCTCCAGTCTTGGCCAGCCCGTCTGCCTGTTCATTGTCGGAATAGTCCCAAATAAGGTAATTATTAAAAGATAGTCTGACCAGTCTGGATAGTTCCTCCTAACACTGTTTAAAAAAAACGGACTTTGTTTTAGACGACCTTAGTGACACCAAAGCCGCTTGGCTATCGACAAAAATTCCAATTCTGCCGCTAATATTCCTGTTATGCAGTGTTAAGCCTAGTACTCTGTTCAAATCTGTAAAAAAAATGTTGAGCAATATCTTTTATTTCATACGAAAAGTTTGACATGTATCAGTGTTACCTATCTCGAGAGTTTGCACAATTTGAAGTTTTTAATCTTTTAAAGTATGCGACATTGTTTTGCGTATATAAACAAAACCTACATGTATTTTACTAAAAAGTGTTTGTTTTTTTTTTAATAAAAAATTAAATAAAATAGAAAGTAATTTTCAAAATATGTGAACAGATACCGTGATGACGAAATCTTTTTTGTTTGGCACTGGCAGGACATAAAGCAAATATTAGGATAAGATTTGATTAATTAGTTCATATTTAATATATGAAGATTCAATAAATAAATACTGAAAAAAAAAAAAAAAAAATTGCTGGTTCCTGATAATCTTTTAATTAAAAACTTTATTTACAGCTGTCAAAATTCCGTATGAAATTAAGAGCTTTAATTTTGCTTTAATTCACAGTTGTAAAAAAAATGTTGCCAGAAACATTTCGCAACTTTTTCAGAAAATGAACAGAGTACTAGTCTATCAACATTAGCTCTGTTCCAGATGCATAACGAAACAGTCCGAACTTGCACAAAGTTACCCAAAAGCGTTCAACATAACAATTTTTGTGCAATTAAGAGAGTAATTGAGAGAGTATTTTTTTTTTTAATTTCCTGTACAAATTTGCACGAACTTTTTATTTGGGTAAGTTCGGACAAGAAAAAACAATCAGCTGTTTTTTATAATTTGAAACTGAAAAATTAATCAGGAAATTTACAAACAAATTATATTTATATTATTATATTATTATTAAAAAATATATTAGAAAGCAAAATGTAAAATTTTAATGAAAAAATTAAAGTGGTAAATACATTATTGCATACATATTTCCCTTAATCTTTAACATAAAAGAAAACAAAATATAAAAAATGACAATGATGTAAATGTTTTGGTTTTATAATGTTATGACTTTTAAGCGTCTTAAATCATTAAAATAGATCTTAATTTGAAAAGTAAGCATCATTAGTATTTGAAGAAGTTCCAGCAATTTTGGGTAGTTTTGGCAAATTCAGAGAGTAATTTTCATTTTACTCTCATTAGTCCGAACTTGCCCGATATCTTGTGGAACACACCTATTATTACATATGTAGATAATCCGTACAAGTTTTTTTTCATATGAGTTTCACGTGAAATGTTGAACAGAGCTTTATACATTAATCCAATTAAAGAAGTGCTGAAATGAGTGAAGGGTTAAGAGCATTCGTCCAAGCTAAATATTTAGCACTCTTTTTTATTTGAATTTTCATTTAAATATTTTTGTAGATTCCGACTTTCATAGCACGCGTAAAAAATGGTCTAAATGCAAATTCTTTCATTTTAGTTTAGAAGCTTTTTTTCTATTATACCCAAATGTACATTTTAATGTCCTTGTAAATTAGGGTCAGTGTAACAAAAATAACAAGAAGGAAAAAAAATCAACCTAAAACCGATTTTTAGGAAAAAAGGATATAAAATAGGAATAAAAGAGAATTCAACGAATATAGCAAAAGAATGCTAAATTGTAGCTATAAGTAAATGTATATTGATATTTAAAAAGCATTTTGTAATTCAATGGTGGTTTTTTAACCGCTCCCACAAAAAAAAAATAAATATTTTTGCAAGTATGTTAAAATATGTGTAAAAAAAGAAAAATTAAGGAAATATTTTAAGGTGGGAAGGTATTTTTTTAGGACGTAAAAATTCACACAATATTTGGTAGTACAAACAATTTTTTAAGTACTTACTTTGCTACCGTTTCACACACGCCCAAAAAATAAATATCAATCCTAAACTTATGAAAAAGAAAACAAATTAATATATTCGCCCTTATTCCATTAAGCATAATCGTCATCGTTATCAATTTAATATCAACTTAAATTTTTATCGACGTCGCACAGTGGCGCCATTTGAGTTTTTTCGTTGCAAAAATCATATCTTTTGAACCGAATAAGATAATTGAACAGTTTAAACAGCATATGATAGATAACTGTTCAGCCTATGAAATGAGCGTTTGGAAAGGGTGCTACGCTTTGTAGGGGCCTACTTATGGGTTATCAAAGTTAAAATTAGTAGAAAAATCAATTTTATGGTAACTAAAAAAAATTATTTTTACATTTTTAGATTGTTTTTATTTTTTTTCTTAAGGGTTTTATGTTTTAAATTATTACCCAACAAATTAAAAAAAAAAAATTATTTATTTTTTTAAATTTATTTTTTCAATTTTCTGTAAAATATTCATCACAATTCGTAAGAGAAGGTATATCTAAAAGACTAACAATTTCTAAACTATAATTATTTTGTAACTCTATTCGTGACTTCACATGCCGCAGGGAAGAAATAAGTGGATCGGAAGATGCTGCCAACATGTTGAAGAGGTCCTTATTTTGCCTTACCCTTGATGCTTTGAATGTGTTCTGCAATCTATATTTTTTATAAAATTTGTTAAGAGACTCCTGTGCTTCTTCAGAAAGCTCTCCAATTGGCAAAGACTGGTACTCAATTATATCTTTGCCATGCGCCAATATTTTATGGACGGTCGGGGTCAACTCCTTCTGTGGATACATTTCTGCTAAAAGAGATGCAGTTTTCGACGCATATTCTCCATATTTTGTAGAATTGACATTTTCTTTGCAGTTTAAAACATCCAAGATCGTTCCCAATCTTTTCACGATTTGATTGTCAATTCCAATGATTCTAGTTACTGCCTCATCATTTTCAAAAAATCTCCTAGAAGTGTTTCCATCGTTAGAGTTACCGTATCCGTGCTTGGGACAGTCTACTTTTAGTCCAACTTGTTTCAAAAAAACCATCCTGTATTTGCTGCTTTCTGATCTTTTCCTTATCCTTTATTGATGTATTTTCATCGAAGTTTTCCTCCTCTTGTGGTAGGGTATATGCCAGTTTTAGCAAGAATTCCATACACCTTATCCTTGCGTGCAATGGTGACATTCCATATTCGTAATTCTCCTCATTTGTAGAATCGTTTAAATTACCAAAGTTCTTCTGACAAATAATAATATAAAATCGATAAAAAAAAAATATAAAAATAATACGAAAAAAGGGGTTTAGATAGGTTTTTGCTAGATTTTTACCTCCAATATAATTCTGTCTATGATAACTAATTGAAATATATTATAATTAAGCAGAAAAATATACTAATCTTAAACTCTTTACAACTAATTATATAAAATTGAGATGTAACATATTATATATGAAATAAATTGAATTGAATTGAAAAAAGTTCTTCTGACTCTTTTTGCAAATCGGGCATGACATTGTTGAGGTTGTTCCTGTCAGTTCGTTTACGACTTTTCCGACAACCATGGTCAGGTGGAACTCGTAATTGCATTCAATATATTTTCCTTCTCCAATTTGCAGCTTTGTAGGCTTAATCTTGCTTATTTGTTCTTCAATGTCCTTCACCGTAGTCCTTATGAGTTCTGCCGATTCCCTTGCAAACTGAAACATTATTGGTCGGCAATAATGCACTGATGACGGACGTGGATTTTTCCAGTGTAGGGAATCATCCGATTTTAGCCGCAAAGGAACAACAGATGCCATAAACATATTTCCGTCCGATATTGTAGCGTCATCGAAAGATATCCTTTGCTTATAAACGCGTTGTCCGGATGATCCATCGCAGCCCCATTTGCTGATCAATGTCAACTTCTCAGGAAGAATTTTCACTTCCGTGAAAAACTTTGGTGTGGTTGACTTTCTAAACAGTTCAAATAATTTTAAATTGTTCAACGCCATGTTTTCAGTACTTAAATTGTTTAATGGTTTCAGTAATTGTTGCGCCAACTTTCAGGCGTAGACTAATCCAGGCATTATGCTTATTTTGCAATATATAGGCTTATGCTACCATGCCTAAAAATTTACCTGTTCCCTGCATACATATGGATTTAGGCTAAATAATGCAATTTTGATATTATGCACGTGTCCAAATAAGATTTGTGCCTACCTGTAGGGACCATAAGTCAATATTGTTCCTGACCATTTGTACGCCAAAGTATTGTTTATGTGAGGTACGTACCTGCTAATTTCAATGAGTAGTTTTTTTCAAACTATTAGATCAAACTACTGTCAGTCAAAACATATAAGGGATGGACGCCATACAATTTCTGCAACCATGTCTTTTTGAACTTTTTTACCTCTAGAAGCCAAACGGGCACGTACGGGCAGATAAAACCTTTTGAATTATGTAAAGAAATAATCAAAGAACAGGTTTTGCACGTATGGCAAATATAGAAAAATATAGTTTTTTTTTTATTTTCCGTCAAAGTTGAAAAATAGTGAAAAAACGGATAGTTTTTAAATAGTGATTTACCAGGAGAAACACAAAGCAAACAGTTAATTTTTTTTTTATCATTATACATTTAATAAATACATCAATCAATACAAACAAAAAATAAGGCGATTCGTTACCTATATTTCGTGATATTACACCTGAAATCGCAACAAATTGACTAAAAATTGTGTGTTTTTTTGAAAACCGAAAGTCGGTCAACTTTGAACGGTTATATCTTCTAAACTAAAAATGTGATATTATTAAGAGTGGCATATTTGAAATCGTTGAAAAGTTTCCTATAACATGGGTTTATTCAAAACTTCGTCGGCACTCATGAAAATTTTGATTTTTGCAACCTCGCTTGCTCTACGGGCGCCACTGTGCGTCGTTATCAATTCGATACAAAACTTGTATTCTATAACAGCAACGTAACGATGTGGATTGTTTATCGTTTTTTTAAGCATATCTCTAATAATTTAGACAGTTGGTTGGTTTTGTTTTCAGTTTTTAATAAAAAAACACAATTTGATGTAAGTTTCTTAAAAATGTTGTGCTCTCAAAAAGGGATTTATTCTGAAAAACTCACCCTTACTAATGACATTAGGCATTGATTGCACTTTTCGCCCCGTTTCAGTCGATAGTGTTAATAGTGCACTGTCTGTATCTTTATAACGGCGACGATTGTCCTCCAACTTAATTACCAATAATTTTGTATCGTTTTTAGTTTAATTATCAAAACTTTTAAAGTTCAGTTTTTTGCAAATGTCTATCATAAAGATTGTCTCGTATCACATTCAGATGCCTAGCATTTTTATACTGTAAGACGAAGGCCTTTGCATCAAATGTGTATTCAGTTGGTGTTTTAGCACAAACTTCGACCTTGTGATTTTTCAAAAAATGTACCAGACCTATTTTGGTTTGTAATAAGCCAATACGACTACCAATACAATAATGGGGGGCCAGTTCCAAAGGGCATATAAGCCATAGATTTGTATAGTTTTTTTGTTTTCAGATGAAAATCTTTCGGGATCAAATGTATTCGGGTTGGCCACAGCTAAAGCAAAAAAAATAAAAAATATTGTTACGAAAATAGATTTGTTCAAGAATTATTTATGGTTTTAGTTATAAGTTATCTTGTAAATTATAGTTTTATGTCATATAAGTTACTATTTTTATGAACGCCACTGTACTAAATTTTCTAGCAATTGTAATTGTAGACTTTAGATTTAGATGTATAAGTTATTTTAAAATAATTCGAATACAACCTTCTAGAAAATACTAGACGGTTCTTGAATCAACTAGGAATAGTTTTGAACTATAAATACAGGCTAACTCATGAAAGTTTAGTTTGATGGGAGATATTAAACGGTTCAGATCGCAACTTATACTATGTTTCCACTATGAGCAAAACAACTTGTTTTGAGCAAAACTTGTCAAAGTGTTTCCATTATGTTAAATTCGTTTTGGTTTTCGAATTTTCGAAATTAATGTGACATTTATGTTGTACACAAACATAAACAAAATATGTGTTGAACATAAAATTTTTTTTTTTAGCATAGAATTTCCTTGTTTGTTTTTAATACACACATATACATATGTAAGAAATTGAACGTACATTGTACGTGTATAAAAGCACATCATTTACTACCGTTTTATAATATATTTTTTCATTATTTTACGTTGCAATATAAAAAATCAGCTGGAAAGTTGCATTAACGTTTTTAAAAAGTCTGGTTATTTTGGTAAATATGTCACTTTTTCGAATTTGTCAATCATCAATAATGGATAACTCAGAGTTTTATTCATGATTTTCAAATATTTTCGATATGTTTTGGAGCAAAACTAGTTTTTGTTTGGGTTTTTCGAACATGAAAAATGTATGGGAAAACAAGTAGCAAAACACTTGTTTTACAGCAAAACTGGTTTTGTGGCCCAAAACATGTAAGTGGAAATGTACTATTACAATAGTGGTTAAAATTTTGTGAATTTCATGAAGTTTGTTAAGTTGAATTCGTGTTTTATTTTAATTTGCAATTAAAAGAACTCAAAGGTTTATTATAAAGAGAATAAACCTTAACGCGTTTTATTAAGTAAAAACGTAACAATATATTTTCAAAACTTTGTAAGCAACTCAAACTACTTAAAATTACTTACTTTAGGATCTCTTTGTATACCGTAAACAGGTATAAATATAGGCATTTCATCGGGCAAAATGTAATTGTAAAAGGGGTTTAAGCTAAAACCACTCTTTTCTCCCCCTGGCCTTTTATGGTGACGATCTAAAAATGGTAGCACCGGATAAAGGCAACACTTCATCAACCACCATATTCAAATATTCTAATGTCGTTATGGTCTCATATGTTAAGGTACCATTATCCTTAATCAAAGCTTCATTTAATTCCGTTCTTAACCTTTCCTGTAAATCGGCTCTTTTAGACAATTCGTACAGAGTAAATGCCATTGGGGATGAAGAAGTTTCAAAGCCAGCTGTCAAAAATACAGCTGCTTGAGCCACAAGAACATCAGAACTTTTTTGCAATTTCCTTATGAATATTCAAATCGCCCTTTTCATTTTTAAGAGCGACTAAAATGTCTATCAAATCATTACGTTGTATGCCACTTAGCTCACGCTCCTGCATTACGAAGGTGATTGTAGAACGTAAAAATTTAGAAAATTCTGGTGTAAAGATTTTAATACGTAGTGGAGTCACTAATTTGGGCAAAAAGAATGCAATCGCAAAGTCAATGGCTCGTTTTATGTTAAAAAGAAACATTTTACGGCAGTTAGAACGAATTTTGTAGACTGTTGGCACTGACGCCAAAAGGAATGGTGGCAATAAGATCGGTGGTGAAGAGGGCACGTACCTCCTTGATTTCGGCTTCAAAGCTATTGCCTTTTCTTGCCAAATGCTGTTCAAGTTGTGAGCTAATCTGTAAAAGAGAAAACAAATCCAAATGTATTACAGTTTAAACTAAATTTACATTAGAATTGGCATTATTACCTAACTATACACAAAAGATATATTACAAACCAGAGTGTAAAGTAGGCTAAAATCTATTAAAGTCTTACATCTATACCATACAGTATGGTCAACACTTAAAGATTGTATATACTGCAGTGTAGTCTGAGTGTAGTTTACACTATTTAGTACTTTTTTATTGTTAAAGCTTTAAACGGTTCTTAACACGGTCAAGCCTTTCTCGTCAAGCGCTTTGGTAGTATAAGTGAAAATGTGTTTGTATGTGTAACACCGACGATGCTGTATGAAAAATCGAAAAAATTAGATATGGTGGCGAATATTACGTCCAACACACGTACACGAGTGAATTCGTCTGCATGACAAGCACTTTGACCGTGTACAGACCCCTCAAGAGTGATATAAAAAAAAAACAGTGGGTATAAATACTATATGCAATTATTATGGCGTATATTTTTTAAAACACAGAAAAAAAGTTATTTCTGAGAGTTCGTGAAACAAAAAACGGTGTTTCTCATTCTACACTTAAGAGAAGTCTATAGATATAGAGTAAATCGTAATTAGATTCTACAGTACACTATCTGCGACGGCGAAGGTTCTCAATGGTGACAGTAGGGTATCCAATTGTTTTGACTCCCTGGAGCACCGACGCAATGTGGATTGTATTTGTCTGTTTTGTCGTTACTGGTTACAATGGGATGTGTTCTGATGAAATTAAGAATCTTGTTCCCGTAACACGAACGTTTGTTCGTAATACACCTCTTTTCTGAAGAGCCCATCCTTTTGTGGTCCATTGGCCGGTGTATCGTACAACGCATTACAGGGAAAATTCGTTTTTTGGCCGGACTGTTCCTATGTGGAATAACCTTCCTGCTGAAGTCTTCTCTCTCATTTTCAAAATAAAAAAATTCAAGTCGTATGTTCACAAGCACTACTCCCTCTTTCATCCTACCCATAAACTATTTTCCTAGTTCCCAAACAATGCAATGCATTATTAGGGTCACCACCTGAGTGCTGGTCCTAACAGAAAAAAAATATATCGGGAAGGACTTTTTCACAGGGACTCCCATACAAATATCGCGTTCTATGAAATTCTTAAATTTAATTTATATTTTTCATCTTTTTTTCAATAAAATCGAAAGTTGTTGACAGAATTTCATAATTTATGGTTTGTCTTGTTTGGAACTTTTCTGTTCTGCACAGTCGTTTCTGAAATATATATATATATTTTTTTATTTGATTAATATAATTTTGTAGCAAAATTTTGAAATTTTTGTTTTCTATACGTGAAGAAGAAATAAGAAGCATAGCTGCATTTTCCAATATTTTATGTCGTTTTAAAAACCAAAAATTTCGAAATTTCGCTAAAAACTTATATTTTTTTGCCAAAAAAAAAATATGTTTAAGGTAATTTTACTGTGAAATTTCGGTTATTTTTATTTTATTAAATAAACTTAACCGATTTTGAGTTGAGTGCAACCTCCTCCATTTTCGAAATAACGGCTTATTTCGAAAACAAGAGCTAACCTAAAAAAAAACGGCTAGCACCACTGTATTAAGCGTAATTGAAAGTGTCAAGGTCTCAGTGTTACAGTCTTATTGTCTTAATAACAATATTTTATAATAACATTTCTAAACAAAATCAACTTCATTAAATTTTTACGTCTTTAAAATTTTATTACCATAAAATATTTTTAATGTTCCAATAAAAAAAATATACATTTATGTCTTAATAAACCTTTTAAAATATATTCACGGATTTGTTTGCTTTTTCATAAAATTTATGTTTGGAAAATACTTTAATATTTTCAGCTTCTTTCAATATTAAAGAATTTTGCCTTTTTTCAAAAAAAAAATAAGAAAAAAGAAATATAAAATTTATTGTGATGGACGGCATATTTAATAAGTCCCCTATGAACATTAAACTCTCACTTGTTTCTTAATAATAATAAAATGAAATATAAATTTAAAAGAACAAATTCTTAAGAAAAAATTTTGCAAAAATAAAAATAAAACCAAAAATTTCTGTAAAATGCCAAAGAAAACTTTTTTAGATCTTTCAAAAAAAACTCTTAACAAAATTATCTAATTTTTAACAATTTTCAATTAATTTTTTTTAAAATTGTATACTTTCAATGCTCTGCCCATAAAAAAAGTGTATCACAGCAAAAATTTTTGCTTTTCTATAGAGTCCGACCGAAAGTTCGGGCTCGGTATTGACGTTCGACAGAAGGCTATCTTCGGTTGATGTTCGGCGTTCGGTAAAATTTTTTCTAACACCGAATTTTGTTAAAAAAAAAATTGTGTACATGTCGTGGGTGGCTACCAAAGTCCTGCATAAATGTATTTGAAATTCAAAGAATAATAATAAAGTGTGTGTACAACCACAATGACAAATGCTATAATGCCATTTCTTTTCCTCTCTCTCTCCTTAAAACTGTAGACTTGACGGCTAAGACTTGAAGAGTGTGAATCAGCACTTACTTAGTAAAAAATGGAAAATTTTTAAATACTAATTTTAAATTTTTGCTCTATGATAAATACATATGCACGTACATTTGTTTATTGTTCATTGTTTTTTTTAGTTATATCACATTACAAGTACTTTTCGTTTTTATTGGTCTTAAAAATCTAAGAATGTTTGGGTTCGGCTTCGGTATGAAAAATAGCGTTTGGTCGGACACTACTGTTATATTTTTCATAATAATTTCAGTGTTACCACCAGCAGATTTTTAAATAGCATTGGAGTTGAAGCCAAATTACCCGATTTAAATTTGTATATCAAATTTAAAATTTATTTTAATACCAATTTAGATATTTTTAATTAGGCTTAAGTTCATTGAATTTAATTTTCATTAAATTATTTTTATGAAGACAGGAATTTTACAACATGAAATTAATTAAAATTTTATTGATAATTTTTCATTCTTGACTGCGCTGAGATTTGAACCCAGGTGTACACGAACAGGTTGCCCAGACTAGTTTCGATTGTAACCACACAATCTCGTTCAGTGGGGTTTGACCTTTTACTCACTTTTTTTTATTTTAATAACAACTTTACTAAAAATAAAAACACACACAAAAAATTCATTTAAAGGAGATCAATATTAGTCATACTACATATCGTCATCTAGAATGCAAAATAACGTAACATCACTTTTCACATGTTCACAGGAGAAGCAAAAAACGTTGTAAAGTGGAAAATACGAGAGCGGATCAATAAGTCCGTGAATTTTCGAACTTCGCTCGTTGTTATATGAAATACAACACTGCTCCCATCAAGTACCACCTGTTAATAGAATACTGTCAAGTTTTGAGCAAGTTCCGTCATTTACTTTGCGTTTAACAGCTGTTCAAAACATACAACCTCGTGGATTTTTTTAAAACGTTGGACTAAGGGTATTGAGCTAAAAGGAGATTATGTTGAAAAAAATTTTTTTTTGTAAAAAAAACTGTTTTTCTGATTTCTGGTATTCCAAAAAATTAATAAGAATAAATTTTTTTTTTTTTTTTTTTGTTGGGACCAGCACTCAGGGGATGACCCCTACTAATGCAATGCATTGTGTTGGAACTAGGGAAATAGGTTATGGGAAGGAGGAAAGAGGGAGTAGTGTTTGTGAACATTCGACTTGAACTTTTTCATGTTGGAAGTGAGAGGGAAGACTTCAGCAGGAAGGTTATTCCACATACGAACAGTCCGGCCAAAAAACGAATTTTCCCTGTAATGCGTTGTACGATTCACCGGCCAATCGACCACAAAAGGATGTGCTCTTGAGGAAAAACGTGTATTACGAACAAAGCTATGGGTTTCGGGAACCAAATCCCTAATTTCATCAGAACACATCCCGTTGTAGTAACGATAAAATAGGCAAGTACAACCCACATTGCGACGGTGCTCAAGGGAGTCAATAGAATTGGATACCCTACTGTCGCCAATGAGAACCTTCGCCCTCTCCTGCACGCGGTCGAGAAGCTCCAAAATAGACTTTGAAGCACCGGCCCACACATGAGAGTTGTATTCCATTCGCGGTCGGATATAGGTGGTATAAATAGTAAGGAGATCAGATGGAGTGAAGTATCTCTTACACCGTTTCAAAAAACCGAGGCACTTGAATGCTTCTTTCGACACCTTGAATATATGTTCTGTCCATCGGACATCACATTGTATCCTCATGCCCAGAACATCAAGAGATTCTGTTTCCTCAATATTTATACCACCCATACATACCCAAAGTGGGCTTTATTTGGTTTTAGGCGCAATAAACTGGTTTCCGAGAGTAGGGTTTATATGTGGCCTAGGGTAAATTATGGACCGATCTGGACGAAATTTGGCAGTGTGATTTATCGTCCTATAAAACTGTGAAGTACCGAATTTCACTATGACAGTTTTAGGCGTACTTAACGGTTTTCCGGGAGTAGGGTTTGTATGGGGCATAGTGTAAATTATGGACCGATCTTCAAAAACCTTTACAGTGTGATTTCAGGTCCTATAAAACTGCGACGTACCAAATTTTAGTATGCTAGCGTTATTGATTACGGTTTTAGGCGTACTAAACTGTTTTCCGCGAGTAGGGTTTATATGGTGCCTATGGTCAATTATGGACCGAACTTCACAAAATTTAACAGTATAATTTGCAGTCGTATAAAGCCAATTCGTGCAGAATTTATGGTAGTTTTTGTATTAAAATTATCAATATTTTTAAGTGTGGTGGTTCCACATTTTGATTCATAGTTATAATCCTACTGAACTGATGTTGCTGGATTTCAATCCGAAACTGCTGAGGATAACTACAAGCAATTTGAGACCAAGTTTGTTCTTTTCTTTTGCGTTTTTCGAAAGTGAGCGTATTTTCAACAGACGCACAGACAGACGGACAGGGCTAAATCGACCTAGAATTACTCAAGGAACCAGAGTATTTATACTTTATGGGGTTTTAGATGTATAGTAAAAAAGTTTCACACAAAACGACAAACTTATTATACCCTCATTCACCCCCAGTGGTGGTGGAGGGTATACAAATTGCCCCCGATACGGGTAATTACCCACGAAGTGGCAACACTGAATAATTTCCTTCTGGGTTATTACTTTACACAAGTTCATACATTTTGTTTTTTTTTTTTTGCAAACAACACATAAATAAATAAACAACAAAGCCAAGCTAACAAATCTACAGGAAACCAAAAAAAAAGGACGTCATAAAAATGTTTAGATTGCTTTTAAAAAAGTACACATGTTTGTTAAACGAATATAAATGTATAATCAAATAAACAGCACAACAACAACTGAAACAACTTCAATTAAGAACCCAGCTCCCAAAAAAAACAAAACCATCTTTGTTTGCAAACAAAAATGGTATAAATGTGGGAGTTCGATTTAAAAATTTAACAAGAACTCCTTCTCTAAATTACGAAAAAAAGAGTAAAGGATACAAAGAAAGAGTAGGAGAAAGGAAAACAAGAAATAACAAACAAGTTTTTTGATTTAAACAACAAAAAAATTATATATTCCTTTTTTATCTTGTTTTCTCTTTAAGTTTTATGTTTGTGATTTTGTGTGGGTGTGAGTAAGTGCTGTAATATGTATTTTCTAACACACATATGTGTGTCCGCAGTAACAGAGCTATAAACAGGAAACGGTTATAAAAAACATCATATAGCCACATCAAATGTCAGTAGCCAGGAGCCAAGATAATAATAATTCTTTGCTGCTATAGCATCTATTAGTGTTTAAAAAAAACACATCTAGTAAAGTAGAAAATAAAGTAAAAATAATGTTTGGTACATTTTTGTTGTTGTTTCAATGTAAAATCACATATACATACATTCACACATATTTATACGTACTTACATTCAGTAACCAACACGCAAAGAAAACATTTTTTTAAATGTGATCCCCGCTAAAAAACCTCTTTTTAAAGATAAATTTTCAAGCATATTATGATTACTTTAATCAAATTATTGTCACAGGTAACCTAATTATGATAAAAATCAGTACTTCACAAACATAAAGATAACGGTAGCCTCCGATTAAGTAACGATTACTAACAACCGCATTACCTTTTCCACAAGTAATATGGGTCGAATACGGATGGCAGAACAACTAAAGTTTTGTTGCCAGCAGCCGAAATCAGGCAACGCTGCACATGTTAAAATATTTTACCATCAACGCCGTTGCCTGATTTCATGCAACTGAACATTCATTCCATAAAAGGCCCATAGTATGGCTGTTTCTCAACCACACTCATACCAAAATCCATCTTCATATTGATGATGCCATAACATCAGGATTGTGACATCAATCACCCCTATCGTGAATAATTTTTCCCTCGTAATTTGTTCCCTTTTCACGTATTTGAGATCATGAAAAACTCCCATTAAAAAAATTAATTCATAGGAGAATAATAGATAACATGAAAGAAATGTTCGCAGAAAAAAAAATTCCCTTATCGTTAACATTTTTTTCCCTCGTAATTTGTACACTTTTAACTTTGAATTTCTTACTTTATTTTTGCTGGGCACAAAACATTTTTTTAAGTAATACTCTCATAATTCGAATTTTGAAGTTTACAAAATTATTTTAAGGTCAATTTCCGTTAAAAGAGGCACAAACTTATATGTATGTATGTATGTATATTGTTCAACAAAATACAAAAACCATGTCGATTGCCTGAGGAGCTATGAAGCTTTTCAAAGACGTGGAGGCAGAATTTTAGAATTTTTTTTACGACATAAAATTGCAATAAGCTAATGTTGCAATCACTCCAATACAATATTTTTTATTTTGTTTTTTTTTTTAATTTTTCTTTAAAATATACGTGTATATTTTTGAACAAAAAAATTTTTTTTAATGCTTTTTAATATTTCTTCTTTTTTACATTCACTGAGAACTGATAGCGCGAAAAATTGTTCACGGGATTTTCACGATAGCATTTTGCCTTCGAGGGGGAAAAAAATTTCATGGGAATAAAAATTCCAATTCACGATAGGGGTGAAGGTTATTACCAGGGAAACTATAAATATGCAATTGCATGTTTTTCCTTGGGCGAGCAATGAAGGCAAAAACAATATATTTATCTGTTTTAGAGCTTTTTAGGAATTTTGGCATCGATTTGTTATAGCATATTTTACCCTTTACAGCTTTTTTTTCATAATTTAGTTTAAAGACCATTTTCCAGCATTTTTTGAGGGATATTTTGATACATGTTATATTTTTTTAGATGCTAACAAGAGCTTTCGCTTTCAATAAAAATGAAATGTTTTTTCAATATTCTGGTTTTACTGTTTTAAATATGTACCTATCTGTGTACCCAAAGTGTTGCTTCGATTTCGTCATCAAAATATACCCTGAACATTGTTAAAAATATGCCCCAAAATATCAAAAATTCCTCATTTGAAAACAAAATATTCAACAAATTAAAAACTTTTGAATTAAAAAAAAAACAAACCTAAAATTATAATCGGTAAAGCCCAAATGCCAGACGAATTTTCGAGCTTTAACCCTATTTGGAAACGAAGGGCAGGTTTGGGCTCACAAAAACAAAGTTGTGTTATAAGGTTAAAATTCATATGAGGGTTATTTGTGGCGAATATTATCTAGATATTAACATCCATATGAGATTTTTTTTCTTAAAGGGATTTAAGACACGGGCGCTAAATTGTTAATTAATGTTAAAATTTAAAAGGAAGTTAAAGCTATTTATAGATGGGAGCTTTGGGCAAATGTGAACCGATTCGAAAAGAATTTAATTTGCTGTAAATTATCTAATGATGTTGGTATTTAGATTAAATTGGACGCAAATATATTTTACTGCAAATTAAATTCTTTTCGAATCGGTTCACATTTGCCCAAAGCTCCCTCCTACAAATAGATTTAACTTCTTTTGAAATGTTAACATTAATAAACAATTTAGCGTCCGTCCCTGAAATCTCTTTACGACAAAAAATCTCATATGGATGTTAATATCTAGATAATATTCGCCACAAATGACTATTATATGAATTTTAACCTCATAATATAACTTTGTTATTGTGAGCCCATGACTGCCCAACGTTTTCAAATATGGTAAAATCTCGAAAATTCGTCTGTAAATACTATGGTGTTTGGTCTTTGCCGATTATAATTTTAGGATTGTTTTTTGTTTTTAATGTAAATGTTTTTAAATTGTTGAGTATTTTGTTTTCAAATAAGAAATGTTTGATTTTTTTGGGCATATTTTTAACAATTTTCAGGGCATATTTTCGAGTTTTTACTGCATATTTAATGCTCATAAAAAACGTTTTTAAAGCAAAATTCTGGTTTCCCTGGTAATTAGTCTATATTTTAGTTTTAAGTCTATCCTGCTTAAACATGACATAAAAATCATTTTTGCTTTTTAATTTCGCTTAAGTGTTAAAAATTGCTTTTACTACATTTTTTCCCTAAGTGTAAAAGGTTGTGGTTTAAGAGGAATAATCGATATTGCTGAGGGAGTGTGTATGTACATATTTTATTGCCTATGTTCATTTCTGTATTACAGTTAACTTTTCATAGGTTCATTTTTTAAAATCTATACAAAATCACAGTAAGTGATGCCATTTTATGAGTTTTATACACTTTGTTATACGTTTCTCCAATTTTTTTCCCCTAAAAAAAAAAAAAAATTTGGCAGGTCATCAAAATAAGTATTTGTTCCTAAGAGTATTTCATCGTTGGAGTCAAATCTCCTTCCTCCATTCCTAACCATTTTTTCTGGTTTTAAAATAAGAAATATTCACTCGGGGCTACATCCGGAGAATAGTGTGGACTAAGGAGCCATTAGTAGCCTAATTCATTGATTTTTGCCAAGCAGAACAATTAGATATCAACAAGTGTGTTTTATTATTTAAAATCTATGTAGCACTTTGAAATATTGGCTATCATTTTGTTTAGAATTTAGAGAATTGCTATATTGACGAAACAAATGTATCACTGTAAAAATCAAGCATGGCATCGCTGTCCATAAATGTTCTGATTTATCTGCATTTAGCAGTTTGAAGTTTTTTGCTTAAATTTACACGCCTCATGTTATACTCGTCAATTCTTGAGTTTTAAGAGGAAAAGAAATGGCATTCTCTGTTTTGATCTCTTTAAAATATTCAAGACTTGATGGATAAAAGCTGAAGCGTGTGAATTAGCACTTACGTACAATTGTTTTTATCTAGACGACTTTAGAATTAGCACGAGCAGATTGACATATTAACCTTTACGCCTGGACCAGAATGAAGTGCATAGTTTTAGTAGTAGCAGAAGCTGACGAAGTAATGAGTAGAGTAGCAAGAAGAAATGCAAACAGAATATTGAAGCTTTCTTTATGGTTGCAAATAATCTGTTCAAAAACTTTGAGAATTATGCAAAAATAAAATGTGAATTTTTATTCAAAATGCGTATCAATACAATAAATGTATATCCAATACATATTTCCACTTTGACGAAAATTTACATTTGACAATCAGCTGACAATGACATTATCGCGCAACAAATTTCAAAGACTTCATCGCTTAAACTTCTACTTAAGCGACTATTCTCGTTCCCACGACAATCGGTTCAACGAACACCGTCCAAGGACTGTCAACTCAGCAAGACGTGTTCTTCAGGTCTCGCTGCTACAATAACAGCACCAACAACTACGTATTCGGTTGACACTACTTTGAAACTGAAGTTTTCAACTTTTTACACCTTGAAGCGCTACTCGTTACGTTGTACTACAGCGACTATTCTGTTGTCCACTTAAAATATTGGTTTGAAATATTTAACAGTTTTCAAATGTTTTAAAAATGCTCAAATAACAGAACCGTAATAAAATAATTGGGGTAAAGAAAATTTTTATGACAACCGTAAACAATTTTATATTTAAAGCAAAAAGTCATACATTTAAAAAGTGCTTTGAATCGTGTTTTCTTTTTATAAAGTGAACTGAAATAACATTTTGTGGTAATAATAGTGTACCTATTTTATTTTTCATTGAGTTAAAAAGATATATCGTTACCTTAGTCGGAAAAAGTGCTAAGTCCACTTTTCATTTCGTCGAAATTGAGATTTTAATGTAGCTTGCTAGTATAAACGAGGTAAAGGAGATCACAAGGTAACGGATATTCGTGCAATTAAATATACACCTAATTGTGAAATAAAGTATAAACTTCGTTTCACCGAAGAGTGGAAAAATTTACCACAGAAATTAAATAAAAATATAAAACCTATTCATTTTTCGAGTTTGGAACCACTCTACAACGAAAGAAGGAAAATAACGACAAGAAAATATAAGGACCTGCAATTTTTAAAACTGACTTTACCCAAGGACCATCACCGTTTTTATGATGATCTACCTCATCTATGATTTGTTTTTTTTCTAAATATTCTGTACCTATTTTTTAACATAGAAAGCTTCCGCTTAAAATAAATACACTAATGAATTCAACATAATCGTATAATTTAAAGCAATTGGATGTTCCCTATATCGCAAAAATATACCTATTTATTATTATTTTTTTTTTTCTTTAAACTTATAATTCTTATTCTTATTTATTGTTAACCAATTAATATTTTGTTTATCGACACCAATAAACTTTTTTAATAGTTTTATTGAGCTTTTTTGGTTACAGCGAACACCGCTGTAACGAATTATGCTTCATAAGGAACATTTCCTTAAATTAAATTCCAGAAATAAAAAAAAACATATATATGGAAAATATGCTAAGTCCCTACTAAAATAATGAAATTTCAAAGAGCAAATATGCTAAGTCCAAAAAAGCTTATAAGTCCGCAAATGACTTATTTTTAATCCTACGACTACTGGTAATTTAAGAGGATGGACTAAAGAAAAAAACTGTAAATGCAGATTTTCAAAAAGTCTACTAAAAAAACTTATACAGTTTTTTGTCTCTCCTGAATAATTTGAAAAATGGACTTAGCACTTTTTCTGACTAAGGTAACGATATGTATATGTACATATGTATGTATATATTAAAAAAATTATATTTTTTTTTGCTTTTTATGTGTTTTTGACGTTAAAATCACGGTTTTGTCTTTTTTTTTTGCAATTTTTTAAAAAACAAAAAATATGGCAACGCTGCTCCCGTAAAGCATTTAAGTAAAATTTTTTGAGCATTTCAGCACTTTGTGGCTTCCACTTTTTGCTAACAATGGTTACAATACAAAACATTTTTTTATAAACTACTGAAGGCTTGCGTAAGTAAATGTGTCCGTTTAGTCAAATGACTTGAGTGTGTGTGAATGTAAAGAAACAAACACCTGTTTCTTTACTTGGGGCATTGAAATAAAAAGGTAAATTTTACGTTTCTTTAAATTTATTACAAGACAATTCATGTCAACAACAATCCGCCTGAGTTTGTATTCTTTAATGTTTTTTTTTTATTACACTTTTTGGTACACAAGAAAAATGCAGGGGTTTTCATATACGAAGCAATTCTGTTTTGCTGAAGTTAACATAATCTGGAAATAACAATAAATTTTTCGATAACTTTTTTTAAGTCCTTTTTATTAAAAAAAATCATAGTATTTTTTTTATTTTATATAGACTTTTTTATATCTACCAACCACCAGTCTGGCTTCACACTTTGAAAGTTTCCTTTCAGAAAGTCTGAGTTTATTAGTGAAAAGGAAGAGAATAATAGCATGTTCTCTTCCCTTCGAGGCGAATTCATTTTTCAGGTGGCGTTGAAAGCACAGCTGTGCTACTTTTTTCTAACTTAAAGAGAGAAATGTCAAAAGTTGCTTGTGTTTTTGACATATCGATCAACGAAAGCAACAAAAAAATACATTGTTGTGTTTTTTGGTGTTGTTACTTGTTGTATTATCGACACCACCGTATACATGAATTCGACTTGCTTCCCCTCTCACCAATAAACTTAGACTTTCTGAAAGAAAACTTTCGTAGTGTGAACCCAGATAAAGAATGGAAGATTAAATTAGTTAAAAATGATTGAAAATGACCAAACTGGTCCAACATTAATTTGCCTAGACGACATACAAAAGTCCTCTGTGATAAGACTTTTGGTATTATAACGGCAATACGGTATGAGCTATCGCAACTAAATTTGGCACAAATACACTAATGCACCTTTCCAAAGCACCTAAATACACTTTTGTTTCACCGTGTTATGATTATTTTTTTAAGTATGTATTATTTAAGCTTGAAGTACTAGCATTGCACATACATATTTATTTTAAAAATATGCAAAGGCATGATTCTTTTTATTATTATTTATAAACATACTGTTTAACGAACTTTTGTTATACAACAAGATAAAATCTTCTATAAAGGTAAATACAATTTTAGATAATGTGGAAAAAGGGGGAAAAATTTAATCAAGGGTAAAATGATTTAAGAAGCTTTGAAATAATTTTTGTTTAAAATTTAATCCCCGTATTCATAAAAAATATTTAAGGTTTATAGCAGGTTTATGAAATGAATTTTCTATGAAAATTTGTTTAATACAAAAAAAAAAATTCTAAAAAAAAAAAAAGTTTAATCCAAAATATTTTTTAGGAATATGGTGGTAACTTTTAAGCATGGAATTAAAAAGTACGCTAGAGCCCGTTTTGCGTCAATCCTATTTGCGTCTTTTCGATTTGCATCGCTTTTAAAAAATACAATTGTACCGCATACGCCACCTTTTTAAAACGATTTCAAAAAGTAGCTTTTTGTGCTGCCTTCGTATACTGCTGTGTATTGAGTTGTAGACATTTTAGTTTGCTATTGGCTTTACTACTTTTTTTCTTACGGCAATGAAGCGAAGCAAGAGAAAAATTTATTTTATTTTACTTTTGCTTTAACTAATTTTTTTCTTACGGCAATGAAACAAAGCAAGAGTAAAATTTATTTTGTACGTTTGTGTATGAGGAATTTGCGGCATTCGGCAAACAGTACCGTGTAGAGCAAAACAATACTTAATAAACTTTAAAAACAGTTGATAGGTAGCAAAATTATTGCTTAATATCTTAGAAACCATAAAAAATTTCGTGAGACAGGTCTTGGATTCAGATAGGGGGTATTCAATATATAATAATTTTTTTTAATAATGGTCGGTAGGTCAAACCAATAATAAGCTGACGATATGAAAATGAACGAACACAAAAACTAGGATAATTATAAAATAAAAATTTTAAAAATACTTTTTTAATGTAATAAAATAGAAAAGATTCAAAATACTATTCAATTAAGCTCGATTCACCCATGCGCTCCGGACAAAATTTTTTTTAAATGGAGTTTGACGTCTTACTTTTGATAGAGAGATACATTATTTTGTTCGAAAAGTTTTTTCTTGAATTGGTTTAATTTTAATTCTTGTTCAGAACAAAATGAACTGAGATGCCACTTCTTTCAATTTGTACATATTGGCCTTTTGCTGAATAATTAAGTTAAAAAAATAAATATAATTAAAAATACCAATCTCACGTTCCTTTTTTTATCCATTTTCTTAAACACACTTTTAGAAAACAATTCCACATAAGTAGTGTGCTAGTTGTTCTGCCATTTTTTACAATTGTTTACATCTGTAAACAACATGGTAGCTTTGATTTTACGGACAAATTTTCCGAAAATTTCTGCAGAACACTCTAAGTAAAAAAAAATTCTCCGGACAAAAATATTGTTCGGAACGCATGGATGAATCCACCTTTAGTCATTGAGATACTAAATATAGTACTTTTGACAATCCTTCGTCGTTGAAGTTTGAGTCGTACGGTGCGATTAAGCTATTGGCGTCGAAAATAACTTTACCGGTTCAAAGTTTTTGCGATTTTTAACACGTTATCGTTTTTAACCCTACTTTTCAACTTTAGCTCGGTAGAGTACGACATACACTACACAAGCTCAGTGCTCAAGTCTGGCACTATGAAGTGCCTTTTTGATTTTGATATATGTTTAAGTTTGTATAACTGTACAGCAAACTTGGGTAGTGTACGCTAAAAACGTTCAGTTTTGTCGCGTTTTTTTTTAAATAGATAACCACGGGTGTTCTGGAAATCGAAAACGCAAAACGCAAGAATTTTGAAGTTCTTTTTAATACACTTTTAATCCAAGTTTTTACGATTTTCTTATAGAATTCTGTTTAATTGAGAAATATTTGTATTGTATTGTATTTGTATTTATTTTACTACAAAAATCTTATTAAAAAACGACTTTTAAATTCTTGCGTTTTGCGTTTTCGATTTCCAGATCACCCCTGATAAACAACAAATTATCGCGAATAAATTATTCCGGACAGGGTACCTAGAATTATGCAAATAATCGTCTAAATTATGGTCCATTAAAAGTAGCAATACTCTCATGAAAGTCGAATCCTACAAAAAAATCTAAGAACAAGTTAATAAAAACAATAAGGGAAAAATGTATTGTTTTTTATTTACATATCGGATTTAATCAACAAGAGGGTATTAGCTCAAAATATTCGTTAGAAGCAAAACAATGTTTTATTTAACAATTTTAAAACCAACCGTTTCATTACCAAAAAGAAGACAAAAAAGAACGATATTATAACAGCGGGTAAATATAAATTTAAAGGGTCAATTTGTTCGAAAAAGTGAAAAATAAAAATTTTGGGTTAATACCCTCTTGATTATTAAGTGCGTAATAAACTGTTTACCGCGAGTAGGGTTTATATGGGGCCTATGGTCAATTATGGACCGAAAACGAAATATTACAGTATGATTTGCAGTCGTATAAAGCGAATTCATGCAAAATTTAATATCATTCCGTGCATTATTCCACCACTTATGTTAGTTTTTGTATCAAAATTATCAATTTTTTTAGAATGGTGGTTCCACATTTTGATTCATAGTTATGATCCTACTGAACCGATGTTGCTAGGTTTCAATCCCAAACTGCTTAGCATAACAACAAGCAATTTTAGAGTTTGTTCTTTTCTTTTGCGTTTTTCGAAAGTGAGCGTGTTTTCAACAGACAGACAGACGGACATGGCTAAGTCGACTTGGAATTACTCAAAAAGCCAAAATATATATACTTTATGGGGTCTTAGATGTATAATAAAAAGGTTTTACACGGAATGACAAACTTAGTATACCCTCATTCACCCCTCGTGGTGGTGGTGGGTATAAAAATGCTGAAGAAGAAAAGTTAAAGAAGACAGTGACGCAAACGAAATTTTGGTAGTCGTTATATATTTGATTTGTGAACTGGTTTATGGGAAAAAACGATTTTGATAAATTTTGAGTTGTTATGATAAAGTGTTCGATATGTATATCTTTTTAAATAAATATTTATTTTTATGCATATATATATCAATCGATTTAAACAAATCTGGAGATATAGTGGGGTTAAAACAGTATTACATTTTAAATTTTTAATAATTTTTGTCAGCAATATTTGGACTAGGGTTGCATTTTTCAAACGATTTCGGCCCTTTGTATTATTAAGATTCGCATTACTAAATATTCTCTCGACGTAGGAAAATCATAGTCGGAACCAGTGCTTTTGATTTAAAAATTTTTTTTTTTTTTTGACAAATAGAATCTGGGAATTATTTTTTTTCATAAGTTACTTTATTATATTCAACATTTTTTTATTTTTCGAATTTATTCTATGAGCTTAATTTCAGTTATGTATTTTATAAACCCAGTAAAAAAAATTTGTGTTTTTTGAAGCACTTAAGAGAAAAAGCGCATAATCGAGCGCTTCAATAAGAGAGCTCTTACACAGCAGTAAATGATAATGAATAAAATATACAAAAAGAATGGCCCCTATTATGAGTTACATTCGATAAACGATTTTCGCTGGCTATCGAACATCGACTATCGAATGTTAATTTGGTATTATGAGTTAGCAGCACTGTCGAAAATTTCGTTGTGCATCGAATTTTTCAACGAAAACAAATTTGCTTTCGACGGTGTAAATAATTGAAGAAAAAAAATTATTGAAAATGTAAGTTTTTGTTAATTTATTAGTTTTGGTGTGCAAATTCCACATTCTTAATTATTTTTGGTTATTTTTTGCTAGTATAAAGTCGACAGTAGTAAGCAGCAGTTCGAAAAGCTTGTTTCCCTTATGGAACAAAATCCTTTGCTGGCAAAAGAAATTTTTACAAAAGTTCAGGCTACAGGTACAGGCCAGTTCCAGTAAGCGTTCACCTTCATCAGATGAATCATCGTACCATTATTCCGTCGTAGTCATGGTTTATATTAGTTTTATTTTTTAAATATGTTAACAAAAATTTTTTATTTAAAGTAACAGCTGAAAGAAAATATACTACTGTGAATAAACTAAATCACAATAGTACTTTTTTATCGAATGTGTGCCATAATATCAAATGAAAATTCGTTCGATTAACTAATTCGACTGCTATCGAAAATCGAATTAAGTTCATAATAGGCACCAATGTCTCTTTACGAAAATGCCTGAAAAAAGGCATTTAAAGCAGTAAAAGCAAAACATTAATAGATATGTTAATATAGTTAGCCCTTAAAAAGCACTTTAGGAGCCCTTTATTTGCATTTTTTATTGTGCTAAAAGAAGCGCTTATTGTCAGCAGAAAACAGTCCTCCCAACCGGGAACACACCATACAAAAATCAGGCATCCCATCAGCAGTTTTGAAGCGATTTGAGGTATGAATTCATACATAAAACCTGCTCTTTTGGAGCACATTTTTTACTTGGAAGCTTTTTGTAATAGTTCTATTCTTTTACATTTTTAGGAATGACTTTATACAAAAATATTAAAATTTAACAGTTTTAGTTTTCTAAACCCAGAATTCAGATCTCGTTTCTTAGTTTTTTTTTTACAAACTTAAATTTAATAAGAGTGACTACTTATTATTAAATTTAGACTAATAATATTTATTTCATTGGATTTTTAAACTTGAATCTTTTCAAAATTTGATCCAACAAATAACTCAATGTAGAATTGGATGCAATCATTAGTTTTTTTTTTCAATTCATTTATTATTACAGTTTGTTTACATTTTAAATCTTAATCTATTCCCGCGAAGCCATCAAATGGAGAAAACTTGTATTAAAAAGTGTTTCAGCTGCATAAATTCCGAGATAAACACTTTCATAATTTAGAAAATTCATAGGATTTATGCAATCTACAGACGAGATTTTATCTTTTTCAGGCCTGTTCTGAAAATCACGTGACTTCAAATCACATGCTTTTAAAATCACATGTGTGTTTTTGTGGTGCTCGGAAAATTGCACCGTTTTTGTGTTTTGCAATGTTCTTATGACAATGGAAAAACATACCGAAAAACACAAAAACGGAACACTACAATATCACAAGTGTGATTTTAAAAGTAAATGTGATTTCTGAAATCACGTGATTTGAAATAAAGTGGTTTTCAGAACAGGCCTGTGTGTATCTAATTTTGTTTTAAAAGTTGTTTTACTCATTGCTATTTTTATAAAATTTTTCATTTGGATAAATAGATTGTGTATGTCAGTCGCTTTGCTTTCAAACATTGTACTGATATTATTAATTATACCGAGAATGTACTTAAAAAAAGATATATATATTATGGCCCTAATCATGTAAAACGCAAAAATTACATTGAAAGCACGAACAATGTCATAAATATTTTGTAATTTTGTTGTTGCTTTCAACAGAAATTTATGTACATTTTAAAATTTTCAACGCCACAAGATATACAGCGCTTGAATTTTTAAAACGCAAAGTAAATTTCTGTAGAAAGCAGCAACAAAATTACAAAATATTTATGACATTGTTTTTGTTTTCAATATAATTTTTTGAAGTTGCGTTGCGTTTTACATGATTAGGGTTATATATTTTATAATCTGCATTTTTCGGTCAAAAATATTCAATTCAGAATTTTTATATTTTAGCGGCATAAAATCTGTAAAATCCAGATAAATCTGCACTTCTGGCAAGAGAGCATATGCCACGTGCTTATTAAACGTTTTTTTTTTATATATATTTTTGCACGGGTTTTTTTAGAAACATATCTACCGTGTAAAAAAAGAGTTGAGTGTAAATTATTTTTGGCAGTAAATTACAATTTTTAATTTTATTGCAACCATAAATATTTTTGCTATATATTCCTATTTTGGCTTTTGGAATTAGAGAGTGTGCCTGCCGGCCAATAGTTAAAGTTGGCTGGCTGTAATATTTTGCGGGAATTTTATATTTAATAGTTCAATGATTGAAAAATTACAGTTGAATCCTACACGCTGTTGTTTAGACAAACATTCATGCATTTATGCAGTCACTTGGCCAGCCAGTAATTGGCAGAGAAATCCAAAAAAGAGATGTTAGTTTTAGAAATACATTTTAATAATATATAGGGAAATTTAAAAATGTCTAGCAAATGTTAATTAAATGTTATAAGTAAAACTTAGAAAAATAAATTATGATCTTGATTAATGTTAACAATTCTTTGTTAAAATTGTGTACAGCTCGTGACGCTAAAGTTTTAGCACTAATTTCGATCCAATAGTTTAGATTTTATTAATTAACTTAATTAATCGTACTCTGTTTAACTTAAATTACAAAAAATAAATATTATTTTGTTAAAACGTAAATAAATTAAAAGAGTTAATATCTATAACAGAAAATTATATGCATTTAATTGCAACTGTAAAACAGTTTATAGGAAAAAAACTTAATTACTTTATTGCGTGCAAATGTTGCTTGTCCTGTAACTTTTTTAGCTTTAAAGTTTTTTAAACATGCAAGAAATTATCCTTGAACCAATTTTTATAATAAGAAGATTTTAAACAAGAAAAAGGTGGTAGTTAAAATTTCCAAATCAAAAAATGTTTATAAATATTTAAAAAATACTGATAAGATTTAAAATAAGATTTCTGTAGACCAAAGACTTAAGGCCCAACCATAATATGCATGAGGCCGCTTAAGTCAACTTAATCAACTGTGCGAATACATAATAAACAAATGTGGCCAAATATAATGTACTTAATGAAACTTTTCGTTAAGTTTCGTCAAATGTCATTTGCTTAAGCAAAGTGCCAAACTGAACGCACATTCCGTACGGAATAAGCTGTTTGTGTGTTCTTACAAAAAATAAAATAAATTGAAATGGATAAAAAAAGAACAGGAATATAGAAAAAGAGGAATTTTACATATTTTAATTTTAGTTTGCGTTGCTGGCAAATTAAATTAAACGCAAGAAAACCAAATATTGCACAAAGATGCAACATGGATCTTAAGTTTATTTAAGTACATTATGGCCACCTTAAAGTCTCTTTTAATTTTCTCATGCATTTGACAGACTTTTCGTTAATTTTTGATAGTTCTTAAAGCTAACTTATGCTAGGAACACAACTGGGGCGAACGACGAATTTTTGGCCGCGAATATTCGTCGACAAAAATAAAAGACGTTTGTGTATATGAAAATGCACACAATCAGGGCGCCGGCGAAAATTCGCCAGACGCGGCAAACTTTAAATAGATTTAATTCTATTTCATACGCCGGCGAACGACGAAACATCAGTACCATGTGACCATGTTTGGTTTTAGTTAAGAAGTAGTTTAGTAAATAAAGTTACTTTTTACTTTAATAATTGTTTTTTTTTTTTTTATTGTATAACATATAAAATAAGTATACAAAGTATTTGGCTATAAAAATAGTTTTTAGTTGTGTTTTTGATTATGTTTTTATTTTTAAGCATTATTTTTTTGAATATTGTCACAATATTTCTCTCTCTCTCTTTGCACAAACAGTAATCAACTTTCTCAATTATAAAAGCTGCCAGCTATTTGTAGTTATTGTGCTTCATACGACGAATTTACTCAGCGAATTTTTACAGAAAAATTCTTCGTGTTGGGTGAAATTCGTCGTTCGTCCCAGTTGTGTTCCTAGCACTATGCATATTATTGTTGGACCATATTATTATGTTATTTTCTAAACCATTTTAGAGACTTATATATTTTTATCACACCAAAAGGCGAGGCTTAAAAGTATATATTGAAGGTGGTAACATTTTTATACAATTACAAAAACAACAAAATCAACTCAGGAAATTTTTATGTAAACAATATATATAAACATATAAACAAGAAAAATACTTAAAACAGATTTTTATTTTTTTATTTTTAAACACAGAGAATTTCATAATATTTTGATTTTACAATGTCGTAATACATTGTATTACCGTGTAAACTAGCCTTTAATGAAGAGTAAAATTATGATGTTTTGAACTTTTAATTTTTGCGAAAAAGTAAAAATATGGCTTAAATATGCGATCTGATGCAGAAAAACTGATATTAGATTTGAAATCAGCGATTTCAAATTAAAAAAAAAAAATAGCATCAAACTTCCAATCACATCTTTAAATTTTGTTTTGAAGTAGTTCCGTTTCTGCACTTAGCGATTCAATTGTAGTTAAGGGTATATATTATAGACGACTAGCTTATAAAGGGTCCGCCATCTAACGTTTTTTTTTTTTCTCAACTAGTGCTTATTTCGTGAATGGTAACACTTAGCTCACGTCTGATTTGACAGATAATAAGTTTTATCCTTCCGCTGAACGAATATGGTTGTGTATACGCTTGAACAACGCTGGGAAATATTGCGACATTACTTTGAAAATCATGGCAATGTTGCAGAATGTGTGCGAAAATTGCGTACGGGTTTTCAGTTGAAGCTCATTTTGATCTTGGCGGGTATGTAAACAAGCAAAATTATCGCATTTGGGGCACAGAAAACCCGCACGCATACATTGAAAAGCCGATACACCCAAAACGAGTCACTGTTTGGTGCGAATTTTGGTCCAGAGGCATAATTGGGCCATTTTTCTTCGAAAATGATCAAGGAGTGGCCGTTACAGTCAATGGCGATCGTTATCGGGCCATGTTAAACGCATTTTTGTTCACAAAAATTGAAGAGGAGGACATTGGCAACATTTGGTTTCAGCAGGACGGCGCTACGTGCCACACAGCCGAAGCTACACTCGATGTTTTGCGCCCTGTTTTTGAAGATCGCATTATCAGCCGCAGAGCTGATGTCGTTTGGCCACCTCGGAGCTGCGATTTGACACCGTTGGACTATTATTTGTGGGGTGCCGTCAAAGATAAGTGTTACGCCGACAAGCCAGAGACATTTGATGCTTTAAAGGACAATATTCGTGAAGCCATTGGTGAAATACAGCTGCACACAATCGATAATGTGCTTAAAAATTCGACCGATCGTGTAGGCTACAGCATGGCCAGCCGAGGCAGCCATTTGAATGAAATTATTTTCCATAATTTCGGAAGGATTATACTTTCAAATAAAAAAAGAAATTTGAGAAAATATTCAGTATCTTTTTTTATAGCATTTTCAAAAAAAAAAAAAGTTATTTGGCGGGCCCTTTAGTTGATGGTATTGATGATATTGATTACTAAAAATTTTTAAATTTTGAAATTTTTTTTTCCATAAATGATATTTTTAATTTGAATTAAATAAATGATCAAAAAACTTTGCAATTTCAAACAATGTGTTAATTTATTTAATTAAATATTGACAATTCCCAAGAACAAAACTACAAGTTTAAATTATTTTATTTTAAACGAAAAAATCAATTATTTTTTTGGTTTTTAATTAATATTTTAATTAAAAATTTGTTTCAAAACAACTAAAATGTTAATTTAATCAAAATTATATTTGTAATTTTCTTTCAACTAAAAAAATAATTGATTCAATTATCACATTTATTAAATTTAAATACTTTTAAAACAGTTATTTAATTAATAAAAAACTTTTTTCTGTGTAGAATATACATATATTTTATTCGAATAGTAAGTGGGTTATAGTTTAGGTTATGTACTAGATTATACATAAGACAAACACTTAATTAAAGAATAGCCTATAGACTATATGTATTATAGCTTTGATCGTAGTTCAGGCTTTAGTCTAGATTATCAACCAACCAACAACTTTTCCAACAAGATTACTTTTTAGTAACACCCTTTTTTGCCACTTAATTCTGAAAAATCTTTTAAGTTGTATATTGTATTGTAAAAAGCACTCAAGCAATTCATTTTTCTGCATTAGAGAGCAATAATTGAATTGCAGCAGCATCTATTACATGAATAGTTTCGAATACCTTGTTTTCTATTATTATTTTTTACTAAATAGAGTAGTGAGTGGAAATATTGTGACTGAACTGATTGGGTGTTCTAATGTCATTTAATGCATTGTAAACACAATTTCCACCCGATACTGACAATAAAAGCGGATATAAAAACGGAATGAGCTGTTGTGTTATTATTTGCTACTTGTTTTTTCTACCGTTTTGTTATTTGCTCCTCTTGCTTTTTCCTATCACTTTCTCTCTTGTGCTGCTTAGTGTGCGTGTACAGCATATTGGTATTAGTTTTTATTTAAGTATCAATAAAACAAACAACAACATTGTGTTTAATAATTGAAAAGAATTTAAAATAAGAAATAAAAAAAAAATAAAACATATTTACTAATAATAAAAGCATTACAATTAAAAAATTTCCACTTAATGCGGAAATTATTAATCTATAATTTTGAAAGAGGGAAAAGAACTGGTAAACAAATGCATTCATAAATTATTTGTAAATAGTAGGAAGATCGAGCGATTATTATTATGGCACCTGTTTTGACCTGTCTTTTCAGTTTGGCTCAAGCTGGTTATTTTTAAATGTTTATATTTCAAACTTCGAATAAACCAGTTATTTTTGGTATAACTAACCGGTTGTTTTAAAGATGTGTGATTTACATACACTGCCGCTCACTTGATTAGGTTCATAAGTTTTTCAATTATCATTTTAATTTCACTTAATACATATACTTTAAGAGAACAAATTATTTGAACTAAAGATGAGAGGTCTGATGAATGCTAATAATTTAGAGAATCAAAACTAAGGGTACAATAAATAGTTTTTGTTCTTTTTTGCTTTCTGGTAAAAATGTAGTAAAAACCAGGGACCGAAAATAACAGTTATTTTGAAATTTTAAAACAATAAAAAACCATATAGAAGTAAATGCCGGCAAAGTGAAACCATATTTATCCTAATGAACTTTTCAATTATAAAATATAATGATTTTTAAAGTTTTTGTTTATATTTTTTCGATCAAAAATTACAGTAATTTTTTGATTTTTATTTTTTTGGGCAAAAGAAACAGTTATTTTTTGATTTTTATTTTTTTGAAGAATAATTTTTTTTATTATTATTTTTTTGAACGAAAATAACAATTATTTTCTAATTTTATTTTTTCGAGCAAAAATAAAAGTTATTCTCTAACGAAATGTACGTGTTATAATTATTATAATTTTTTAATGCAACTAGTGGTTACGTTGAGGACGTCAAATATTTAATAGGTGTGAACATAGCTTTACATACCCAAAATCGAAGGTTGTATTGACGCGATTAATACGAAAAAAAGGATTACTTTATACTTTTGAAACTAAAAACTACAACATTTCGGCGGAATCAACGATATGAAAAAAATTTTCTATTTTTTTTATGCAATAAAACACCAAGAACTAAAAAATTAATTGAAACGATCCAACAAAGTCTTGGAAGCAAGGTGAATTCATTACAGGTAAACTCGGCACTATAACAAGTATAACTCATACCAGGCGAATTCAACAAGGTAAACTCGTCGCTACAACAATTACAACTTTAACAAAAATAACAGGTATTTTGTTATTGTAACAAATCCAATTTGTATTAAAAATCACACATTTTACTTTGTTTTATTGCATTTTCTTTTTTAATATAATTTGCATTTGATACATTTTTTTTGTAAATTAAAAACAACAAAATCAAAATGAAAATTTTTTGACAAATTGGATTTTACAGCTGACGAACAGCCGTGCTAAAGAGTTTACCTTGTTGAATTCGCCTTGAACTCGTAAAAAACCACAAGCAATTTGTTTTTGTAAAATCATTGCACAATGTCACAAAGAGAAACAAAACAAAACAGAGACAAAGATAATAAACAAAAGTTTGACATCCAACAATTGAAGCACAGCCGCGAATAACGTTGCAAGTTACAAAATAAATATTTTTCAGGAGAGCAAAAAAACGTTTTTAGAAGGGAAGATTATTAATTTTTTTTTAAATTATCAAAAATAATGACAATAAAAACTTTTATGCAAAATATCAAGTAAATCGAATTTTAAATAACATGCTTAATTACAGTTTATATTCTTTTTTTTAGTAGAAAAACGTTTCATATCCACAATCGCGATGTCATTTAAAATGTTTTTCCACTACGCAAGCGGCTTTTAGAACGTTATTCCACCTTAAAAACCAGTTCGTTTGTATCATTTTATTAGTAACTTACAACGTTTTTCCACTGGCTGATTCTTTGTATCGCATTTTGATGGCGTTAAGGTGCATTATTTTGGGTGAATAGACATTTAAACAGTGTAAAAGAGTAATGTTAACGCTAATCTGCAAAAAAACTGTTTTTGCAAAAAGTGGCTTTTACAACGTTATTCGCTGCTTTGCTTCAATTATTTGAATAAAACGGGTTTACCGGTTATTTTTTTTAATGCTTAAAAGCCACCCGGTTTATTTAAAATAGCAACTATTCGGAATAATCGAAAACCGGGTTATGAAAAAAGTCAAATAATCGATCTCCCTAGTATACACAATAATTAAACACGTGGATGCATTAGTGATATTTTTTTGTAGTAGAAAGAAAATTTGTTTTGATAGAATATGAGTCGTATGAGTAATTGTTAGCTTATTTATATTGTTAATCATACGCACTGTAGGTAGCGATTGCATACCAGGGTGCTTACGTAATTAATAGCTTTGTTTCTTTACTTTTTGGGTAAAGTTCGTAAAAATGAGAGCTAGCATAAATTTCCCTCACAAAAGATATAAAATTACACAAAAGTACGGGAACAGAAAAAACCATTTTTAGCACAAAATAAAAAGTCAAAGTGTTTTGACAGTCTTAACAAACCAATAAAAGTTTGCGCCACTTTTGAAAAATTGTATATTATCTGTAGAAATAAACTATATATTACCAAAAATAGAACAATACAAACACTTTTACAATAACTTACATTATTTTTCTTGATATTTTAATATAAAACCTTTTTATTTAATAACACTATTTTATTCCACAACACTTTCCAAAATTTGTTCATTAGCTTTTTTTTCCCATACCTTTTTTGTTTTGTTTATGTTTTACAGCTGTTTAACAATTTACACGAAGAAAAAGTTTGGACTGTTTCGTGCAACAAGAAGAAGAATTTTATTCTCTCAAACTCGCTCTCTTTTACACAAATTTAAAGTACGGGAACGCTTTTCGTGCAAATTGGGATCCCGAGGGATCCCAAAATAGAGTAAAGAAACAGAGCTAATATATCGCCACTTAAAAAACTGTACAAAATTAATAACAATAAAATAGTATTGGCGTTTGAATTTCTTTCATAAGGTCAACAGGTGTCTAAAACTTTGCGTGAACATGTAATTTGTTTTAAAACGATGATAAAACCAAAAAGAATCAATCAAAAACTCGATTTTGAATTTTTGTGCATTTACGTTCGTTTGTATTTAATGTGACGACATATTTTTAAAACTACTTGTCCTATTAAAAGATGTTATATAGAAAAATCAATAAAAGGATTCAAACATTTAAAAAAAAGAACTTGTCGTAACTGTGTCGTTCTTCTTCTTCTGTCATCCTTATGTCCCACTGGAGCATAGGGCCTCTACTATTCTTCTGTATCTGACTCTGTTATAAAAATTTTTGTTTCGTATTCTTTCAGTCGATACTTTACGAATCGAAATTATTCTTTCAGTGTCGTAAAGCATTTATTTGAGTTTTCACGACACTGAAAATATAATTTCGATTCGTTCAGTATCGACTGAAAAAATAAGAAACAAAATTGCTTCCGAGTCGAAAAAGTATTCGATAACGACTGCCAGAATTAGCCCCTAGGTCGTCGAATACCTTTCGAATGCCATCTTAATGGTTGTCGGGCGATATTGCTACTGGCAAATTTACTAAGATACTGAGTGAAAATTTGTAATTTTTGAAAACTTCGAAAATATACAATAAATGATATAAATAATTAATTATTTATTTCACAATTGCAAAAGCTTCTAAACAATTAAAATTTTTATTTCCAAGTTTGTTTAAGCTTCTTTTTGAAGCAAAAAAAGTAAAAAAATCTAGAAATTCTTAAAAGTTCTACAAATATTTTAAATTTCTATAAAACATTTCGCCCATGTTCTTGAAAGCGAAATCGAGTGGCTTAATAAAAATGGCGAATGGCTAAATTGATTTTTTCGTGGCTAAACGAATTAAAAAATCAAGCTAAATCAAGCCACTAAATAGCTAAATTGGCAACACTGAATCTAGATTCAATTTTAGATTTTCCAACGCAAAATATTGACGTGTCATAGTAGCTATCGTCAAAGTTAAAGCTGCCAAATTTTATGTCAACATCAATCACACATATTAGGAAGCTATGGCGTAAAAAGCTTTTTTCAGGAGTAGTAATTGTATGGTAGCTATGGTCTAATAAAGACCGATTCCGAAAAAATTTGGTAGGATAATTTATATTGCCATGAAATAAGTTTGGACCAAATTTAATATATATACCAACATAATAAGATGACTTATGAGCACAAAGACTATTCCGGAAGGAAGTTTTTATGGTAGTCTTATTATATTATGAACCGATTCTAACCAATTTCAATAGGCTTTCTTTCTTCATCTTTCTTCCTTATAAATATCGGTATTAACATAAAAATTGGTGACAATAACTTCAACGATAGCTACTATGAATTGGTACGATCCATATAAACCCCCCTTCCTTAAATAACTTAAAGACAAACAAATCTCATTTAGACAAAGATAATAACATAATTGTGTTCTTACGACTCCATTTTTTCCAATGGGTCCAAAATAGGAAATACTCTCGAAAATTTGTTTTTAAATACTGTGGTGTAGGGCATAAAATGGTCAGGCTTGACCGACTATACTTGCTTACTTGTCTTAGCAAAAATTATTAATTATCGCACAGATCTAAGGCCCGTGCATAAGCACATAGAATTCGTTGGACTTTACACATCGCTTTTTCAACTGACAACTAAGATTTTAAACAGGTTTCTTATGAGAAATGTTCCGTTTTGTACGTCTCTGTTAACGCAAAATTCTAAAGTTGGGTTATTGAAAGCCATCAGTTTATTTTTTTTATTTATTTATTTGGTATAGACTGTAAGCCCTGTTGGCCAAATGAATACAGCTAAATCTTATGGCAAATAATAAATTTTTTTTATTTCTTAACTAATGTATTACAATTTTAACACACACCCCCCCCCCCTCCCCCCTATTGCACAAATGTCGAGGACACAACACTCGTGGGAAATTTGTTTGACTTGTTTCAATTTAATTGTTGGTTGTGTGTGTTAGCCAGGGCTTTGCAATCGTCAAAAGAATCTAATTCCGACTCCGAATCCGATTGCTGAAATTGTTTAAGTCCGACTCCAACTCCGACTTCTACTCTAACCTTGATACTAAATGTATATCGGACTGGTCCATATTTAACTGTAGACTCTCTTTTTTAATACAGTACCTTTTGAATGGTTAAATATAGCAAGAAAATTATTCTGTAAACATTTCAAATCGATATTTTAATTCTAACACGTGCCGCATTGAGCTTTAATAAAGTTATTTACATATGAAAATTAAAAAAATTTTGGAGTCGGAGTCGCAAGTTTTTATGGGTACTTCGACTCCGCCTCCGGTACAAAAACCTCAACTCCAAACCTACACCTCCGACCACGACTCTACAGCCCTGGTGTTAGCAAAAATAAAATAAATACAAAATGAAATCAGTAAACTAAAATTAAATAAATAAAATGGAGAACAAATTTGTTGTCTCTGTCATGACATAGCGGTCTGGCCCAAAATCTTCGACCTCCGTCAATAACATCAAGACAAGTCCGAACCTTATAAAAATTTATATAAAAAAATTCTTTTTTATTGTGTGCACATCCTCCGTTGTTACGTTAAAATCAGTAAAAAAAAAAAGCTACGTACAAAGTACGACGGATTCTATGTGCCTCGGCATTTAAAAAATCGTCCTTATAGTTTTTTAAGCTTTATTAAACGTTTTCGTTTGAGAAAGGAAGCATTAAATTATGCTCTTAGGGAATTGGAGTTCGGAAATATATTTTTTGCCAAATCTGTATGGGAAGCCATAAAGTTTCCCCTAATCTTCTTTTGGGTATAATTTAAATATATTTGTTTATTTAGACCTAAAGTACTAACCCGCATATTCATAAAAAATATTTTGATTTATAAAATATTTATTGAACAAATTTTCATAGAAAATTCGTTTCATAAACCTCTTATAAACATAAAATATTTGTTATGAATATGAGAGTAAAACTATAACCTTTTTTAGTTTTTAAAAACTTTCGACTTACATTTCCCTCTTTATTCATTTGTTTACAAAAACAAGCGTTTCCTGATTGATGCCTTGCTTACGATTCAAAAATCGCAATGTTGCATTCGAACAGTTGCTCGCTCTCAACTGCTGTCACTAGAAATATCGATACATATTATTCGAAATTTGAACGTACGAGTAAGTATTCGATCGAATACGACTGCCAGTATTAGCCCCAAGGTTTATGTTTACGCCAAATTTTAATCACATTGCTGATTGTTTGGATCGTGTCGCCTTTAACCTATTTTTCCTAAAAGATTTTTGTAAGCGGATAGATAAAAATTGTATTTTCCATTAAATATCATACATAGAAAAAAATTACGACTAATTAATTGTCATATTGAATACGATATTCGTCAATAGAATTAATTTTTTAATTGAAAAGGCACCAACATCCGAATTTGTAAATGTAAAAAATATTTTCGTTAATTTAAATTGTTCACATTCACAAAATATTTTTACCAATGAGTTTGTAACATTAAATAAAATATTTGTTAGCAATCAAATAACAATTTTTATTACAAAACTTGTCATATTCACAATATGTTTTGTTGCTCATTTATTTTGAAAAATGTGTTGCAATTTTAAAAGAAATAAATGCATTAAAAATGATAATGTAATTAATTTTTTATTTAAATATAATACAAATCTCATCGCAAATATCGTTAACATAAACAGACTTAGAAGTGGATGCAGAAGGTTTTTTTTCACGTGCACTAAACGTATTCTTGACACAATCATCGACTATAATTTGTAAACTAGAATAAATAATATCGCGTTAAAACTTCGATAAAAAGTTTTAAATAAAAGCTTTACTTACCCTTAGATGAATTCAGGTGCCAATAACAGTCCTATCGCTTATTCTTTACGAGATTAAAAAAAAATGATTTTTTTGATTTTGTATTGAAAATTATTGACAAAAAATTATTTAATTTTTTAACTAAAACAAATTGTTAATGTGACAATTTACAAACGATTTAATTAAGAAAATTGTTAGAAATATCAGAATACTTTAATAAACTTGTATTAATTACATACTAATTCTTGTTTTTTTTTTTTGTGTACATATAGCAAAAGCTTATGTGGACTATACAAAAGCTCTGGTGGAAAGCACTTTAACTTGTTTTTAGTAAATCTGGTCTGCAGTTCAACATTTTAAGACGCCGAAAATAGGAATTAATATTCCAAAAACTTTTGAGAAAATAAGTTTTTACCAGGGCTGTGGAGTCGGAGTCGGAGTTGAGGTTTTTGTACCGGAGTCGGAGTCGCAGTACCCAAAAAAACGCGCGACTCCGACTCCAAAATTTTTCGGCATAAAAAATTTAAAAAAATTTCTAATATTTTCCAATATAAAAATTCTTCGAAATTGGCGATGCAATATTTTGCAGATCAATATGAATAAGTAGATTTTAATTTATTTTATGAGAAATAGTTGATTCAAGTACTTTACTCTTTAAGTATATTTAGGTATATTTTTTATACGTGCGGGAAAAAGTCTAAATTACATTAGCAAAACTTATACTCAGTTATTGATCTAGTTGAAAAAGATGTTTGATTTTTTAAATAATTTACTCATGCTAAAAAATGTTAATGACAGGAATTGCCAATAATTTTAATATCAGAATTTTTTAACCATCAACGCTGAAATATTTTAAACATTCTACAGAATAAGTGTTGCTATAGCGCATAAATACTAGTAAGTATTAGAAAAATTGTGACGTAAAATTAGTTCTCTTTTGTGTAGAAACATCTCTATCGGCCTGCCTTTAATTCCTACCATAACACTCATGTTTTTCTTATGCACATTACGCGGAGATTCCCATAATTCGTTTAATAAAGATGTTTCTACACAAAAGAGAAATAATTTTACGTCTCATTCATTTCGCATCACGGTTAGAGTAGGAGTCGGAGTCGCACTTAAAAAATTTCAGCGTTTGGAGTCGGAGTCGGAGTTAGTACTTTTTTCAGACGACTCCACAGCCCTGGTTTTTACGCTCTTTTTTTTAAGGTAAAAACCAAATTGTTTCTAAAAATGTATACCAAAGTATATAATTTATACTCAAATTTTTCTAATGCTGGGTACACACTATGCAATTCATTTACGCAATCAGGCAAATTTCATTCATATTCATTCATTCTAGATTTCATCAACATCAAAACGTTTTGATATTTTGAGATTCCATTGATGTAGATTGCACTGACTGTGCCCAGCATAAAGGGGTCTATACACAATCAAAATACTTGTCATGCCGGCGAATGCACTCGTGTACGTGTACTGGGCGTAATATTCGCTGTCATATCTATTTTATCTAATTTTTTGATTTTCCATCCAGCATCGTCGATGGCACACATACAACCACATTTTCACTAATACTACTATAGCGCTTGATGAGAACTGCATGACCGTGTACACACCCCTTAAGAGTAAACCAAGTCGAATTCATTGCAGGTAATATCGGTACTATAGGGTGATCCATTTCGAGGTTTCCTACTTTTTTAAAGAAAAAAGCACAGAAAATTCAAATTTAATGGGGAATGTTAATTATCATTTGAAAGAACATTCTTTGGCATTTATTTTTTGAAGATTATGTCTATCAAATGTTGACCGTTGCTACGTCGTAGATGTTCCATCCGTTGAGTCCAATTTTCGATGACTCGTTCGAGCATTTCGACTGGTAACTGGCGAATGACACGCGTGATGTTTTCCTCCAAGGCCTGAATCGAAGCGGGTTTGTCCGCATAAACTTTAGACTTTACATATACCCACAGGCAAAAGTCTAACGGTGTGATATCACAAGATCTTGGTGGCCAATCGACCAGCCCAAAACGTGAAATTATGTGCTCCCCGAAGTGTTCTATCAATAAATCCATTGATTGATTCGATGTGTGGTAAGTGGCGCCGTCTTGCTGAAACCAAATGTCGCCGTGATCACAAGCTTCAATTTCAGGCAGTAAATAGTCGGTTATCATGGCACGATAACGGTCGCCATTGACGGTTACGTTCGCACTGGCATCATTTTTAAAGAAATATGAACCGATTATTCCACCGGCCCACAAACCACACCAAACCGTTGTTTTTTCTGAATGAAGTGGAAGTTCTTGAATTTCTTCAGGTTGCTCTTTGTCCCAAATGCGTCAATTTGGTTTGTTTACATGCCCATTGAGCCAGAAATGGGCCTCATCGCTGAACAAAATTTGCCTCGAAAACGTCGTTTCTTCTTGGAACTTTTCAAGAGCCCCAGCGAAGCGATAACGCTTGGGAAGGTTGAGCGGCTTCAGTTATGAAATGCCAAACAATACTAAACAAAAATAATATGACAGCATGACACGACTCACACGTGATCTGTCAAAAAAAGGGTACTGAAAAAAGTATCTCTACTTAAATCACCCTATACAATAAAATAAGTACAACTCGTACAAAAACCACAAGCATTTTGTTTTTGTAAAATCATAGTACAATGTCAAAAACAGAAATAACACAAAACAAAAAAAAAATATAATAAGCAAAATTTTGACATCCAACCATTATAAAGTTAAAAAATATCAGAAAATATTCGTGAATTCGCCTTGGAGTTTACTTTGTAGAAAATATTTTAAGGCAAGGGTCCCTTACAGATTGGCTCCCCATAGAAAAATACAACATAGATTATTTTTGAAATTTTAAAACTGTTTGTTTTGAATCAAGGCGAATTCATTACAGGTGATCTTACAAGCCCTGCTGATAACTTTTTGCTTGTGCTTTTTGTACGAGTTGTACTTGTTGTAGTACCGAGATTACATGTAATGAATTCTCCTTGTTTTTAATTTTAAAATTTAAAAAAATATAGAAAAATTGTCTTAATTGTAAAATCTTTTTAAAGTCATATGATATCAAGTAACTAACGTTTGAATGTCCGCGAGAAAAAATTGTTTCTCATGGGATTAAAGCAAAAATTTAAAAACTTTAGTTGTTGAAGAAAAAAAAAACTCAATACCTTTCGAAATAAACATTTTTTTTTAAATTTAATTAAAATTTTATCCTAGTATTTATACACAGAATTTTTTATTTTACCAAGCCAAGAATTAAATCTTTTTTTCTACGTTAACATTATGCCTACACAAAATTTTTAAGCAAATGCACTTTTACAAATTAAGTTCCTCCCCGTAACGTTTAATTCCCCTGATTACAAAAAAAAAAAAAAAAAAAATTGTGGAACTAAATTTCAAGTATGTAAATTAAAAGAAGAACCATGTGCTATGTATTTTATATGGATAACCAGCCTGCCTGCGTACCAACGATAAACAGCGCTGAGCTGCTCAAAGAAGCAAATATTTGTCTTTGAGCTCAAAGAAGAAATTGTGCAAATAAAGTGAGTTGTTTATGTCAAAGAGGTTGCACAATGGGGAGGTGAGGTAAAAAATTAATAGTAGTAAATTATTACTATCGAAATATTATGCACCAGAAAATTTTACACTAATTTCACCTTAAATTGTAGATCTTAATGGAGACCAGTTTTAGCTCACAGTCCAAAACATTCTATGCATTTTAATTTACCTTAAAACCCCAAAAAAACTTACATTAAAAAGTAATGAGTTAAAAAGCTAATATAACTATTATTCACTACTTATACATTGGCATTTTAACTCATTATTTTAACATGATGATGTCATTGGAGGCAAGTCCTTACCACCCTCGCTTACAAATAGGGAGTTAAATAAGTCATAACCACATTCGCTTATAAATAATGAGTTAAATAAGTCATTACCACGTTCTCCCTAAAATAGGTACTTTACATTGGTATCAAAACTGAATTTGTCAACCAACTTGTGTTTTTAATTTAATTTATTTTCTAATTTGACTACCCTGCATTAAGGACATCAATTAAGTATTGAAATTATTCATATTCATATCTATTACAAATAGTTCTTTATTTATAAGAAATAAAAAAAAAAACAAACTGTAAGAACAAAATATATTTAAAATCAATCTGTATTAGATTTGAATAAATAAAACCTTAAATGCATTTTATTATGAATTAATTATAAATTTCATTACTCAACTCATAAACAAGTGCTTACTTATCAGATTATATGCCAGCCATTACTAAACTACATCTATGTAATGGAGATGGTATGAAGTTGTCATTGAAAAGTAAGTGGTTCAGTAATTGAAAGTATTTAACAAGTTTTTGCTGGGAATGACATTATTGCGATAAAATTCTTCTGCAAGCACACATCGTACCTTTGAAATAAATGTTAAAACTTTGTAAAATCTTGTTCCTTCTCTGAGAAAGTTTAAAAAATACAAAACATGATATTTTCGCCTTCGTTTTTTAAATTTTTTTGTGGTTTTTTATAACTTTGACTAATTTTTTTTATTTATTTAATTAAAGTTGTTCATATTTTAATTAGGCTTAAGTTTATCAAATTTAATTTTCATTAAATTATTTTTATTGAAGGAAAAAATTTACAACATGAAATGAATTAAATTTTTTTTTTTTTGATAATTCTTGACTGAACAAGGCCTTGAACTCGGGTCGAATTTACATGTTTCGAGAATAACCACATTCCCATCATTAGAATTCTTTGCATTCTACCATTTGCTCCATTGCAGCGCCTGCCTGTCTATAGTCAAACATTAATATTTAACCAATGGTATTGGTAGAACGAAATTTGATGTAATTGATTATAAAATATTATATTTTCATATATTTGTATCAAGCTTTAGGTCACTTTTATATAAAAATAAATTAAAATATTATTTATTTCCGTTGGAAATCTTCTTCAGGAAATCTTTTTAAATAATATAAAATTACAAAATTGTTTTTGACAATAAATGGAAAAATAAATTTAAAATTTCAATTAACTTCTTCAAATAAATAGTGGAAACCAAACAATGTTTTTTAAAAAATATTCAAAACCTAAAACCTATTTTAATTTCCTTTTCCGTCAATGTATTTATTTTTATCTAATATATACCCAGCAAAAACTTACATTGAAAACTAATGAGTTAAAAAGCTAATATAACTACTATTCACTACTTATACATTAGCATTTGAACTCATTATTTTAACATGGTGATGTCATTGGAGGCAAGTACTTACCACCCACGCTTACAAATAGGGAGTTAAATAAGTCTTTACCACATTCGCTTACAAATAGGAAGTTAAATAAGTCATTACCACGTACGCTTAGAAATAGGTACTTTACATTGATATCAACAAAACCGATTTTTTCAACCAAATTGTGTTTTTAATTTGATTTACTTTCTTATTTGACTACCCTGCATTAAGGACATCAATTAAGTATCTAAATTATTCATATTCAAATCTATTACAATAAAAAAAAAAACAAACTGTAAGAACAAATATGTATTTTAAATCATGTATCAGATTATATGTCAGCCATTACCAGACTACTACTATGTAATGCAGATGGTATGAAGATGTCATTGAAAAGTAAGTTGTTCAGTAATTGCAAGTTATTACCAAGTTTTTGCTGGGTATTTTCAGTCTGTGCTGTGCCATCTGAACTAAATTTTATAAATATTCAAAGACAAATGCCTATTTATTATTTTCCCTTCCATCAACATATTTATTTTTATTCAATAAATGTCTATACATCTGAAGCTAATCCCTCAGTATATTTTTTAAAATTAATCCTTTTCTCAAATGTTCAAAAAAGATGTGTTCCCAAAATCAGGATAATGATTAAAATCCTTACAATGTGTTGATAATGCCGTTCCATGGACTGAATTATAATTTCTATATTTTTGGTCATGCTTATGTCCTGCTAATCTAGTTTTCAGTTTTGTCCCAGTTGTTCCTACAAATTTTTTCCTACATTGTTCATTATTAGGGATGAGATTTTCATGCACAAAAAAATCGAAAATATGCGCTTAAAATATGCACTAAAAAATCCAAAATATGCATTAAAAAAATAAAAAATATGCACTAATTTTAGTAAAAACAAAAATATAAAAAATGCAGTATATTGTTATTCAAATATCTTTAAAACACTAAAGTAACTAATTTTTGTTTGTTTAAATAAATAAGTACTGTTTAATAAATGGAAAATCTTGTCTTATACGTGAAGAATGCCAATGCATTTTGAAGAAATTTATTTTCAGATCTCACTTTGGTTCCAGATCAGATCAAAAATATTTGAAATTTATTTCATTTTTTTAAATCCATCATTTTTTTTTTGCAAAATGTTTTCGAATTTTTTTTTAATATGTCTGGCTATTCTTCCTTCCACATTGTTAAGCTTACTTCCTGCAATAACAATTAATATGACTTGAGCATAAAGTAAGCTAAATCCCTCCTAATTACTTAGTTATTATTTTACCAATATATCCGTTATTGGAAAATGCAAATGCTAATTGACTTTTGCTGTTATCTAAAATTGATATTTCCTTTAGTTTTTTAATTGCACAATCATCGACATCGACAAGCTCTTCTAACATTCTTTAATTACATAAATTTTATATTGTATTTTATTCGACTTTTATAATATATAAATAAAATAACTTTTTTTTGAGCTCGAGGTCTTTTTTAATTATTTTTATTTTATTATAATTTATTAAATTTTGCTGATATTTCGTTTTTCATTGAAAAACATCTTCTGGGCTATAATATTGAAAAAATTATTAAACAGAAACAAAAACTTAACTATGTTGTGTTAACATCGTCTAATTGTGAACTGAAAACGAACGAAATATCGGCAAAATTTAATAAATTATTATAAAATAAAAATAATTAAAAAAGACCTCGAGCTCAAAAAAAAGTTCTTTTATTTATTCTTTAATTACTTGAAGTTTTTTGAATAGAATTCTGAAGCATCTATCCAGGCCTCCATTTTGCTACTAGTGGCTTCGGTGGAAGAGGAATTAGGGTATACATTTCATTAAAAATTGCAATATTATCGAATTGACTGCAACGCGGTACAACCCATGTGCTAAGCAAGTAGCTTGTAACAGTTTTGTATAAAATGTCAAACCCATTGGAAGCCTTAACCATGTAAGTTGCTGCATCGGTTTAAAATAAAAAATATTGTATTTTAAGCAAAGCCCCAAAAGAATTGTTTTATTATTTAAACATTTTTTGGAAAGTTTTTTTTTGTGTACTTAAAATTTTTTTTAAGAACTTTTTTATAATATGGAAATTAAAAAAATCCCTCAAAACTGTAAAAATATGCGTTTAAAACCTAAATATGCAAAAATATGCATTTTCACTAATATATGCAACAATATGCAAAAACTTTAATGATTTGGAAAGATAATTGGTCGACATCGTTCTTAGACTATCGATAAAAAACATGCATTTGCATGGAAATCGCATCCCTATTCATTATCATTGCCACCACAATGAATTTTATAAACTGAATTAGACAATTCCGACTTTTGTAATCTATCCTTAGTTTTTGTGAATAATCTCCACACCTTTTTATTCACCTTATATGCCATTCTGTATTTGCCTTTGTCATATATATTTAAATTTTTTAATCTTTCCGATGACCCAGGTACATAAGTAAATGTTTTATAAATTTTTGGTTCCAAAATTTCATCAATATGACGAGATCTTTTTATATTCTTGGTGCTACAGATATGGAAGTTTCTAGTTTGTGTCTTTCAACTAATGTTATTATTTTCAATTTAAAAAGTTCTTCAATGAAATTATTGTTAATTTTCTAAAATCTGCTTGTTGGATCTTTTCTTAATGTGCGAAATGTAGTATCATCACTTGAAATGTTATCAATTCTAGGTATAAGGGTCCTCTAAATAACTTTTTTTTTTTTTTTTGAAAATGCTATAAAAAAAACCACTGAATATTTTCTCAAATTTCTTGTTTTATTTGAAAGTACAATCCTTCCGGTTAATAATGGAAAATAATTTCATTCAAATGGCGTCATACCAAGGTCTTTATGCAAAATTCGTCTCAATGATGTCTCCGAAATGTTCAATTGTTGAGAACGACGGTGAATTGACTTTCTGCCACAGCAGAAATATTCTCGGGTGTACGCACTGTTTTTGGCTTTTCACGCTTTGGTTAATCGATGAGGATGCCAGTTTCTTTCACTTTTTTCACAAGATAATGAACATACGGAGCTGACGGTGCTTCTCTTCTTCCACAATCCGTACGCACTTTTCGCACACATTCTGCAACATTACCATGATTTTCAAAGTAATGTCGCAATATTTCCCAGCGTTGTTCAAACGTATACACAACCATATTCGTTCAGCGGAAGGATAAAACTAATTATCTGTCAAATCAGACATGAGCTAAGTGTTACCATTCACGAAATAAGCACTAGTTGAAAAAAAACGTTAGATGGCGGACCCTTTATAGTCCCTTTTGTTAATAGCTACCGTTGAGTTAACTTTATCCGCTTTTAATACATTATTTCCCTATTATTTCTAAGAAATATTTCACTTATTTTCACTTAATTCATTGTAAATATGTCCCTTCTATCTAATGACATTTTATTTAAATGATTATCTATTACCGTTACAAAATTAGACTTTTCAATTTCTTGCTGTTTCTTATTCACTACAATTTCAATAAAATCTTCACCATCACATATAACTTTCATCATTGGAAATTCCTCTCTATTTACTGGAAGTGCGTGTCTTTGTCCTAAAGATAAAATCCATTGTACATCCTCAAGTATATCCCTATATGTTTTATTCACAAACCATTTCCTATGAAATCTTATTCCTAATTATTTTCTCTGCAAATTAATAAGAAAAAATGTCGAATAAATAAGAATATAATTGTAATTGATTATCAATTTTGAATTATTATATAAATGTTTTTTCCTTAATTCTTGTTTCTTCGTACTTTTTGTCAAGACTTTGTCTTTATTTAAGATTTTTGTTTTTAATTTTTTATCAATCACAAAAAAAATTACAGAAAAATCTAAAAGAATTATAACAAAGCAAATTTAAAAAAATGGCGAAAATAAACTTTTACTAACGTATTGGTGCGAACAGAGTGGTCGAGCCGACTGACGCTTATTGCGAAAAACAATGCGAGAAAACTGGTACTAAACAAATTAGTACAAATAAGCGCGAACAGGTCATAGTGGGCGCCGAGCTGGTCAGAGCGCAAGGCTGATTGAATGCAAGAAAATAGTTCCAAAGCGTATTTCAGCGCCGGTAACATTGTTTATGTTATTTGTTGTTATGATTTCAACTTGTTTGGAAAACATTTAAAAAAATTAAAAACAAAAATTTAAAAAAAGTAAATAAGACATGCATTCAAAAAATTAAAAAAAATACTAAAAATTAAACAATAAAATAAAAATTAAACAGAAAAATAAAAATTTAAATAAATAATAAAAATTAAATAAAATTATAACAATTATAAGAAAATAAAAAAAAAAAAACTTATAAACAAAATTTTAAAAAAAATGTAATAAAAATGTCAAGAATAATTGAAGAAATGCGTTAATAAGTAAAATTTTAAAACTCAATGTCAGTTTTTTTTCACAACAAAACAAAACTGAAATCACAATTACAGTAGACGCTCGTAAATTAGAACAACTCTGTTCTTGGGGTAGTTCTAATTTTCTAAAAATTCTAATTGCCAAAGGTTTTTTTTAATAAAAAGTATCATAAAAGTGCATCTTCGTTTAGAAAATGTACAAAAAAACACTCATACAAAAACCACTTTCCATTTTTGGTTATAATTTCCGAAGGATTCGAATCAAATGCATACAAACCTACATAAAACACAAATAATAGATAAAATATCAGCGCTGATGCTCGCATCCACTGTGCACACTCAAACTTGTTTCTTGCATGAACAAGTTCTCGCACTAAGCGTCAGTCGGCTCCGCTCGGAAACAAGCGGCCACTCTGTTCGCATCCTTAATCTCTAAGCGTTTTTAAATGTAATTCAAATTACTTTCGTAATTTGCATGAACATTATTTTGAGGTAACAGGAGTACAGAATCAAGTAGCAGGTGAATTTCGTGTTAAGCTTTTAGAAAAAACGCTATAACTCCAGAACTACTTAAGCGTTTGAAATCAGTTTAGGTTAATCTCGTATATTTTGAAGCGGGCTAATTTTCAGACTATAAATTTTTGTCTAAAGTCCACGCTCACCGTATTTTGTTGAGCTTTTTATCTAAAAACGCTTGAAAAACCATGACTAACTAGTAAGCGTTTTACATTTTTTACCAGCTACCTCCTACACGCTTTTTCTGCTCAGCATAAAATTTTCAAGCCTTAATCTCTAAGCGTTTTTCAATTTAACTCAAATTACTATCGTAATTTGCATGAAAATTATTTTGAGGTAACAGGAGTACAGAATCAAGTAGTAGATGAATTTCGTGTAAAGCTTTTAGCAAAAACGCTATAACTCCAGAACCACTTAAGCGTTTGAAATCAGTTTAGGTTAATCTCGTATATTTTGAAGCGGTCTACTGTTCAGACTATAAATTTTTGTCCAAAGTCCACGCTCACCGTATTTTCTTAAGCTTTTTATCTAAAACCGCTTGAAAAACCATGACTAACTAGTAAGCGTTTTACATTTTTTACCAGCTTCCTCCTACACGCATTTTCTGTTCAGCATAAAATTTTCAAGCTTTAATCTCTAAGCGTTTTTCAATTTAACTCAAATTACTATCGTAATTTGCATAAAAATTATTTTGAGGTAACAGGAGTACAGAATCAAGTAGTAGGTGAATTTCGTGTAAAGCTTTTAGCAAAAATGCTATAACTCCAGAAATACTTAAGCGTTTGAAATCAGTTTAGGTTAATCTCGTATATTTTGAAGCGGTCTACTGTTCAGACTATAAATTTTTGTCCAAAGTCCACGCTCACCGTATTTTCTTAAGCTTTTTATCTAAAACCGCTTGAAAAACCATGACTAACTAGTAAGCGTTTTACATTTTTTACCAGCTTCCTCCTACACGCATTTTCTGTTCAGCATAAAATTTTCAAGCTTTAATCTCTAAGCGTTTTTCAATTTAACTCAAATTACTATCGTAATTTGCATAAAAATTATTTTGAGGTAACAGGAGTACAGAATCAAGTAGTAGGTGAATTTCGTGTAAAGCTTTTAGCAAAAATGCTATAACTCCAGAAATACTTAAGCGTTTGAAATCAGTTTAGGTTAATCTCGTATATTTTGAAGCGGTCTACTGTTCAGACTATAAATTTTTGTCCAAAGTCCACGCTCACCGTATTTTCTTAAGCTTTTTATCTAAAACCGCTTGAAAAACCATGACTAACTAGTAAGCGTTTTACATTTTTTACCAGCTTCCTCCTACACGCATTTTCTGTTCAGCATAAAATTTTCAAGCTTTAATCTCTAAGCGTTTTTCAATTTAACTCAAATTACTATCGTAATTTGCATAAAAATTATTTTGAGGTAACAGGAGTACAGAATCAAGTAGTAGGTGAATTTCGTGTAAAGCTTTTAGCAAAAATGCTATAACTCCAGAAATACTTAAGCGTTTGAAATCAGTTTAGGTTAATCTCGTATATTTTGAAGCGGTCTACTGTTCAGACTATAAATTTTTGTCCAAAGTCCACGCTCACCGTATGTTGTTAAGCTTTTAACTAAAAGACGCTAAGTAGTAAGCGTTTAACATTTTTTTACCCGCTACCTCCTACACGCTTTTTTTGCTCTCCATAAAATTTTCAAGCCTTAATCTCTAAGCGTTTTTCAATTTAACTGAAATTACTATCGTAATTTGCATGAAAATTATTTTGACGTAACAGGGGAACAGAATCAAGTAGTAGGTAAATTTCGTGTAAAGCTTTTAGCAAAAACGCTATAACTCCAGAACTACTTAAGCGTTTGAAATCAGTTTAGGTTAATCTCGTATATTTTGAAGCGGGCTACTTTCAGACTATACATTTTTGTCCAAAGTCCACGCTCACCGTATTTTGTTGAGCTTTTTATCTAAAAACGCTTTAAAACCTATGACTAACTAGTATGCGTTTTACATTTTTTACCCGCTACCTCCTACACGCTTTTTCTGCTCAGCATAAAATTTTCAAGCCTTAATCTCTAAGCGTTTTTTAATTTAACTCAAATTACTATCGTCATTTGCATGAAAGTTATTTTGACGTAACAGGGGAACAGATTCAAGTAGTAGGTGAATTTCGTGTAAAGCTTTTAGCAAAAACGCTATAACTGCAGAACAACTTAAGCGTTTGAAATCAGTTTAGGTTAATCTCGTATATTTTGAAGCGGGCTACTTTTCAGACTATACATTTTTGTCCAAAGTCCACGCTCACCGTATGTTGTTAAGCTTTTAACTAAAAGACGCTAAGTAGTAAGCGTTAAGCATTTTTTTACCCGCTACCTCCTACACGCTTTTTTTGCTCTGCATAAAATTTTCAAGCCTTAATCTCTAAGCGTTTTTCAATTTAACTCAAATTACTATCGTAATTTGCATGAAAATTATTTTGAGGTAACAGGAGTACAGAATCAAGTAGTAGGTGAATTTCGTGTAAAGCTTTTAGCAAAAACGCTATAACTGCAGAACAACTTAAGCGTTTGAAATCAGTTTAGGTTAATCTCGTATATTTTGAAGCGGGCTACTTTTCAGACTATAAATTTTTGTCCAAAGTCCACGCTCACCGTATTTTGTTGAGCTTTTTATCTAAAAACGCTTGAAAAACCATGACTAACTGGTAAGCGTTTTACATTTTTTACCCGCTACCTCCTACACGCTTTTTCTGCTCAGCATAACATTTTCAAGCCTTAATTAATCTCTAAGCGTTTTTCAATTTAACTCAAATTACTATCGTAATTTGCATGAAAATTATTTTTAGGTAACAGGAGTACAGAATCAAGTTGTAGGTGAATTTCGTTTAAAGCTTTTAGCAAAAACGCTATAACTCCAGAACTACTTAAGCGTTTGAAATCAGTTTAGGTTAATCTCGTATATTTTGAAGCGGGCTACTTTTCAGACTATAAATTTTTGTCCAAAGTCCACGCTCACCGTATTTTGTTGAGCTTTTTATCTAAAAACGCTTGAAAAACCATGACTAACTAGTAAGCGTTTTACATTTTTTACCCGCTACCTCCTACACGCTTTTTCTGCTCAGCATAAAATTTTCCAGCCTTAATCTCTAAGCGTTTTTCAATTTAACTCAAATTACTATCGTAATTTGCATGAAAATTATTTTGAGGTAACAGGAGTACAGAATCAGGTAGTAGGTGAATTTCGTGTAAAGCTTTTAGCAAAAACGCTATAACTCCAGAACTACTTAAGCGTTTGAAATCAGTTTAGGTTAATCTCGTATATTTTGAAGCGGGCTACTTTTCAGACTATAAATTTTTGTCCAAAGTCCACGCTCACCGTATTTTGTTGAGCTTTTTATCTAAAAACGCTTGAAAAACCATGACTAACTAGTAAGCGTTTTACATTTTTTACCCGCTACCTCCTACACGCTTTTTCTGCTCAGCATAAAATTTTCCAGCCTTAATCTCTAAGCGTTTTTCAATTTAACTCAAATTACTATCGTAATTTGCATGAAAATTATTTTGAGGTAACAGGAGTACAGAATCAGGTAGTAGGTGAATTTCGTGTAAAGCTTTTAGCAAAAACGCTATAACTCCAGAACTACTTAAGCGTTTGAAATCAGTTTAGGTTAATCTCGTATATTTTGAAGCGGGCTACTTTTCAGACTATAAATTTTTGTCCAAAGTCCACGCTCACCGTATTTTGTTGAGCTTTTTATCTAAAAACGCTTGAAAAACCATGACTAACTAGTAAGCGTTTTACATTTTTTACCCGCTACCTCCTACACGCTTTTTCTGCTCAGCATACAATTTTCAAGCCTTAATCTCTAAGCGTTTTTCAATTTAACTCAAATTACTATCGTAATTTGCATGAAAATTATTTTGAGGTAACAGGAGTACAGAATCAAGTAGTAGGTGAATTTCGTGTAAAGCTTTTAGCAAAAACGCTATAACTCCAGAACTACTTAAGCGTTTGAAATCAGTTTAGGTTAATCTCGTATATTTTGAAGCGGGCTACTTTTCAGACTATAAATTTTTGTCCAAATTCCACGCTCACCGTATTTTGTTGAGCTTTTTATCTAAAAACGCTTGAAATACCATGACTAACTAGTAAGCGTTTTACATTTTTTACCAGCTACCTCCTACACGCATTTTCTGCTCAGCATAAAATTTTCCAGCCTTAATCTCTAAGCGTTTTTCAATTTAACTCAAATTACTATCGTAATTTGCATGAAAATTATTTTGAGGTAACAGGAGTACAGAATCAGGTAGTAGGTGAATTTCGTGTAAAGCTTTTAGCAAAAACGCTATAACTCCAGAACTACTTAAGCGTTTGAAATCAGTTTAGGTTAATCTCGTATATTTTGAAGCGGGCTACTTTTCAGACTATAAATTTTTGTCCAAAGTCCACGCTCACCGTATTTTGTTGAGCTTTTTATCTAAAAACGCTTGAAAAACCATGACTAACTAGTAAGCGTTTTACATTTTTTACCCGCTACCTCCTACACGCTTTTTCTGCTCAGCATAAAATTTTCCAGCCTTAATCTCTAAGCGTTTTTCAATTTAACTCAAATTACTATCGTAATTTGCATGAAAATTATTTTGAGGTAACAGGAGTACAGAATCAGGTAGTAGGTGAATTTCGTGTAAAGCTTTTAGCAAAAACGCTATAACTCCAGAACTACTTAAGCGTTTGAAATCAGTTTAGGTTAATCTCGTATATTTTGAAGCGGGCTACTTTTCAGACTATAAATTTTTGTCCAAAGTCCACGCTCACCGTATTTTGTTGAGCTTTTTATCTAAAAACGCTTGAAAAACCATGACTAACTAGTAAGCGTTTTACATTTTTTACCCGCTACCTCCTACACGCTTTTTCTGCTCAGCATAAAATTTTCCAGCCTTAATCTCTAAGCGTTTTTCAATTTAACTCAAATTACTATCGTAATTTGCATGAAAATTATTTTGAGGTAACAGGAGTACAGAATCAGGTAGTAGGTGAATTTCGTGTAAAGCTTTTAGCAAAAACGCTATAACTCCAGAACTACTTAAGCGTTTGAAATCAGTTTAGGTTAATCTCGTATATTTTGAAGCGGGCTACTTTTCAGACTATAAATTTTTGTCCAAAGTCCACGCTCACCGTATTTTGTTGAGCTTTTTATCTAAAAACGCTTGAAAAACCATGACTAACTAGTAAGCGTTTTACATTTTTTACCCGCTACCTCCTACACGCTTTTTCTGCTCAGCATACAATTTTCAAGCCTTAATCTCTAAGCGTTTTTCAATTTAACTCAAATTACTATCGTAATTTGCATGAAAATTATTTTGAGGTAACAGGAGTACAGAATCAAGTAGTAGGTGAATTTCGTGTAAAGCTTTTAGCAAAAACGCTATAACTCCAGAACTACTTAAGCGTTTGAAATCAGTTTAGGTTAATCTCGTATATTTTGAAGCGGGCTACTTTTCAGACTATAAATTTTTGTCCAAATTCCACGCTCACCGTATTTTGTTGAGCTTTTTATCTAAAAACGCTTGAAAAACCATGACTAACTAGTAAGCGTTTTACATTTTTTACCCGCTACCTCCTACACGCTTTTTCTGCTCAGCATACAATTTTCAAGCCTTAATCTCTAAGCGTTTTTCAATTTAACTCAAATTACTATCGTAATTTGCATGAAAATTATTTTGAGGTAACAGGAGTACAGAATCAAGTAGTAGGTGAATTTCGTGTAAAGCTTTTAGCAAAAACGCTATAACTCCAGAACTACTTAAGCGTTTGAAATCAGTTTAGGTTAATCTCGTATATTTTGAAGCGGGCTACTTTTCAGACTATAAATTTTTGTCCAAAGTCCACGCTCACCGTATTTTGTTGAGCTTTTTATCTAAAAACGCTTGAAAAACCATGACTAACTAGTAAGCGTTTTACATTTTTTACCCGCTACCTCCTACACGCTTTTTCTGCTCAGCATACAATTTTCAAGCCTTAATCTCTAAGCGTTTTTCAATTTAACTCAAATTACTATCGTAATTTGCATGAAAATTATTTTGAGGTAACAGGAGTACAGAATCAAGTAGTAGGTGAATTTCGTGTAAAGCTTTTAGCAAAAACGCTATAACTCCAGAACTACTTAAGCGTTTGAAATCAGTTTAGGTTAATCTCGTATATTTTGAAGCGGGCTACTTTTCAGACTATAAATTTTTGTCCAAAGTCCACGCTCACCGTATTTTGTTGAGCTTTTTATCTAAAAACGCTTGAAAAACCATGACTAACTAGTAAGCGTTTTACATTTTTTACCCGCTACCTCCTACACGCTTTTTCTGCTCAGCATACAATTTTCAAGCCTTAATCTCTAAGCGTTTTTCAATTTAACTCAAATTACTATCGTAATTTGCATGAAAATTATTTTGAGGTAACAGGAGTACAGAATCAAGTAGTAGGTGAATTTCGTGTAAAGCTTTTAGCAAAAACGCTATAACTCCAGAACTACTTAAGCGTTTGAAATCAGTTTAGGTTAATCTCGTATATTTTGAAGCGGGCTACTTTTCAGACTATAAATTTTTGTCCAAAGTCCACGCTCACCGTATTTTGTTGAGCTTTTTATCTAAAAACGCTTGAAAAACCATGACTAACTAGTAAGCGTTTTACATTTTTTACCCGCTACCTCCTACACGCTTTTTCTGCTCAGCATACAATTTTCAAGCCTTAATCTCTAAGCGTTTTTCAATTTAACTCAAATTACTATCGTAATTTGCATGAAAATTATTTTGAGGTAACAGGAGTACAGAATCAGGTAGTAGGTGAATTTCGTGTAAAGCTTTTAGCAAAAACGCTATAACTCCAGAACTACTTAAGCGTTTGAAATCAGTTTAGGTTAATCTCGTATATTTTGAAGCGGGCTACTTTTCAGACTATAAATTTTTGTCCAAAGTCCACGCTCACCGTATTTTGTTGAGCTTTTTATCTAAAAACGCTTGAAAAACCATGACTAACTAGTAAGCGTTTTACATTTTTTACCCGCTACCTCCTACACGCTTTTTCTGCTCAGCATACAATTTTCAAGCCTTAATCTCTAAGCGTTTTTCAATTTAACTCAAATTACTATCGTAATTTGCATGAAAATTATTTTGAGGTAACAGGAGTACAGAATCAAGTAGTAGGTGAATTTCGTGTAAAGCTTTTAGCAAAAACGCTATAACTCCAGAACTACTTAAGCGTTTGAAATCAGTTTAGGTTAATCTCGTATATTTTGAAGCGGGCTACTTTTCAGACTATAAATTTTTGTCCAAAGTCCACGCTCACCGTATTTTGTTGAGCTTTTTATCTAAAAACGCTTGAAAAACCATGACTAACTAGTAAGCGTTTTACATTTTTTACCCGCTACCTCCTACACGCTTTTTCTGCTCAGCATACAATTTTCAAGCCTTAATCTCTAAGCGTTTTTCAATTTAACTCAAATTACTATCGTAATTTGCATGAAAATTATTTTGAGGTAACAGGAGTACAGAATCAAGTAGTAGGTGAATTTCGTGTAAAGCTTTTAGCAAAAACGCTATAACTCCAGAACTACTTAAGCGTTTGAAATCAGTTTAGGTTAATCTCGTATATTTTGAAGCGGGCTACTTTTCAGACTATAAATTTTTGTCCAAAGTCCACGCTCACCGTATTTTGTTGAGCTTTTTATCTAAAAACGCTTGAAAAACCATGACTAACTAGTAAGCGTTTTACATTTTTTACCAGCTACCTCCTACACGCATTTTCTGCTCAGCATAAAATTTTCCAGCCTTAATCTCTAAGCGTTTTTCAATTTAACTCAAATTACTATCGTAATTTGCATGAAAATTATTTTGAGGTAACAGGAGTACAGAATCAGGTAGTAGGTGAATTTCGTGTAAAGCTTTTAGCAAAAACGCTATAACTCCAGAACTACTTAAGCGTTTGAAATCAGTTTAGGTTAATCTCGTATATTTTGAAGCGGGCTACTTTTCAGACTATAAATTTTTGTCCAAAGTCCACGCTCACCGTATTTTGTTGAGCTTTTTATCTAAAAACGCTTGAAAAACCATGACTAACTAGTAAGCGTTTTACATTTTTTACCCGCTACCTCCTACACGCTTTTTCTGCTCAGCATACAATTTTCAAGCCTTAATCTCTAAGCGTTTTTCAATTTAACTCAAATTACTATCGTAATTTGCATGAAAATTATTTTGAGGTAACAGGAGTACAGAATCAAGTAGTAGGTGAATTTCGTGTAAAGCTTTTAGCAAAAACGCTATAACTCCAGAACTACTTAAGCGTTTGAAATCAGTTTAGGTTAATCTCGTATATTTTGAAGCGGGCTACTTTTCAGACTATAAATTTTTGTCCAAAGTCCACGCTCACCGTATTTTGTTGAGCTTTTTATCTAAAAACGCTTGAAAAACCATGACTAACTAGTAAGCGTTTTACATTTTTTACCCGCTACCTCCTACACGCTTTTTCTGCTCAGCATACAATTTTCAAGCCTTAATCTCTAAGCGTTTTTCAATTTAACTCAAATTACTATCGTAATTTGCATGAAAATTATTTTGAGGTAACAGGAGTACAGAATCAGGTAGTAGGTGAATTTCGTGTAAAGCTTTTAGCAAAAACGCTATAACTCCAGAACTACTTAAGCGTTTGAAATCAGTTTAGGTTAATCTCGTATATTTTGAAGCGGGCTACTTTTCAGACTATAAATTTTTGTCCAAAGTCCACGCTCACCGTATTTTGTTGAGCTTTTTATCTAAAAACGCTTGAAAAACCATGACTAACTAGTAAGCGTTTTACATTTTTTACCAGCTACCTCCTACACGCATTTTCTGCTCAGCATAAAATTTTCCAGCCTTAATCTCTAAGCGTTTTTCAATTTAACTCAAATTACTATCGTAATTTGCATGAAAATTATTTTGAGGTAACAGGAGTACAGAATCAAGTAGTAGGTGAATTTCGTGTAAAGCTTTTAGCAAAAACGCTATAACTCCAGAACTACTTAAGCGTTTGAAATCAGTTTAGGTTAATCTCGTATATTTTGAAGCGGGCTACTTTTCAGACTATAAATTTTTGTCCAAAGTCCACGCTCACCGTATTTTGTTGAGCTTTTTATCTAAAAACGCTTGAAAAACCATGACTAACTAGTAAGCGTTTTACATTTTTTACCAGCTACCTCCTACACGCATTTTCTGCTCAGCATAAAATTTTCCAGCCTTAATCTCTAAGCGTTTTTCAATTTAACTCAAATTACTATCGTAATTTGCATGAAAATTATTTTGAGGTAACAGGAGTACAGAATCAAGTAGTAGGAGAATTCCGTGTTAAGCTTTTAGAAAAAACGCTATAACTCCAGAACTACTTAAGCGTTTGAAATCAGTTTAGGTTAATCTCGTATATTTTGAAGCGGGCTACTTTTCAGACTATAAATTTTTGTCCAAAGTCCACGCTCACCGTATTTTGTTGAGCTTTTTATCTAAAAACGCTTGAAAAACCATGACTAACTAGTAAGCGTTTTACATTTTTTACCCGCTACCTCCTACACGCTTTTTCTGCTCAGCATACAATTTTCAAGCCTTAATCTCTAAGCGTTTTTCAATTTAACTCAAATTACTATCGTAATTTGCATGAAAATTATTTTGAGGTAACAGGAGTACAGAATCAAGTAGTAGGTGAATTTCGTGTAAAGCTTTTAGCAAAAACGCTATAACTCCAGAACTACTTAAGCGTTTGAAATCAGTTTAGGTTAATCTCGTATATTTTGCAGCGGGCTACTTTTCAGACTATAAATTTTTGTCCAAAGTCCACGCTCACCGTATTTTGTTGAGCTTTTTATCTAAAAACGCTTGAAAAACCATGACTAACTAGTAAGCGTTTTACATTTTTTACCAGCTACCTCCTACACGCATTTTCTGCTCAGCATAAAATTTTCCAGCCTTAATCTCTAAGCGTTTTTCAATTTAACTCAAATTACTATCGTAATTTGCATGAAAATTATTTTGAGGTAACAGGAGTACAGAATCAAGTAGTAGGTGAATTTCGTGTAAAGCTTTTAGCAAAAACGCTATAACTCCAGAACTACTTAAGCGTTTGAAATCAGTTTAGGTTAATCTCGTATATTTTGAAGCGGGCTACTTTTCAGACTATAAATTTTTGTCCAAAGTCCACGCTCACCGTATTTTGTTGAGCTTTTTATCTAAAAACGCTTGAAAAACCATGACTAACTAGTAAGCGTTTTACATTTTTTACCAGCTACCTCCTACACGCATTTTCTGCTCAGCATAAAATTTTCCAGCCTTAATCTCTAAGCGTTTTTCAATTTAACTCAAATTACTATCGTAATTTGCATGAAAATTATTTTGAGGTAACAGGAGTACAGAATCAAGTAGTAGGTGAATTTCGTGTAAAGCTTTTAGCAAAAACGCTATAACTCCAGAACTACTTAAGCGTTTGAAATCAGTTTAGGTTAATCTCGTATATTTTGAAGCGGGCTACTTTTCAGACTATAAATTTTTGTCCAAAGTCCACGCTCACCGTATTTTGTTGAGCTTTTTATCTAAAAACGCTTGAAAAACCATGACTAACTAGTAAGCGTTTTACATTTTTTACCAGCTACCTCCTACACGCATTTTCTGCTCAGCATAAAATTTTCCAGCCTTAATCTCTAAGCGTTTTTCAATTTAACTCAAATTACTATCGTAATTTGCATGAAAATTATTTTGAGGTAACAGGAGTACAGAATCAAGTAGTAGGTGAATTTCGTGTAAAGCTTTTAGCAAAAACGCTATAACTCCAGAACTACTTAAGCGTTTGAAATCAGTTTAGGTTAATCTCGTATATTTTGAAGCGGGCTACTTTTCAGACTATAAATTTTTGTCCAAAGTCCACGCTCACCGTATTTTGTTGAGCTTTTTATCTAAAAACGCTTGAAAAACCATGACTAACTAGTAAGCGTTTTACATTTTTTACCAGCTACCTCCTACACGCATTTTCTGCTCAGCATAAAATTTTCCAGCCTTAATCTCTAAGCGTTTTTCAATTTAACTCAAATTACTATCGTAATTTGCATGAAAATTATTTTGAGGTAACAGGAGTACAGAATCAAGTAGTAGGTGAATTTCGTGTAAAGCTTTTAGCAAAAACGCTATAACTCCAGAACTACTTAAGCGTTTGAAATCAGTTTAGGTTAATCTCGTATATTTTGAAGCGGGCTACTTTTCAGACTATAAATTTTTGTCCAAAGTCCACGCTCACCGTATTTTGTTGAGCTTTTTATCTAAAAACGCTTGAAAAACCATGACTAACTAGTAAGCGTTTTACATTTTTTACCAGCTACCTCCTACACGCATTTTCTGCTCAGCATAAAATTTTCCCGCCTTAATCTCTAAGCGTTTTTCAATTTAACTCAAATTACTATCGTAATTTGCATGAAAATTATTTTGAGGTAACAGGAGTACAGAATCAAGTAGTAGGTGAATTTCGTGTAAAGCTTTTAGCAAAAACGCTATAACTCCAGAACTACTTAAGCGTTTGAAATCAGTTTAGGTTAATCTCGTATATTTTGAAGCGGGCTACTTTTCAGACTATAAATTTTTGTCCAAAGTCCACGCTCACCGTATTTTGTTGAGCTTTTTATCTAAAAACGCTTGAAAAACCATGACTAACTAGTAAGCGTTTTACATTTTTTACCAGCTACCTCCTACACGCATTTTCTGCTCAGCATAAAATTTTCCAGCCTTAATCTCTAAGCGTTTTTCAATTTAACTCAAATTACTATCGTAATTTGCATGAAAATTATTTTGAGGTAACAGGAGTACAGAATCAGGTAGTAGGTGAATTTCGTGTAAAGCTTTTAGCAAAAACGCTATAACTCCAGAACTACTTAAGCGTTTGAAATCAGTTTAGGTTAATCTCGTATATTTTGAAGCGGGCTACTTTTCAGACTATAAATTTTTGTCCAAAGTCCACGCTCACCGTATTTTGTTGAGCTTTTTATCTAAAAACGCTTGAAAAACCATGACTAACTAGTAAGCGTTTTACATTTTTTACCCGCTACCTCCTACACGCTTTTTCTGCTCAGCATACAATTTTCAAGCCTTAATCTCTAAGCGTTTTTCAATTTAACTCAAATTACTGTCGTAATTTGCATGAAAATTATTTTGAGGTAACAGGAGTACAGAATCAAGTAGTAGGTGAATTTCGTGTAAAGCTTTTAGCAAAAACGCTATAACTCCAGAACTACTTAAGCGTTTGAAATCAGTTTAGGTTAATCTCGTATATTTTGAAGCGGGCTACTTTTCAGACTATAAATTTTTGTCCAAAGTCCACGCTCACCGTATTTTGTTGAGCTTTTTATCTAAAAACGCTTGAAAAACCATGACTAACTAGTAAGCGTTTTACATTTTTTACCAGCTACCTCCTACACGCATTTTCTGCTCAGCATAAAATTTTCCAGCCTTAATCTCTAAGCGTTTTTCAATTTAACTCAAATTACTATCGTAATTTGCATGAAAATTATTTTGAGGTAACAGGAGTACAGAATCAGGTAGTAGGTGAATTTCGTGTAAAGCTTTTAGCAAAAACGCTATAACTCCAGAACTACTTAAGCGTTTGAAATCAGTTTAGGTTAATCTCGTATATTTTGAAGCGGGCTACTTTTCAGACTATAAATTTTTGTCCAAAGTCCACGCTCACCGTATTTTGTTGAGCTTTTTATCTAAAAACGCTTGAAAAACCATGACTAACTAGTAAGCGTTTTACATTTTTTACCAGCTACCTCCTACACGCATTTTCTGCTCAGCATAAAATTTTCCAGCCTTAATCTCTAAGCGTTTTTCAATTTAACTCAAATTACTATCGTAATTTGCATGAAAATTATTTTGAGGTAACAGGAGTACAGAATCAGGTAGTAGGTGAATTTCGTGTAAAGCTTTTAGCAAAAACGCTATAACTCCAGAACTACTTAAGCGTTTGAAATCAGTTTAGGTTAATCTCGTATATTTTGAAGCGGGCTACTTTTCAGACTATAAATTTTTGTCCAAAGTCCACGCTCACCGTATTTTGTTGAGCTTTTTATCTAAAAACGCTTGAAAAACCATGACTAACTAGTAAGCGTTTTACATTTTTTACCCGCTACCTCCTACACGCTTTTTCTGCTCAGCATACAATTTTCAAGCCTTAATCTCTAAGCGTTTTTCAATTTAACTCAAATTACTATCGTAATTTGCATGAAAATTATTTTGAGGTAACAGGAGTACAGAATCAAGTAGTAGGTGAATTTCGTGTAAAGCTTTTAGCAAAAACGCTATAACTCCAGAACTACTTAAGCGTTTGAAATCAGTTTAGGTTAATCTCGTATATTTTGAAGCGGGCTACTTTTCAGACTATAAATTTTTGTCCAAAGTCCACGCTCACCGTATTTTGTTGAGCTTTTTATCTAAAAACGCTTGTAAAACCATGACTAACTAGTAAGCGTTTTACATTTTTTACCCGCTACCTCCTACACGCTTTTTCTGCTCAGCATACAATTTTCAAGCCTTAATCTCTAAGCGTTTTTCAATTTAACTCAAATTACTATCGTAATTTGCATGAAAATTATTTTGAGGTAACAGGAGTACAGAATCAAGTAGTAGGTGAATTTCGTGTAAAGCTTTTAGCAAAAACGCTATAACTCCAGAACTACTTAAGCGTTTGAAATCAGTTTAGGTTAATCTCGTATATTTTGAAGCGGGCTACTTTTCAGACTATAAATTTTTGTCCAAAGTCCACGCTCACCGTATTTTGTTGAGCTTTTTATCTAAAAACGCTTGAAAAACCATGACTAACTAGTAAGCGTTTTACATTTTTTACCCGCTACCTCCTACACGCTTTTTCTGCTCAGCATACAATTTTCAAGCCTTAATCTCTAAGCGTTTTTCAATTTAACTCAAATTACTATCGTAATTTGCATGAAAATTATTTTGAGGTAACAGGAGTACAGAATCAAGTAGTAGGTGAATTTCGTGTAAAGCTTTTAGCAAAAACGCTATAACTCCAGAACTACTTAAGCGTTTGAAATCAGTTTAGGTTAATCTCGTATATTTTGAAGCGGGCTACTTTTCAGACTATAAATTTTTGTCCAAAGTCCACGCTCACCGTATTTTGTTGAGCTTTTTATCTAAAAACGCTTGAAAAACCATGACTAACTAGTAAGCGTTTTACATTTTTTACCCGCTACCTCCTACACGCTTTTTCTGCTCAGCATACAATTTTCAAGCCTTAATCTCTAAGCGTTTTTCAATTTAACTCAAATTACTATCGTAATTTGCATGAAAATTATTTTGAGGTAACAGGAGTACAGAATCAAGTAGTAGGTGAATTTCGTGTAAAGCTTTTAGCAAAAACGCTATAAATCCAGAACGACTTAAGCGTTTGAAATCAGTTTAGGTTAATCTCGTATATTTTGAAGCGGGCTACTTTTCAGACTATAAATTTTTGTCCAAAGTCCACGCTCACCGTATTTTGTTGAGCTTTTTATCTAAAAACGCTTGAAAACCATGACTAACTAGTAAGCGTTTTACATTTTTTACCCGCTACCTCCTACACGCTTTTTCTGCTCAGCATACAATTTTCAAGCCTTAATCTCTAAGCGTTTTTCAATTTAACTCAAATTACTATCGTAATTTGCATGAAAATTATTTTGAGGTAACAGGAGTACAGAATCAAGTAGTAGGTGAATTTCGTGTAAAGCTTTTAGCAAAAACGCTATAAATCCAGAACTACTTAAGCGTTTGAAATCAGTTTAGGTTAATCTCGTATATTTTGAAGCGGGCTACTTTTCAGACTATAAATTTTTGTCCAAAGTCCACGCTCACCGTATTTTGTTGAGCTTTTTATCTAAAAACGCTTGAAAAACCATGACTAACTAGTAAGCGTTTTACATTTTTTACCCGCTACCTCCTACACGCTTTTTCTGCTCAGCATACAATTTTCAAGCCTTAATCTCTAAGCGTTTTTCAATTTAACTCAAATTACTATCGTAATTTGCATGAAAATTATTTTGAGGTAACAGGAGTACAGAATCAAGTAGTAGGTGAATTTCGTGTAAAGCTTTTAGCAAAAACGCTATAAATCCAGAACTACTTAAGCGTTTGAAATCAGTTTAGGTTAATCTCGTATATTTTGAAGCGGGCTACTTTTCAGACTATAAATTTTTGTCCAAAGTCCACGCTCACCGTATTTTGTTGAGCTTTTTATCTAAAAACGCTTGAAAACCATGACTAACTAGTAAGCGTTTTACATTTTTTACCCGCTACCTCCTACACGCTTTTTCTGCTCAGCATACAATTTTCAAGCCTTAATCTCTAAGCGTTTTTCAATTTAACTCAAATTACTATCGTAATTTGCATGAAAATTATTTTGAGGTAACAGGAGTACAGAATCAAGTAGTAGGTGAATTTCGTGTAAAGCTTTTAGCAAAAACGCTATAACTCCAGAACTACTTAAGCGTTTGAAATCAGTTTAGGTTAATCTCGTATATTTTGAAGCGGGCTACTTTTCAGACTATAAATTTTTGTCCAAAGTCCACGCTCACCGTATTTTGTTGAGCTTTTTATCTAAAAACGCTTGAAAAACCATGACTAACTAGTAAGCGTTTTACATTTTTTACCCGCTACCTCCTACACGCTTTTTCTGCTCAGCATACAATTTTCAAGCCTTAATCTCTAAGCGTTTTTCAATTTAACTCAAATTACTATCGTAATTTGCATGAAAATTATTTTGAGGTAACAGGAGTACAGAATCAAGTAGTAGGTGAATTTCGTGTAAAGCTTTTAGCAAAAACGCTATAAATCCAGAACTACTTAAGCGTTTGAAATCAGTTTAGGTTAATCTCGTATATTTTGAAGCGGGCTACTTTTCAGACTATAAATTTTTGTCCAAAGTCCACGCTCACCGTATTTTGTTGAGCTTTTTATCTAAAAACGCTTGAAAAACCATGACTAACTAGTAAGCGTTTTACATTTTTTACCCGCTACCTCCTACACGCTTTTTCTGCTCAGCATACAATTTTCAAGCCTTAATCTCTAAGCGTTTTTCAATTTAACTCAAATTACTATCGTAATTTGCATGAAAATTATTTTGAGGTAACAGGAGTACAGAATCAAGTAGTAGGTGAATTTCGTGTAAAGCTTTTAGCAAAAACGCTATAAATCCAGAACTACTTAAGCGTTTGAAATCAGTTTAGGTTAATCTCGTATATTTTGAAGCGGGCTACTTTTCAGACTATAAATTTTTGTCCAAAGTCCACGCTCACCGTATTTTGTTGAGCTTTTTATCTAAAAACGCTTGAAAACCATGACTAACTAGTAAGCGTTTTACATTTTTTACCCGCTACCTCCTACACGCTTTTTCTGCTCAGCATACAATTTTCAAGCCTTAATCTCTAAGCGTTTTTCAATTTAACTCAAATTACTATCGTAATTTGCATGAAAATTATTTTGAGGTAACAGGAGTACAGAATCAAGTAGTAGGTGAATTTCGTGTAAAGCTTTTAGCAAAAACGCTATAACTCCAGAACTACTTAAGCGTTTGAAATCAGTTTAGGTTAATCTCGTATATTTTGAAGCGGGCTACTTTTCAGACTATAAATTTTTGTCCAAAGTCCACGCTCACCGTATTTTGTTGAGCTTTTTATCTAAAAACGCTTGAAAAACCATGACTAACTAGTAAGCGTTTTACATTTTTTACCCGCTACCTCCTACACGCTTTTTCTGCTCAGCATACAATTTTCAAGCCTTAATCTCTAAGCGTTTTTCAATTTAACTCAAATTACTATCGTAATTTGCATGAAAATTATTTTGAGGTAACAGGAGTACAGAATCAAGTAGTAGGTGAATTTCGTGTAAAGCTTTTAGCAAAAACGCTATAAATCCAGAACTACTTAAGCGTTTGAAATCAGTTTAGGTTAATCTCGTATATTTTGAAGCGGGCTACTTTTCAGACTATAAATTTTTGTCCAAAGTCCACGCTCACCGTATTTTGTTGAGCTTTTTATCTAAAAACGCTTGAAAACCATGACTAACTAGTAAGCGTTTTACATTTTTTACCCGCTACCTCCTACACGCTTTTTCTGCTCAGCATACAATTTTCAAGCCTTAATCTCTAAGCGTTTTTCAATTTAACTCAAATTACTATCGTAATTTGCATGAAAATTATTTTGAGGTAACAGGAGTACAGAATCAAGTAGTAGGTGAATTTCGTGTAAAGCTTTTAGCAAAAACGCTATAACTCCAGAACTACTTAAGCGTTTGAAATCAGTTTAGGTTAATCTCGTATATTTTGAAGCGGGCTACTTTTCAGACTATAAATTTTTGTCCAAAGTCCACGCTCACCGTATTTTGTTGAGCTTTTTATCTAAAAACGCTTGAAAAACCATGACTAACTAGTAAGCGTTTTACATTTTTTACCCGCTACCTCCTACACGCTTTTTCTGCTCAGCATACAATTTTCAAGCCTTAATCTCTAAGCGTTTTTCAATTTAACTCAAATTACTATCGTAATTTGCATGAAAATTATTTTGAGGTAACAGGAGTACAGAATCAAGTAGTAGGTGAATTTCGTGTAAAGCTTTTAGCAAAAACGCTATAAATCCAGAACTACTTAAGCGTTTGAAATCAGTTTAGGTTAATCTCGTATATTTTGAAGCGGGCTACTTTTCAGACTATAAATTTTTGTCCAAAGTCCACGCTCACCGTATTTTGTTGAGCTTTTTATCTAAAAACGCTTGAAAAACCATGACTAACTAGTAAGCGTTTTACATTTTTTACCCGCTACCTCCTACACGCTTTTTCTGCTCAGCATACAATTTTCAAGCCTTAATCTCTAAGCGTTTTTCAATTTAACTCAAATTACTATCGTAATTTGCATGAAAATTATTTTGAGGTAACAGGAGTACAGAATCAAGTAGTAGGTGAATTTCGTGTAAAGCTTTTAGCAAAAACGCTATAAATCCAGAACTACTTAAGCGTTTGAAATCAGTTTAGGTTAATCTCGTATATTTTGAAGCGGGCTACTTTTCAGACTATAAATTTTTGTCCAAAGTCCACGCTCACCGTATTTTGTTGAGCTTTTTATCTAAAAACGCTTGAAAACCATGACTAACTAGTAAGCGTTTTACATTTTTTACCCGCTACCTCCTACACGCTTTTTCTGCTCAGCATACAATTTTCAAGCCTTAATCTCTAAGCGTTTTTCAATTTAACTCAAATTACTATCGTAATTTGCATGAAAATTATTTTGAGGTAACAGGAGTACAGAATCAAGTAGTAGGTGAATTTCGTGTAAAGCTTTTAGCAAAAACGCTATAAATCCAGAACTACTTAAGCGTTTGAAATCAGTTTAGGTTAATCTCGTATATTTTGAAGCGGGCTACTTTTCAGACTATAAATTTTTGTCCAAAGTCCACGCTCACCGTATTTTGTTGAGCTTTTTATCTAAAAACGCTTGAAAAACCATGACTAACTAGTAAGCGTTTTACATTTTTTACCCGCTACCTCCTACACGCTTTTTCTGCTCAGCATACAATTTTCAAGCCTTAATCTCTAAGCGTTTTTCAATTTAACTCAAATTACTATCGTAATTTGCATGAAAATTATTTTGAGGTAACAGGAGTACAGAATCAAGTAGTAGGTGAATTTCGTGTAAAGCTTTTAGCAAAAACGCTATAAATCCAGAACTACTTAAGCGTTTGAAATCAGTTTAGGTTAATCTCGTATATTTTGAAGCGGGCTACTTTTCAGACTATAAATTTTTGTCCAAAGTCCACGCTCACCGTATTTTGTTGAGCTTTTTATCTAAAAACGCTTGAAAACCATGACTAACTAGTAAGCGTTTTACATTTTTTACCCGCTACCTCCTACACGCTTTTTCTGCTCAGCATAACATTTTCAAGCCTTAATCTCTAAGCGTTTTTCAATTTAACTCAAATTACTATCGTAATTTGCATGAAAATTATTTTGAGGTAACAGGAGTACAGAATCAAGTAGTAGGTGAATTTCGTGTAAAGCTTTTAGCAAAAACGCTATAACTCCAGAACTACTTAAGCGTTTGAAATCAGTTTAGGTTAATCTCGTATATTTTGAAGCGGGCTACTTTTCAGACTATAAATTTTTGTCCAAATTCCACGCTCACCGTATTTTGTTGAGCTTTTTATCTAAAAACGCTTGAAATACCATGACTAACTAGTAAGCGTTTTACATTTTTTACCAGCTACCTCCTACACGCATTTTCTGCTCAGCATAAAATTTTCAAGCCTTAATCTCTAAGCGTTTTTCAATTTAACTCAAATTACTATTGTAATTTGCATGAAAATTATTTGAGGTAACAGGAGTACAGAATCAAGTAGTAGGTGAATTTCGTGTAAAGCTTTTAGCAAAAACGCTATAACTCCAGAACTACTTAAGCGTTTGAAATCAGTTTAGGTTAATCTCGTATATTTTGAAGCGGGCTACTTTTCAGACTATAAATTTTTGTCCAAATTCCACGCTCACCGTATTTTGTTGAGCTTTTTATCTAAAAACGCTTGAAATACCATGACTAACTAGTAAGCGTTTTACATTTTTTACCAGCTACCTCCTACACGCATTTTCTGCTCAGCATAAAATTTTCAAGCCTTAATCTCTAAGCGTTTTTCAATTTAACTCAAATTACTATCGTAATTTGCATGAAAATTATTTTGAGGTAACAGGAGTACAGAATCAAGTAGTAGGTGAATTTCGTGTAAAGCTTTTAGCAAAAACGCTATAACTCCAGAACTACTTAAGCGTTTGAAATCAGTTTAGGATAATCTCGTATATTTTGAAGCGGGCTACTTTTCAGACTATAAATTTTTGTCCAAAGTCCACGCTCACCGTATTTTGTTCAGCTTTTTATCTAAAAACGCTTGAAAAACCATGACTAACTAGTAAGCGTTTTACATTTTTTACCAGCTACCTACACGCATTTTCTGCTCAGCATAAAATTTTCAAGCCTTAATCTCTAAGCGTTTTTCAATTTAACTCAAATTACTATCGTAATTTGCATGAAAATTATTTTGAGGTAACAGGAGTACAGAATCAAGTAGTAGGTGAATTTCGTGTAAAGCTTTTAGCAAAAACGCTATAACTCCAGAACTACTTAAGCGTTTGAAATCAGTTTAGGTTAATCTCGTATATTTTGAAGCGGGCTACTTTTCAGACTATAAATTTTTGTCCAAAGTCCACGCTCACCGTATTTTGTTCAGCTTTTTATCTAAAAACGCTTGAAAAACCATGACTAACTAGTAAGCGTTTTACATTTTTTACCAGCTACCTACACGCATTTTCTGCTCAGCATAAAATTTTCAAGCCTTAATCTCTAAGCGTTTTTCAATTTAACTCAAATTACTATCGTAATTTGCATGAAAATTATTTTGAGGTAACAGGAGTACAGAATCAAGTAGTAGGTGAATTTCGTGTAAAGCTTTTAGCAAAAACGCTATAACTCCAGAACTACTTAAGCGTTTGAAATCAGTTTAGGTTAATCTCGTATATTTTGAAGCGGGCTACTTTTCAGACTATAAATTTTTGTCCAAATTCCACGCTCACCGTATTTTGTTGAGCTTTTTATCTAAAAACGCTTGAAATACCATGACTAACTAGTAAGCGTTTTACATTTTTTACCAGCTACCTCCTACACGCATTTTCTGCTCAGCATAAAATTTTCAAGCCTTAATCTCTAAGCGTTTTTCAATTTAACTCAAATTACTATCGTAATTTGCATGAAAATTATTTTGAGGTAACAGGAGTACAGAATCAAGTAGTAGGTGAATTTCGTGTAAAGCTTTTAGCAAAAACGCTATAACTCCAGAACTACTTAAGCGTTTGAAATCAGTTTAGGTTAATCTCGTATATTTTGAAGCGGGCTACTTTTCAGACTATAAATTTTTGTCCAAAGTCCACGCTCACCGTATTTTGTTCAGCTTTTTATCTAAAAACGCTTGAAAAACCATGACTAACTAGTAAGCGTTTTACATTTTTTACCAGCTACCTACACGCATTTTCTGCTCAGCATAAAATTTTCAAGCCTTAATCTCTAAGCGTTTTTCAATTTAACTCAAATTACTATCGTAATTTGCATGAAAATTATTTTGAGGTAACAGGAGTACAGAATCAAGTAGTAGGTGAATTTCGTGTAAAGCTTTTAGCAAAAACGCTATAACTCCAGAACTACTTAAGCGTTTGAAATCAGTTTAGGTTAATCTCGTATATTTTGAAGCGGGCTACTTTTCAGACTATAAATTTTTGTCCAAAGTCCACGCTCACCGTATTTTGTTCAGCTTTTTATCTAAAAACGCTTGAAAAACCATGACTAACTAGTAAGCGTTTTACATTTTTTACCAGCTACCTACACGCATTTTCTGCTCAGCATAAAATTTTCAAGCCTTAATCTCTAAGCGTTTTTCAATTTAACTCAAATTACTATCGTAATTTGCATGAAAATTATTTTGAGGTAACAGGAGTACAGAATCAAGTAGTAGGTGAATTTCGTGTAAAGCTTTTAGCAAAAACGCTATAACTCCAGAACTACTTAAGCGTTTGAAATCAGTTTAGGTTAATCTCGTATATTTTGAAGCGGGCTACTTTTCAGACTATAAATTTTTGTCCAAAGTCCACGCTCACCGTATTTTGTTCAGCTTTTTATCTAAAAACGCTTGAAAAACCATGACTAACTAGTAAGCGTTTTACATTTTTTACCAGCTACCTACACGCATTTTCTGCTCAGCATAAAATTTTCAAGCCTTAATCTCTAAGCGTTTTTCAATTTAACTCAAATTACTATCGTAATTTGCATGAAAATTATTTTGAGGTAACAGGAGTACAGAATCAAGTAGTAGGTGAATTTCGTGTAAAGCTTTTAGCAAAAACGCTATAACTCCAGAACTACTTAAGCGTTTGAAATCAGTTTAGGTTAATCTCGTATATTTTGAAGCGGGCTACTTTTCAGACTATAAATTTTTGTCCAAAGTCCACGCTCACCGTATTTTGTTCAGCTTTTTATCTAAAAACGCTTGAAAAACCATGACTAACTAGTAAGCGTTTTACATTTTTTACCAGCTACCTACACGCATTTTCTGCTCAGCATAAAATTTTCAAGCCTTAATCTCTAAGCGTTTTTCAATTTAACTCAAATTACTATCGTAATTTGCATGAAAATTATTTTGAGGTAACAGGAGTACAGAATCAAGTAGTAGGTGAATTTCGTGTAAAGCTTTTAGCAAAAACGCTATAACTCCAGAACTACTTAAGCGTTTGAAATCAGTTTAGGTTAATCTCGTATATTTTGAAGCGGGCTACTTTTCAGACTATAAATTTTTGTCCAAAGTCCACGCTCACCGTATTTTGTTCAGCTTTTTATCTAAAAACGCTTGAAAAACCATGACTAACTAGTAAGCGTTTTACATTTTTTACCAGCTACCTACACGCATTTTCTGCTCAGCATAAAATTTTCAAGCCTTAATCTCTAAGCGTTTTTCAATTTAACTCAAATTACTATCGTAATTTGCATGAAAATTATTTTGAGGTAACAGGAGTACAGAATCAAGTAGTAGGTGAATTTCGTGTAAAGCTTTTAGCAAAAACGCTATAACTCCAGAACTACTTAAGCGTTTGAAATCAGTTTAGGTTAATCTCGTATATTTTGAAGCGGGCTACTTTTCAGACTATAAATTTTTGTCCAAAGTCCACGCTCACCGTATTTTGTTCAGCTTTTTATCTAAAAACGCTTGAAAAACCATGACTAACTAGTAAGCGTTTTACATTTTTTACCAGCTACCTACACGCATTTTCTGCTCAGCATAAAATTTTCAAGCCTTAATCTCTAAGCGTTTTTCAATTTAACTCAAATTACTATCGTAATTTGCATGAAAATTATTTTGAGGTAACAGGAGTACAGAATCAAGTAGTAGGTGAATTTCGTGTAAAGCTTTTAGCAAAAACGCTATAACTCCAGAACTACTTAAGCGTTTGAAATCAGTTTAGGTTAATCTCGTATATTTTGAAGCGGGCTACTTTTCAGACTATAAATTTTTGTCCAAAGTCCACGCTCACCGTATTTTGTTCAGCTTTTTATCTAAAAACGCTTGAAAAACCATGACTAACTAGTAAGAGTTTTACATTTTTTACCAGCTACCTACACGCATTTTCTGCTCAGCATAAAATTTTCAAGCCTTAATCTCTAAGCGTTTTTCAATTTAACTCAAATTACTATCGTAATTTGCATGAAAATTATTTTGAGGTAACAGGAGTACAGAATCAAGTAGTAGGTGAATTTCGTGTAAAGCTTTTAGCAAAAACGCTATAACTCCAGAACTACTTAAGCGTTTGAAATCAGTTTAGGTTAATCTCGTATATTTTGAAGCGGGCTACTTTTCAGACTATAAATTTTTGTCCAAAGTCCACGCTCACCGTATTTTGTTCAGCTTTTTATCTAAAAACGCTTGAAAAACCATGACTAACTAGTAAGCGTTTTACATTTTTTACCAGCTACCTACACGCATTTTCTGCTCAGCATAAAATTTTCAAGCCTTAATCTCTAAGCGTTTTTCAATTTAACTCAAATTACTATCGTAATTTGCATGAAAATTATTTTGAGGTAACAGGAGTACAGAATCAAGTAGTAGGTGAATTTCGTGTAAAGCTTTTAGCAAAAACGCTATAACTCCAGAACTACTTAAGCGTTTGAAATCAGTTTAGGTTAATCTCGTATATTTTGAAGCGGGCTACTTTTCAGACTATAAATTTTTGTCCAAAGTCCACGCTCACCGTATTTTGTTCAGCTTTTTATCTAAAAACGCTTGAAAAACCATGACTAACTAGTAAGCGTTTTACATTTTTTACCAGCTACCTCCTACACGCATTTTCTGCTCAGCATAAAATTTTCAAGCCTTAATCTCTAAGCGTTTTTCAATTTAACTCAAATTACTATCGTAATTTGCATGAAAATTATTTGAGGTAACAGGAGTACAGAATCAAGTAGTAGGTGAATTTCGTGTAAAGCTTTTAGCAAAAACGCTATAACTCCAGAACTACTTAAGCGTTTGAAATCAGTTTAGGTTAATCTCGTATATTTTGAAGCGGGCTACTTTTCAGACTATAAATTTTTGTCCAAATTCCACGCTCACCGTATTTTGTTGAGCTTTTTATCTAAAAACGCTTGAAATACCATGACTAACTAGTAAGCGTTTTACATTTTTTACCAGCTACCTCCTACACGCATTTTCTGCTCAGCATAAAATTTTCAAGCCTTAATCTCTAAGCGTTTTTCAATTTAACTCAAATTACTATCGTAATTTGCATGAAAATTATTTTGAGGTAACAGGAGTACAGAATCAAGTAGTAGGTGAATTTCGTGTAAAGCTTTTAGCAAAAACGCTATAACTCCAGAACTACTTAAGCGTTTGAAATCAGTTTAGGTTAATCTCGTATATTTTGAAGCGGGCTACTTTTCAGACTATAAATTTTTGTCCAAAGTCCACGCTCACCGTATTTTGTTGAGCTTTTTATCTAAAAACGCTTGAAAAACCATGACTACTAGTAAGCGTTTTACATTTTTTACCAGCTACCTCCTACACGCATTTTCTGCTCAGCATAAAATTTTCCAGCCTTAATCTCTAAGCGTTTTTCAATTTAACTCAAATTACTATCGTAATTTGCATGAAAATTATTTTGAGGTAACAGGAGTACAGAATCAGGTAGTAGGTGAATTTCGTGTAAAGCTTTTAGCAAAAACGCTATAACTCCAGAACTACTTAAGCGTTTGAAATCAGTTTAGGTTAATCTCGTATATTTTGAAGCGGGCTACTTTTCAGACTATAAATTTTTGTCCAAAGTCCACGCTCACCGTATTTTGTTGAGCTTTTTATCTAAAAACGCTTGAAAAACCATGACTAACTAGTAAGCGTTTTACATTTTTTACCAGCTACCTCCTACACGCATTTTCTGCTCAGCATAAAATTTTCCAGCCTTAATCTCTAAGCGTTTTTCAATTTAACTCAAATTACTATCGTAATTTGCATGAAAATTATTTTGAGGTAACAGGAGTACAGAATCAGGTAGTAGGTGAATTTCGTGTAAAGCTTTTAGCAAAAACGCTATAACTCCAGAACTACTTAAGCGTTTGAAATCAGTTTAGGTTAATCTCGTATATTTTGAAGCGGGCTACTTTTCAGACTATAAATTTTTGTCCAAAGTCCACGCTCACCGTATTTTGTTCAGCTTTTTATCTAAAAACGCTTGAAAAACCATGACTAACTAGTAAGCGTTTTACATTTTTTACCAGCTACCTACACGCATTTTCTGCTCAGCATAAAATTTTCAAGCCTTAATCTCTAAGCGTTTTTCAATTTAACTCAAATTACTATCATAATTTGCATGAAAATTATTTTGAGGTAACAGGAGTACAGAATCAAGTAGTAGGTGAATTTCGTGTAAAGCTTTTAGCAAAAACGCTATAACTCCAGAACTACTTAAGCGTTTGAAATCAGTTTAGGTTAATCTCGTATATTTTGAAGCGGGCTACTTTTCAGACTATAAATTTTTGTCCAAAGTCCACGCTCACCGTATTTTGTAGAGCTTTTTATCTAAAAATGCTTGAAAAACCATGACTAACTAGTAAGCGTTTTACATTTTTTACCCGCTACCTCCTACACGCTTTTTCTGCTCAGCATAAAATTTTCCAGCCTTAATCTCTAAGCGTTTTTCAATTTAACTCAAATTACTATCGTAATTTGCATGAAAATTATTTTGAGGTAACAGGAGTACAGAATCAGGTAGTAGGTGAATTTCGTGTAAAGCTTTTAGCAAAAACGCTATAACTCCAGAACTACTTAAGCGTTTGAAATCAGTTTAGGTTAATCTCGTATATTTTGAAGCGGGCTACTTTTCAGACTATAAATTTTTGTCCAAAGTCCACGCTCACCGTATTTTGTTGAGCTTTTTATCTAAAAACGCTTGAAAAACCATGACTAACTAGTAAGCGTTTTACATTTTTTACCCGCTACCTCCTACACGCTTTTTCTGCTCAGCATACAATTTTCAAGCCTTAATCTCTAAGCGTTTTTCAATTTAACTCAAATTACTATCGTAATTTGCATGAAAATTATTTTGAGGTAACAGGAGTACAGAATCAAGTAGTAGGTGAATTTCGTGTAAAGCTTTTAGCAAAAACGCTATAACACCAGAACTACTTAAGCGTTTGAAATCAGTTTAGGTTAATCTCGTATATTTTGAAGCGGGCTACTTTTCAGACTATAAATTTTTGTCCAAAGTCCACGCTCACCGTATTTTGTTGAGCTTTTTATCTAAAAACGCTTGAAAAACCATGACTAACTAGTAAGCGTTTTACATTTTTTACCCGCTACCTCCTACACGCTTTTTCTGCTCAGCATACAATTTTCAAGCCTTAATCTCTAAGCGTTTTTCAATTTAACTCAAATTACTATCGTAATTTGCATGAAAATTATTTTGAGGTAACAGGAGTACAGAATCAAGTAGTAGGTGAATTTCGTGTAAAGCTTTTAGCAAAAACGCTATAACTCCAGAACTACTTAAGCGTTTGAAATCAGTTTAGGTTAATCTCGTATATTTTGAAGCGGGCTACTTTTCAGACTATAAATTTTTGTCCAAATTCCACGCTCACCGTATTTTGTTGAGCTTTTTATCTAAAAACGCTTGAAAAACCATGACTAACTAGTAAGCGTTTTACATTTTTTACCAGCTACCTACACGCATTTTCTGCTCAGCATAAAATTTTCAAGCCTTAATCTCTAAGCGTTTTTCAATTTAACTCAAATTACTATCGTAATTTGCATGAAAATTATTTTGAGGTAACAGGAGTACAGAATCAAGTCGTAGGTGAATTTCGTGTAAAGCTTTTAGCAAAAACGCTATAACTCCAGAACTACTTAAGCGTTTGAAATCAGTTTAGGTTAATCTCGTATATTTTGAAGCGGGCTACTTTTCAGACTACAAAATTTTGTCCAAATTCCACGCTCACCGTATTTTGTTGAGCTTTTTATCTAAAAACGCTTGAAATACCATGACTAACTAGTAAGCGTTTTACATTTTTTACCCGCTACCTCCTACACGCTTTTTCTGCTCAGCATAACATTTTCAGAATCAAGTCGTAGGTGAATTTCGTGTAAAGCTTTTAGCAAAAACGCTAAAACTCCAGAACTACTTAAGCGTTTGAAATCAGTTTAGGTTAATCTCGTATATTTTGAAGCGGGCTACTTTTCAGACTACAAATTTTTGTCCAAATTCCACGCTCACCGTATTTTGTTGAGCTTTTTATCTAAAAACGCTTGAAATACCATGACTAACTAGTAAGCGTTTTACATTTTTTACCCGCTACCTCCTACACGCTTTTTCTGCTCAGCATAACATTTTCAGAATCAAGTCGTAGGTGAATTTCGTGTAAAGCTTTTAGCAAAAACGCTAAAACTCCAGAACTACTTAAGCGTTTGAAATCAGTTTAGGTTAATCTCGTATATTTTGAAGCGGGCTACTTTTCAGACTACAAATTTTTGTCCAAATTCCACGCTCACCGTATTTTGTTGAGCTTTTTATCTAAAAACGCTTGAAATACCATGACTAACTAGGAAGCGTTTTACATTTTTTACCAGCTACCTCCTACACGCATTTTCTGCTCAGCATAAAATTTTCCAGCCTTAATCTCTAAGCGTTTTTCAATTTAACTCAAATTACTATCGTAATTTGCATGAAAATTATTTTGAGGTAACAGGAGTACAGAATCAAGTAGTAGGTGAATTTCGTGTAAAGCTTTTAGCAAAAACGCTATAACTCCAGAACTACTTAAGCGTTTGAAATCAGTTTAGGTACATCTCGTATATTTTGAAGCGGGCTACTTTTCAGACTATAAATTTTTGTCCAAAGTCCACGCTCACCGTATTTTGTTGAGCTTTTTATCTAAAAACGCTTGAAAAACCATGACTAACTAGTAAGCGTTTTACATTTTTTACCAGCTACCTCCTACACGCATTTTCTGCTCAGCATAAAATTTTCCAGCCTTAATCTCTAAGCGTTTTTCAATTTAACTCAAATTACTATCGTAATTTGCATGAAAATTATTTTGAGGTAACAGGAGTACAGAATCAAGTAGTAGGTGAATTTCGTGTAAAGCTTTTAGCAAAAACGCTATAACTCCAGAACTACTTAAGCGTTTGAAATCAGTTTAGGTACATCTCGTATATTTTGAAGCGGGCTACTTTTCAGACTATAAATTTTTGTCCAAAGTCCACGCTCACCGTATTTTGTTGAGCTTTTTATCTAAAAACGCTTGAAAAACCATGACTAACTAGTAAGCGTTTTACATTTTTTACCAGCTACCTCCTACACGCATTTTCTGCTCAGCATAAAATTTTCCAGCCTTAATCTCTAAGCGTTTTTCAATTTAACTCAAATTACTATCGTAATTTGCATGAAAATTATTTTGAGGTAACAGGAGTACAGAATCAATTAGTAGGTGAATTTCGTGTAAAGCTATTAGCAAAAACGCTATAACTCCAGAACTACTTAAGCGTTTGAAATCAGTTTAGGTACATCTCGTATATTTTGAAGCGGGCTACTTTTCAGACTATAAATTTTTGTCCAAAGTCCACGCTCACCGTATTTTGTTGAGCTTTTTATCTAAAAACGCTTGAAAAACCATGACTAACTAGTAAGCGTTTTACATTTTTTACCAGCTACCTCCTACACGCATTTTCTGCTCAGCATAAAATTTTCCAGCCTTAATCTCTAAGCGTTTTTCAATTTAACTAAAATTACTATCGTAATTTGCATGAAAATTATTTTGAGGTAACAGGAGTACAGAATCAAGTAGTAGGTGAATTTCGTGTAAAGCTTTTAGCAAAAACGCTATAACTCCAGAACTACTTAAGCGTTTGAAATCAGTTTAGGTACATCTCGTATATTTTGAAGCGGGCTACTTTTCAGACTATAAATTTTTGTCCAAAGTCCACGCTCACCGTATTTTGTTGAGCTTTTTATCTAAAAACGCTTGAAAAACCATGACTAACTAGTAAGCGTTTTACATTTTTTACCAGCTACCTCCTACACGCATTTTCTGCTCAGCATAAAATTTTCCAGCCTTAATCTCTAAGCGTTTTTCAATTTAACTCAAATTACTATCGTAATTTGCATGAAAATTATTTTGAGGTAACAGGAGTACAGAATCAATTAGTAGGTGAATTTCGTGTAAAGCTTTTAGCAAAAACGCTATAACTCCAGAACTACTTAAGCGTTTGAAATCAGTTTAGGTACATCTCGTATATTTTGAAGCGGGCTACTTTTCAGACTATAAATTTTTGTCCAAAGTCCACGCTCACCGTATTTTGTTGAGCTTTTTATCTAAAAACGCTTGAAAAACCATGACTAACTAGTAAGCGTTTTACATTTTTTACCAGCTACCTCCTACACGCATTTTCTGCTCAGCATAAAATTTTCCAGCCTTAATCTCTAAGCGTTTTTCAATTTAACTCAAATTACTATCGTAATTTGCATGAAAATTATTTTGAGGTAACAGGAGAACAGAATCAAGTAGTAGGTGAATTTCGTGTAAAGCTTTTAGCAAAAACGCTATAACTCCAGAACTACTTAAGCGTTTGAAATCAGTTTAGGTACATCTCGTATATTTTGAAGCGGGCTACTTTTCAGACTATAAATTTTTGTCCAAAGTCCACGCTCACCGTATTTTGTTGAGCTTTTTATCTAAAAACGCTTGAAAAACCATGACTAACTAGTAAGCGTTTTACATTTTTTACCAGCTACCTCCTACACGCATTTTCTGCTCAGCATAAAATTTTCCAGCCTTAATCTCTAAGCGTTTTTCAATTTAACTCAAATTACTATCGTAATTTGCATGAAAATTATTTTGAGGTAACAGGAGTACAGAATCAAGTAGTAGGTGAATTTCGTGTAAAGCTTTTAGCAAAAACGCTATAACTCCAGAACTACTTAAGCGTTTGAAATCAGTTTAGGTACATCTCGTATATTTTGAAGCGGGCTACTTTTCAGACTATAAATTTTTGTCCAAAGTCCACGCTCACCGTATTTTGTTGAGCTTTTTATCTAAAAACGCTTGAAAAACCATGACTAACTAGTAAGCGTTTTACATTTTTTACCAGCTACCTCCTACACGCATTTTCTGCTCAGCATAAAATTTTCCAGCCTTAATCTCTAAGCGTTTTTCAATTTAACTCAAATTACTATCGTAATTTGCATGAAAATTATTTTGAGGTAACAGGAGAACAGAATCAAGTAGTAGGTGAATTTCGTGTAAAGCTTTTAGCAAAAACGCTATAACTCCAGAACTACTTAAGCGTTTGAAATCAGTTTAGGTACATCTCGTATATTTTGAAGCGGGCTACTTTTCAGACTATAAATTTTTGTCCAAAGTCCACGCTCACCGTATTTTGTTGAGCTTTTTATCTAAAAACGCTTGAAAAACCATGACTAACTAGTAAGCGTTTTACATTTTTTACCAGCTACCTCCTACACGCATTTTCTGCTCAGCATAAAATTTTCCAGCCTTAATCTCTAAGCGTTTTTCAATTTAACTCAAATTACTATCGTAATTTGCATGAAAATTATTTTGAGGTAACAGGAGTACAGAATCAAGTAGTAGGTGAATTTCGTGTAAAGCTTTTAGCAAAAACGCTATAACTCCAGAACTACTTAAGCGTTTGAAATCAGTTTAGGTACATCTCGTATATTTTGAAGCGGGCTACTTTTCAGACTATAAATTTTTGTCCAAAGTCCACGCTCACCGTATTTTGTTGAGCTTTTTATCTAAAAACGCTTGAAAAACCATGACTAACTAGTAAGCGTTTTACATTTTTTACCAGCTACCTCCTACACGCATTTTCTGCTCAGCATAAAATTTTCCAGCCTTAATCTCTAAGCGTTTTTCAATTTAACTCAAATTACTATCGTAATTTGCATGAAAATTATTTTGAGGTAACAGGAGTACAGAATCAAGTAGTAGGTGAATTTCGTGTAAAGCTTTTAGCAAAAACGCTATAACTCCAGAACTACTTAAGCGTTTGAAATCAGTTTAGGTACATCTCGTATATTTTGAAGCGGGCTACTTTTCAGACTATAAATTTTTGTCCAAAGTCCACGCTCACCGTATTTTGTTGAGCTTTTTATCTAAAAACGCTTGAAAAACCATGACTAACTAGTAAGCGTTTTACATTTTTTACCAGCTACCTCCTACACGCATTTTCTGCTCAGCATAAAATTTTCCAGCCTTAATCTCTAAGCGTTTTTCAATTTAACTCAAATTACTATCGTAATTTGCATGAAAATTATTTTGAGGTAACAGGAGTACAGAATCAAGTAGTAGGTGAATTTCGTGTAAAGCTTTTAGCAAAAACGCTATAACTCCAGAACTACTTAAGCGTTTGAAATCAGTTTAGGTACATCTCGTATATTTTGAAGCGGGCTACTTTTCAGACTATAAATTTTTGTCCAAAGTCCACGCTCACCGTATTTTGTTGAGCTTTTTATCTAAAAACGCTTGAAAAACCATGACTAACTAGTAAGCGTTTTACATTTTTTACCAGCTACCTCCTACACGCATTTTCTGCTCAGCATAAAATTTTCCAGCCTTAATCTCTAAGCGTTTTTCAATTTAACTCAAATTACTATCGTAATTTGCATGAAAATTATTTTGAGGTAACAGGAGTACAGAATCAAGTAGTAGGTGAATTTCGTGTAAAGCTTTTAGCAAAAACGCTATAACTCCAGAACTACTTAAGCGTTTGAAATCAGTTTAGGTACATCTCGTATATTTTGAAGCGGGCTACTTTTCAGACTATAAATTTTTGTCCAAAGTCCACGCTCACCGTATTTTGTTGAGCTTTTTATCTAAAAACGCTTGAAAAACCATGACTAACTAGTAAGCGTTTTACATTTTTTACCAGCTACCTCCTACACGCATTTTCTGCTCAGCATAAAATTTTCCAGCCTTAATCTCTAAGCGTTTTTCAATTTAACTCAAATTACTATCGTAATTTGCATGAAAATTATTTTGAGGTAACAGGAGTACAGAATCAAGTAGTAGGTGAATTTCGTGTAAAGCTTTTAGCAAAAACGCTATAACTCCAGAACTACTTAAGCGTTTGAAATCAGTTTAGGTACATCTCGTATATTTTGAAGCGGGCTACTTTTCAGACTATAAATTTTTGTCCAAAGTCCACGCTCACCGTATTTTGTTGAGCTTTTTATCTAAAAACGCTTGAAAAACCATGACTAACTAGTAAGCGTTTTACATTTTTTACCAGCTACCTCCTACACGCATTTTCTGCTCAGCATAAAATTTTCCAGCCTTAATCTCTAAGCGTTTTTCAATTTAACTCAAATTACTATCGTAATTTGCATGAAAATTATTTTGAGGTAACAGGAGTACAGAATCAAGTAGTAGGTGAATTTCGTGTAAAGCTTTTAGCAAAAACGCTATAACTCCAGAACTACTTAAGCGTTTGAAATCAGTTTAGGTACATCTCGTATATTTTGAAGCGGGCTACTTTTCAGACTATAAATTTTTGTCCAAAGTCCACGCTCACCGTATTTTGTTGAGCTTTTTATCTAAAAACGCTTGAAAAACCATGACTAACTAGTAAGCGTTTTACATTTTTTACCAGCTACCTCCTACACGCATTTTCTGCTCAGCATAAAATTTTCCAGCCTTAATCTCTAAGCGTTTTTCAATTTAACTCAAATTACTATCGTAATTTGCATGAAAATTATTTTGAGGTAACAGGAGTACAGAATCAAGTAGTAGGTGAATTTCGTGTAAAGCTTTTAGCAAAAACGCTATAACTCCAGAACTACTTAAGCGTTTGAAATCAGTTAAGGTTAATCTCGTATATTTTGAAGCGGGCTACTTTTCAGACTACAAATTTTTGTCCAAATTCCACGCTCACCGTATTTTGTTGAGCTTTTTATCTAAAAACGCTTGAAATACCATGACTAACTAGTAAGCGTTTTACATTTTTTACCAGCTACCTCCTACACGCATTTTCTGCTCAGCATAAAATTTTCAAGCCTTAATCTCTAAGCGTTTTTCAATTTAACTCAAATTACTATCGTAAATTGCATGAAAATTATTTTGAGGTAACAGGAGTACAGAATCAAGTAGTAGGTGAATTTCGTGTAAAGCTTTTAGCAACTCCAGAACTACTTAAGCGTTTGAAATCAGTTAAGGTTAATCTCGTATATTTTGAAGCGGGCTACTTTTCAGACTACAAATTTTTGTCCAAATTCCACGCTCACCGTATTTTGTTGAGCTTTTTATCTAAAAACGCTTGAAATACCATGACTAACTAGTAAGCGTTTTACATTTTTTACCAGCTACCTCCTACACGCATTTTCTGCTCAGCATAAAATTTTCAAGCCTTAATCTCTAAGCGTTTTTCAATTTAACTCAAATTACTATCGTAATTTGCATGAAAATTATTTTGAGGTAACAGGAGTACAGAATCAAGTAGTAGGTGAATTTCGTGTAAAGCTTTTAGCAAAAACGCTATAACTCCAGAACTACTTAAGCGTTTGAAATCAGTTTAGGTAAATCTCGTATATTTTGAAGCGGGCTACTTTTCAGACTACAAATTGTTGTCCAAATTCCACGCTCACCGTATTTTGTTGAGCTTTTTATCTAAAAACGCTTGAAATACCATGACTAACTAGTAAGCGTTTTACATTTTTTACCAGCTACCTCCTGCACGCATTTTCTGCTCAGCATAAAATTTTCAAGCCTTAATCTCTAAGCGCTTTTCAATTTAACTCAAATTACTATCGTAATTTGCATGAAAATTTTTTTGAGGTAACAGGAGTACAGAATCAAGTAGTAGGTGAATTTCGTGTAAAGCTTTTAGCAAAAACGCTATAACTCCAGAACTACTTAAGCGTTTGAAATCAGTTTAGGTAAATCTCGTATATTTTGAAGCGGGCTACTTTTCAGACTATAAATTTTTGTCCAAAGTCCACGCTCACCGTATTTTGTTGAGCTTTTTATCTAAAAACGCTTGAAATACCATGACTAACTAGTAAGCGTTTTACATTTTTTACCAGCTACCTCCTGCACGCATTTTCTGCTCAGCATAAAATTTTCAAGCCTTAATCTCTAAGCGCTTTTCAATTTAACTCAAATTACTATCGTAAATTGCATGAAAATTATTTTGAGGTAACAGGAGTACAGAATCAAGTAGTAGGTGAATTTCGTGTAAAGCTTTTAGCAAAAACGCTATAACTCCAGAACTACTTAAGCGTTTGAAATCAGTTTAGGTTAATCTCGTATATTTTGAAGCAGGCTACTTTTCAGACTATAAATTTTTGTCCAAAGTCCACGCTCACCGTTTGTTGTCAAGCTTCTTATTTAAAAATAAAAATTAAATAAAATTATAAGAAAATTAAAAAAAACTTATAAACAAAATTTTAAAAAAAAATCTAATAAAAATTTCAAGAATAATTGAAGAAATAAGTAAAATTTTAAAACTCAATGTCAGTTTTTTTCACAACAAAACAAAACTGAAATCACAATTACAGTAGACGCTCGTAAATTAAAACAACTTTGTTCTTGGGGTAGTTCTAATTTTCGAAAAATTCTAATTTTCAAAGGTTTTTTTTAATAAAAAGTATCATAAAAGTGCATCTTCGTTTAGAAACTATACAAAGAAATACTCATACAAAAACCACTTTCCATTTTTGGTTATAATTTCCTAAGGATACGAATCAAATGCATACATACCTACATAAAACAAAAATAATAGATAAAATATCAGCGCTGATTCTCGCATCCACTGTGCACACTCAAACTTGTTTCTCGCATGAACAAGTTCTCGCAATAAAGGCCGTGTCAGATACAACTTTGTCGCTTTGCGTGACGTTTCTACCTTTGGCAAAAAAAAAGCAAAGCAAAATATATATGACACAATGAAAACTTTGACAACACTCACGGTTTGTTTATTTACTTATAAAAGCGGTTGGTAATTTGTACATTTAATTATTTGTTTTAAAAATAAAAGTTAAAAATTTAATTGGACGGTTTTTTAGAATTGAATTTGGCAAAAAAAATTATACAAGCAAGTTGTCAAAACGCGCTAAAAGATTAGAGTTGGCTAACTTTTTGCTTCGCTTCGCTTTAAAAGTACTTTATGTGACATATTTCGTGACATATTTAGTATAAGTATTTTATCTTAGATGTCAAAGCGAATCGGTAACGCTACGCGAAGCAAAAGTTTTATCTGACATGGCCTTAAGCGTCAGTCGGCTCGGCAACAAGCGGCCACTCTATTCGCACCCTTAGAAGGAGTTTACACGGACATCAGACATGTCTAAAAAACACGTTAATTTTGCTTATTGGCGATCGGGTAAGAGAAGAAAGAAGAGTTGTCGAACAGACACGTTTCGAGTTTTCATGTTTGCTTTAATAAATTTTCATGTTTTTTAATTTGTATGTATATGGATATTAGACATTAAAAAAGACATGTTTGGAAAGACATCGTGGTTTTTGGAAGCATGTTCAAAAGAAAATGAATAAGACAGACATGTCTGAAAATACACCGTGTAAATGCCTCCATACAAAACAAATTTTCTATGAAAGTTTTCCTTAATAGACGTTTGTTAAATTTAATAATCATTTATGAATACGGTGGTTAAAAATATATTTTAAAGATAATTAATGATATGACTTTCAGACGATATATCACGTTTTATGAATAAATATTAATTCACGCAGTTATAAAGTCTCGAATATGGTGAAAAACGGAGGTTAAGGGAAGATATCGCGAAAACCTAATGTGAAGGAGAAATTCTTAGTACAGTTTCGGATTTTGCCCTAAATCAAACCTTTAGAAAAGTATATTGTGGTCCATGGCTTAAAAATTTGTTGGCCTGGATTATTTTTACACCGGCATGTTAAGACAGTTATTTCAAATCGATTTTCTTTTTAAATGTGGATTCAGTAAATTATTTTCGCCATATGTTAAAAAGCATTTCGGAAAAATACCTGGTTCTACAACCAATAGAGTAAAAATAGAATATATCTGTTGTCGTTATTTAAGTCAATGTCAACTTTAATGGGAAGGCCTTTGGCAAACCCGCTGAAGTGTTTCTCCGTTAAATTTTATATTAACTTGTTTTGAAAGGTATTTTCAATCGTTCGGGGTTCTTGAATTTAAATTCTGAAATGTTTCATTTTTTTTTTGTATTTGTTTGCTATATATTTTTAATCTAAAGTCTAGACTAACTTGATCCTGATTGCTTGTATATTGGAGTAAAAAAATCCGATTAGCATAAAATTTTTATTGATTTAAGACTTCTATTTACCCGATTTTTTTTAAGTTCTCGTGATTCTCGGTTTCCATTTTAAGTTTTAATTATATTTAATTCCTAAATCCGATATATAGATTCCAATGATCGCGTTTATTATGATTAAGCACTTTTAATTGAATGCACTATTGGAAAAAAATGTTTCGAGAATTGTTCATCAAAAACTTGAATTGATTTTTGTCCATACTTGTTGAGAATGGTCCCAAAGTGTCAAGTCGGTTCGGAAATTTGGTTCACTGGTTTGTTTGAGCGTTTGTTTATACATTTAAAATTAAAACCATTCATCGCGTTAAATGTGACCTCCCTTTTCATTTTTTTTTTTTTTTTCATCTTAATAGTCTTGCTTTTTTTTTTTTTGTTTGTTTGTTAAAAGAGAATTTGTTCTTTGGCGCTGTATTTTTTCCTTACAAGGGAATTAGTGTAATTGTTGTTGTTTTAGCAGGTCTGTGTGTGTGTGTGTGTAATAGTATTTGAGTTGTTTAAAAAACATGAAAATTTTTTAAGCAAATATTAATTTTAATGTGGAAAAGTTGTTGAAAAAAATGTATACACACGAAAAAAAACTCAATAGGTCCTTACAATAAGAAAATTCTACAAGGTTAAACTTGAACCATCTTGTTTTTCTTGCTTTTGTTATAGTTGTTCTCTCTCTTCTTCACTGGTCTTTGAGTAAAAGAATAAACCACTTTGATACAATTTTTCTATACTTTGTTTTTATTGTTTTATTTTCACATTTTTTATTTTTTAAATATGCGGTTTTGCTTGTGTGTGTAAATGTGTGTGGTTGTGTTTATTATGTTGTTGTGTTTTATATACAAACACATGTAGATATGTATATATTTACATAAATATTAAAATCCATATACCTACACGCTTTACACATACCTACATACTATATACATATATTTTTATTGTCTACAAAGATAATTACCTTCTCTTAAGGTATAGTTTTATTGCTATAGGACGAACAACGCAAACTGAGGTGGTCGTATGCATTTGTTAAACAGAATGCACTGAACAAAATTTTTTGTCATAATTAAACAAACAAATTGAATGAATGGATCAAAAAGAAAAAGCTTGCAAACGAGAAAGCGACCGAGAAAAACTTATAAAATGCAAAGATCCAAAAAATGACTTTAGCATTTTCCTTGATTTTAAAGACGATTATGCAAAGCGGATATGAATCTGTTGAGCCGTGAACTGTAACTCTATCTTTGAATGTTGCCGTAAAAAAATCGTTAACGTGAAAGGGCAGATTTTACTTAGTTAATACTCTTAGCTTCTTTTTTGAAAGTCCAGGGACGACTTCTGGTGCAGTTTTAATTAATACTTTAAAATCAAAAGCGATTTTTTCCGAAATTTAAGGATTTCCAAAATCATCAACATGATCCATGTCTAGAGGATCCGAACTTAAAAAAACCCTGACTTGTGCAAAAGTTTCACTTTAGGGTTTATAACTACCACCCCATAGTATAAAACAAATCAAGTTAAACTAACGCCTTTTTCTGTCGGTGCAATACCGCAAATAAAATTTCAACAATAAATTCTTTTAGTTTTTTGTGTGGTTAAAAAACAAGAACTATGGATTATTGTGTATGTGTGAATGTAGTTATGTGTGTATGTAAATATTCAAGGTTTATCTATGATGTTGGCAAAAATCGAGCTTCACAAAGGACCCATGTACAACAACAGCAATTTCATCATCACCACCAGCAACTGTATCAGCAACAACATTTGTACCAACAACACCTGCAACTGTTTTATCACATTTTACACAAGCAGCAGCCTTGACTGTTTTACAAAGAAAATACAGAGATGGAGAAGAAAAAGTTATCGCTAAACCCAATTAACCCTTTTATGTAACCAGAGTGTAATGAGGTGACATTAAATAGTACAAATAAAATGTATAGTTATAAAATGCTTAAACTACGTATGATAATTTATGCTATTTTTTTAATAATGATGTAATAATTGAGTAACATAACATGCATTATGAAAGAATAAAATGGAGTAATAAATCGTTTTTAAACATTATTGTGGTTTTATAACTCATTATAACGTGTTTTAATGGTGTATTAACGCTTTTTAAAATATAAGGCCGTAGCCATAGTATGCTCTTTAACACAGTATAATGTTATTATCATATTTTAACGCTATTAATTATTGTTACAATGCGTAGCAACACATTAAAATAATGTTAAAAATGCGTTATTAGATATAACATGTTATGTTGATGTTATAAGGCATTATCCTAACAAACACGAAGTTAATCCTTTGATATGGAAAGTGAATGGCTGCGCCATTACAATCCTCAATACAAAAGGGAGCCAAGTATTATGCCTTTGCAATAATTAGAGGACGGAAAGAATACTATTTCATCTTTTAGCCGAATGTTAAGCTCACAGTTTAAATAAATAAGTAATGAATTTAAATGAAAAAAAATTTCCATTTATGTTCTACATTGTATTAAAATCCACATTTAAGAATAACGTTTGAAAGCAAGTTGAAAATAAATGCATTGTATGCCAAATGTTAACATTATTATCATTATCAATTTTAATTCAAATGTTAAAATCAAACAATTGAAAAAGGTTTGAAAATTGAGTTTGATGTCAAATGATAAAGTCATTTCATATCAAAGGTTTGCCTTCGTGTTTGTTGAGTAATTTTCCCTTTTTGTTGAGAATGCTATAATTTTCAAATGATTTGAGAAAAGGTTTGATCTCAAATCATTTTCAATTGGAAATGAAACATCCGTTTTTGTTGGGATAATACTAAATAATTGTGCTGTAATGTGTTATAACTCATTATAATGGTGTTATAATGAGTTAAAATGATATAATAAAGTTATATTACATACAATTTCTTTATATTGTTATTGTTATCCATTATAATGCATTATAATGGTGTTATAACACATCCTAAAATGAATTAAAAAATACTTTCACATTATATTAGTGTTATACGAAGGCGGATCAATAAGTCCGTGAATTTTTTCGACATTTTCGGGTGCCCTCGTAATATATACTATTATAGATAGCATCGTAATGCGTTAAAAATATTATAATAGCTTAATAATGCATTATAACACATTATTATAAGGTTATACATGGGCATTGCCGGGTAAATAAATCTGTGAGTTTTTTATTGAAGTATAGGTTTTTGGATACGTTTCCAATTTTCCTATCCCTTCCACAAATAAGATTTGACAGGTCATCAAAATAGGTATTTAAGATAATTTTGTTGGCATGTTAATGATTTTTTTTTTTTTTTGCTTTGTTTAAAAAGAAATTTAAGTCCTAATTAGTTTCATTAATGTGAAGATAATAAAAGGTCAATTTATCTCATGGCTATTAAAGTATTCTTGTATATGACATATTTTTTCGCTTAAAAAGAAAATGTGAAACTAATTTAAGTGAAGTTTTTTAACAAACAATTTTTTTTTCTTTAATTTAAAAAATAATGCAAACACTTTTTTAAGTTATTATTCCATTGTGTCATTTTAAATAAAAGTCAAAAAATGAAGTGTAAATTTGTATTAGAATTTTCTCCGATTTTTTAATATTTTTTCATAAGAAAAGATGTAGATTTTGCATGTTACATGAAAAAGGATTACAAATTTCGTATTTCAAGGAAAATATAAGTAATAATTTTTTTATTGTAAATATTTGGTAAGTTATCGTTCAGACTTGTAATATTTGTTGCAGAAACTTTTTAAAATTCTGCTTTGAAATTGCACTAGTGTCCAGATTATTAAATTCTAGGGTTGCAATTTTTGTATTTTTATCTTGTCCTTTTTATATTTTTTATATAAAATACACCTACAGTTAAAAAGTTAAAGTTAAAAAGTGTTAGAATTACAAAACAAAACAGAATTGCAGAGTACACAAAACTGAGTACCCTCCCCAATCTTTTCACCTCTCTCATCCATTAACTAAATAATTGCTGCAACAAAAATTGCAAGTCAGGACGATGGCTAAAGAATTTTTTAACTCGAGTTTTTATATTCTACATATCGCACTTGTGCATAAAGAGTAGAGGCAAACCAATTTTTAATTTAACATTAAAGTTATGTGAAAAAGAATTTTTAAGCCGAAACGGTTGGTTACCAAAAAAGTAGACAAAATAGCACGATATTATTACAGCGGATAGATATAAATAAAACTTGAAAAAATAAATATGTTGAGTTAATACCCTCATTACGATCAACTGTGACATGAAGGTAATGAAAAATTTTGATTTTAAACTTTTTCGTTTTTATCCAATTCTCGGATTTTGTATAATTTTCCCTTTACCCATCGGCAACACAAAATTATTGAGTACTTTCTTACTACTACACTGATAGAAAAGGCGTCATAACGCTGATGTATTTTGACATAATTACTATGCCATATTGTCTTCGTTTTTTTGACCCCATAACACTTTTCATAATTGTGATGTCAGCCTTAACATCACTTGGCCAAATTGTCATCAGGGCCACAAATTTAAATGATGTCATCAATGACATCGGCATCACAGAAATTACGAATCTGAGTCAGTTTAGTAAAACATGTCATCAGTGCGATGACTCAGTAACATCGTAGAAAGGACTCATTAGGCTCAATTTTATGACAAACTGTAATAAACTGATTCATTGGGATTGACCTTAGCTAACGTGAGAATATTATTATTTTATTTGCCCGTTACACATGATTGTTTAACTTTTGTGGTATTCCGCCTTTTGTTTACAGAAGAACTCTCAATTGTAAGACACCAGCAGCATTCCCGATATGATTTTCGTAATCATTCTACTTTGAAAATGTGATGTATTTAACCAAATAATTCAAAAAATAGAATATGGGAATTTTTTATTCTCATTTTACTTTTTAAACATGAAAATAATGTTAATAACACACAAAATGCGGCGTGGAATTGATGTCACTGTTGTCAAAATATAGAAAAATTTGCACAAAAAGTAAACAAAATCAACGCACACATTACTCAATATTTCTTTTTGTGCAATAGTAATCAAAAGAATTCATTTTTTCAATATATTGTGTAACATACTAACATAATTCTTTTTCTGAATGTGAAGAATTATTTGGTTATTTTTATTAAAGGCTATCTTGTATTTTATAGTTATTTTTATATTTTATGGCATTTTCCAGAAATATAAGCAAAATGAATTTCAATTTGCTCGTTGGCCCTGTTTTTTTTAAAGCACTACAACAGAATTTCACTCAGTATATGTCGCACCCACTTTTTTATGAATGCTAATACTTTTGAACTAGTTTGGTTGTGTTACTCCCATGATTATAGATTTTAATCGAGGCACGTCTCTAATTCCAGATTCGTAAACGATTGTAGCCTTGTCGGATGTATAACATCCTGAACATAAACAACAAGCAAAGTCATCTGTTGACATGCTTCGAGAATTAAATTGTACTTCCAATATTTCAAATATTTTCCTATTCTGGATTTAAAAAGCCGTTTTTTTTATAATTATTTAGGTTGGCCTGTAAAAGAAATAAAACTTGGATCCATAGTCAACAGGAGCGAGAATAATTGTTTCATTTCTAGAGATTTAAGAGACAAAAAATACATACGTATGATTTGTGTTTATTTCAATTAAAACAAACTGAAATTATCTTAAATTTAAAAAAACTGTCAAAAGGGTTATTTTACAAGACGATTTTTGTGAAGATATGAGGAAGTCAATTTGACGATCTTGATGATTTTTTCCTCAAAATTTGATGATTTTCCACACCTTTTACCTGGCAACTATGATAATTCTTTTTTTTGATTGCTGTAAAGTTGATTTTCCTATTTGATTTTTTTTTTTTTATTTTATTTTATGATACACATTTTATTTAAGATTTTACAAATTCAGATTTTTTCGCCACCTTTGCTGAGTTTCCTTTAACTGTATATTTTGTTTAATTTTTATTGAACTTTTTTTCTTGTTTTAAAGATTTTTATGCGAAGTTTGGTACTTTTTGATATATGCGAATTCTAAGTTCAAAACAATTTGTCAATTAGACCCAATTTACATTAAACGATTTTTGTCGTTGCGATTCTTATCTTATAGGCGAGAGAGGTGAGAGGTATTAAAAGGGGTACACAAGCGAGTGTACTCATCGATTCGTTTTGTTCTTTCATTCGTAGTGTCAAATTATATGTATACACAAGAAGTTGTAACGACAAAAATCGTACAATGTAAATATAAGACCGACTTCAAAGAAGAAACGACAATAATCGCAACGACAAAAATCGTATAATGTAAATTGGGACTTATTAATTCAATATAATTAAAAACCGAACTTGCTTACTACAAGCCCATCACTATAATGATATTCCCTAAGCGGCCAACCCTGATTGTTTAATAATACAAATAATCACAAAGGAGAATTGCCAAAAACAGATGATTGTCTGTTGCAAAAAAATATCAAAGCAAAAATTGAAATGTCATCCACTGCTGCAGAAGAAATTGGTAAATTTAATTTTAATATTTTTATAATAAATTAATTAAATTTTAAAAAAAGAAATATATAATTATTGAAAAACAACACATCTTTCATATGAATGATTAAAAATGTAACATGATTAACACTTCTAGAACTGTTAGAGCGTGTGCTTTTACGTTTGGGTTGTGCGGATACCGATGAAAAGTTGGAATCATGTGTAGGACGTTTTCTAACACCGGTAATATTAAAGATTACCTCGCCACATGATAATGTGAGAAACAAGGTATGTTTGGTTTGGATAAGGTGTTTGTTACATCCAAATTTTATGTATGTGTCATTTCTTTTAGGTTGTGGAAGTGTTGACTCACATTAAACGTCGATTAACCTCGCGACCTTTAGTTCAAATACCCGTAGAGGCCTTGATTGATCAATATAAAAATTCAGCAGACTCGCCGTTTTTACAAAATTTTGCAATTATTTTCATCACTATGGGTTATCCACGTTTGGATCTTGAGCAGCGTAGTGCTCTGGCGGCAAAAGTTGTATGTTGTGAAGAAAAATTGGAAAATTATCAGGATAAGTAAGGAAAACCGAATTTTTAAAATCGCATCTATTTGAAGTTTTTTTTTAGGTTATTTATGTTAATTTTACCCGATTTAAATGACATAAAGTTACCCGATGATCCGGCTCAACGTAAAAATCTTTTAAATTTACATGACAAACCAGAAATAAAACGCAATTTTTTGTCTTTGCTACAAGATGTTCTTTTATTGCCTTATGGTGTTACCCAAGAACAAGATGTGCCTGCTGGCATGAGTCCGTATTCCTTCAAAAGAGTAATAGTCAGTAATTGGAAGGCTGAGAATTTAGAAAATGTAAGTTTTTCTTAAAAAAGCTTTAACAATGTTTCAATTAAAAAAATCTCATAAATCTAGATCAAAAAAGGCATAGTGCGCTTAATTTGTTCGGGTATATTCACTGACACGGAGATATTTCTTTTACTGGTATTAGCTTCTTCCGATACCCGTTTCAGTGTCGCAACTCCTGCTATAGCTGAGCTTAGTAAAGTTTGTACTATCTTAGAGTTTAATGATCCTCAGGTTACTATGCCTTTGTATACAATATTCTCGGGCAATAATTCCACAGTAGCAGAACGTAAAACTACACCGTGTTGTTCTCGGGTTAGGCAGAAATTGCTATTATATCTTATTAAATGTCGTGGTAAAGGTATAAGTGTGCCTAAAGGCATTCAGGTGGTATTTGAAGGCTTGTTTGGAACCAATACTAGTCAAAAATGTAAAGTTTTATCTTTGCAATTTTCTGAAGTTTTAATAAAAGAGTGAGTTTAACAGATAATAAAAAAAAACTTTTGTAATATTTTTTCCTCCCCTAAAAGAGGTCCAACTGACATAATAACCAAAGTTTCCAAAGTTCTTTTAACTGGTTTCACCAAGTTGGTGGGTAAGGAATCAAGTGAACCCAATGATGTACAAAATGCTGCCTACTCAGCTTTGGCTCAACTATCACGTACTTGTCCCACTGCCATTAATCAGGATTTAAAGATAGTTTTATCCTATTTTAATCACTTAACAAACTCTACACCTGAACTACATTCTTCCATAAGAGAGGCCTTAGTGGCCATGGCTCCAGCATTTGCCTGGAAGGCTAAAGAAGACTCAAATACCGAAGAAATTCAACTGACAGGACAACAACATTTGTTATTGGCCATGTTGTCCGATAATGCCGAATCTAAACTACATATTGTACAAAATGTAACCAGCATTTTTCTTACAACTTGTTATCCAGAATGTTATGCACCAGCTAGATATTTATTGTTACTTATAGCAGGAGAACGGTAACTACATTCAATTTAAAAAATTTGATTTTTTTATATCAACTTTCTTATAAATTAATAGTAACTCCTTGCGTGAAAATGTTACTTCTTATTTATATGGTGTCTCTAAAAAGGATCATATTAATTATAATATGTTATCATCCATTGAATTCCCTTTAAATTCGGATAAAGACGATTTTAACAAATTGACTTCGGAACAACGCCATGTTGTTTTGCCAAGTTTTGAATCAATGATGCGTCATGTTAATGAGACTTCACAAAAGAGATTAAACAAAAATGTATCGGTAGTTGTGGGTCGTACTAAACTTCCTTATACTTTGGAAGTTTATGAAGAGGTAAGTTTTTTTTTTTAAATAAATTTAAGTAACCAACGTAATTAAGCAAAGAATATTTGTTAATTTGTGCCTATAAAAAAGTAATCAAAGCCAATTCCAATTATAATGCAATTGAGTTTTTGCTAACAAAAAAAAATTATTAGCAAATTGTAGTGGGGAATGTAAGAAAAGATAAACTAACTGTTTTATTGTTGGTATTTTGTTTAAGCTTTGATATCGTTGAAAATAAAACTTTTTGAGTGTATGTAATTCTCATTCCCTCTATAGTCTTGTTTGGTGATAGCTTTGGCTTTTCTAAAATTATTTGGGAGAACGTTTCCTGATGATCTGGCCTAAACAATAAATTTCCGTCTTTTTATCAATTATAAAAATAGAGAATTTTGCACAACAAACAAAATCTTTTAATAAATAATTGTATTCCCAAAAACAACTTTGATAATAAATTATTAGCAAAAAATAAAAGTAATTTTTAGTTTTGGAGTATACTTTTTTAATTGAATTTTACTGCCAGGCCCATAATGTCGACAAGAACATTTCTTTCGCATTTTTATATTAAAAACAATAATAAAAAACTAAAATTTGTTTTTGTTTTTAATATAAATATACGAAAGATATGTTCTTGTCGACATTGTGGGCCAGGTTTAACAGAAACTATTTTAAAATTTTGTTAAAATTACTAATTTTGAATTTTTAAACATTTACCCCCATATTCATAAAAAAAAATTAAGGTTTTCTATGAAAATTTGTTTAATAAACCTTTTATTAATCAAAAATATATTTTATGAATATGGGGGTTAGTAACTTATTTTAAATATTTCCCACTTAGATTTTAGATTACTTAAGAATCTGCTTGTGGTATTCGGCTGGTGCTCGCTGTGCTCCTGGTGATGCTAAATATATTCAAAAGCTTAAAAATTACATCCAATGTAATTATGAAGAGTCTGAAAATAATGAATTGCATCAATATTTATTGTTCATACAAAGAAGTGTTGAGGCAAAGAGAAGTAAGTGAAAATTATATATACAATAATCTTTATTAACTAAATATTTGACGTATTCTTTTCTAGCTGAAACTAATTTATTGTGTTTATATGATTTACTTAATGCTACACCTGATATATTGTGTAAATCTGAAATACATTTACTGGAATCTTTATGTAACTCTCTCAAAGATGTTTCAGAAGTAATGCGTATAAATGTTTCCCAAATTGTGGGCATATTATGGGCTTATGGAAGTGATGAAAAGCAGTTTGAGGCACAGGTAAATAAGGGGACACTTGAAGTTTCAGTTTTCAAGTATTGTTTTAAAAAAAGGTCTTAACATTGATTACTTTTTTAATGTTATATCACAGGTCACTGATTGTTTGTCTAGTTTGTCTCAAAAAAGTTTAGAACATAAACATGGTTGGCTTTTAGTTTTAGGCCATGCTTTTAGTCGTTTTATTCGACATGCCAAAGAAACCAATTATGTTAAAGATTTTCAAAAGTGGTCACATTTTATAGATGCTATTAAAGTAATTGGTAAGTTCTCTATTAAGTTTTTAGTTATTCGACCTTTTCGATTATAATTTATAAATTAAATAATTTTTTCAAGTTCGGGGTCTGTTTTATTCTTTAAATTCTTTATTTTTCCATATTTCGACATACTTTGGATGTCATCTTCAGGAATAACGAGTCACAAAAATACACAACAATTATTTTGTAGGTCTATTATTGTAGTGCAAAACAGAACTCGAGCTTGAAAAAATTATTTAATTTATAAATTGTTATTGGTAAGTTTTATTTGAAAAAAAATTAAAAGAATTTTGAAAAAGTTTTAAAAAATTTTCTTTTTTTTAGCTGAAATTTTGGTTAAGGGACCCCAAGACTTGTTAATATCGGCTGCAGTTAAATGTATTTCCATGATTGGCAAATATACCGAAATACCCAATGTTCAGCTGGAAATAACTTTCCAGAAAACTGACGATGGAGATGAGGATGAAGAACTGACTGAGTACAGTAGGTTTTTATTATATGTTATTTAGAATTTTTTTTCTATCATTCATTATCCCATTTCAGCCGCCACTGGTTCCACAAAATTTTTTATTTTTACCGTTGTACATCGCCTGTTGTTGCGGTCTTCTGTTCGTCCTAAAATTCGCGGTGAGGCGGCAAATTGTTTAGGGAATTTGGCTATAGGCGATGGTGAATATTTTACTCAACGTAATCTGGATAAATTCCTTGCCATGGTTAAGGTTCAAAAAGATGCAGCTCTTAATATTTCCATTTCGGATGCTATTGCTTCTACTTTGTGTGGTTATGATGTTAGTGAAGGTGCTCCTTCAGAAAATTTTATTAACAGATATTGTAACGATAAGGCTTTTGAGAAGTTTCTTAATGCTTTAATACGTTTAGTACCCGAACCAAATCCACATGCACGTCAAGCCTGTTCTGTGTGGCTTTTGGCCGTTGTGAAGCATTGCAGTTATCGTCCTGCTGTCTTAAATCAAAAGCAAATGTTACAATATGCTTTCACTGAATTGTTGTCAGATGATAGTGGTAAGTTAGAGAAACTATTTTATATTTCCATGCAAAAAAATACATTTAATAAACAGTCTAGATTGAGCTTTAAAGGTTTAACAATTTATAAAGTAATTTTTAAAAAAAAAACTTTTTTTTCTTTTAGAATTCGTACAAGATGTGGCCTCTCGTGGTTTAGGTTTGGTTTATAACCTTTCTGATCCTAATAGTCAAAATGATTTGGCCAATTCTTTACTTGACCAACTTATGGGTGGTAAGAGAAAAGTAAACAAAGTCTCCGAAGATACAGAAATTTTTGCGGAAGGCATGCTGGGTAAAACTCCAACAGGGTAAGTTAAAACTTTTCATCTCTCTTACTTACTTTAAAACCTTTTATTTCACTTTCCCTCTTAGTGGAAATATAACCACCTACAAGGAGTTGTGTTCTTTAGCCTCAGATCTTAATCAACCTGAAATGATATATCAATTCATGCAACTGGCCAATCATAATGCCGCCTGGACTAGTAAATTAGGAGCAGCCTTTGGTCTTAAATCGCTTTCGAGTGAAACCAAATCGAAAATGGAACCATATTTTGGTAAAATAGTACCACGTCTCTATCGCTACAAATACGATCCCACACCAAAAATACAAAATTCAATGATTTCTATATGGGATTCGATTGTTAGTGACCCCAAGGAGGTAGTGGAAAAATATTATTGGGACATTTTAAGAGAAATCTTAGATAACTTAACTTTTAATGAATGGCGTGTACGTATTGCTTGTTGCTTGGCCGTTAGAGATCTGTTAAGACGCCCGAATGGTTTAAGATTGCGTTCTGATGACATGAAACTTTTTGGCGATAAAGAAAGTCCTCAGTCTCCCTCAAAAAGTAATAAAATGGAAGTTGGTAAGTTATTTTCTAATTTAGGGTTATGTTTTGTTTAACCACTGAAAATGTGCGATAAATCGTTAATTTTTAATTTTTCGGGGTGTTTTTTAAAGACGGTGAGGTTCCCGAACCAGAACTTAAGGAATTATGGTGTCAACTATTTAGAGTAATGGATGATATACATGAAGGTACTAGATTAGCAGCTCAAGGATCTGCTATGTTCTTAAGTAAGGTAAGAATACTGTCAAGCCAATTATGAATACAAATTTCCTAGGAGTTTTCTCCCTTCTCTCATTTTTACAATTGAACTTAACCAGGAAAAATTGGGTAAAATATTATGAAAGAACTTAAAATCATTCTCAGTTTTGAATAGAAATATGTATATGAAAATTCGAAATGAACCAGTGTTTAAATTATTTCAATATCTTTTTTCCAAGCTTTGCGTCATTGCTGCCTCTTCGGATCATGGTAAATCTGGCACTGCTGTTGCTTCCTCAATTTTACCCTTCCTCTTGGAGTCTGGTGTCACCCATACCGTCGATGATATTCGCAAAATTAGTATTAAAACTATATCCGAGATGATTGATTCTTCGGGTGCACTAATGGCACCACATTTACCCTCTCTTATACCCTGTTTGCTAAAAGCCACTGGCGAATTGGAATCAACAAAATTATCTTACCTCTCAACACGTTTAGGTGCCGATCATGACGCTCAGGAAAAGGTGGATTCTTTAAGAGCGGAAGCGGCCAAAAGTCATCATACTACAGAGACAACGGCTAAGGTAACGAACGGCTTAAATTATTTTCGTTAAATTCCTTGAAAAATTCTATTTTTAAAGTTTTATCTAAAAACAATTTTTTAAATGCTTTTTAAAAAAATTTTAAAATCCAAATTTCCGCAAAATGTTTTCTTAAATGCAATATTTCTGAAATTTTCCCTGAAAAAAGTTTTCAGAAAATGGAAATTTTTGAGCAGTTTCCTAAATTAAGCAAATTTTCCAAAACGCCACTTTTTCAGTATAGAAAACTTTCGCAAAATATCCGAGATAAAGCAAATTTTCTGTAAATAGCATATTTTTGAATGTTTTTCTCAAAAAAGAAATTTTTCGGCAAATTTTCGCAAAACAAGTTTAAAAAAAAATATTCTTATAAAAAGTTAACTTTGCAATATTTCGCATAAATCGAAAATTTTTTACCAATTTCAAAACTTTCCAAAATAACGTATCCTACAATTTTAAAGAAATAAAAATGTTATTTATATTTTGTAGTGTGTACGGTTTGTGGACTATCCAGCCTTGGAGGAAATGACACCCGCTATACTAGATCTCATAAAAACAAGTGTAAATTTAGGCACCAAAATTGCCTGTGCCCACTTTATTTGCTTGGTAAATACAACAAAAACATTTTTAAGAATAATTAAATTATCATGACAAAATTTAGATCAGCATACGTGTGGGCAGTGAAATGACTTCTTTGGTTGGAAAATATTTAGGTGCTTGTTTTGTGGGTTTAAAAGATCGTAATGCCACCGTTCGTAAATATTACGCCAGTGCTATTGGCCATTTAATAGGAATAGCAAAGGTAACTGAGAAATAAATATTTCAATCTTTTGCATAGCCTTAATCATTCACTTTCCAGGAACAATCCATACGTAATTTATTTGTCAAACTTGATGAATTGTATATGGAAAATCCGGCCAATCGTTCGGCTGTTTTAGTCATCCAGTCCATTAATAAACGTCACAATGAATTACTTAAAGATTATTTAGATAGTGTTTTGCCTTTGACATTCTTTGCCATGCATGAAGAGCCGAATGAAGAGAATAAAAATACCATTGAAATGTGGCGTGATTTATGGAATGAAATAAGTCCTGGAGATGCTGGCATACGCATGAATCTTAATGTTATAGTGCCAAAATTGGAAAAGTCTCTAACCGATGCGAGTTGGTCACGCAAAGCTCAGGCTGCTAATGCCATACAAACTATAGCAAAGCGTTTAAAATCATCCATGGAGGAAGCAGATCGGTTACGTTTAATTTCTCTCTTAATAACGGGATTACAAGGACGCACCTTTCAGGGTAAAGAACGTTTATTGCAGGCTTTGGCAGCTTTGTGTCAGGGTTTGGATCATAAACATGAAATTTGTGAACAAATTGTGGACTCAGCCATGAAAGAGTGTCGCAAAGAGGAACCCCAATACCGCACGTTGGCTTTGACTAGTTTGGGTGATATTTTAGAGGAATTGGAACAAGATCGCTTTGAAGAGGTTTGTAATTGGAATAAAAAATAAAGTTTTTTTTTATGAAAAAGGAAAAAAATTTAGGTCTACAATATGATTTGGTACTTGTTGGACAAAAAAGAACTACGCAAGCTCTCCCACTCCGATGATGAAGATGAGAATGCTTCTCAACAAGATTTGGGCACAGATGAACGCAACAAACGTGCCAATATTTTAAATAAACTCAAGGAGACTGTTTGTGAAACATTAGGTAAATCGTGGCCCAAAAATTCCCTGGAAACCCAAAAGAAATATCAACAATTATTTGCCGAACGTTGCTCCCAATGTTTGCGTGATAATACACGTTCGGTACAGGTCAGTTTAATGGTGGCCCTAACAAAATTCATAGAACGTTTACAAGTGCTCAACAATGAACTGGAGGAACAAGCCGAGGGTAATAAAGAGAAAAAGGTTAAGGTTGATACCCAATTAAAACGTGATAATATTATAGAGAAAATATCTCAAGATATATTATCGGCTGTTAGTTATGCTGCAGGTAGGATAAATTATTTTAAAACTAAAGAAATTTATATAGTAAGATTTTTATTTAGGCATACCTCATACGGGCCTTAAGAAGGAAGCTCTTAATATCGTTTTAATACTGATCAAACGTTTAACCGATGCCAAGGACATGAAGCATTTAAATGTAATAAGGCTAAATTTTGAAGAAAATTTGGAAAAATTCCAAAAAGATTCGGCTCCCGAAATAAGATGCCGCATTAAAGATATTGAGGAAAAGTTTAGCAAGTGTAGTTTCCATGATTATTAATTAAGGTTGAAAAAATGGTTTAATAAAGTAATTTGTATTAACATATTTAACATGAAAAGAAAGAAAGAACTGGAAATAAATGCATAACATAAAAAACACATTTTATAACAATGGTGCATGGTCACAAATCGAAATGAAGTGGATTTGAAATCGAACGAGATTTTGATTTCAGTTATTTACAAAATGACTAGTTTTTTCTGTTTTTAACAGTTGTTTTGTAAATATAATTAGTACTTTCTTTACATTTTAGTTTTCAAAATTTGTTCGATTTTAAATCCACTTCATTTCGATTTACAGAACATACCCGAATATCTTTGTATTTTTTACTAATCGATTAATAGAACTATTTCAATTAGGGAAGTTCCATTAATCGGTTAATCAAAGTATTGATAATTCAAAATGCTGGATGATCAACTTTTTTAATTAATCAGAATTCTGAATTTTGATTATTAATAATATCTTTTGATTAATCGATTAGTTGTACATCCCTTATATAAATATATTAACATTCGTATTTCAGAAGACTTTAAACTTATGGGTCGATTACGGATGACAACACAACGAAACTGCCATTCAAATTGGTATTAGATACGGCAAAATTGTTTAGTTCCAAAACGAACAAAAATGTTATTCAAAGTGCATAAAAAGTTAAAAAATATGATTATTTCTGTGGACCTTCTTTTCGCAGACCAAGAGCAGGCGGTAAACGTGGCATCTACTATACGCTCTTCCGTTTGTTGTTGCCGCAAGTTAGTATTTTGGAGCTCAATCTGGGGGACTACTCTATTGCGATGCGAAAGAAAATGGTGTCAAATCTAGCGATTGGTACTCTTTAATGTGTTTGCGCATTTGTCTTTTGCATCTTTTTGATTTTTTCTTTTCGCAAATCATCACTATTTATTTTATTTAAATTTTCCAATTTCAAATCTTTTTACATATTTTGACATTTCATTGCTGTCAATCTAAGCCATCTTTAATTTGTATTGCCAGTATTGCTTCATTTTAAAAAAATTTTCACAGGTTTCTTATAGCGTCCCGGAAAGAGTTAAGCGCCAAACCTGTTTGAGACATTAAACTTGATAAAAAAAAAGAATATATAAAAAAGCTTATGCATATGTTTTAGATCTAAGTTCTTATACATTACATAAAGGTTCTACATTTCTTATAGTTCTAAAACTATGCATAAGGTTTTTTATAAATCTTTTTATCAAGTTTTATGTCGCAAGCTTAAAAAATTTTTATATGTTATATATATATATATGTTCCTTTAACTCCCACTGGAGCATAGATCGCCCTTTTTAAATTAATGTAACGATATGTATGCATGTCGATCTCACATGTTGAAATTGTGTTTATAATTAAAACTATCAGACCTGTTCTGAAAATCGCGTGATTTCAAATCACATGTGCTTATTGCATAAGAAATTAATAAACAACACATTGAATATTTTATTAAGTAATTTATTATGACAGTCATCTTACAATAGTCGCAAAAATATCAAAGTGATTTTAATAAGTTGTGTACGTAGCTGAACGTTTTGAAATCACAAAATAATTTGCCCAGAACACATTTCTTGTGATTTCAAATCACATGTGCTTTTAAAATCACACGTGTGATTTTGTGGTGTTCTGTAAATCATACCGTTTTTGTGTTTTTCGGTGTGATTTTCAATTGTCGAAAGCACAAGCAAACACAAGTGTTTAACACCTGCTTGTTCTACAAAGGCGTAGCTAATTTTTTAACGCTTTTTATGTTATTTTCCGATAATTTGTTTTTTTTGCCGATTTGGTGATCTGAAGTTGGTTTAAGGGCTTGTTTAAAATTTTGCAATTTTTCGCGAATTTTAGCCATGTTCGCGATAGAAGGGATTTGTTCCTGTAAGTTTTCTGATTCTTTACAGCTTTAAAGATTTATAATAAATAGAAGACTGCTACCTTGCCGCTGTTAGCAAATTTTTGCGAATTTCCACTAATTTAGCAATTTTTACCGAATTTTTGCCAATCCTTATAGTTTTAGGGACTTTTAATCAATTTTATGGCTTGTTTGAAATATTAAACATTTTCGCGAATTTTGGCTATTTTTGCAAAAATATTTTGTTACTTTCCGATATTTTGTTTTTTTTTTTTATCCCATTTAGCGATTTTAAAAAAGTTTTAGTGTTTGTTTACAAGTTTGCAATTTTTCGTGAATTCTAGCCATGTTCGCGGATAGAAGCGATTTTTTCCTGTGATTCTTCACAGCTTTTACGATTTTTAATAAATATAAGACTTTGCTCTCATGCCGCTGTTAGCAAATTAACGATCTTTAATTCAACTAAAAAAACAAGCCCGAAATTACAACAGAAATCACAAAATAAAATTTTATTTTTTTACTGTCATCGAATTTTCTTAATTTTAAATGATTTGTTGTAAATAAAACAGCTTATTGCATAAGAAATTAATAAACAACACATTGAATATTTTATTAAGTAATTTATTATGACAGTCATCTTACAATAGTCGCAAAAATATCAAAGTGATTTTAATAAGTTGTGTACGTAGCTGAACGTTTTGAAATCACAAAATAATTTGTCCAGAACACATTTCTTGTGATTTCTAATCACTTTGATTAAATGTGATTTTCAGAACAGGCCTGTATATAAAAAATTTTAGTTCAAATTTCGATATTTTAATCAGGCTTAAGTTCATTGAATTTCATTTTCATTAAATTATTTTTATGAAGAAAGGAATTTTTTTACATGAAATTTTTATTTTTCGAATTTATTCGATTTTTTCTTCAAATGTTTGTTAGTCTGAATGTACCTTAAGTATTATAACAATCGTGCAAGTTCTAGGAAAGGAGATGAAGTGGAATTAAAATCGAACGGGTATTTAATATCAACTGATTAAAAAACGACTATAGATTTTCCTGTTTTTAAGAGCTTTTCTTTATAAGATAATCGCAACTCAAAGTATGAAGTATACCTATAAAAAGGAATATTTTAATTAACTATCTTTACAGGCTCGTTTTGTTCGATTTAAAATCCACTTGATTTCGATGTATAAAACATGCCCGAATATGTAGTTCTTTTTCGATGATAACTTTTTCCAGCTAGCATAGGATGTTTGTTAGACGATAGTGTTTAATATACAACTCCTAAAAAAATCTTCTGATGATTATCTGACGAGTAAAAATAACAAAAGCATCTACATTTTTATATTAATTTTCTTATTAGGCTTGAGGTCTCTTTTCTTTTTTATATCAAATATATTAAGAAGATTAATATAAATTTCTAAAGGTCCAATAAAAGCCAATCTACATATATATTTACATTTCTTTTTATTTATTTTTATCTACATTTTCTGACACGATAGTCTTAATCTTGGATTGTTTACCCTGCAAGTACTAAAACAATATTTTAATGATTATTTCAAGATAACAAAAACAACAATGTTACACTTTGTTTATCTTTCGTCAAACCATCATCGAACAAACCTTTTGCGACTCTTTGTTTGAGTCATATAACAACTACTGAGCTACCTAAATGATAGATTTTTTTAAACATTAAAATTCTACAAATATCGGAAACAAATAAAAATAAAATTTATTTTCACTGCTAACCTCGTCGAGCTCGTAATAAAAGAATTTTTAATTATATTGCCAATAAAAATACCCTTGAGGCTCTAATTTAGGTAGCTCAGTTATACGGCTGAGCATTTCACGAGTTGTAAGATAATCCGTTCATGAGTCTCATACGATACTTGAAATGTTTTGTGAAAGCACGTTAGATAATATTTAACCCATTCAAACGATTCTCTCGGCAATGTGAAATAAGACTCACGTGCAATAATTTCCAGTTCAATAACTCCCATTAAAACAAATCCCAAAATTAATTAAATAAGTCCTAAACTGGAAAAATAGATCGATCCCAAAAAATGAAAAGTTCCCAAATCAAAAATTGAACAAATCCCAACTTTTGGGCGATATTTTATAATGGAACAACTCCCAAAGAAATTAATGAAATAACTCCCACAAACAGGCCATCGTAAAGGAATGAAATAAGGCAAAAAAAAAAAATTAAAGAACTGCCAGACAAAATTTATATTACATACATATATCTAAACATGGTAAAAAAGTCCCGTAAAATAATGAAACTTATTCAAAATTGTTTTTAATAATGGGCATGTTCGTTATTCCATCACTGCGCTGCATCAGAAAAGCTAACTTTCCAATATACAAATAATTATTATATCATAGCCGGCTTTCGGCCTGGGGCATGGTATTTCTCCTCTATTGTATAACAAATACCGGCTGTCATCGGTTACCGTTTTTTCCAGACAAGCGCTGTTCGGGTGATGTTGTGTCTGGGTACATCCTCAACGTATGCCCGATCCAATATTGGTAGTTGGTCTGGTGTAGCCCACAATGTAGAGTTTGATATGGTGTTAGGCCAGAATACGCGTAAGGTTTGCAGTAGATACCGGCTTATAAGTACTTGGAGAGCAAAACAATGGATTTTACACTAGCGTCAAAGATTTTAAGTTTGGTGCGCTTAGAGATGAATGCTGATCGCCAGAACTTGGCGGTTTCAAGTCGCCAAATTTCTTGCAATTGCGATTGACAGAACATGTCTGATCATGCCCGTTAATTACAAAATTTTTAATTTAATTTTGAAAATTTAACACATCATTTTAAATCTTGAAGTTTTATACATACGTACATACATACATATATTTTTTTTAATTATCCAATATTTGAAACAAAATTTAACTTTTAAACTTTTTAAAACTCTAATAACGATAAACCATTAAAGAAATCTAATGGGTTTTTATTGAATTTATTTCGTTTCAGTGAAACAAATGTAAAAATGGTAATGCAATCTTAAATTTGATTTCATAAAGTGAAAAAAAGTCTCGTTTACCCGCATGACTTTTTATACCTTTCGTCGCAGAAATTCAAATTTAAGCCTCTTCACCCAAGCAAAATTCAGACATTTAGAGCATTTTTCACACATGTCAGTTTTGTTCACTCTCTTTTGAACATGTTACCAAAAAAACCTTTTGCATTTACACAACTTTTCAAACATTTCTGTTTTAATGTATAATTGTCCAATATTCTGTTTTACATATTGAAAAAGATTACAAATTATATTACCAAACATGAAAACTCATTTCGTGTCTGTTAGTCAACCACTTTCTCCTCAAACCCTATTGCCTAAAAACAAAACAAACTTGTTTGTTAGGCATGTCTAAAAAGACATCGTGTAAATGTCTCAATAATTAGAGTGAAACCGGAAAAAAATAAGATTTTGAATTAAATTATTTTAAAAATGATGGCAGTATTTGCTGAATTTTGGATTCGTGCTGATGAAGATACAGAATAATTTTTTTTTTTTTATTTAAGTAAAAAGTTCTCCCTAAAGCGCTTAGCTTCAAAGATTTTACATGCAACAAAATAAATATTTTAATTCTTATTGGCCTGTTCATCGATTTGCGAACGAAGACTTCGATCGCTTAACTAACATGTAAAACAAAAACATTATTTTATTATTTGTTTTTGTTTAACATGTAAGTTAAGCGATCGAAGCCTTCGTTCGCAAATCGATGAACAGACAGCTAAACCGGAATAAAATAAATGCATGCCATGATACAGCAATATTTTTAATCTAGACATTGATATTATATACAATATACTTAATTTAAATGGGAAACAGTTCATGGATGAGTGATTGTCAGAAACTGTTGCATTAAAACAAATATTAACCTTTAGGCATTTTGTTAAATCGTGTCAGATTATTTGAATACTTTTAGTTTAACACCTGCAATTAACATTTAAATTTACATATCTTCAATTATAAATAGAATTTGTTTTTAAATCCCCGTAAATAGTGGCTAATAAACAAACAAATTTATTTAAATGATCTGCAAACTGATCGCAAAAAATGCCTCCCGGCATAATGCTTTAAAAATAACCTTAAATGTATATTTTCCCGATTTTTTTTTTGTACATAAACAAATCCACAAAGAGTACTAGATGGGTCTCGAGACTAACGAGCCTGTTCAACGATTTCGAACGTAAACATCCATATACAATTTTATATGGAAAATATTTCTATTATTTTCATATAAATTTTCTATAGCGGTTTTCAAGCTTGATAGTAAAGACCCTTGTGGACTTTGTTTATCATATTAATTTAGTTAAAGAACTAACATTAACAACACTGCAACGACAAAATATAGGGGGAATTCACAAGGTGTGCTATCAAGTCATATCGTCATAATGTCCTAAATAATATTTTACAATTGTTTAAAAAAAAATATTGTTCTGTTTCAAACAACATAAAAAAATATTTTTTTTTTTAAACAATTGTAAAATATTATTTAGGACATTATGACGATATGACTTGATAGCACACCTTGTGAATCCCCCCATAGTATACCAAAATTTACCATGCTGTGGTTGAAAAATCAAACAAAAAGCCAGTTGGCAAAACTATATCTGTCTCTTTCTCTCACTCAGCAAATTCATTAATTTACAATACATAAGAAAAAGACACTGAAGGTTTGAAGTATAAAATCGTATTAAATATAACAGAGTTGTACACTTAATACAAAGGGTGCATACAGCTTATGTGAACGTTAACGTTCGAAATCGTTGAATAGACAGACAGTAAGTCATTGAATGCAAAAATTTTTCGTTTACACAATGTTTTAAAAAATAATCACTTCGTACAATATTAATAAAACAAAAATAAATAATAGAAATAAAATAAACAAAAACACAAATTGCGAGTTAATGATAAGAATATTGAGAGGGAATATCAAGAAAGTAGGAGAAATTGAAAATTTTGCGGGTATATAAGTGTTCAATAAATCAAACAAATCATTAGTTTCAAGTGAAAGTTAAAAAGTGAAACACAAAACAATAAATTTGTTTTTACAAATTAAAAAAAAAATATAAGCTAAACATTAATAAAAATGTTTATAACTATAATCTTAATTCTATTAACCAGTATTGTTGGTATTATTACACTCTGGATTAAATATCACTACAATTATTGGCAACGTCATAAGATTCCCTTTATAAGGGCCCATCCATTATTTGGCAACTTCAAAGATATTGTCTTATGGAAATCCGATCCATGTGCCCATTTCCAAAACTTATACAATGAAAAATATATTGTGGGTGCGAAGTCCAAAGATAATCCCGTTGTTGGTTTACATGTATTCAATAAGCCGGCCTTGTTAATACGTGATCTGGATATAATTAAAAATATTTTAATTAAAGATTTCAATCAATTCTCTAATCGTTATTCCTATTCTGATCCTCATTCGGATGCTATAGGTGCTAATACTTTGTTCTTTGCCAAAAATCCCAGATGGAAAAGCATACGTACAAAATTGACTCCAGTATTTACTAGTGGTAAAATTAAACAAATGTTCCCTTTGGTTGAAGAGGTAAGTTTTTAAACAAATTTTTAAGAGTTGTGAACAAAATTCAAAAATTAAAGTGTTTGTTTTTTTAAATGGTTTATCTATTATTTAAAGTTATGTACTATTAAGTTAGGTAACACAACAACGACTAAGCATAAATTTTTTGCTTTAAATAGTTTACGCCCGGATTCAAAACAAATATTAGGTTTATCAAGCGCTTATTAAGGAATATTTTTATAAAAATTTGGTTTTAAACCCTTTATTAAATTTAAAGTATTTTCATGAATATAACCATGACGTTAGGTTATTAGTTTTAGGTTAGAAAAATTACCAAAAGGAAAAAAATTTAGTGAATTGTGGCGATTTTTTTAACACAACGTATATAATTGTTTTTACCTTTTTTTGGTTTACATTTTATACATTGAAGCGACAATATTAACGTTATTAAAAAGTGACTCTTTGTTTAAAAAAATTCTAAAATATGGACATTTGATTTGCAAAAAAACTTAAAAAAAACCATCAAAGTCTTAGTGAAAGCGTAAAATGTCATTTAAATAAATAAAAAGTTATGTTCAAGATAAGTTTTGAAATGTTGGTGGGTTTAGTTTTAAAATTATAATTAAGAAAAAAATTTGGAAGTTTTTAAAAACAAAATAATTGGTTTTAAATCACATGAAGCGATAGGATTTTTTTTATAACATATGTACATACATAATATAGACGGATTAATATGTAGAATGTTAGTGCTTGAAAGTGAAACAATAAAAATGTAATTGAACTACAAAAAAAAAAAAAACTTACGGACATATCCCAGAAATCGAGTGGAATTAAAATCGAAGGAGATTTTTAGTGTATTATTTTACAAACGACTGCTTTTGTAGCAGCGCGAACTGAAAAGTTGGGACAGTTGTTGTCGAGTTGAAAATCCTTGCGTCCTTGAACTTAGAATTGTTCCGGCGCATAGAATAAATTGTGGGAACGATTGTAGTTTTTCGTGACTTACAGTATAGTTCTGGTAAATATAATTGGTACACAAAGTATTTACTGCCGTATTTATAAAAAACTAAATTGGATATGAAATCTATTTTAAGGAAAATTTGTATGGAAATTTTGTTTTAAAATACGTTTGAAATCTATTTTATTTTTTATGAATACGGCAGTTAGTATATACAAATTAATATTTTTTTGAACTTTCAAAAGAGGGTTTTCAAAATTTGTTTGATTTAATTTTACTCGTGTTCGATTTTCAAAACATGGCCGTTAATAAAATGTAAGAAGTTTAAATATTAAAAGGATATTAAAAATTGTGTATAACCTGATCAACCCTTATGTCCAATTTTACCAATTATATTAAAATATCGATTTATGTATAAAATTTTTTTTTCATGTCAAAAAAAATTAAATTATATGAAAAACTATGTATGTATGTATGTATGTTGCAAATATGAATTGATATTTAAAGAGAATTTATGAAATTGGCCACCAATGTAAAATACTAAAACATAAAGAAGCCCAAAATATAATTTTAATAAAGTTGTTGATAAAATATTTTTTTTTTAATAGTATTAAATCATTATTATTAATCAATTATTGAACATATATTTATGAAAAAAGAGGAAAAGGTTATTTAACTAGAATTTAAGTATGTATATAAAAATAACTCTTGAAGTATTAAAAAAACTAAAGAGTTTTAACAACATGAAAGTGTTTTAAAAAAATGGTTTTAATCTGGTATGTGATGAAATCAATCGTTTTTAAAAGGTGTGATGAATTTCGAGCGATTCGTTTCTGGATGAAAATCTTACCCACATATTCATAAAAAATATTTTTGATTAATAAAAGGTTTATTAAACAAATTTTCATAGAAAATTCGTTTTATAAAACTGCTTTAAACCTAAAATATTTTTAATGAATATGGGGGTAAATATTTTGTTCAAAATACAGTTCATTAACATACATTATATAAAATTTAAAAACGTATATATGTACATGAAATAAAAGAAAAATGTATTAAAAAACAAATTTTAAATACACTAAAACTGATATAGCCCAGCTAGCATTTTCAATCGTCTGGGAGTCTACTGGGAATCTCATGACGAGTGTTTTTGATCGTCGACGAGCTCATTTTTTAATTGTAGACGATTCCTCGCACGGGAGTAACTGTTACACAAGCTGATTCCTCTGTGAGATACTTCTACAACACAGCGGAGGACGCTTATATTAATCGTAGAGGGAATCGTTTACGATGTATGTAGAGATTATCTAACGAGTCTTTCAAAAATCATGCCAAGAGTCGTCTGAGACTCACTTAGGGATTATTTTACAACTCGTGAAATGCTCAGCCGTATAACTGAGCTACCTAAATAAGGTTATCAATCGTGTTTTTCATGTCAAAACTTCTAATTTTCATACAATGTACATCAAACAAACCTTAAGGTCGCGAAATCAACATCATCCTGCCGGAAAATCTTATTTTACAGATCCTTAGATCGGTTTGTTTTATTGAAATTGCATTGACAATAGAATTTTCATATTTCAAAAACGCTCTTATTTAGGTAGCTCAGTAATTCTTATATGACTCTTACAGAGAGTCTCAAAAGGCTCATTCCAAGAGTAAAAGACGAGCGTGTCAAAAATTTAAAAAAAAAAATTAAAAATAAAAAAAATTAGATGTTTTTGTTTTTGTAACTCGTCAGATAATCATCAGAAGACTCTTTTAGGAGTTGTATATTGAACATAATCGTCTAACAAACAGCCTATGCTAGCTGGGAGTTTTTAAATCGTTTTGTTTTCAAAAATAGTTTTTCATAACATACCGGAATAACTATTAATGTCTAAAAATTAAATTCTAAAATGTAATATTTTTGATTGTTTACAAAACTGAGGTAAATTCCCGAGTAATGTAAAAAATTTGATTGTAATTAATGTTTAAAATATAACTTTAACTATTAAGGAAATTGTAGTTTTTTTTTTAATAAAAACGAGTCATTAATTTTTTGCTGATAGAAATTAGGAATGAAAGCTCTCTTTAGCTAATGTGTCTCATTAAAAGGAGATTTCTTATAAAAACTTAAACTATTAAACAAAATTAAATTAATTCTGAGTTTGTTTGTCAGCCTTTGGGGTAGAATTCGAATCATCTGATTCCTCAGCTTTAGAATCACTGTCAGCTTCTGCTAATTCTGTTACACCTTCACCATCAGTTTTATCACCGTCCGCTAACTCTTCTTCAGCTTCATTTTCATTGAGCATTTCTGTGAGAACCGATACCAAATGTTTAGCTTCCTCTAGCTGTTGACGTGATGTATTTAACTCTTCCTCCAAGCCTTCAATACGTTCATATAAACTTTGATTTTCCTCTAATGACTGTTCTAAAGCTTCACGTCTCTTCTCGGCCAAAAGTTCCCAATAATGCTCACTAGGTTTTTCCGTACTGCACAAATCTTCGGCAGTGATTTTTCTGCTACTTGTAGACTTTGATTCGGGACTGGTTTGGGTTTCAGCCGCTTTAGTTTCTATCTTTTTACGTTTCGCATACTCGCTGGTATTCGTTGAGATTGTAGTCTCATGTACGGCTGCTTTTAAGCGACTCAGTTTGTCTAATTGTGGACGCCCGGTGAGATTTTCCTTATCGGTGGCTACACCTTGTAAGACTTTCAAAGTTTTACGTTGATTTTTAATATTTTCTTGTTGTTCTGCCGCCGATTCAACTTGGATGTAGACTTTTTTCGAAGCGGCACTAGACATGATTTATTTTCGATTAGTTAACAACACACACAATCTTTTGATATAGCTTTTGTATTAAATGTTCAAAGCGTAAAACAATTAAGCGGAATATTATTTTTGTTTGCTTATGAATAAAAACTCACTTAGTTAACGATGTGGACATGTAATAAATTTTCAATTAGAAAAGCGTTCTAGGTACACGAAATGCTTAAACAAAGAAAACATGAGAATTTTAATAATAAACGTCAAACCACGCGCCTTTTTTAATGGATACTAACTGAAGTTGGCAGTAGTTGTTGGAAAGTAAACAATCGCTTCTACTTATTTTAATGCTTTACAGCACTAGACGTAAACCAAAAGTAAACAAAATAATATATTTTTGTGATTAGAACAATTGTTAATTTCTGTTTTAATAAGTTCATTAATGAAAAAAGTCAACAACAAAATAATTTTTTTTCGTTAAATCTCTAAAAATGGTTCTAAATCAAGGCGAATTCAACAATTCAATTATTGAATTCGCCTTGGTGGTAAATATTAAAAACAAGCGCATAGTGGTCGCTCCACAACACTAGATGGCGGTATAAGTTAACAAAACAAGGGACCGCAAATAATGATTCTTTTTCATATCTATATGTATATATAAAAATAAGTCCGTATATGTACGTCGCCGAACTAATCATAAACGCGTCGTGCGATTTCAACCAAACTTATACACTACGTAGGCAGTGGCCCATATATGGTTTATATGAAGTTTGGTTGAAATTTTCGGTTTGGGGGCGGAGGGGCGTGGCAAAATCCATAACTTGAGAACGGCTTGACCGATTTGAACGATTTTTTCTTTAAAATGATCGCCATGGTCCAACTTAGGTTTTTACGGAAAGAAAAGTTTGCCCGCCCACTTTTACGCCCACTTTTTTCGATTTACCTAAAATCAGAAAACGGCTCCATTGAGTTGACTAATTTTTCTTTCAAATGTTCGTATTAATCAACTTTAAGTTTTCATCGAAAGAAAAATTTACCACGCCTACTTTAACGCCCACTTTTTCTATTAAGCGCATAACTGGAGAACGGCATGACTGATTCCAACGATTTACCATTTGAATTCAAGCGGCTCCAATTCCCTTTGCGTCTTGCCTTTGCTATTACCATCAACAAAGCACAAGGCCAATCATTGACTATTGCTGGCTTAAAAGGTCATGAACAATTTGATCGAAGCAACAATTTTAAAGGGGAAGTTTAAAGGTGAAGATGTATTGATTCCACGAATTCCAATGATTCCATCAGATTTACCTTTTGAATTCAAAAGACTACAGTTTCCAATACGTCTTGCATTTTCTATTACAATAAATAAAGCGCAAGGGCAATCGTTGGAATTGTGCGGAATTGATTTAGAATATCCTTGCTTTTCACACGGCCAGTTATATGTTTCGTGCTCACGTGTTGGCAAGCCTTCAGTTCTCTTTATCTACACAACAACTCATGGCAAAACCAAAAATGTTGTCTACGAAAGAGCTCTAAGATAGTTTAAGTGATACATAGTCTAAGATTGTAAGAAACTAGAATTAAAAGTTGAATAATAGGGAACAAAACCAACTTTATTAAAAACAAGTGTGTTTCTTTTCTTATTTTGTTTTGCCGTGCGAAGCAGGCAACGGGCCCGCTAGTATATACCTAAAAACAAATGCTACGTGCATAAGGAATACACCAAGATAGTCTGTAAAATTTACTTCCTTTAGAAACTAAGTCCCAATTTACATTATACGATTTTTAATTTTTATTTATTCTTCAGGATTTAAAAATTAATTTTTGAGTTTTTGTTGCTTAGAAAATAAACATAACTTCTTGAGTTTCTTATTTTATTAACAATAATGTTACCGTACCGTAAAAAGTAAGAAAATCTATTTTCTACATATTTAGACCTTACGGTCTTACAACTTTCACTGTTTTTGTGGGAAATAGCGTTTTTTATTAAGCCAAAGTATATTTGTTCAAGTACATATGTATATGCAAGTAAACAGCTTTGAAAGCTCTTACAATTTGCTGTTGTTTCTTTGCAAAGTACTTACAAAAGCTATTGCGAAAGGTGGCGCATTGTAAATATAGCTTGGACGCACTGGCTGTAAAAGAATTGAAAACTGGCTAACCGTGATCGCAATCACAGTTTTAGAGAGCAGTGATTTTTAAATCACGTTCACTAATCATGATGTTCTTTAAAAATCACGGGATCGCTCATCTCTCATATATAACAGCTGTTTTCACTCTTGGTAGTAAAGTGCCCTTGTAGACCTTGTTAATCTTATTAATGTAGTAACGATTTTAACTGCAGGGTATTTTACTTACTTTAGTAACAATTAATTGGAAAATAATTTCGCGCTACTTAACAGTAGATGGCGCAGTATCATGATAAATAATAAAATTAAATGAATACAAAAAATTAAATTTATTATGATTAGAAATTAGGTTAAGTTATGTTAGGTTCAATGGGCAGCCGACACGAGGTCGGCTCACTTGGGTCCTTATAGCGGTCCCTTTGTGATACGCTTAGCCAGCGACAACAGTCAACCGGTATTCACCTCCAGAAGTCACCGCAGCCTCGAACCACCCCGACTCCCTGCAGAGCAGAGAGATCGATTTCAGTCCCACATTGGACATATCGTCCAGACATGACAATTCCGGTCCACCGAAATGCCTAAATGCCTCTTTAGTAGCTACTTTCCGTTGCCGTTCTGTTCTGTAGCAAATATTTTGTAATTACTTTTTCTGTGAAAGGAATCATCGGCTTTTAAAAAGAAAAGCATTGGAATTGAAAAAAAAACGTTTCGTAAAAAATAAAAATTTAATATTTTGTGTCAAAAATACGTTAATTTTTAAAAAATCACTAATTAAAACCAATTTTTCCACCTTTAAACAAAAAATTACAGATTTTTTCATATCAGAACAAACTTATACATACACACTTTGGCCGTAACTTAACGTTGAATTCTATTTTCAACAAATTTCTCCGCAACAGAACAGAACAGAACGAAAAAGTAAAAACAAACCCCACACATACAGACTTTCAATTGATTCGTAACAGAACAGAACGTACAATGTGAGTTCTTGCCGCGTCGTAGCCAAGCCATAAAGTCCTGGCCACCAATGACGATTAGCCATTTCTTTATTGCAAAAAATAAATAAATATGTACATATTATGTATGTTTATGAATAAAAAGGCATTCAAAAGAATAAAATTGCTTTATCACGATGACAAATTACATTTTTAATTTTCAATTAAATGCTAGACGATATTGCAAAAAAATATTTTGTTCCAAACATATTGCAAATAGGTATGTACATAAATATGTACATAGTAAAGTTGAAAAGTCATCATTATGTATTTAAAAAAATTGATGATAAGAATATTTGAATTTGTAGCTGTTTAATAAATTTTTTTATAAAGTCCGTCAGTTATTGTTTAATCATTACAACTTGCTAATTTTTTTTTACAGATTGGCCGTGAGTTGGACAAATATCTGTGCAATTTAACTGAGAAAACTCCCAACACAAATGTTCATGAGGTCAAGGACATTAATGGTTTATATAGCACCGATGTCATTGCCACTGTAGCTTATGGTGTTCATGCTAATAGCTTGGTAAATCCTGATGGTGATTTCCGTGTTAATGGCAAACGCATTTTCGATTTTAGTAAACGTCGATCCCTTGAGTTATCTTGCATGTTCTTTTTGCCCAAAATGGTTAAATTATTGAAATTTAAATTTTTCTCGCCCGAAACCACCGTATTTTTACGTAAAACTATGAAATATATTATGGATGAACGTACTAAATCCGGTTTGAAGCGTAATGATCTTATCGATATCTTAGTTCAATTCCGCAAAGAAGCTGAAACTGATAAAACACACTTTGCCAATGAATTGGATGCGGTTATAGCCCAAGCTGCCATTTTCTTTTCGGCAGGGTTTGAAACCTCTTCGGCTACAATGTCATTTACTCTTTACGAATTAGCAAAACATCAGGATGTCCAACAGCGTGTCAGAGAAGAAATTCGTGAAGCTTTACAAAAAAGTGAAAATGGCGAATTGTCGTATGAGCAATTAAATGAATTGAAATATTTAAACAATGTCATCATGGAAGTTTTACGTTTGTATCCACCGCTACCCTTTTTGGATAGAGAGTGCACGGCCGATAAGGGTTACTCACTGCAGCCTTATGTTGATTTCACCATTCCTCCCGGTATGCCAGTATATATTGCTGCCCATGCCTTGCAAAAGGATTCGAAAGTAAGTTTTAAAATAGTTTCCGTTTACTTTTCCCATTAAATGAAATTTTAACTTTCAGTACTTTCCTGAGCCCGATAAATTTGAACCCGATCGTTTTAATTCTGATAATAAATTGCACAACAATTTGGGTGCCTACATGCCTTTCGGCGTCGGCCCACACAATTGTATTGGTGAACGTTTTGGTATAATTCAAACAAAAGTCGGTTTATTCAACTTTTTGCGTAACCATTGTGTAAAACCTTGTGAAAAAACTTCCCCTGAAATGAAATTAAGTCCTTATGCCTTGATTATACAATCGGTCGATGGCATATATCTCAATCTTGTTAGAGATGCTTTAGTTTAAGTAATATTCAATTAAATTAAAATACCAATTATTTTTAATTTAAAGTTTAGTGTTTAATTTAAAATATTATCGCTATATTCCTAACAAAAATATTTTACGTTTATAGCAGGTTTTTAAAACGAGTTTTCTATGAAAATTTGTTTAATAATCATTTTATTAATCAAAAATATTTTTATGAATATGGGGGTTAGATCATAAAATAAAAGAACAGTTTTAATGAAAATTATACACCAATTTTTTATTATTTTTTTTAAATATTTAATTTATTTTTTAACAATTTTTATCTTTTATAAGCTTTAAATAAATACCTCCTTGGGCTTGTAACATAAAAGATTTGGTATCAAATTTTATTTCTTTTTGCGTTTTTGGGCACTGTTGCACTTGACATATTTTCAGTATATGGGCTAAGCCTAGCTTGACTTGCAACAAACCCAAGCGACTGCCTATACAATTATGTGGCCCAGCTCCAAAGGGTAAATATGTCATTGGAGTTATATTTGGTAAATTTCCGGCTGCAAAACGATCCGGACGAAAAATATTCGGATCAGGCCAATACTATAAATTAAAAAATTTTATAAATAAACTTTCTGTTAGATAATTGGGATATTCACAAGGTGTGCTATCATGGTTTATTGTCATAATGTTCTAACATTTTACAATGGTTTAAAAATATTGTTGTTGGTTTGTAAACAAAAAGTGTCTTAAATAAATAGAACGTTGCTTGCTATGTTTATTGTGCTGTCGTTATTAATAGCACATTAAATTATGAGGGGTTGCTCACAACAGTCGTATTTTTTCATGTTATTATTTTAAGACATATGACTTTATGACACCTTGTGAATCCCCCAAATATAAAAAAATGAATATTATTGCCCATATAACAGTTTACAACTGAACTCAGTTGAGTGCAAAAAAAAAACAACTACTAGCGATGTTTTTGTTAACCACAATATAACAGAGTTGTAAACCACAATACAATAACTGAAAAATTTCAACTGAACTAGAGTTGAGTTGTAAACCGTAATAGAGGCATATATTCAAAAAGTTTAGTTAGCTGATTTCATTATTTTTTCGCTTTTATCAAGTTATACTTCAGTGCTCTTTATTAATACATAGATTTATGATTTTACTAATTGAAATTTTCGATTTATTTATGCCCAAAATGAACCAAACTAACTTAATTTTTTTTTAAAGCAACTACTTACCTTGGGATCTCTATGAAGCCCCAATATGGAAACATATATAGGCATACCCTTTGGCACAAATAAGTCAGGTCTTAAGTAAAAGCCCTTTGGTGAGTCCCCGCCAGGAGTACATTCTCTATTAATGAAAGCGGCAGCGGGATACATGCGTAAGCCCTCACAAACCACCTGATTTAAATAATTTAAAGTCTGAAGTTTCTCGTACGACAAAAATTTATCTTGTTTAAAAGCCTTTTTTAATTCAAAACGTAAACGTTTTTGTATTTCGGGATGCTTGGTCAACTCATACAAAATAAAACCCATTACCGAGGAGGAAGTTTCGAACCCGGCCAATAAAAATATGGCAACTTGAGAAGGTATAAAATCTGGATGTTGGGTATAAGGATGAGTTTTAGCTTTATCTTTTTGAAAATTTCTTAAAACATCCAATAAATCTCCTTTTATTACAGAGCCCTTGCGTACATGCTGCCTTTGTTGAAAACTCTCTAAAGTGAATTGACGCATAAAATTCGTATAATTATTGCTAAAAACTTTCGCTCTTAATGCAGTCGTAAGATGTGGTAAGAAGAATACTATTAGAAAGTTATAAACTTTTCTTAAATTAGCCTTAAAAAGTTCTTTGGTTTGTTGTCTCAGTGAGGACTGTCCAGTTTTTAGACCTTTTACATCAACCCCATAGTGCAATACAGAGGTAAGATCCGTGGTGAATAACGAACACATTTCTCTAATTTCTATTTCGATGTGCGTTGTTTCATACAATGTATCATCAAACTGCCTTAAGATATAATACTCTAATTCATTTGCTATATTTAGCATTAAGGGATACATACGTTGTTTAATTTTACCCGTAGTAAAAACTTCGGACATCTTTTTTCGACAAGTATGCCATATTGGATATTTTGATAAAGGTAACGTTAAAGCTCCCATATAATCATATTTGCAATCAGCAGCCTCAAAACGATTTAAGAATTTATCAAAATCTTTTATAAGAAATTTCTTAATCAAATCTGGGTCTCGTATTATAAGAGCTGGTCTATGTAATAAATATATGCCTCCATAGTCTGCTTGCTCTAAATCCGGGTGCTCATACAGTTGCTGAAATAATTCACCAAATGAAACTTTTAGTAAAACAATATCCAGGAGATTACCCAGCACTGGCAAAGGTGTAACAAAAGCAACATTGCGTCTCTTCCAGTATGAATAAAAATAATAGAATATTAAATAAAAAATCGAAAATATCAGGCTTATCAAGATGATAGTGCTGTTCAGGTACATTAGAAAACTGAAAGAAATAAAATAAATGTTATTTCAGATAGGTTTTATACAAAAGGCATTAAAAAAATTATTTTAAATATCTACAAAGTATAAGTATATATATATGTAAATGAATGTATGTATGTATGAATCATACCTACATATATAATGTACATAACCCAGTTAGCAAAACTGCCGTGGACGACATTGTCGTCAACTATTTATACATGACATGTCCTCTATCACTTAGCATTTCTGGAAGACAATTTTGAGGAAAATGTCGTGGACGACAAAATACTCGACATTGTCTAATGCACTGTATTCTAATGTCGACGACATGACCGACATTGTCTTCCAAGTTGTCTTTAATACATGCCCATCCTCGAAAACATGACCGACATTGTCTTGTAAGGTGTCTTATATCAACACCTATATACGACAATATGAGCGAGAGTGTCTTGCAAGGAGTCCGCTATCAATAACTATACACGTCATGAAGAGCGACAATGTCTTTCTTTGTGTCATGCACGATTCTCGCGACATTTGTTCGAAAATGTCGTTGACGAGTTGTTCTGGCTGTCCCTCACATATCGTGGAGGAATTAACATTGTCGTGAATCCGTCTTCAAGGATGTCTTAAGACGTGGCCAACTGGGGTACATAATGTACATATGTATGTTTATTTGATTGTCCTTATAGCCGCCTTAACCGCTGAACCGATCTTAATGAAACTTTTACAGTATATTACTGATGGTCTGGAAGCATTTATAGGCTATATATTTTTTGGAAATTTTAAGTGGGCGTGGCACCTCCCATAAAAAGACAATATAATCATATGAACATCTGGAGAACGAAGAGACCTAAAGTTTCCAAATTTGGTACAAGAATCTTGGTTATCAATAAACAATATCTGACAAAATTTGGGCGGGATTGGAGAAGTGAGCGTGGCACAAAATAGATTTATTTCTATCTAAAGAACAATAAGAGAAAAATTGTCCAAAGTTGGTACACATAACTTGGTTATCAATACACAACAGCTCTAAAAAATGGAAGCGATGGGAGAAGTGAGCGTGGCACCTCCCATACAAAGACATTACAGCTTTATGTATATCTAGAGAACGATGAGGGCCAAGGTTACAAAATTAGGCAAAATAATCTTAGTTATCAATACACAACATCCGACAAAGAGATTGTAGATATCTTTATATCTGGAGAACGGCAAGAGCCAAAGTTTCCAAATTGGGTACAAGCATCTTGGTATGCAATACACAACTTCCAACAAGATTTGGGCGGGGTTGAAGATGCGGGCGTGGCATAACATAGATTTATTTATATCTAAAGGACGGTAAGAGCAAAATTGTCCAAATTTGGTACACATTGCTGGGTCATCGATACGCAACATCTGTTGAAAAGTATGTGGGAGTGTATAACTGGGCGTGGTACTTTACATACAAAGGCAAAAGAGATTTCTGTATATCTAGAGAGCGGCAATAGCTAAAGCTTCCAAAGTTAGTAAAAAAAACTTGGTGATCAATACGCAACATCAGTCAAAAAGTGGGCGCGATTAGATAAGTAGGCGTGAATAACGGTAAGTGCGAAATTGGCTAAATTTGGTACAATTAGAATAATTATCGATATACAGGCAGCATCTGTAAGAAATTTGCGGGATTGAAGAAGTGGGCGTGGATCAAACTAGATTTCTGTATATCTAGAGAACGGCCACAGCTACAATTTACCAGTTTGGAGCAAATATATGGGTTATAAATGAACAATATCTGTAAAAAGACCACTGCGCTATTGCAGACATAGGCGGGAAAACTTCAATACAAATACCATATAGATTTCTGTGCAACGGGTGAATGGTAACAGTAAGAGTATTCAAGCTTACATATTTTATTTTTATAAGGGTAGCGAAGCGCACTGGGTTAAGCTAGTAAGCTATAAAACAATTAATATGAACAAAATTATGTCAAAAAATAACTTATACATTTTTTTCGCGAATTTTAATAAAAAAAAAAATTTGCTAACTCTATTGAATATTTTTCTAAGTCCTATTGAATACACATACATATATGTATGTACAAAAAAAACATAACATTGTAGTTTTTATTCGTAGTTCTTGGGAAATTTTTATTAATATTGAATTAAAAAAATATAAAAATAAAATTGCATAAACAAAAATTACAGCTTCTTTAAAATTTTAAATCGCGAATTAGTTTTACCAGTAGGGTGCTAAGCTTGTTAGAAGTTGCCACTAACACAGTATATTCAATCGAATTAGAAAAAAAAAGTATTTGAAAAAAATGACGAAAAATTTTATTTAACACAGTTGAATTGATGAAACAATGACCTCCAAAGTAGTTATAAAAATATCGGGTTATTGTACATTAAGTATAAACATTTAGAATCGCAAATATCGCGAATACGAGCGCTAATTCCAAAAAATGACTTCCATCATTGAGTTCAGCGTACTCAAATTAACTTTACTGGTAGGGTGCCCAGCTTCCCAATAAAAAATGGATTTTCAGCGCAGCAGGTTTGTAAAAGAAAAAGTAGCATATAGCTTACGGAAGACATAAATTTTATATGTCGAGTTCCCATTTCAAAGCAGCATATTTTTGCACAAATCACCTTCTGAGTCAATCTAACGATGTCCGTCCGGCTGGCTGGCTGGCCGGCTAACTGTCCATGTAACATTGTGCGCAAAGTACATGTCGCAATTTTGAAGATAAGTTGAAGAAATTTAGTACATAAGTTCTTATTGACACAAGGACCAACCTATTGAAAATGGGGCGAATCAGTCCATAATTTCATATAGCCCCCGTACAAGCTGCTTTCCGGAAAAGGGTCTTTGTGCCGCTATCAAGCCAATCTTAATGAAATTTAAAACATAGATATTACCATACTTTATTTACACATAAGCTATGCATTTTTTAAAATTAGGTCCCAAATAAGAACACTTGCAAAAATGTATACTTATATACTGTGGAGTAGGGTATCATATGATCGGGCTTAACCGACAATACTTTCTTACTTGTTTTAGAATAATTTGCAGGGATTTTTTTTTTTTCTTAATAAAATCGCTTAATTTTAAAACATTCACTTTTCGAAAAAAAGGAAAAAGATTTACTTAACAAATTGTAAAGTCAAAACTTTGTTTAGAATTTATAAATACCAGAGCTGTAAAACATTGCAAAAGATTTAATTGCAATCACATGATTTCTCGTTGATAGCTTTTTGATTGCATTCAAAATAATAAAATTAATTATATGCACAGAAAAAATTCACCACAATTTTTTCTTTAATTAAACCATTAATCAATAATAATAAAATTTGTTTTTACTAAAAATTTAATCAAGTGAATTAAACGTTTATATCAACAACATTAATGCAGAAAATGTTGTTAATATCAAAAAATATTTAATTGATACTACTAATTTGTTTACTGGTGTAAATTTAATTAATTATATACCCTTCTATGAATGTACAAGTTTGTAATTTCTACAATATTGATCTAGGACCCTATGACGTTTATATATTCTGGGTCCTTATGAGGAGCGAAGTTGATTTAACGATGACTATTCGTAAGTCCATTGAAATGGGGTTCCCGAAGACCCCAGAAGTGATGGGGACTTGGTAGTTATATATATATTTATATATATATATATATGTCACATATGTATAGTCCGGAATTGTTAGCTATTGAAATTCGACCTGATCGCCTCACAAATGTCTGGGATAAATGTAAGCAAAAAAATTACAACTGCCTCTAGTTTTACCCATAAATCCCTTGTTGTTGGTGTTAGAGTATCCACTCAAGTAATCGTTGTTCGATTAATCGAAGAAATTTTTCGCCATTATTTGGTCGAATAATTAAAATAGCCAATTTCAAATAACGAATAACTAGAACAATGTATGTCAATTAATCGATTAAGATTAATTTCTTAGAAAATTCTACTTTTATCATATAAAAATATTTTTTTTTTTAGATTTCTAACTAATAAAATATTTAACAAATAACTTACATGTTGTTATATTCTGTATCTATTCTGAACATAGTTTAGTCCCTTTTTAGATGTGAGTGTGTGTGAGACAAATCATGCAATAAACGATTAACTTCTAATTCCATACGTATGAATTTTCGTACTAAAATAGCGTTTTTTCATATTGAGTTTGACGTTCATTGTAAACAATTCTTCAGCTTTTATAAATATGTAAACCATGCACTGTCAGATTATGGGTTACCTGTTTTTACCCTTTCTTCAATTTCTTTATTACCTCTTACCATCCAAACTGCAGGATGAATTTTGACCTTTTAGGTATTGTTAGATTCTTCTTAAAAACCGAAGTCTCGTTATATAGGTAGTTTAAAACAAAATCATGGGTTTTTGGCGCAAAATAGTAATTCGTTAAAGGAACAAATTACCCAAATCTGTAGGGTAGAGCTTTAAAATGAAGAATAATAAAGTTATCAGCCATGTTCGGTAAATCAAATACATATGAGTGAAATTGAAATCGAACAAACTTTAAAAACGATCCAGTTCGTCATACTTTGAGTTCTTATCTTAACCATAACTTCTCCTAAGATCAGGAAAAATACGGTGATTTAAAAAAAATTAACTGAGACTCTCAATTGATTTAAATTTTACTTGATTTTCAGGAATAATATATTAGTTTAATTGAATTACGAATAATAAATTTGTTTAAATAGGCTGGACCTCTCATAAAAATACCGCGACAAGAACGTATAAAATAAAATAATTAATTAAAAAATAATTAATCAAAATATGAGATAAACGCCTATGTTAAATTCCCGTATTAAGCTTAGCAGGTGGTTCATAATTGCAAATTATACACTGATATAAAATTAATGGACCCCGATTGCTGCTGAATCTAATGCATTTATTAAACTTTGGCTTTCAGTCTGTTCAACCGAAGTAGTGCTTACTTTGTTTATGGTTTTTGTTTTTATTTCATTTCTTTAATCTTGTTTCGGTCTCTTTAGCGCATTAAAAACTGTATGTTTTGCAGCGGAGTTTTGTATACATGGTATAAATGAATTGTTATTTTATTGTTTATTGTTTAACTATATTTTTATTTTCTTTTCTTTTTTGATTTATTAATATAATAAAAGTATTAAATCAAATAGACATGTATGTTTTTCTTATTGGATAACATTATTTGAATTATTCGAGTTATTCGAACATATTAAAACTCTTATTCGATTGATCGAGCAGAATAAAATTAAAAAATCGATTAATTCCCTACTCGAGCAAAACCAAAAGTCAAATAATTGAATACTTTAGTGGGTGTTTTCTTTTTTTTTATGTATATCTGGAGAGCGGCAAGAGTCAAAGTTTCCAAAATATGGTTACCAAAACACAACATCAGACAAACTGTGGGCAGGGCATCACCTAACGTACAAAGACATTATACATTTCTGCATATTTGGAGAACGGCAGGAGCTTACGTTTCCCAATAAGGTATATCAACAGACAACATCCGACAAAATGTGGGCGGGAGTGGAGAAGTGGGTGTTGTAACGAACCAAACCACGAGGGCGTATTTCGCAAGGGGTTGTGCTACCTTTATTACCGGCCGTGCTAGTGGAAAATGGGTTAGGTTTTTACCCCTATCGAAACAGCTTATTAGGTAGCTACAAAATCGACAAATAAAATATTAAATACGAAATAATAATATAGAAGGGGGAAAAAAATTAAATGAAGAAGGAAAGTTGTAAATATCCTCTTTTATTGTCTATACCCACCCAACCATGCTACCTTTAACCAAATTCCCAGATAGCCCAAAATATCCTACATACCAAACAACCTTAACCTTTCATGAATTTAAAAGAAAACAAAATTATAATACATTATAACAACAAGCTGTCCTATATTTTGTTTTAGGTCCATTTCAAAGCAATTAATAATCATATGTTTAAATTATTGTTAACATTTAAAATTAAAAAAAAAAACAAAACAAATTTTAATTTTACAATTTCAAATTATATCTTAATACAAAAGTTTAAAAAAAAAAAAAAAAAAATCACAAAATTAACAATTACAGAATAAATACATCATTACTAAACAATTCTGTTATAATTATGTTGATAACATTCATATAAAGTAAATAATGTTATTTCAAACAAAATCTAATTTTTTTTTTCAATAATAAATCAAAACAAAATATTTCATAAATATTACTTTTTTTTCCTTTTATGTTAAGCCATGTGTTTTTTTTTTTTTTTTGTTTTTATATGTTTAAATTATAAATTTTAAATTTGAAATTTAAAACCTTTGAATTCTAGCAAAGGAGGAGGGAACAAAAAAAATTATTTTTCCAAATTTACTGATATAAGAAGTTTTTTTTTTAGTTTTAGAATAAATTAAATATTAATTTGAAAAAAAAGTATTCTAATCAAGTTTTTGAGTATTTTCTCCCTTCTCACAGTAGACCACCAGAATATATTTTAGTATGTCTTTGCTTTCTAGGTAAAGTAATCTTATAAAAATATTTTTGAAATGTTTGTAGACGTAATGTTAAAAAAATTCTACAAAACGAATAACGGATTTAATATTTCGAATTTACAGAGCCTTTTTGCAAAATTATATTTTGTTGTTACAATATCCTGAGACTGTTCTCTGTTTCTACTATTTGTGGTTATTTTCCGTCCTGTAAATTTTTAAATATATAACGGTAATCTCGGTATACAATACCCTTAATTACAGATGGTGTTAAAGGCTTAATCAATTCTGCAATTCACGAGATCCTATGTCGAAGAAAATAATAAGTCCACATATAAACACAAAATAATCTTATACATTCTCTATTTTCTTACCTATGAAAAAATTTCCAAAATTTACAACAAACTCCCACAAAACAAAATCTTCAATCGCAGGTGATATATTATATCGAAATTGAGTTAAGTTCACAGGATCAATATTTATTTTCTTGGTACACAAAAAAAAAAAATTCACAACTTAATCAGCCTTAGCTCAACAAAATTCTCAAAAGACAATGAAAATAAAATTCAAATATACATAAAAGCATAGAACTAGTATGCCAACTCGAGAGAGCGTTCACCCCTCACATTTTTTAGTTCACCCCTCACACATATACGTTCTGTGTGAATTCAACACACATAAAAACAACAAAAACAAAACAAAATTTGAAATTTTTCTCTTTAAAATTTTTCACAATATAACACTTTTTGTTTAATTTAATGACACAAACACATAATTAATAATTTTTTTCAATACATTTTGCTCATTTGCTTTTGCAAAATGTTTTTATTTTTCACAAACTAAAAATTTTTGAATAAATTTTTTTGACACTAAATTTTTTCTGTTGTTAATATTATTAAAGCCAGCAGAGTACCATTTTGTGGTATGAGAATAATATATGAAATCATAAATTATTTATATATTATCCGATATTGCAGAATAAAAATTTAGCAAACATGGATTTTAAAATTTTATAAATGCAGCCAGCATTCAATAAATTTTCAATTTATTGAACTAAGAAAATTTTATTTTGGAAAAAAAATTGTTGCCACATTCTATACGATTTTATGCAACTAATCAATTCATATAGTATTTCATAGCAATACTTTAATTGCAATCAAATTCAATAGTTGAAATCATATTAAATCAGAATCAAAGTCATCAAATCACACGAGTTAAATAAAAAGTTGATTGCAATCGAATTGATTGCAATTAAATTAATTGCATTCAATGTTTTCTTAAAAAAAAAGATTTCAAAATGATTGCAAACACAAAATATTGCAATTTTAACAAGATTTTATTTAGAAATCTGAAATCAGCTTGAAATTAAAAAAATTAAATCTGTTTTGTTGAAATCATTTTAATTTCAATGCCAATGGATTGCAGTTTTTTACATCTCTGAGAATTTCAAATGCATGACAATGTAAATATGTACATATAAAAATAAATATTTCTTTTGCTGGACATAATTTAAGAAACAAAAGATTCAAAATTTCAATATTTTTTTGCTCTTGATCTCTTGTTGAACTTTTGCTGAAAATTAGCATCATTTTTCAAAAATAGAATTATGTGACAAACAGTTTAGTTATATTAACAATAAATTTCCCTGAAAATGGATTAGTTTCATAAAAAATCTCCAGCAATGTGGTTGTTAAGCGATTTTAAAGTGTTTATTGGTTTAATCCTAATTTTAATATTAACCGTTTATTTCTATTTAAAATACGGTTACACCTACTGGTCTCGCTGTGGCGTACCACAAATTCCACCCACTATGTTGGTGGGTAATTTGGGACCTATTCTACGCATGTCTAAAAGTTCTGCTCAAGTTATACAGGATATTTATCAACATCCGAAAGCCAAAGATAGTTCGATTGTGGGCATGTATTTATTCTACAGACCGGCTTTATTAATTCGAGATCCTGAATTGATTAAGCGTATTTTAATAAGAGATTTTAATAAATTTTGTAATCGTTATTCGAATTCCGATGTGTTGGGTGATCCGTTGGGTTCACAGAATTTATTCTTTTTGAAAAATCCTGCCTGGAAGGAGATACGTTTTAAGCTGACTCCTTTTTTTACGAGTGGAAAGTTAAAGCTGATGTTTCCGTTAGTAGAAGAGGTATACGCTTGGCAAATAAAAGTATAAAGTTTAATTTAAAGAAAATATTTTTATTTACAAAATTATTTATATAATTTGGTAAATTGCTATATGCAAACTAAAATATATATTCAACAAGGAAACCCGTTTTACGCGTAACGTCGTTATTGTGTTTACAGAATTATTGTGTTTAATTTTTTTATTCGAAGTGACTGACGTTTTTATATCCTACAACAGCATGAACGGCGGAATTTAAAAGATTATTTTTTGGAACAAAAAGTTAAGGATCACAAACAATTCGAACGTTAATGAAGAATTTTATATGGAAAATATTTTAAAAACTGAGTGGTTTTAAAAGAAATTTCCTATGCGAACGTTAACGTTCGAAACTTTGCAATAGGTAGTAACTCTTTTTATAATCTTTAACCTAACTATTTAATGAAGGATTCAGAGCTGAGCCGAACCAATTCATAATATATAATACTTACCAATATGTATTTCAAAACTGGTGCGAAATTCTCCGCAAAGTTTAACTCTATCCAGTTCTGTAACAGACTAAGGCTGGGTTTTTGAGATCTCAGTTAAACTAGGTTTAGTTAATCTGAAAACAGATTTGTGCTGCCATTACAAAGTTTGTATACAAAATGTTGACGGAATAGCTTAGTTTTGCTTAAAATGTTACCCCCATATTCATAAAAAAATATTTTTGATTAATAAGAGGTTTATTAAAAAAATTTTCATAGAAAATTCGTTTCATAGACCTGCTATAAATCTAAAATATTTTTTATGAATATGCGGGTTAGTATTTAATGAAATAATAAAAAAATAACATTTCGCCAGAATAATCCGAGTTTCAGAGTACGTTTAACTAAGTTTAAACTTAATCCACATCTCAATAATCCGGCCTAAATCAAAAAGTGTTTTGTTTAAAAAGTAACGGTAATCAACCCAAGTCAATGGCTCCAGAAATTAATGGGAGTTCACTTACTTTTCTTTTTGACTTGGTTCGCTTCAGCTCTGAACCCTCCAAGTATTACGTTGGTAGATCCGACATGAACCACAGAACCCAAATAACGTCCTATTTCATAAGATATTTTAATATAAATTAATCACATAGATACGGTGGTATAAAGAAACAAAATCGACGTAAATATGTAACTCCTTTTAAAATATAAAATTTTGTGAAGGTTTATAATTGACTGCTGGAAAAAATAACCTTTAGTAAAATAAATCACAACATTTGCATACATTACGGTGGGCCAATTTGTAAGGACAAACATTTTTCGATATTGCGCCAACGATTTTTCGATAGATTTTGGTATGAGAAAAAAAAAAGTTCCACTACCACATATCGAAAAAATCTTTTTCGAGGCGCCCAAATTTAAATTTTTTGGCTCTCTCTCAACTTTTATTTTTTAAGGTTTTTTTAATTAGTAATAAAAAAAATCGCCTGATTTAATTTTTTTTTATATATGAAAATTTGAAATCGAAGAATTTTTTTTCAAATACCTGCTAAAAAAACTGCTTAAAAAGTAACGCGTAAAAAAATTCTACGACAAAAACTCGTCCAAAGCCTCAAGAAAAATATTTTTTTGGAAAAACTGCTATCGTCATCGCTTTTAGCGTATAATTTCACCTTTAAAAGAAAATATTAAAAAAAAATTAAATCAGCCGATTTTTTTTTTATTACCAACTAAAAAAAAAACTTAAAAATAAAAGTTGAGAAAAAGTAAAAATATTGAAATTTGGGCTCCTCGAAAGTGATTTTTTGATATGTCGTAGTGGAACTTTTTTTTCTTCATGCCAATAGCTATCAAAAATCGATGGCACAATATCGATTGCTAAATCGACCCGCCCTAATATACATACATATATGTTGATAGTGAAATATAGTTCCAGGAAATCCTTTTAAATACACATTTTTTCATCTTTTATTACTAAAGGTCGGTCAAAATCTCAACAATTATCTTTTAAAAATTCCGGTAACTAAGGCGAATAACTCATTTGAATTGGAACTTAAGGAATTCTGCGCCCTCTACACCACTGATGTTATAGCCACAGTAGCCTTCGGAGTCGAGGCCAATTCATTTAAGTCCCCCAATGGCGATTTTCGTAAAAATGGCCGAGAAATTTTTCGTTTTAATGCCCGCAGAGCTATAAACTTTAGTGTAGTCTTCTTCTTACCTCATCTTGTACCATATTTTGGCATTAAAGTAGTTCCCGATAAACAAACTGAATTTTTGCGTTCGACTATGCATTATGTTTTAAATGAAAGAGAGAAATCTGGTAAATCGCGCAATGATTTAATAGATATTTTAATAGAATTTAAAAATGCCACCAAAACGAAAAAGGCCAAAAAGGAAGGTTTTATTTTTGAAGGTGATTTACTGGTGGCCCAAGCTGCCATATTTTTTACTGCCGGTTTTGAAACTTCTTCAGCTACCATGTCGTTTGCACTTTACGAATTGGCACGTAATACCCACATACAACAGAAGCTGAGACGAGAAATACAAGAAGCTTTAAAGAAGAGTGGGGGTAAAATAACACAACATTTAATAAATTCAATGGATTATTTAGAAATGATTATCAGTGAAACATTGAGATTATATCCACCTTTGCCATTTTTGGATAGAGATTGTACAGTGGAACCAAATCAAATATATTCGCTGGAACCATTTCATAAATATGGCATTTCCAAAGGTATGCCAGTCTATATACCGGTGTATGCTTTGCATATGGATGAAAAGGTTTGAATTAAAATTTCCAAAAAAAAAAAAGTAACGAAATTTATTTAACTTTTTTTTTTTAAAGTATTTTCCTGAACCTTTAAAGTTTAAACCGGAACGTTTTACACCGGAAAATCGCAAGTCTTTAACTCCCTATACATATATGCCTTTCGGCTTAGGACCTCATGCCTGTATTGGAGAACGTTTTGCTTATTTGCAAATAAAAATTGGACTGATACAATTTTTACGAAATCATCATGTTACTTTTAGTACCAAAACTTCTCCTCACCTTAAGCTGGATCCAAAAGCTTTGATATTACAATCCGAGGGTGGTATTCAATTAACCGTTATACGAGATCCTTAAAATTTTTATAAAACAATTTTTTCTTAATCACCTTACAACTTTGTAGCTTTTAGCTTACTAATCTTAATAGAACTATAACTAAACTTTAAGTAAAAAGAGAGTAAAATTTAAGTACTAATCTGGCCAAAACAATTTGGCGTGTTCATTGTAATTCAATGGAATTGTCATCGTTTAAAATCTAATTAAGAGAAACACGCAAGATTACATTAATTTAAAATACCTTAAATATTAAAAAAGTGTGGCATTTTTTAAGGGAAGTATGCCTAACTTTTAGATTCATTATAAACCAAATGGAATTTTAATTAATAAAATATAAATAATTAGTGCATAAAGTTTTCTTATTCAACTCATATATTTTTTTGGAAATACTTATCACGACTTTATATTAAAATCTACCTTATTAGTTTGGTTTGATATATTATCGATTACAAAATTCGTCATGCTTATTAACCGCAAAAACTTGGTAATGACTTGCAATTACTGAACAACTAATTACTTTTCAATGACTACTTCATACCATCTGCATTACATAGAAGTGGTTTAGTAATGACTGACATATAATCTGTTACATAAGCACGTGCTTATGAGTTGATTAATGAAATTTATAATTAATTCATAATAAAATGCATTTCACGTTTTATTAATTCAAATCTAATACAAATTGTTCTTACAATTTGATTTTTTTTTTATTTGTTATAAATGAAGAAGAATTTGTAATAGATTTGAATATGAAAAATTTAAATACTTAATTAGTTCTGATATGTATTTTAAAATTAAAATTTTTAATAAAAACTACACTAACCAATCAAACAAACGATATTATAACGATATCGTCTAGGTGATATAAATGATAATATATTGTCACCTAAAATGCAAAGGGGCGTAACAACACTTCATTTGTTTACAGGAGAAGCAAAAAACTTTACAAAATCCATTACATCAAGTTGTGCTTGGCGCTTGAATTGCTTAAATAAAGTCGCCATTTCTGATCGCAGGGATCTAAAATTTGTTGTTAACATGTAGTTTAATAAAACGAATAAAAATCATTCAAAAACTCTATTTTGAATTTTTTTTTGTTGTTACGACCTTTTGCATTTTAAGTGATGATATGATATCGATCTTGTTTCATACACAAAATTTTGAATTAGAAAGTATTAAAAACACAATTTGTTTGACAAATTCAGTGTTGTTGGTACCAATGTACAAATGAAGTACCTATTTGTAAGCGAAAGTGGTAATGACTTATTTAACTTCTTATTTGTAAGCGAGAGTGGTAAGTACTTGCCTCCAATGACATCACAGTGTTAAAATAATGAGCTAAAATGCCAATGTGTAAGTAGTGAAGAGTAGTTATAAAATCTTTTTAACTGATTACTTTGCAATGTAAGTTTTTGCTGGGAATTACTTTATGGTACGAGGGCGGATCAATAAGTCCGTGACTTTTTTAATGAAACACAGGCAATTGTTTGACCAATAATTTCATCGTTGGAGCTAAATCTCTTTCCACCGAGCCATTTCGTTGGGTTCGGAAATAGGAAATAGTCACTGGGGGCTAAATCCGGAGAATAAGGCGGATGAGGTACCAATTCGTAGCCCAATTCATGTAATTTTGCAATTGAGACTGCACACGTGTGCACCCGCGCATTATCTTGATGAAAAAAAAACTTTTTTCTTGTCCATATGGGGTCGTTTTTTTTAAATCCTCGTTAAATCGGTCCAATAAGTTGACAGTAGTCAATTAACAGGTGGTACTTGATGGGAGCAGTGTTGAATTTCATATAACTACAAGGGAAGTTTGAAAAGTCACGGACTTATTGATCCGCTATATTTCAATTTAATTAAGAATGATTTGATATTCATCCACAAGAAATAAGTCATATTCATATATACAATATTCACCCCTATTCTGACTTTCGATTCGAATCGAAATTTTCTCCGTTTGGCAACTTTGGTATTCAGAGTTTCGATTCCGCTGCGTTTCTTTCGATTGTAGGTATTCCGTTTTACGATCGTAGTTAAGTTTTTCTACGCTTATATTTTAGCAACGGAATTTTTTTCGATTGCTCTTTTATAAACTTAAAAAGTGTTTAATTGATAAAATGTAAGTATTAAATCTTTAAAAAGTGATTTATATAAATTTTTGTTGTACTAAAATGTAAAGATTTATTTTTCCAAGTCAAAAACAACGACACCAGAGCAATACGAAATGCTGACAAGTTTAATGTCAACAAAACAGGATATTGCTTGCGGCTACCATAAACGATCCAAGGACGAAGTTCAGGTATTTTGGCAGGGGGTAACTCAAACACTTAATGCATTAGGACCACCAACAAGAAGTGACACCGCATGGAAGAAGGTATTTATGACTTATTATAAATATGTCGCATGTACTTATTCCTCTGTAGGTATGGTTTGACTGGAAGTGCTACATAATGCGGAAACTTTCGGCAAATAATTAATGAGCACTGGAGGAGGAAACTGTCGCTTGCAGCGCATTAGCCCATTAGATGAAAAAGTAATCCAATTGACGGGGCTTGAAACAAACACAAGTGGTATTAGGGGTCACACCTTGTCTTTGCTGAGATAGCAAATAGATGCCCAGAAAGAGTTTTATGAGTGACATTGTTCTCCTCTTCCACCAATAAAGCCACTGATCGCAAGTCTTTTGTATTATTTTATTTTTATTATTATTAATCGCACAAATTTTTTTATTTTCCTATTTTTATTGATTGTTGTGACTTTTGTTTATTAAAATAGTAACAAACTTGCTCATTTCTTTGTTTTTATTCCACATTCCATAGTAAACAAATTGGTTTTGTAAACATTGTTGTCTTCTTCTTGTTCTTTCGATTCAGTTTTTGTTTGGAATACCAATTTTCGATCGTAGCGTAACTGAATGCGGAGACGTAATCGAAAGTCAGAATAGGGGTGATTGTAAACTTGGGTTTACAATATTCTATGAAGTTCAACATTTTTTTTTTTTTTTTTTTTTTTTTTTTTTTTTCGAATTTATTCTGAGTTAAATTTCAGTTATATAGTCTGGTAGTGTATAAAGTCATTTCTAAAAATTTAAGGAATAGAGCTATTACAAAAAAGCTTTATAAAATACATAACTGAAATTTAACTCATAGAATAAATTCGAAAAAAAAAAAAAAAAAAAAAAAAAAAAGAAAATGTTGAATATAATAAAGTTGCTTATAAAAAGTTATAATTCCCAAAATCTATTTGTTAAAATAGTTAAGTTGAATACATTCAATTTATAAAGTATCATTATCCAGTGTGACACAAAGAATGCTGATGAAGGCCGTAGCGGGCCAGAAAATGCATTACATTCTGCTGGTGTCTAGTAATTGTAAATTTTTCTGTACATAAATATACTTCATTGCTATCCAACGGAAAGCTAAGGTAAAATGTAACAAGAAAATACAATATAATAGTATGGTAGTGTATAAAGTCATTTCTAAAAATTTAAGGAATAGAGCTATTACAAAAAGCTTTATAAAATACATAACTGAAATTTAACTCATAGAATAAATTTATTCTATGAAGTTTTAAACAATTATTAAATATAACATTTGAGGAGCAATTTTTTCCTCATTTAAAATTTTTAAAATTTAAAATTGACGTTTATAGATTTCGCCCACTTAAAACACTACATGAACCTGAAAATGGTAACAAGTTTTCTACTTACTTATCATCCAGACTTGCAATTTTTGTTGCTGAAATTTTTTAAAATTCTGCTTTGAAATTGCATTAGTTTCCAGATTATGAAATTCTTGTTTTGCAATTTTTGTATTGTAATCTTGTCTTTTCTCTTCTCCTTTTTATATTTTATATATAAAAACAAATATATCTACAGCCAACTTCAAGTTAAAAAGTGTGAGAATTACAAAATAAAACAGAATTGCAGGGTACATGAAACTGAGTGCCGATCCAAAATCTTCTCACCTTTGTCATCAATAAACTCAAGAATTGCTGCAAAAAAATTGCAAGTCTGGGGGGCTACTCTCTATTGCAACTTGGTACTCTCTTTCACTTTCGCAAAATTTTTGGAAAATACAGGCAATAAAAAATAAAGATGGCACAGATTGACAGTAATGAAAGGTCAAAATATGTATTAAATTGGAAAATTTAAATGAAATAAAAAGTGATGATTTGCGAAAAGAAATAAATAAAAAGATGCGAAAGAAAAATGCGCAAACGCATTTGAGAGTTCCAATCACTAGATTTGCTACCATTTTCTTTCGCATTGAAATAGAGAGTAGCCTCCTGGACGATGACTTTTCAATAGATTAAGGATGTTTTATATCAAATCACTTGTATGTCGGAAAAAGTACACAGAAAAAAGTGTTTTAGCAATTAAAAAAATGGTTTAAAAAGTATTTAAATTTAATTAATGTAATAATTGAATCAATTATTTTTTTAGTTGAAAAAAAAATAAAAATAAAAATTTAATTTTGATTTAATTAACATTTAAGTTGTTTTGAAATAAATTCTCAATGAAAATTTTAATTAAATAACAAAAAATCTTAATTGACTTTTTTCGTTTAAAATAAAATAATTTAAACATGTAGAATTGTTGTTTGGAATTGTCAATATGTATTTAAATAAATTAACACATTGTTTGATATGATAAAGTTTTTTGATAATTTTTTTAATTAAAATTAAAAATATCATTTATTGAAAAAGAATATTCACAATTTTACAATTTTTAGAAATCAATATAATTATTTTGGTAATAGGTGCAAAATCAACAAATTGCTTGCTTGATATTATGAATTTGGTATAAATTTGGTGATTGGTGAAAATTAATAATTTTTTCTGTTAAAAAAAAATAAAAATGTGCGTTTTGTAAAGAAAAAAATAAATAAAAAATTACGTTTTTTTTAACAAGAAAGATAAGATTATCGATTTTTGATAACAACGCCTGCAGTACAAAAACTGTAAGAACCTAATTGAAATTAGTTATTAGCTTCTCAAATAGGACATTTTGGCAACATTTGAAATTTTTGCATATCAAAAAGCATAGTTGGGGGTGGTGCACTAAATATTAATTTAAATCAGCATTGCACTATCACTAAATAAAAATGCAAAAAAATTAGTTTGCATTATTTTTTACCAGCTTTAGTGATGATTGGTATTTTTTTACTAACACTAACAAAATTGAGTGGTACATATACCAAATTTTTAACTATTACTAACTATAATTTTATTTTTCTTTTCAGTATTTGTTTATTTAATCTTCATATATTAAAAATAAACTAACAATAATTAATCAAATGTTATCCTAATATTTACTTTATGTCCTGCCAGTGCTAGACAAAAAAGATTTAGTCATCACGGTTTCTGTTCACATGTGTAGGTGTTTATCGCTCATCTGATTGGGTGAGTGCTGCAGTGTCTCTTCTTCTGTGATTGATGCATACAATCGGCACTCAATTCAAATGGTGCAAAATTTTAATCAAAAAAGCTGAATATACATAAATAAACATTGTCTTACTAACATTTTTTATTTTTTTTTTTTTTGAGGATAGTCATAAATAAGCAAAGAAAATTAAACAAATTGAAATTTTGTCAATAACGGAATATCTCCTGGCTTTAATCAAGAAAAAACAAGTTTTTTGTTTGTAAATTTAGTGCAAAATTTTAAGTTGCACTCAAATGAGTGAAGGACAAACGATTTGCAATAAACTGTTGTTTGCTTTATCTTAAATCAAACAATTATTTTTTTTTAGTGCAAATTTTTTTAACATCACTACCACTCATGTTAAGTGAAGCTGCTAATTTTCAATTCATCACTCAACATAAATAAAATGATCGCAATAATTTTGCACTAGCACTAACTGTGAGTTGAAGCTGCAAAATTAGTGCACTACCCCCATCTATGTCAAAAACTAATGCCAGTGTGTTTTCTGGTCTGTCTTTCATTATCTCGTAAAATGCATTAGCTCTAAGCTTACGAATTCGTTAGCCTGTCATAAGTTTTACTATTTTTCTCAGGATCAATCTCAGTTTTTTTTAGATATTTCATGTTAAATGACACACAGTGAAGACGTCTGATGCCGGTGATGAACATCCGATATTGAAATTGTTTGAAAAAATTTGAAAAATTTGTCAGATGCATTAATTTTACACGTCTGCCAAATACAATTCAATTCAATTCAAATTCTTGATTGAGACTTTTAAGAAATATCACAAAAGCAGCTATAATACAGTTTTTAACAACAAACATTAAACATAAATTTATATTGCTCAAAATATAATAAAAGTTTACAAAAACTGTTGATAGTCAAGGTGAGATCCTATGAATAAATTAAAACCAAAACTAAAACTAAAATTACAATATTTACAACTACGGGAAGTGCTATGTTAACTAGCCCCTATTGGAACCCTGAATTGGCTGAGAGTAAAACTCAGGTAAACTGTATCCACTGTTAATATTTAACTAGTTAATATCCCCATTTAAAAAGCCAACCGGAAAGATGTACAAACTGTTCGACCAATTACAACTTGACTGCGATTGTAAAATATTTGTCATTTAATCGTTCTCGTGACACTCTAGACGTTTAACGAATTTACCTACCAAAAGTAAAGAATACGTTGCAAGAGGTTGTAACTCGGCCTTTTTATATATGACCGCGTTAGAAAATCTCTTAACAAAGTTTTCATAGTTTTTGCTAACACACAGTCTTAAACAGCTACGTTCCAATCTCTCCAGTCCCACCATGACCGTTGGCGAGATTGAGAACCATAGGGGGAACCCCTACATAACTACAGAACGAATGCAAACTTTGTAGATTTGTAATTTGGCTCTCTGAGTCAAATGTCGGATAACTAATAACTTCAAAAGCATGCCCTTTGTTACGAATCGGACGCCATTTCTGTTACGATTAGGCGCCATGTCTGTAACGGTTGGACCATGGTTACCCTACTAGCTCTGCTCGGTGTCATCTCCTTAGTGGGGTGTTCTCAACCCTTTGGTTGACCCTGGTTCGCAGCCAGAATAAAAACAAACTGACCAAAAACTCAATAACATCAACACACTTACTCTTTACTTAACCTGGAATAACAATTCATAGGGAGGTTGATGTTGACCTCCAATCGCCCATTTCCCAACCATGACCGCGATATCCACACAGTTTTTCCTACGGTCCCATACATCCGCCTTTCGTCGCCCTTTCTAACTCAACAATCCCCAAAAATTACTAATTACTCGGATTTGATCCTTTTTTTTAAACATACAAATACATTCTCTTTATAAATGATTTTCTTCTAACCTATTTATCTTAAATATAAATTTATTTTACTTAATTCTCCTATTACATAATAAATATACATACACATAATTAACAAAAAACACTAACTAATTTCATTTTTTCAGACTTTTTAATTGACCGTTACTTTTTGTTTAAATATATCCTGTTTCCGGTGTCAATAGTTATATCTTAAAAAAAAATCTTTTATTTTACTTCACAAATATTCTTCTTTAATTTACTATATTTTTTCTCTTCAGCTATCTTAAGCACACAAAATGGTCATATCCTCAATGCGAACAAATGACTACCTACGCCTGAAGGAGCTCCCTAATGACGTTATATCCAAAAACAAATTTATTTTTTTATGCAATTACTTTCGCGCCTAATTTGAGCACCTACGGTAACTAAATTTCAATGCAATTATTAATTTCTTTTCTTTACTTATTTCCTTTCTAAATATTATTTCTATTTCCTCTATTCTTTTTTTTAAGTTATACACATTCTCTAATTGATGTTTCCTTTTATTTAATTTTTTTATAGATATTTTGTAGACCTCACCGGAATCAATTAAATACGTTACACTCAACACTATGCAACAACACTACACTCTCGATGGACACAATTATTTATCACAACAGCACAATTAAATAACTTAAATTAATTCATTTATTAACTCTACTTAATCTATTCCTTTTTTTTATATTTATATTCTAATTTGTTTTCTTTAATAATTTTTTTCAATATGTATAGTTTTTTTTTTTGTATTTTTATTGTTAAATTTTTTCCTATACGTATACTAATTTTTTCTATTTTCAGGGGATTTGGACAACAATTTGGACTTAATGTTGGGTAAATATGTATCGCTCCAGTTATCCTAAATATCTTATTAATCTACTTTTCTTTCTTTTCAGCTTAAAAAAAAACACGACACAAAAACTACTGGGAAATGGGCTGGAGATAGTACACTCCATACCTAGAGGCCCTTCCTTTAAATTGAACAAAATTTAATGCACCGAGACGTGGGCTGGAGCTGGTGCCTCCCTACTTTTTAAATGGTCCTCTCTGGCACACAAAAAAAACCCTAAAACTGGGAAAAATTGACGCAGCAGGTATTAAGCCTCTTCCCAATACACAAATTTGCCCTACCCCCCACGCAAATTTTTTTTCGATAGCCAGGGGCGTGTACCGGGGTGCTCAATGGCGTCGTTACCGATAGGGTACATCACATTACACGCAACACCTTGATGCACTTTCCCTTACATATTTCCAATCTTGCATGTTGGTTGAATTTAAAAAGTTTATTTAGTGTGATCCCGAGGTACTTTATTGTTCCTTAAAAGAAATAACAGACCCATCTAATGAGAGATTCAATGTTTTATTTTCTTAACTTCATTTCTGGGACCTTTACCCGAAGCATTATGAAAACAAATCGCTTCCGATTTCAATGTTTTTAATTTTATTCCCCAATTTCTATTTAATTTATCAATTAAAGAGAGATGCCTCTGCACCCTCTGCCAAATACAAATTAGCTTAAAATGTTCACACAGTTGCAAGGCATTTTTAGTAAATTCTAATGAAATTTAAGCAACGCTGCTTAATAATACTAGGTGCGTTTGAGTATTTTTACAGTAAAATGCAGTAAATGAGTAAACTTAAAAATTTGATCTCACAAAAAGCTGTTGTCCAAAAAAGTACGCGAACGCAAAATTTGTAAAAATTCGTAAAATAAAAGCAACAAATAATTGAAGTGTTGGAAAATGTTTACACTTTTGACTACTTAACTCGTTTTCTTATCGGTACTCGATTTAATACTTTTTATAAGACGAATATTTTTGGAAAATACAAACAAATTATTTTATATAATCTTTCATATTTGTTTGTTTTTTATTTTATTTGAATTTGCTAATTTGTGTCCGGTTAAATTTATTCAAAAGTACATGAATACTTTTTTTTGCTATTGATTACTTAAATAACAAGTACCCAAATACTTCATACTTCTACAACTCTAAAAAAACTAACATAACAAAAAAAAGTTTCAAAAGTTGGTATTTAACCAAAAATTCTTCACAAACACGTTTAATTAATTAAGATTTATTCACGTTATGTTTTGGTCACAGAAAAAATTAAAAATTTTCTCTAATCGTCAAATTTATACCAAATTCATAATATCAAGCAAACAAGTTGTTGATTTTGCACCTATTACCAAAATGATTATATTGATTACTTAAAATTTTAAAATTTTGAAAATTTTTTCAATAAATGATATTTTTAATTTTATTTAAAAAAATGATCAAAAACAACTTTGCCATTTCAAACATTGTGTTAATTTATTGAATTAAATACGCACAATTTCCAACAACAATTCTACAAGTTTAAATTATTTTATTTTAAACGAAAAAAATCAATTAATATTTTTTGATATTTAATTAATATTTTAATTGAAAATTTATTTCAAAACAACTAAAATGTTAATTAAATCAAAATTATATTTTTAATTTTCGTTCAACTAAAAAAATAATGGATTCAATTATCACATTAATTAAATTTAAATATTTTTTAAACAATTTTTTTAATTGATAAAAAACTTTTTTGTGTGTTTTCAATATAAATACAAGAAGGAAATTTTCTTCTCGACATTGTGGGCCAGGCAGTAAATTATTTTTTTGTTTTCAAATTCAATATTTGAAAACAAATAAAAAAAAAAAACAACAATATATCAATAAATTTGGATTTTTCTAATATTATTATTTTGAAAGGAAAACAAAGTACGTTCTTACGAAAAAAACTACATAATTGATGGACATTTTAAGTTAATGTTTTAAAAAAATCGCCATAGTTTTTCCTGATTTTTAGAGAATTTTGGTTGCGAGAAGTACTCAAATTATTTAGTATGTATGTGTATAAAAGGAATTTTCAAAACGGGATCGTTTTCAAAATTTGTTCGTTTTTAATTTCACTCGTATGTATTCGATTTACAGAACATGGCTGATAACCAGGAAAACCGGAAATATGTTCTAAAAAATGTTTTACGCACATTATATGCGCAACAAGAACTTATTTCTGCCTTCATTGGTCGCACAAGGAAAAGCATGCAATTGCAAATTAACGGTTTCCCTGCTGATAATTTATTTTTTTGTAATCTCCTTTTTAATTTTCTATATTGTAAAACTTTAATTGATAGATTTGGTTAATTTGTTCTTGTTCACGTATTTTTAGTTCGCACTAAAAATCCGCCATTTTGTTTTTAAACACCTATTTAAGGACATTTATGGTTTTAAGACGAATTTAACAACATACAAAAATATATAATATGTCTTTGTATGAGAAGTGCTACACCCACTTTGCTAATATCGCCCACATTTTGCCGGACATTGTGTATTAATAACAAAGATGGTTGTACCTAATTTGAAAACTTTTGCTCTTGCCATTCTTCAGATATACATAAACAAAATTTAAAAAACAACAAGGGATTTACGGGTAATATTAGGGACAGACCTGGTTTTCCCTCAAGTCTTAGCCATTTGTGGATCGATCACGATAAATTTCAATATCAAATAATTCCGGACTATGTGTGACATAAATACATATATAATAACGGAGTCCGCAACATATCTGGGGTTTTCAGAAAGACCGTCATCCGGATTTAAACTTCTCTTGTCATAAGGTCCCAGAATATATACATGTGTATATGAACTCGATAAAGTCTGAGATCAATATTGTAGAAGTTACAAACGGAACGACAAAGTTATATATACCATTTTACATTCGGTGAAGGGTATACAAATTTGTACGAAGTTTCTTATGCATGGAAATTGACGGTTAGTGCTGGTTCACACTATTCAAGTCTTAGTCGCCAAGTCTTGAATTTTTAGGAGATAGAGGAAAATAAATGGCATTCTCTTTCCCTTCTCGCCTAAAAGCTTAAGACTTGACGGCTAAAACTTGAAGATTGTGAACTAGCACATTATTAAATATCTTAAAAGGGATTAAATTATCTTCAAAATGTGTGTCATAAAAATAAATATACAGCCATGTCACAGAGTACAATTCCGTTCTGAATCGAAGAAAACAAATTTGTTTATTGATAGGAAGTTTATTTTGATAGTTTTTTGGCCTTTAAGAAACAGAAAACTCTCATTCCGTTCATGAAAACAAAAATGGTTTTATTCCGCAAAGTTTTTTCGTAGTTTTCTAAGCACCAAAATACGGAATGAATTCCGTATCCGAACGGTATTGTACTCTGTGACATGGCTGATAGAATATAATAACATGAAATTAAGGCCCTAATCATGTAAAACGCAACGCCAAAGAATTACATTGAAAGCAAAAACGAAGTCATAAATATTTTGTAATTTTGTTGTTGCTTTCTTCAGTAATTCACATTTTTTTTTTAAATTTTAAACGCTGCATAGCTAGAGGCGTGGCAAATATTAAAACGGTACATGAATTTCTGTAGAAAGCAACAACAAAATTACAAGATATTTATGACATTATTTGTGCTTTCAATGTTCTTCTTTGGCGTTGCGTTGCGTTTTATATGATTAGGGCCTAAGTTAAATACAAATTTCTCATTAAAATCGCAATAACAAAACAAAAACAAAAAAAAAACACTTACTTTTCGAAAAGGGCTGAAATAACAACATAAAAATCATCAGTATTAAAAAGTTTTGCAAAATGCGTAACGCTACACCCTAAAGATACTGAAATTGCAAGAAATAAAACAAAATCTAAAACTTTATCTCCTACCATTATCTTAAAAGTTTTCAAAATTGCAAAAAAAAAAATATTGTAATCCAGATGACCGATTATGGGCATTATTATTCCCCTTAGGTCCTAATTTTTTTTTAGTTAAAAATTAAAAAAAAAATATTTTATTTTAAAAAAGAATTTTCTAAGAAATGAATTTTAATCGATTAATTAACATAAATTATTTGAATTTTTCGTTATTCGAAGTGGGAACTCTAGTATGTATAGCGTAAAATTTACACCGGGTGTCAAGAACAGAGAACGAAAGGGAGAAAGAGATAGAGTTCCGTCAACTGTTTTATTCTGGAAGATTTAACACACGTGTTTACTACAGCTTTTTGTGTAATTTTTCATCGTAGAAAATAAAAGTAAAATACATTTTGTTATTGCGGTGTAGTAAATGTTAGTACGTTAATAAGGGTGCTTTACTACCAAGAGTGAAACCGCTATTACTCATATTGTTTTTAGTTAATTCTTATCAACAAATGTTATACCATTACTAATCACTTGTATCTTATTATTATTTTTAACTTCCCTTTCAATTATAATACATACATGCATACATACATACATACATACATACATCCAAACAAACCTACGACGAAATTTAATAATTTTCGTGTGTTTTAATTATTTAATAACACAAGTTTAGATTATAATTTTAGACAAACACAGATCGATTAATTACAGGTCGTGCAAATTGCCAGATATTTGTGTGTGGTATCAGTGTTAATGGACCTTAAATAATATAAATTTGAAAAAAAAATATACGCAAAAAAATAAGCAAATTAAAAGTGTTGTTCGTAGTTTAATTATGAAGTAATATGAAAAGAGTACTGCAAAAAAGGTGTTATTTTCACTTAAGTATATTTGAATAGTTTTAGTGATTTTATTTTATTTTTTCTATTTAAATTTAATTTTTAGACTTGGAAAAAGGGAAGAAACTCCCGAGAAAGTTTTATTCATAATTAGGTTGATATTGTGGCCATTAATTTGTTGATGGCGTAGGCACTAATTTTTGTCTTTCAATCAGAACATTAGCTGGTTCATTTATCAAAAATTTTTACGAATTTGAAACATTTGTTACTGGAAAGCAAGGCGAATTCACTAGAAGGTGGGGTCAAGTCAACATATGGTTATTTTTTTCGGTGGTCGATTTGTCAAAGTTGGAATACAAACTAGTTTTTTATGAAAAAATTTTTTTACTAGCAATATTTTTGACAATCGGTTCACAAAAGCAGTGTTGTTGAAGAGTTTACCTCACCTTCTAATGAATTCTCCTTGCTTGAAAGCAGTGTGGCCATTTTGGCATTTTTGCTGCTAAATATAAAATTTTTTAGTATTATTTTACTTAATTTTTTTTAGAATCTGGGAATTATTTCTTTTCATAGGCTACTTTATTATATTCAAATTTTTTTTTATTTTTCGAATTTATTCTATGAGCTAAATGTAACAGGAAGATACAAGATAATAGTCTGGTAGTGTTTTAAGTCATTCCTAAAAATTTAAGGAATAGAACTATTACAAAAAGCTTTACAAAATACATAACTGAAATTTAGCTCATAGAATAAATTCGAAAAATAAAAAAATGTTGAATTTAATTTTTTTTTATAAATTATAATACATGTTAACTTAAAATAGTTGCACCCAACATTAAATTTCGTATGGAAATGGATAATTCTTATGATTAGAAAGGGAATATTAGAATTGTATATTTCTGTTACGAGAAATTCTGATAGCGCATGGAACATATTCCTGGAAAATATTGAAGGAATAAGACTATTAAAGTATGAAAGCTTTATAAATTGTAGTTTGACTTATAATACACATTATAATTAATATAAAAATGTATAATAAATGTTACTCACCATGAGAACTAAATTCCCAGATTATATTTGTGAATGAGAATATCTAAAATTATTTTATAATTACCAAGAACTTAACCCGCTACTTCGTTACCGTGTCCCTTTCTTTCGTGGATATATTTAAATGTCAACGTTTGTGTTTCTCGGTTTTGCCAAATTTGTTTATCTTATAGGTTCTCGTTCACTCAGGAGCCTGCACCTATAATTTTATGTTTCTAATATCTATTATAGCAAATTAAAAAAGTACCACGTGTATAATGAAAAAGTAAAAGGAAGAGATTTAATATTCCGTATTTCGCCATTTTTTTATATTTTTTCTCCCCATTGAATTATCAAAAAGTTCATTATTATAGTGGGAGCCCATAATTGGGAAAGTTTATGTCAAAGAATGGACAAAAATGTTTTGATAAGAAAGTACCAATAATATGTAAAATGTTCACCCCCTAAAACCTTCGAATTTCTAAAATTTAAAATATCGGCGGCTTAGCGCCCCTGGACCATACCCTAAGCACTTAAGTGAACCTTATATTGCCTATGTCTTCATTTTGTTGAAACAATTTTTTTAAATCGGACCGGCTGTTCCGCAGATTACCTGTAACAAACATACAAATAATAGAAACATACAAACTTTTCAGCTTTATAATAGCTCTGTTTCTTTACTCTACTTTGGGAGCCCTCGGGATCCCAATTTACACGAAAAGCGTTTCCGTACTTTTAATTTGTTTAAATGAGAGCGGGTTTGAGAGGATAAAATTGTTCTTCTTCTGGCACGAAACAGCCCAAACTTTTTCTTCGTGCAAATACTTTAACTAGCAAATTTTGGCTGACAAAGTGTTCATATACTTTTTAGTATTTTTGAGAGAAATTTCTTGAAATGCCTACTTACTTATCTCGTTGCAAGTTTCTGCTAGTAAAGTAAATGAACACATCTATTATTTTGTTGTTGACAGCTGACCAACGAAATTTTCAACTGCCTTTTAACTTTACTGAACTCAATTCAAAATCCCAAATTTTATGGTTTAAATAAAAATAAGTACTAAAAAAAAAATAAATAACTGAATTTGGAACAAAATAAAACTAAAATAAATTAAAAAAATTTTACAAATTTTATTTGTTGTGCTTAATTCCCTATTTTTTTTCTTGATAAAACAACTGAAAATTTATAGTTGTGGGGAATGTTAGAAAAGATAAACACACTGTGTTATTGTTGTAATTTGGTTTAAGCTTGGATATCGTTGTAAATAAGACTTTTTGAGTGTAATTCTCATTCCCTCTGTAGTCTGATTTTCTTATATTTTGTTTTTTTCTAAAATTTTTTGGGAAAAACATTTCCTGATGATTTGGCCTTAGCAACCAGTGAAATGCGCATAGGAACAGATTATCCTACAACAATAAATGTTCAGTTGTTTTATCAAGAATGGAAATAGGGAATTAAGCGTAACAAATAAAATCTTTTAATAAATAATTGTATTCCCAAAAACAACTTTGATAATTTTACAAATTTTTTTTGGGTATAAAATCTTTCCGCGAATAAAATTTGCTAAGAAAATGATCCATGCAATATGAGGAGTACGAATCAAAACGATTCCTTATTGTACCAAGACTAGATACATTAAACTCTACTGATTAGAGTGTCATGCCCTACAACTTTATTTGTCTTATGGCTTTTTGCTTGGGGAAACAGACATGATTTTTAATTTTTGTAGATGAAGCAAATAAACAAAGACGTTTTATTAATTTCGTCTATTAAAATCTTATTGAGATTTAATGCAAAATCATTTCGCATCCAATAATAGCAGAGCTAGAAATTTTGATAGTTTTTTCTTAAAATTTAAAAATATTTTAGATTTTCTTTTTATTTTTCATCCATTTTTTTGACCCTGATAACGAATAGTTAAATTATCTTCACCAACTTTATGTTATTACCATTTTAGGTAGGTATTCCCGATTATTTTCACTTAATTTGAAATACTAAATTAGATAAACTTAAATAACAACATTTTTAACAACATTCTTTACAATTTAAATTTATTGTGTTTTATTATAAATAAACATAGAAAAGTAAATAGCATTAGCAATATGTATGTAGGTCTATCAGTTAAATACAAATTTCTTAATCAACATATTAAATTTGTAAAATATATAATTTATTTTTGTTTTATGTTAAGGGTTATTATCTAAATTTTTTTTCCTCCAACTTAATTACCAATAATTTTGTATCGTTTTTAGTTTTATTATCAAACAACAAAATTTTTAAAGTTCAGTTTTTTGCACGTGTCTATCATAAAGATTGTCTCGTATCACATTCAGATGCATACCATTTTTATATTGTAAGACGAAGGCCTTTGCATCAAATGTGTATTCAGTTGGGGTTTTAGCACAAACTTCGACTTTGTGATTTTTCAAAAAATGTACCAGACCTATTTTGGTTTGTAATAAGCCAATACGACTGCCAATACAATTATGGGGGCCAGTACCGAAGGGCATATAAGCCATAGATTTGTGTAGTTTTTTGTTTTCAGATGAAAATCTTTCGGGATCAAATGTATTAGGGTTTGACCACAGCTAAAGCAAAAAAAAAAAAATATATTTTCAAAACTTTGTAAACAACACAAACTACTTAAAATTACTTACCTTAGGATCTCTTTGTATACCGTAAACAGGTATAAATATAGGCATTTCATCGGGCAAAGTGTAATTGTAAAAGGGTTTTAAGCTAAAGCCACTCTTTTCTCCCGCTGGCCTTTTATGTTGACGATCTAAAAATGGTAGCACCGGATAAAGTCTCAACACTTCATCGACCACCATATTCAAATATTCTAATGTCGTTATGGTCTCATATGTTAGGTTACCATTTTCCTTAATCAAAGCTTCATTAATTTCCGTTCTTAACCTTTCCTGTAAATCGGTTCTTTTAGACAATTCGTACAGAGTAAATGACATGGTAGATGAAGAAGTTTCAAAGCCAGCTGTCAAAAATACAGCTGCTTGAGCCACAAGAACATCAGAACTTTTTGCAATTTCCTTATGAATATTCAAATCGCCCTTTTCATTTTTAAGAGCGACTAAAATGTCTATCAAATCATTACGTTGTATGCCACTTAGCTCTCGCTCCTGCATTACGAAGGTGATTGTAGAACGTAAAAATTTAGAAAATTCTGGTGTAAAGATTTTAATACGTAGTGGAGTCACTAATTTGGGCAAAAAGAATGCAATCGCAAAGTCAATGGCTCGTTTTATGTTAAAAAGAAACATTTTACGGCAGTTAGAACGAAATTCCCCATTAGGATTTTGTAGACTGTTGGCACTGACACCAAAAGCAATGGTGGCAATAAGATCGGTAGTGAAGAGAGCACATACCTCCTTAACTTCGGCTTCAAAGCTATTGCCTTTTCTTGCCAAATGCTGTTCAAGTTGTGAGCTAATCTGTAAAAGAGAAAATAAATCCAAATGTATTACAGTTTAAAATAAAATTTACATTAGAAATGGCATTATTGCCTAACTATACACAAAAGATCTATTACAAACTAGAGTGTAAAATAGGCTGAAATCTATTAAAGTCTTTAATCTATACCATACAGTATGGTCAACACTTAAAGATTGTATAAGCTCGTAATATATACTGTAGAGTAGTCTGAGTGTAGTTTACATTATAGAATACTTTTTTATTGTTAAAGCTTTAACCCCGGTTAGACGGCTAAAGAATAGGCAGATAATATTTGAGTTTTATATAATGTGAAGAAAATTAAAAATATTGTGTTTTTAAAAATTTATGTGTACAAAAATATCCCGCTCTTTTTCATTGTTAATTTTACCTTTTGCTTATAAAAACACTATTGTGTTTGCCTATTCTATTTAATTATTTGCACCCTCTTATTTCACTATTGCGGTAAGCGTTAAACTAAACGCTTATAAGAAAAATATCAATTTGGAGCAAACGTCTGACGAACACTTGCTCGAGTACTCTGGAGACAGCACAAATGAAAGTTTTGATAGCGATGACAACTTGACTTATCCCTTTCAGACCTGACGCTAAACAACTGCCTCTACTTACCACTTTTATATCCTTCAAGCATTTTTAGGACAAGCAAAATTGATGCATCTCGTTAAAATGCACTTTTATTCCATCAACTGACTTTAATTGGATGAAACATTAAAATTTATCATTTTGTTCAGTTAAAAAATACCCACTTCACTATTTGTTAACGATTAGTACTTTTGTAATTGAATACACAAGTTACTTTTGCGGCTCATTTTGTCAAAACTGAAATGTGACAGAAGAATTTTGCAATCATTCAAGTAACGGTAAAGCGAATAGCAAAATAATGTGAGACACAAACATAAAGAACAATCAGCGCAATCCATGCATGCAAGTCTAAGACCGTTTTTAGACGTTAATGCTTTAACCGTCTAACCGGGGTTAAAGCTTTAACAATAAAAAAAGTATTCTATAGTGTAAACTACACTCTGACTACTCTACAGTATATATTACGAGTATATACAATCTTTAGGGTGACCCGGTAGGCTAGCTGGAAGTGAGCTAGTCTATCAGTACCGGGGTTGCGGGTTCGATTCCCGCCAGAGACTCTGGTCTCCTGCAGACAAGCGAAAAGCTTCGCGGGATTTAGTGTAGGAATAAAAAAAAAAAAAAAAAAAAAAAAAAATAGAACCGAAAATATTGAGAATCGATGCATAATGGTCTGAAAGGGTTATGCCATCATGTTTTGGGACCCATACATTACCAGATGATGTAGAACAGGCCATAAAAGAATGCATTATTTAAAATATAGCAATAGCCGATACTACTGATGCTTTTGTATAGGCAATTAATTTTTCACGGAATTTGAGCACAATGGCTGATGTAAATTTCGTTGACGATGTAGCAGCGCTCGAATCCATTGCGACATAATATCCGTCGTCAACAACTGCAACCACAAGAAAAGCTCAGTTCAATCTAATCTTGGCGGTTTTGTTGGAGATATGACGGTATTAAGCTTATCTTAGAAGTATTAATTCTTTTTTAAAAACAGCTTTAAATGAAATATGTAAAAACTCAAAAGAGCTCTCTCAATTTATATGGCGTAAAAGCTCGAAATATTAACATGTAAACGAGGTAGCCTTTCGAGGCGATTAATCACTTCCATTGGCCGTAAAAGAGCTCACAACACGAATGGAATTCTTTACTTAATTTATTACTGATGGTATTATTACATTGATCGTTGTAGAAACAAATAGTTGTGCTCTGCAAGAAATTATAAACACGTTTAGTACAGATAACACTGAAATAAGACATAACATAGGCATAATGTTGTACAAGTCAGTATGCCGCTTTCCTAATTGAGAAAACTATTGGAGAAGTGTAAGCCATCGAAAAGATATTTTATCATAAATATCATATCATTTAAAGATGAATCGCAACGAGAAAAGAAAGGTGAACCGGGCTATGATCGATTGCTCCGCATCGACGTGAATACTGTTTTATAGAAGGCCAATAAATGTGTCCATCTGGCATCGACATATGTCGGCATTGAACGTTTTGAAAGAACCAATCCTGATGAACAAAAATCAAAGTCTCCTAGGTACAATAGAAAGTAGAAGAAATTCATAGAAATAAACTGTCTTCTAATCATCCGAAAACACATTGCTCACATGGGTGAAGTAGATCTCAAGGGTTGAGTAGATCTCATGATAATTTTTTGGGTATGCCCTTAATAATTGCATTCATTTTGCTTATGTTTCCAACATTGTATCCAATAAATAATCAATCTTATAGCTTCTTGAAGACAGCTGCAGCTCTCGTTTCCTTCAAAAATAAACGGTATGTAGGGCGACCATCTGCTCAAAATCTCGATGAGCCTTTATCATCAAAGCCTGGCACATCTGGTGTTTGGAAAAGAGCTGTTCATCAAGTTTCTGATGTTCTATTTGATGGTGTCGAGTTTGACGATATCTTAAATGTCAAAATCCAACCGATTGGAAGATACATGGAGTACAGGAAAAAAAAATAAAAAATAAATGTGCAAACATTGCACGAAATCTGACACCCAAGTCGTTTGTTCCAAATGCGAGCTTCACTTATGCGGTCGGATTTATAAAAATTGTTTTTTTTTTTTTTTTTTTTATTCCTATCCTACACTAAGTCCCGCGAAGCTTTTTCGCTTGTCTGCAGGAGACCAGAGTCTCTGGCGGGAATCGAACCCGCAACCCCGGTACTGATAGACTAGCTCACTACCAGCTAGCCTACCGGCGCACCGCCGAAAGTGATATATATTTTAACTTTTTGCTAAACTAAATAAAATAAAACTTATTCTATAAATAATATTAACCTGTGATATTTTTTTACATGCAAACCGGCAAGACCGTCTGTAGATGGTCTTTAAATTTTTTAAATGTTTTAAATTTAAACTTACGTTTGCTTTGACTATATCTACTTGCAAAAAATATGGGCTTAATTCGATTATTTTTATGGTCTTGCCGGTAAGAGGTTTAAGAGTCATATAAAAAAACAGTGGGTAAAAGAACTGTATGCAATTATTATGGCGAATATTTTGTCAAATCAAATTAAGTTTATGGTTCCACAGAAAAAAGTTAATTCTGAGAGTTCGTGCAACAAAAAAACGGTGTTTCCCATTTTACACTTAAGAGAAGCATATCGATGCCTTACATTCTCAACCTCGCATCTTAAAAAAATACGGTTTTGACTTTTTCATGTCAAACGATTGCTATTTTTGTGTTCTATTACTGCAAAAACTTATTATTTCAATAATTTATTAATATTTACAGAATTGAGACACAGTATTGAAATAATAAGTTGTTGCAGTAATAGAACACAAACAAAACAATCGTTTTATATGAAGAAGTCCAAACCATATTTTTTTAAGATACGAGGTTGAGAAAGTAAGGCATTGATATAGTCTACACTTAAGATTAGTCTATAGGTATAGAGTAAATCGTAATTAGATTATACAGTACACTGTCTGCGACGGCGAAGGTTCTCAATGGTGACAGTAGGGTATTCAATTCTTTTGACTCCCTATAACACCGATGCAATGTGGGTTGTATATGCCTGTTTTATCGTTACTAGTTACAATGGGATGTGTTCTGATGAAATTAGGGATCTTGTTCCCGTAACCCGTACGTTTGTTTATAATACACGTTTTTCCTCAAGAGCCCATCCTTTTGTGGTCCATTGGACGGTGAATCGTACAGCGCATTACAGGGAAAATTCTTTTTTTGGCCGGACTGTTCTATGTGGAATAACATTCCTGCTGAAGTGTTCACTCTCACTTTCAACATGAATAAATTCAAATGTTCATAAGCACTATTCCCTCTTTCCTCCTTACCATAATCTATTTTCCTGTTCCAACATAATGCAATGCATTAGTAGGAGTCATCCCCTGAGTGTTGGCTCTAACAGAGAAAAAAAAGTACTTGACTCAAAGCTACACTATTTTTGATATAACATTTTGAACTATAGACTAATCCCAAGTCTGCGCTTTAGACTATAGAATAAATCACTTTCTTCACTATAGAGTACACTTTATACAAATTTTTAGCCTAATAATCTACTTAATCTTTAGAACCTTACCTCCAACATTAACGGGTACATCTGCTTTATCTTTCCACTCGTAAATACTGGTGAAAGTTTCGTTCTCAATTCTTTCCAATTACTCCCTCTGGCAAAAAATAAGTTATTTGTACCCAAAGCATCACCATGGGGATCACAGTTCGAAAAACGATTATTGAAATAATGAAAGTCTTTAATTAAAATCGATTTCAAAAGTTCGGTATCCCGTATAATTAAACCGGGCTGATTAAAGGTATAAATACCCACAACAGCCTCATTGGACATTGCCGGATCATTATAAATATCTGAGAGATGCAGACCAAAACTTGTTTTTAATTGAAAAGCTTCTTTAGTGTTGCCAATTATTGGTGTGGGTTTTATGTAGGGTATACAATGGCGTTTCCAATAACTATAAGTGTGTTTACACCAGAAGTACACTATGGCAAGTATACAAGTTATAAAGATTAATATGCTAGACGCAATCATTATTATTTCTAGATTTGTAACTGTAAGTATAAAAAGAAAAAGGAACAAATAAAATTTGAGTTAAATTGTAAACAAAATTTTTAATTAATAGTAAGTAATCTTATCATTCTTGTTAAAATTTTGACACGTAATAAAACTTAAAATTAATTAAAGCAAATAAACATTTACATATGTAAGTGTGTAAACAAATTGTAAAATTATAGTTTTGAAGTACAAGTTGAAGTGATAAATACTTATTTTTTCAAATCTTTATTAAAAAACCACACTTATAATTTCTCATTTGCATGTAGAGCTGCCTAACTCAGCATATGAGATTTTGCTGTTGTGGTGTAGTACAGACTTATTTAAATAAACGAAATACTTTTGTTTGATAATACAAAGTAAAAATTTCCAGGATTTGACAAACGTTCCTCATTTGCCACATAATTGTTTAATTAGTTAATAAAATTCAATTTAATATGTTTAATTTCTTTGTTAACAAATTTCTTTACGTGCGGTTTTTACAATACAATTAATTTATTGAACACAAGTGATTGAACATTTAGTAAACTTAAGAAAACTGAGTGCTTTTCGTATAAATTTTATTATACGTTAAATCACTTGTATTGTAAAAACCTCACATTACACTTCTTATTATTAGCGGTATTCAGTGTTTGCTGCATTTTAGGTTGCAACTGTTTGTTATTGCAATAATTTTGTCATTGACTGTGAGCGGTATTTTAAGCAGCTTTGCAATGCTAGATGCAAATTAGGTAACAGCTAATACATATGGGCATTTCCAGCGAAAAGTCTACTTTGTGTAACGTAACGCCAGAAAGCAAATAAGCTTGTATTTTAAGCCCATGTTGTTAAAATTTCTTCCTTTTGTTACTATATGTAAAGCTAGTTGCGCTTTACATCAATATATAAAAAAGGATAGTATACATAAAAAATTTTTTGAGAAACAATTTTAATTACTTGCTGGCGTTACGTTACAAAAAGTAGACTCTTCGCAGCAAATGCCCATATACAGAATTATTGGTCATGAAAATTTAAAAAAGGTGTTTGATTTCATTGTAAAATTGTTATAACATACAACGAAGAAATATAAAAAAAAACATCTCAGCATTAGTAGATACGTTGACGACTTTAAATTATTGTTTACAAATGTCAGTTGTTCGAGTATCAGGGATGACCACGCAATACACGTAGCAGAAAAGCTATACGGTTTTAGTATTACGCAAAAGCAATGATGTGACAATTGCAATTCTGTGTATTTTGTTGTTAGATTGCAACCAAATGCTACAATAGCTTGCATTTGCATTTTCGCAAGACCGTTCGAGACATTTATTTATTTTATTTATTTAAAAAAAAAAAAAAAAAAAAAACAATAAATTTTTTTATATTGCTTATTTGCTGCAACGTCATCATAACTCAAAAACTTTGATTTTCAGGATACGTATTTTTTGGATTACAATTTATATATCATTTTTAAATTTTCAAAAACAGCTAATAATTCAAAACAAAATATGTTACTTTTACAGATAATTTAACAGTGTTGACCGCACAAGAGTTAACAACAGGTTATGTAATTATGACGAAATGCTTCTTTAGCGATTTTGTGTTAAATCTTAATAGCTCTCACACACTTTTTCTGCCTATTTTCGATGTGCGAAAAAATTCCTTCTACATTTAAAACAAAAACAAATTCTTAAAACGTATATCTTCATACAACACCTGATTTACTATGCATTAGGGATATTAAGTCAAAATTTGCGATTTTTGGCTTACGACGTTGTTGAAAGAAATGAGAGATATGATTTCTATAGACCATTAAAATTACTTTAATGAGTTTAAATTTACTTGAATTCTAATTTATTGAGTTGTGACATTATACTAGCAAATAAATGGTGCGTACAAACGTTATTTTTTAATAACTACGAACATGCACTATTTTATTATTAAAGCTATGTTCAGACCTATTAGATATTTGACGTCCTACATGTAACTACTAGTTTTATTTAAAAATAGTTTGCTTCTGCAAAACGTTTGCTGGATCAAACATCATTTAACAGTTTCTTAATTGAATTATACAAGTATTTTCTTACAAATAAAGATAAGGAAGTCAATAAAAACTGTTAAAAATAAAGCTAAAGTTGATCAATTTGCTGGTCATGATTTTTTTTTTGGATTTTTTCGTCAAATATTTGTAAGGTCTGAACATACCTTAAGATTTCTCTATGTCGTGCTTAGCTCCCAATTTTTATTTTTTATAAATACACTGAAATTTATTGTTGAGTTAAAGCTAGTTGCTATGCGAATTTCAATAATTGCTTAGGCCAGATCATCAGGAAACCGTTTTCCAAAGGCTTGGAAAAAACTAAAAATATTATACTATCAAAGTAGTTTTTGGGAATACTATTATTTATTAAAAGATTTTGTTTGTTGTGCTTAATTCCCTTTTTAGATAATTGATATTATACAACTAAAACTGTAAAATGAATGAGAAATTTTAGTTAGTTGGTTTTTATTGTTCTAAATTAACCCATGAACGTAATAGCAACAATAAGGGTAATTAATAAAAGCTACGTAGGTTTTTAATTCGAAAAAGTTCAAAATATTTGCAGAAAAGTAAGTCATCGTCCAGACTTGCAATTTTTTTTGCTGCAATTTTTAAAAAATTTGCTTTGAAATTGCATTAGTGTCCGGCTTATGAAATTATAGTTTTGCAATTTTTGTATTTTTATCTTGCTTTCCTCTTTTCTTTTTTATATTTTATATCTATAGATATAAATACAAATACGCATTCAGCCAACTTTAAGTTAAAAAGTGTTAGAATAACTGAGTACCCCTCCCCCATCTTCTCATCCCTCACGCAAATAAACTCAAGAATTGCTGCAACAAAAATTGCAAGTCTGGACGATGACCAATTATAGAGCTAACGCAATAAATTTTGTTGGATATGTTTACGTAAATACGTGTGTCAATATTCGGTAAAGTAACTAATATTTACGTAGAAGGTATTCGAACTTAGGGACTTATTGTGTAAAACGCAACGAAACGCCAAAAATTTCATTGAAAGCAAAAACAAATTCAATAATATTTTATAATTTTGTTCTTGCTTTCTATAGGAATTCATATTGAATTTTTAAATTTCAAACACAATTTACATTTTGTTACGTTGAAAATTTAAAAAATAAAACAATATGAATTTCTGTAGAAAGGATAAACAAAATTATAAAACATTTTTGAATTTGTTTTTGCTTTCAAAGAAATTTTCGGCGTTACGTTGCGCTTTACACAATTAGGCTCTTAATGTCTCGTATCGTACGCAAGCATGCCCCTTATAACTTTTTTGATAATATTTTTTAGTTTATCAAAGCTAAATTTCTCTTTCGTCCTGGGATCCATGTCAATAAGTTTAATTACTTAATTATTATTTTTTAAATTTTGATTAGCGCCTATATTATCAGCTTAGTTTGGATAAATCGAATATAAGCACGATTCTACTGTAAAAAAAACTGCCTGTAAAAAAACTGCATTTTTCCGATGTACGAAAGAAAGAGTTCTTTTGTTCGTACAACTACATTAAAAACATAAACAACCCTGCTGGAGATTGAACTAGTACCTAGCTAGTACTAAATTAGTACAAAAATCACCAGTACTAGTTCTCGACTGTAAACTTTTGTATACCATCTTAATGCTCAAATTAGCATTGAGTGTGCTTGGGAAATCACTAGTACTATAAGTTCTAGATGTTCAGTAGTACACTTGAACCCAATTGGGTGCGTAAGACCCAGTTTGTTACTAGTTCTTTTGTATAGAAATTTAAGCAATATCAATATATAGAAATTAAGGCAGCATCAATATACAAATATGTAAGCGAATTTTAGTTTAAAAACAATTAATTGTTAAACAAATATTCTATCAATATGCAAATGGTGCCCTTGTACTACATCAAGTCCTAGTACAATAAGCACTAGTATTTTTGGATAAAAAGTCTAACCACGTTAGCACTAGTGCGACTTGTTCTAGTAATATTACTAGTGGCTTTTGGAGAATTAACGCTTATTCTCCTGAAGGGAAGGTTTTTAGAAATTGTTTTAAATTCTTTTGCATACCGGAAATAGGCAGTTTTTTTTACAGGCAGTTTTTTTACAGTAGAATCGCGCTTATATTCGATTTATCCAAGTTATGCTGATAATATAGGCTCTAATGAAATTTTTAAAAATAATAATAAAGTAATTAAACTTATTGACATACATATGTAGATCCCAGGACGAAAGACTTTTACAAAATAAATTTCAGTAATTGTCACTTAAAAGTTAAAAAAAAATTGTATTAACAGAACCTTAAAATCTTAACAATTTTACAAAGATTAGTTCACATTTAAGCATAGCCCAACACCTTGTTCCTACTCGTATCACTCAAGTTTTTTTCCTTAGGTACTAATTAATCAGTACTCTTAGTAATGTTACAAATATTCGAATTTGAATGCCGAGTATTCGGTAATTTTATGACATTCGTAATCGTATTCGTCACATCCTTTAGTAGCAGCCAAATCGTGGACTATATCGTTAATGTGACTATAAGCCTTATTCACATACATAACCACTCATCTGTCAAAAAAAAGGGGGAGTGGATAAGTGAGCGTGGTTCCTTACATTCAAATGAAACAGAGATTTCTGTACAGCTAGCGAACGGTCATAGCTAAAGTTTCTAAAGTTGGTGCAAATAGCTTTGTGCTCAGTACGCAACATCAGTCAAAAAGTGGGCGTGATAAAATAAGTAAGGTGGCACAAAATAGAATCCCGTATATTTAAAGAACAGTAAGTGTAAAATTATATAAATTTGGTACAATTAGAATGGATATCAATACACAGTAGAGCTTCCAACCGGGACTGGTTTTTCTGAATCCCGGGATTCGGAATTGAAGAAAATATTTCGGGATCCCGAAATTATTTTTAAATTTTTTTTTTTTATATATAACCAATATATAAAACTTTTTAAACTGTTTGAAAAACAACTTAATTTTCCAGTAAAAATACATATTTAATGAACTTTGTTAATTATTTAATTGAAAAAAAAAATATAATATAAAAAACAAACTCAAATTATTAGTTGATCACAATTCATAAAGATCATGTAACAAAAAACATAAAAATCGTATTTTTATCCATATTTGATTATTGATATAAAAAACTACACCATTTCCAATTGTATTTTAAAATTTTCAAATGTATTTTTAAATTTTCCAAATGAATTTAAAAATTGACCAAATATATTTTTAAATTTTCCAAATGTATTTTGAAATTGTCCAAATAGATGTATATTGAAATTGTCCAAATAATATCAAAGGGCAAACAAAAAATTAATAATGTGATTGTGTTAGTCTCGATAAATACTTTGAGAAATTCCACACGAGAAGGACTTTGACCTCGCTGACTTCAAAAATTTTGCAAAGTGTTATTATACAATAATTAAGGGTGGGAAGCTAAACAGTTTTATCCATTTTTAAACACTGTGAAAAACAAAGTTAAGCAAAATAAATTTATGAAAAATTAAGAAAAAAACGTTTAAATAAATATGTATGTGAAAAACCACCGCCCCTAAGTCGGCATTTGCGCAAATATTTTCTCCCAAGCAAAAAAAAAAAAGACTGAGAAAAACAAAATCTTAAAGTATTATTTTATATATACTCCCTTACAAACCTGCTTCGTGGTAAAGGAATGCCGTGGCCCTTTAAAAGTTATTTTTTTTTTTTTTTATAAAATTTGTTAAAGCACTTAATTTAGAATAACACTGTATGTCTTACTGCGTAGCGCGCAAATGTGCGCTTACTTTTTACAATGTACCATTACTGCTTCGTAAAATAAGAAAAAAAATTATTGGGTCAATTAACACTTGGGTTGCATTTGGGTCGCGGTGCTTTTAGCCTTTACATAATAATAATGTAAGTTTAAATATTTAAAAATGTTTAGTAGTGACATTTCAGTAAAATTTTGATCATTTCAAATTTGGTTATCGAAATGCTATAATAATGTTAAATATATTATTTTTACAATTTATTGTTTTAAACGCAAAAGGGTGATTTTTTTCAATTAAATTTGAAATATCCACTGGCGGTAAAGTTCAGATTGGATATTCACATACGTGAATATAAAAAGGTTGATATTCGTAACATACTACTTTTTACAAATTCCGTTAACTAATATAATTTCTAACACTTTTTTAAGACAATACAAAAGGTGTTGTACGTCTTCTCCTAAGCAATTTCTGCAATATTCGCACCTTCTGATATTTGACAATCATGTTTGAACATAATGTCCAGTCATGGGGCCCTTAAATACACTGATCATGATGCACGAGCTCGAAAGTAAGCCGTAAAGTACAGCAAGTTAGTGTTCCACACGGGTTTCTGAATTTTTGTTTGTAAATTTGTACACAAACAAAATATGGTACACAACTATTGAAAGCTTACGAACACAAACACTTAGATAACTTACCGAACTTATTTTAGAGTACGTGTAAAGTTTTTTTACGGTACTTGTTCTGTATTTTTTAGTGAGCACGTAGTGAACTTTTAGCTAACATGATATGTTTTTTAGTTTCTGCGTAGGGAACATTTAGTGTACTTCTTTCATACATACTCTGTATGTATGGGAAAAAAATAAGAAATGTAATTTTCTAATGGTTTGTTTGCTGATTTATTGAAAAAAAAACCAAAATATAATTTGAAGTGGAGTTTTATAACAGGAGTGCAAAAATATAAGAAACATCTTAAAGTATACTTATGTTTTAATAAAATTTGTATATCAAAAAATAAATCTTAATGGGTGTTTATAACAATCGCTCTTGTTTTTTATAATGTGAATTTTTTAAGTTAAATAATTGTTGTTTGAAGTCATTATTGTTCTTTAAATTTTTCCCTATTTATTAGGGAAGTAACGATACGGCTTTTTGTCGATACGATACCGATACTCAGGAAGAAATACCGCCGATACCGATATCGATACGAATATAAAATTTAAGGTAAAATTAACAAATCTCAAGTAGAGAAATTTCTTTATTATAAAAAATTACAGTGTAATAGATTATTAATACATATTTAAAATGGATTTTAATGAGATTTTAAAAACAACCGAAAATAGATACTTTGACTGCTTTAAATAAATTTCTCAAAACACGAACGCACATTTGTTTTTTTTTTTACTCTATTTTTGAGCGATTGTTATAAACACCCATTTAGATTTATTTTTTGATATATAAATTTTATTAAAACATTAGTATACTTTAAGATGTTTTTAATATTTTTGCACTCCTGTTATAAAACTCCACTTCAAATTATATTTTAGTTTTTTTAATAAATAAACAAACCATTAAATAATTAAATTTCTTATTTTCTTTCCCATACATACAGAGGGATTTATTATGTTAAATATTTCCTTTAAAAAAGAAGTAAGTACATTAAATGTGCACTACGCAGACACTAAAAACACACATCAAGTTAGCTAAACGTTCACTACGGGCTTACTAAAAACACAGAACAAGTACCCCCAAAAAACTTTACGCGTACTCTTAAACAAGTTCGGTAAGATATCTAAGTGTTTGTGTTCGTAAGCTTTCAATAGTTGTGTACCATATTTTGTTTGTGTACAAATTCACAAGCACAAAAATAAGATTGACTTAAAGTTTGTGTTTAAAAAATAAACTACACTACGTTAGTGTACAGTTTTTTTCGAACTGTGATGATGAAGAAGTTTGTGCCCGTATAAGTTTCTCTGTCAGTTTAAACAGAATTTTTTTTTATGGATAACCAAATTTGAAGTCCTGTTATTAATACTTGTACACTTTAATATATTTTACTACACACACTTGATTACAATACGTTTCGTAACGTCTGTTACTTCTAAATAACATCAATAGAGATATCGGTAACTGTACTTGTTCATTTACTTTGTTTTAAGTAATAAACAAATATGAATCAAAATTTCTTAATTTAATGTATTTTTTACCAATTTCACTTTATCAACTGTCCCTTTGTAATGATTTAAAAACACTAAACTATTTTTTCGAGTTTGTGGGATTTTTATACTAAATTGATAACTGTACGTAATGAATTGGTAACAAAAAAAACAAAACAAACATCAATAATAAATATAGTTCTAAAATCTTTTGTTGTTTTTTGTTTTATTTTGATAACATAATTAATATACATATGTAAATTAACTAAAAAATCTAAACAGTTAATATTATAGTAAATAAACAAATGACCTACCATCTGTCCGGTTGTATGTGTAAGCGCCTCTGGCGACCTGTCAAAACTAGTACATGGTTTGAGTCACAAGTAGTGAACGAGGGTATATTAGGTTTGTCATTCCATAGGAAATCCAAAAAATAAAGTGTACCAGGATTTTGTTCCTGATCTTTTTTCACTTTCCGGTTAAGCAAGAAAAAATACGAGTTTACCGAGAACAGACAAAAGTCTCTGACAGGAATCGAACTAGCAACCCTCGCGCTGGTAGCCTACCCGTAAACCAAGAGATAAATTTGTTAACATTATTATATACATATGTACATATTTTTAAACTCTGCACCAAAACAGGCGGGTATACTAAGTTTGTCATTTTAATATTCATCTAAGAACCCATAAAGTATATATATTCTGGGTCCTTGAGTAATTCTAAGTCGATTTAGCCATGTGCGTCTTTCTGTTGAAATCACGCTCACTTTTTAACAACTCAAAAGAAAAGAACAATATTGTTGTCAATTTGTTTTTAGTTCTCCTAAACAGTTTGAGATTGAAAGCCAGCAAAATCGGCTCAGTGGGAAAAGAGTTATGTACCAAAACGTGGAACAACCACCAAAAAAAATGGTAATTTTGTCACAAAAAATAGCATAAATACTGGCGGAATGGACATATTGATATTAGATTTTGCACAAATTCGTTATATACGACTAGAAATCATACTACAACATTTCATGATCGGTCCATAATTTAAAATAAGCCCATATAAAGTCCACTCACGAAAACCACTTTAGTACTCCTAAAACCGTTACGAATAATAAGTTTTGGTCTGTTACAGTTTAATATGACTAGAAGTCACACTGTCAACTTTCGTGAAGATGGGTTCATAATTTACCATAGGCCCCATATAAAGCATTCTCTCGGAAAACACTTTAGTACGCGTAAACCCGTAACGAATAACGTTATAATAAATTTTGGTTAGTCATACTTTTGGAAGACTATAAATCACTTTGTCAAATTTCGTGAAGATCGGCCCATAATTTACCGTAGGTCCCATACACAGAAAAAATTGTTTTATCAATTAAAAAAATGGTTTAAAAAGTATTTTAATTTAATTAATGTGATAATTTAATCAATAATTTTTTTAGCTGAAAAAAATTAAAAATTTAATTTTGATTTAATTAACATTTTAGTTGTTTTGAAATAAATTTTCAATTAAAATTTTAATTAAATAACAAGAAATCTTAATTGAATTTTTTCGTTTAAAATAAAATAATTTAAGCATGTAGAATTGTTGTTGGGAATTGTCAATATTTATTTAAATAATTTAACACATTGTTTAAAATTTCAAAGTTTTTTAATCACTTTTTTCATTAAAATTAAAAATATCATTTATTGAAAATATTTTTTTAAAATTTTAAAATTTTTAGTAATCAATATAATCATTTTGGTAATTGGTGCAAAATCAACAACTTGTTTGCTTGATATTATGAATTTAGAACAAATTTGGTGATAGGAGAAATTTAATAATTTTTTCTGTGTATACAGTCTACTCCGGAAATATTCTTACTGTATGTGGATTATATCAAAGGCATAGCCGAATATAGCACTCTAACTTGTTTTTAATTTTTTTAATTAATAAACGTAACTTCTAGGGTATTCATTCGGTTAACAGCTAATCGGTTAACCGATTAATTACTTCCCGATTAACTAATCGGTTAATTTAAAATTGGTTTTTTCGATTAACAATTAAACCGGTTAATTTCAGTCGATTAACCAATGCAACAAAATTTTTAATTTTTTTGTAGTATTATAACATATTTTTTTTTTTTGTGTTTTTTTAATTATTTGTTTCGTCTCATATACAAAAGGTATGTATGTGTTTAGAAAATATTTTTTCACACAAACAAAGAAGGTGTTCAGTGATCTTCATTTTAAATAAGTGTTTGCTGTCAAAAGCTTGTTTCACATATTTTTTATATGTATGCGTTTAGTTGTTTGTTTCTTCTCTAACAATCTTTTAACATAATTAACCGAAACAATTAGAAGTGTTAAAAAAAGAGGACTCTAATGACATAAGTAATGGAATATTTTATATGTTAAGAAAAATCCAGGAAGAGGAATGAGAAATTAGATATTTTGTATTATGGGTTGCTTTTGATTTCTCCAACGTCTACGATAAATTAAAGAATTTTTTCAAAGTCAAGTTTTATTAGAACTAAAGAAAATAATTGCTTAAATGCCAAACATTTAAACCAAATTATTTGCATAAAAGATTTATTTATAACTAAAATTATCTTACAGTTTATTTTTAATTAATACACACATAATATGTATTAATTAAAAAATATATACCTATTACATATTTATGAATTATATTTTTTGCTCGTTTTAGGTCAAGAATTGTTATATTAGTCATGTTATTGTTTTTTTTTTTTTTTCATAAACTCCAAATAATAAATAATTTATGCATTTTAATATATTGAAATTATTTAATTTATAAAAAAAAACTTTATTAATCGGTTAACCGATCAATAACAAAATTAACCGATTAAACCAAAACCTCGGTTAATTAATCGAGCGATTAACCGATTAAAGCAAAAGCCCGATTAAATGAATATCCTAGTAACTACTCGAAAATAAGAATTTAATTACTAGGAAAAAGTATAACTTGGATTGTTTTAATTAATAAGCGTAACTACCAAGTATTTTTAATGGATCTAATTTGGATTAAAACTGAATCATATTTTCGAAAAATAAGATTTAATTACTAGGAAAAACTATAACTTGGATTGTTTTAATTAATTAACGTAACTACCAAGTATTTTTAATGGGTCTAATTTGGATTAAAAGTGAATCATATTTTCGAAAAATAAGATTTAATTACTAGGAAAAACTATAACTTGGACTGTTTTAATTAATTAACGTAACTACCAAGTATTTTTAATGGGTCTAATTTGGATTAAAAGTGAATCATATTTTCGAAAAATAAGATTTAATTACTAGGAAAAACTATAACTTGGATTGTTTTAATTAATAAGCGTAACTTCCTATTATTTTTAATGGGTCTATTTTGGATTAAAAGTGAATCAAATTTTCGAAAAATAAGATTTAAATTACTAGGAAAAACTATAACTTGGATTGTTTTAATTCATAAACGTAACTACCAAGTATTTTTAATGGGTCTAATTTGGATTAAAAGTGAATCATATTTTCGAAAAATGAGATTTAATTACTAGGAAAAGCTATGACTTAGATTGTTTTAATTAATAAGCGTAACTACCAAGTATTTTTAATGGGTCTAATTAGGATTAAAAGTGAATCAAATTTTCGAAAAATACGATTTTAATTACTAGGAAAAACTATAACTTGGACTGTTTTAATTAATAAGCGTAACTACCAAGTATTTTTAATGGGTCTAATTTGGATTAAAAGTGAATCATATTTTCGAAAAATAAGATTTAAATTACTAGAAAAAACTATAACTTGGATTGTTTTAATTAATAAGCGTAACTACCTAGTATTTTTAATGGGTCTAATTTGGATTAAAAGTGAATCATATTTTCGAAAAATAAGATTTTAATTACTAGGAAAAACTGATTATTCGCTATAACTTCTATATTTATAACGTCCATTTACAAAAATGCATTTAAAATTGTAACTTATGCCGCCATTGTTAAGAAATTTTACACAGGTAAATTTTATATGACATGAAATTATAATAGTATACATTTTTTATGATTGTTCCATAATGCCGAGGGGATCACTTAAACCTGTAAAATATTATGACGAATTCGACATGTTGGTCTATAATTCTGCATAGCTTTAAATTTTATGGTCTTAAAATTCAGCACTGCTTAAAATCATAATTATCAAGAGGTCGCATTCAGGGCCTGCTTCCGTAAACTTTTTATTGCATACAAAATGGTAACGAAACAAAAAAAAATTATCATAAAATTTTGCACTATTATTTTCATGTAAATAAAAAGAGCGAAATACAATTTTATGCAGATTGCTTTATAATTGGCTAAACTGCAGTAACCATATCCTTAAAGAAAATACAGAATAGGAATGAGGACAAAGTTAAACCAAATAGCTATCTCAATACAGATGTGTAAGGATTAACGAGAAAACCTGCCCTGTTGGTATTCGCAACTGGTAGCACACAAAGCGCTTAGCAACGACCCTATGAGTGAGTGCAACCAACATACACACATAGTAACAATTTGTATGCATAATCCGGCAGAATATATGTACTATCGGCAAATTTCGCAATCGGCGATTTCTCATCAAACATCGTGATTTCTTGCCTAATGGTGACTTAGTAACTTTTTTCAAATTTTTAAAAAAAAATTTAATTTGGTGATTTAAAGTAAATAATTTAAAGTAAATAATTTGGGTGACACACTATGCGTTTACCAATCGCTTCTGTGTGTGAGAGCCACCAACACAACAGGTAGCAATTTTAATACCCGTAATTGCTACAAAAAGATATCTGTTCTCGTCTTCGAACCTAACAGTTACCTTTACCTATTTCAACGATAATGAGGCCTACGTGTTAAAACCTTAAGTTTTCTTTTAAAATTGGCAGCATTTAGCCCATAGATTTCTATACACAGCTAGTTTTGCTTGTAGAAATTACTGACATAAGTGTACAATGAGGAATTATACACTTGCCCCTTATTTAGTAGCCGGAGTGGATCTTTACCACTGGGTGACCATTTATTCATTTACCAAATGCCCCCTTGGTATACTTCACACACAGGTCGCAATTTTAAGTGTATAATCCGACAAAAATATTACACTCTCGTCTGGTTAAGCAGCTGCAGCTATCTAACCTCCCATTGCTATATAACAAATCCAGCAGCTTCTATCGAATATCAACAGCACCTATGAATGTTTCGTTATTGCAGCTAGTTCCCTCCACAAGTGGACTGTTCTCCTGACGATTCATGAAACCCCTCCCCACGATTTGGGGTATAAACCACAGCCACCACGTGGTCAAAAATGTTGCTCCTCGTCGAACCCTTTTGTGAGCTCGGGCCATAAAAATGACACTCTCCTATTGGACCGTGAACCACTTACTGAAGAGCAACACTCCATCAAAAAAACAAGGCTCCCGCAAATAAAATCATCCTGAAATACAGGAAGTATTTCTCGCAAAAAGCTTGCATTCACTTGGGGAATTGATTCCCGTGGCACGAGAAGGAAACTTCTCTGGTATTATTGCGAACTCGTTTGAATTCCTAGGACTCCAAAGAGCACTCTCATTTGGATATTTGGCGTATCCCAGGTTGCGGGTACCAGTTATTTACCCCAGTGAAGTACCTTAAGACAATACGGAACTATTAAGCGACATTTAAGTTGTCAGGTGCTATTGCCTTTGTCGTAACAAAAATTAGGCTGGTTTTAATCGCATATTCATTGTTCAAAAACTTTCGACTGTAAGGTTTGAAATTTCAATTTTGAATTGAATTTTCTAACTTTTTAGATTTAATAAATATCAAGATTTCAATTAAGCAAGCTACGCATGAGTGTTAGTTACGTCAGGGGAAAAAAAATATGAATTTTTCAAATATACTGAAAAAATATATAGTTAGTATCTTACTTCATAATGCATAAAAAATTAAAAAAAAATGTTTTTTTCTAATTTTTATAATAAAATTTAATCGTATGTTGCAAATCTGCAACACTATGCATTTACATAAAAACAAGAATATGGTTTATAAATGAAAGTTTTTAAAACAATTTTTTTCTTTAGTAAATCAAACAGCTACTTCACAGTTTTCACATTTTGTTTGTGTGTATCCCTAACAGCCTGGCATTTTACAGAGACTACGCACACAATTATCTAACTTTACGGAATGTTTAACGCTTTATGAACATTATCGCAATTCTCATCAATGAAAAAGATTCCCTTTATTTAAAAGTGTCAAATATCGTTTACAGAAGGTAAAAATTTATACTTATTGTTACGAAATTAGATTTATCTAAGCAATGTTTATATTTTAAGAATAAGTTATCGTGTAAATTATAGTTTTAGTCGTATTAGTTATGAACTCCACTGTATGGAAATTTCTAGTAATTGTAATTGTAGACTTCAGATTTAGATGTACATATGTATAAAGCTTCGTACGACGGTGGTCAGATTTTACAATAATGTAAGGGGTGGCAATGTGTTGACAATATACTGCCAAAGAAAAATTACCACCAAAAGCAAATTGTTAGTTTAGACGATTGTAAGAAAATCATACAATTTCATTAACAGACAACTGACCAGACAATAAATTCATCTGCCAAATTGTCAGCTCACACGGTTGTGAGATATGTACATACATATTTGTATTGAAAGAACAGCCAGATCTGCTTTAAGACATTGTCAGAAAATGGAAACTGCGTGTATTTTTATAATTTGGAAAAGTGGAAATATTGTTATTGAAGGGGAAAAGCAATAGCAAGAATTATATTTTTTTTTTTATGTTGTTTCACTAAAATTAATTTAAATTTTGCAGTTTTTCTTTTCACTCATGTACATACTTATATCGGGGATGGAAACTATGGTGTAGTTCTACTTTTTTATTTTTTTGGATACATGCGTGGCTATCTTCAAAAAAAAATGTTCGTAATTAATAAAAACTCTTTTTTCTAAATATATATGTATATATCAAGAGATGAGCCAGAAATTATATAATTGGTACCATCATAGTCTCAAAACTACATTTTGTTATTGAAGTTTGTACAAAATCCGAAACCCCATTTTCCATCCCTGTTAAGTATGTATTTGCAGCGCTGCCAATAAAAAGAAAGGTTTCTAACAATGATGCCATTGTCAGACGCATAAACTTCACACATCTGTAAAATAAAAGCAATAAAAAATAAGCTTCCAACGTGTAACAATGATCTGCCAATGGCAACGCACAAATCCCTTGTTGGCATGAGCCAAAGTTTCAAAATTAGGTACTAGCATCTTAGTTATCAGTACGCAACATTCGACAAAAAATGGGCGGGATTAGAAAAGTAGGCGTGGCACAATTTAGATTTATTTATATCAAAAGAACAACATTTATATAACTTTCTTTTCTTATCGCACCATGGTGAAGGGTATATTAGATTCGGTATAGCCAAATATAGCACTCTTACTTGTTTTTAATTTAAATTTTCTCATCTCCTGTAAAATTTTTTAAATGTTAGATGTGGCCGTTTGCGTTTTAGATAGCGATAAATTGTCTTAAATGTAAAATATTTTTTAAAATGTAATATGCGTGTTTTAAATTATAAATGTTATACAAAATATAAACTTTTAAGTTGGAATTACTGCGAAGAAATTGATATTAAGCATTTATACTCCAAATTAAATAACTATAATAAGATTTTCTAAAGATTTTTTTTTATTATTAATGATTATTATACTAAATTTCTTAGTAGAACAATTTATTCTTCTTACTAATTCTAATTTTTTCTAAATTTATAACAAAAAGGGTCCGTCCTAAAGAAACTGTGTGCATATACAGCATACGAAGTAGAATTTTCCGATTTTATTCTAAATTGTGTGAAAGTATATTACATATTTTGAAAACTTACTGCCTGGCCCACAATGTCGACAAGAACATTTCTTTCTTATATTTATATTGAAAACAAACACAAATTTTAGTTTTTTATTATTGTTTTAATTATAAAAATGCGAAAGAAATACTCTTGTCGACATTGTGGGCCTGGCTGTAAATAAAAAATTATTTCATCAGTTTTACAATTCTATATTATGTGTATTTTCCAGGGACCGTAACCGTTATTCCTTTTTTCATAAAAGTCAGATGATAACAGTTATCATCATAATATAACTGTTATTTTTGATGAAAAAAATAAAAATCAAAAAATAACTATTATTTTTGTTTAAAAAAATAAAAATAAAATAATAACTGTTATTTTTATCCAAAAAAATATAAATCAAAAAATAGCTGTAATTTTTGATCGAAAAAATAAAAATCAAAACTTTAAAAATCATAATATTTTATCATAGAAAAGTTCATAAGGATCAATATGATATACTTGAATCAGTTTGCCAGTATTTACTTCTATATGCTTTTTTTTGTTTTAAAATTTCAAAATAACTGTTATTTTAGATCCCTGGTATTTTCGCATTATTCGAATTAGAGATGAGCGATCCCGTGATTTTTAAAGATCATCGTGATTTGTGAATGTGATTTAAAAATCACTGCTCCTTTAAACTGTGATTGTGATCACGGTTTATCAGTTTTCTGTTCTTTTAAAGCAATTGCGGCCAAGCTATATGTACAATGCGCGAGCTTTTGCAAGAGCTTTTGTAAGCACTTTACAAAGAAACAACAACAAATTGTAAGAGCTTTTAAATCTGTTTACTTTCATATACATACATACTTGAACAAATAAATTTTGGCATAAAAAAATTCTAATAAGATAGAAGAGAGAATGAAAGGAACAGCAATATCATTCGACATTTCATTCAAAAAAAGGTATTATCCACACAAACAGTGAAATATCATAAATTTGTATATGTAACAAAATACAAAAAGAACGACTTAGAAAGTACCTGTTACTTGACAAATTTGGTCACAACTGTGATTCGTGATTTTTCAGTAACAGTGATTAAATCACAGGTACAGAAATATCGCTCATCTCTAATTCGAATTATTTAAGTATGAAGATCATACATACTTTAGAAGTTTTCTTTCATATTTATTGCATATGCGAGGAAAGCCGATAGGTAAGTAGTCAGTGCAGATTTTAAACTACCCTACAAGAAATGCATAACCAAAACTAAAAAAAAAAAAATTTTACTAACACACATGCAAAAATTTTACATTTAATTAATAAGTTGGAGAGAGAGACATAATGCGCTAGAGAGAGAGTCACTTTTTTCATTTTGCTCTTAATAAATTAATAGAAACTATAACTGTTATATCGGTGAGCACTACTGGTCATCTAACTAGTAAAATGACCGGTAGTCTTCTTGTAGGGTAATTTGGAGGAATTAACGAAAATAAGGCTTTCCTTGTCTTTGTTTTTTGATTCCAGAATTTTTATATAATATATACTTACATAAACACTATTTAATCGATCAAAAATATCGAAATTGTTTATTAATTATTTAAAGTTATTAGGAAGTAATAAAACAATTTATTTTTATTTATTGGCTTTAAATTTCCTTCTTTAGCTCTATTTCAAACATGACTTAGCTTTTTATTATTTTAAAATCTGGCCACACTGATTCAATACAACATTGTCCATAGCGTGGTGGTATGAAGAAATTTTGTAAAGAAAAAAGGTATACCCTAATATTTATACCTAGCATTAAATCCGAAAGAAATAATTTACGAGTTTTACGAGAATTTTCTTTCTATTTGTTCCGAATAAACGAAAGTTCTTTATATATTATCGAAAAAAAATCCTTTCCAAGCAGCACTCTCTATTACGAACAATAACTTTTCACTAAATTTTCCATTGGAGTACGAAAATCTTAATTCAACAAATTGTTTGAACTTTTTCAAAATTTTGTTTCAAGAATTTAATGTGCTGTTTCTAAATAACAAGCAAGTGATTGTGTAGTAAAATTTATATGAAAATCACCCAAAAAACTGAGTGCTTTTCATACAAATTTGAATACTCAATCAATTGTCTGTCATTTGGAAACAGCACATTATTCTTTTTTTTTATTTTAATAATTTTTTAAGATTCGATTAACCAAAGATCTCGATTATTGAAAATTTTGATTAAACAAAATCATAAAAATCAATTAAATCTTATTTTTACAAATAAAAATCTTAAAAAAATTTAAAACCCAATTTTTTTTAATAATTTAAGTTTTAATAAATAGAATATGGATATTTTTCTTTCTTTTTTATAAATTATTTTATGATTGAAACATTCGACTGAAATATGGCCCAATTAGTAGGTCTGCTCGAAACGCCTGCTGATTTTTTGTAGAGTTGTGTTTTTAATCATAATACATAGGCATAAATGGGCAAAATGTCAAAAGTTGTTTACATTTTTTATTATTTTTTTTTTTAATATTCTTTTTGATTTCAAGAAATCGTTTTTCTTATTGTGAAAATAAAAATATAATATAATAATTGTAAAAAAAATTCTGAATAAAAATATTAAATAACCATAATAAAAAAAGTGTAATAACATTAAAAAACGTTATTGTGCAGTGTGTAAAAATCATTTTAAAAGTGGATGCGGTACGTTATTTTCAGTGCCAAAAGACAAAGTGGAATGTGCAAAATGGGATGAAATTTGTGTCAGGAATTTGGCCCCATCACATAAAATTTGCGCAGACCATTTTTCGGAAGCAAGCATTGTACGCCGAAATTCCAATTGAAAATTTTCATTAAACAAAATAAATACATGATAAAAACAAAACACATTTTTCTTAACAGGTGACAAGTTTTTGACATTTTTACCATTTGTATACACAAACAAAGCGCGTGTTGTTTTTTCTATTGTTGCATTGTTGTAGTTGTGCGCAGCAGTGATGCATTTTGAGTTTTTAATTTTAGGGCCAAATTTACGACTTAAAAGGGCCAAAATACCTTTGGTAGGGCCAAAATGTTGACCCAGAAATATCATGTGTATGTATATGGTGACCAAATAGAATCAGTAATGCAGGTTTATGGTTAAGCACAAATCAAAACCAGTTCAATAAAATAAAACGTCTAAAATGGCGATGGATTGTCCACATATTAAAAAAACCAGCAAAAATTTTGTTCAACGAGCGCTTACGTGGATCCCTAAAGATAATAGACGCCCGAAAAAAAACCTGGGAATAGCTATTGCTGAGGAGCTGCGTGCCGCAAATCACAGTAATAGTTGAATTTTTAACTGAAAGGGCCAAAATAGAATTGGAAGTGCCACAGGGCCATCAAACATTCAAAAGTGCCACAAATGGCCCGATTGTGCCACATTTTGCATCACTGGTGCGCAGTGAAAGAAGCACATGCAAAAAAATATTTAAATAATAATTTAATTTTATTTATTAAACAATTATCATTGTTTTATTTAAATTTATATATTCCGCGGCTCATTAACATGCACTTAATGAGCGCATTTCCGTTAAGGGCTAGTTTACACAATTATACTTTGTATTAATACATGTCAAAAACTCAAGTAATATGTAAAAGTGTGATAGTGTGAATACAATTGGGGGATTCACAAGGTGTCATAATTTAATGTGCTATTAACTACGACAGCACAATAAACATAGCAAGCAACGTTCTATTTATTTAAGACACTTTTTGTTTACAAACCAACAACAATATTTTTAAACCATTGTAAAATGTTAGAACATTATGACAATAAACCATGATAGCACACCTTGTGAATACCCCAAATGTGTCATGAAAATAACGAGTATTACAAAAAAAATTTGACATCCCATACGACTTCATCGTTTTTTGAAATTTTTCTAACCCTGCGGCCACACGATCAACTTTTTGTTGATAGGCTTTTACATATGTATACATACTGTAACATACATAAATTTAAAGCTGTGACGTAGGATGCACGCAATTTTTAAGCAATTTACTTTCAAGATGTCATCAAGAAAACAATTTTATACTGACAAACGAAAAATTTGCTCACTAAACTTTTAATCAGCTGCTAAATTGAACGCAAAATTGCCAAACAAATGGATAGTTAAAATTGAGAGCAGTCTCGTGATCAATTTAAAAAGTGTGAGTGTGTTAGTAAAAATAATGAGAGTGAGAGCAGATTGAAAGGAATTGAAGACAAAAATTGATCGTGTGGCCTCCAAGTAAGCGCTAAAGGGCATAGGAGGTGACCTCACAAGACCAGCTGGTCACAGTGGTTTTCGCCGCGGTGTGTTGACAACTGTCAATTTTTTTTTGCTTATTTACATTCATTTTCGCCCTAAAGCTAATAGAAATGTCATTTTATTTGAATTTTTTTTATATACAGTTACTTTCGTGTTATGTAAAAAGGCTTTGGTTTAAAAGTGAATCTAAAATATTAAAAAAGCGAAAAAAATCTTTTGCAAATTATATTCCAAAGCGTTGTGCTTGGCAAAAAATTTAAAGTAAAGTAAATACAAAATAAATCAAAAATATAAATTAAATCTGTGTGCAATTGTGAAAATTAAATTGAGGGTTTGTGTTTCAAAAAAATAAAGATCCAAAATGAGAAAAGAGGTAAAGGGAGATGGAAGTTTCTTCCTTGTTTCGAAAAAAGAAAGTGGATAGAAATTTGTCAAACAGAATTATCTGCCAGTGCACGCGTCTGTATGGACCATTTTGCACCGTCGGATATTGTTAAATCGGGCACAAAAGTTTTTCTTCTTCCAAGTGCTTTTCCTACCGCAAATTAAGCCTCCACCCTTTCAAATATCTACCCATCATTAGCTAAATATGTAAGTCGGAATATTTATAATTTTACATGTACTTATTAATTGTTATGCTTAACTTTAGTTATAAGAAAACCCCTTTAAATCAAATTGATTCAAACTTCACAACATCCAAATATCTTGTAAAAGAAATTACAGAAGATGTGTCAATGGTATCTGCTTGTTACAACGAGCCTACTTACCATAAAGAACAAGATAGTGAAATGAGAAAATCTTTCAAGTTTTTAATACAAAAATGCACAAGAGAGCAGGCAACACAAACAAATTATGATCTACACAAACTTCTGATTGTGCATTGTTATTTTCTTCATTATTTTAGTCCCATATCATCAGACCCTAAACAAAACCTCAATGAAACCATACGATGTTTAAATAACCAAATAAAAGATTTGGAGCTCAAACTCGATCAAGCAACTGTTGCAGTGCAGTCAATGCGGTCTATTTATATAGGACAAATTAAAAAATATGTCGCCAGGAGTTATACGGTAGAAGTGGGAAGACATATCCAGTGCTATATGTTTGCAGGCAGCTGGACCATTTACATTACGTTTTGCTTTTGTGACTTTATGCGCAGTCGGAAATTATTATAAAAACAGGAATGCGACATCTCTGTTTCATGTGCAATAACGATATCCCATTCAAAATAGTTTTGTTTTGCTTTTAATTATTTTTCCAAAAGAATATTTTTAACCAAAAATTATTTATGTAATTAGGTATTAATCAAAATTTTTATTATTCAGTTAATTAATTAAACATGTCAATTAATCGTACACTTTTTTACAAACATTTTTTAATTAGTTAATGACGTTCCTATTCAAAAGCTTTCAAATTTCACTCTCGAGCAGAAAAGATTAATTAACATGTTTGGCAAGCATCTTTGAAAAATGATTTACATATTTATTTATTTATTTGGAAAAAATATTTTGGACATACATATGTACATACGTACATAAGTATACAAAAAAAGGGCGCATATCAGACGTTCTATTTACATAAACATTTGAAGCTAAACACCTAAACTAATACAAAAACATTGAGAGAAAAAATAGAAAACATAAATAGTTCACAATATATACATATATATGTATATGTAATTTAAAAATTTGTTACAAAAGATTAAAGGATATGTACATGTATAATAAGAATACTACTAAAAGTTCGTAAAAACTTATTTAAAAAAAAAAATCCCGCAAACACGTACTTAACCAATCGGATATCAAAATGTATTTTTTTTTTCTCAACGCCATCTTTTGACAACTATTATCAGACTTTATGTATGATGCAGTAAAATGGTATTAGTTCATAGTGAATGAATACAAGAAAAAGAGGAGCCAGCTAGCAAACTACATGAATTGCAAAAACAGCAGCATTGAATTTTGATTGTCACTGGAATAAAACCCGCTTAGAATTTTTAATATATCTTTTAATAAATAAGTGTTTAATATGGCATTAGCTGAAATTTGTAACATATCGAATGCACCATACATGAAGGCATGTAATTTCACACCGAGCGATTTCGAAAATGATTGCAAGCAATATACCTCGAACTTGGTTAATCCATACGTGTTGTCCGCACCACCGTTCGAAAATCCCATAGAGAATTTGTGTAAAATCCAGGCCAACAGTGATAAGAGTGGTATTAAAATCGAATTTGATCATGGTACAACTACACTGGGTTTTAAATATCAAGGAGGTGTTATATTGGCTGTAGATTCCCGTGCCACTGGTGGGCAATTCATTGGTTCACAAACAATGAAGAAAATTGTAGAGATTAATCAATATCTATTGGGTACATTGGCTGGTGGTGCGGCCGATTGTGTTTACTGGGATCGTGTATTAGCCAAGGAATGCCGTTTGCATGAATTACGCAATAAGGAACGTATTTCAGTGGCTGCCGCAAGTAAAATTATGGCTAACATTGCTCATGAATATAAGGGCATGGGTCTTAGTATGGGCATGATGTTGGCTGGCTATGACAAACGGGGTCCTGGTCTTTACTACGTTGATTCGGAGGGTTCCCGCACTCCTGGAAATGTTTTTTCAGTTGGCAGTGGTTCAATTTATGCTTTTGGTGTCTTGGATTCCGGCTACCGTTGGGAATTGAAAGATGAAGAAGCTCAGGAATTGGGCAGACGTGCTATTTATCATGCCACCTATAGAGATGCCTATTCCGGCGGTATTGTACGTGTTTATCATATGACTCCCAACGGATGGATTAACATTTCCAATACGGATTGTATGGAACTTCATTACAAGTATGAAGCGGAAAAGAAAAACAAACAATAAACATTTGTATGGATCATCAAGAGGTTATTGTAACATTTTTTCAGAATTAAATTCATTTATATAAAAAGAAATAAAAACATGGAATATGAAAACATGAATAAATACTGTAAGATTATTTTATTAAGGTCAAATACGTACGTATGTTCTAGACGCATTCTTAAGATATGACCAGGGCTGTGGAGTCGGAGTCAGAGTTGAGGTTTTTGTACCGGAGTCGAAGTCTTAGTACCCGCAAAAACTCGCAACTCCGACTCCAAAATTTTTCGGCATAAAAACCTTTATAATATATTCCAAAATAAAAATTCTTCGAAATTGACTATGCAATATTTAAAATATCGATTTAAAATTTTAACAGAATCATTTTCTTGCTATATTAAACCATTTAAAAGTTACTACATTAAAAAGTTACTACTATAATCGGCTGTGCCGAATCTTTGATATCCTCCAGCGACAGTTAGATTATATGATAGCTATAAATGATTAATTAATCTTTATAAAAACGGAAGTCAGTTTAAAAATCGTTTCCGGCTTATACCAATTGGACGACAACAGACAGTGTTATTCGTTTATATCTAGCAATTTGATCTATCTTGAATAAAATATGATTCGTATAAGTTTATGCTGAACTAAAATGATTTTCAGGAGGGTAATTTATGTAAGACCCATTGTAAATTATGGACTAATCATCACGAAATCCGGTATTAATTTTTGAGAATTTGTTTTTGTTTTACATGTATTTGCGAAAGAAAGCTTTCGTTCGCATTTAGTGAAATATGCAGTTAGTCTGCTTTAAATTAATTTTTTTTTTTTATTAATTTTCAGCAACATATGGGCCATAATCGGTTTACAAATTTTTATTTAATATATTACAACTTTGGTTTAAATTTTCGGAATTCTAAATTAAATTTTTAAATCAAATTCGCAAAATATTAATAAGTAACACCAATGTTAGGTAAAATCATGATTTTAAGTTAATTAGAAACCAGGGCTGTGGAGTCGTTAAAAAATAGTTCTAACTCCTACTCTGACTCCAACCGCTGAAATTGTTCAAGTCCGACTAAACTTTCGACTCCTACTCTTACATTGATGCTTAATGTATATGAGACTGGTCTTATTTGACTTTAAACTCTTTTTTTTTAATGCAGTACCTTTTTAATGGTTAAATATAGGAAGAAAAATATTCCATTAAAATTTCGCGTCGAAATTTTAAATATTCCATAGCGAATTTCAAAGAATTATTATTTTGGAAAATATAAAAAAAGAATTTTAATTTATGCCGAAAAATTTTGGATTCGGAGCCGCGAGTTTTTGTGGGTACTTCGATTCCGGTAGAAAAACCTCAACCCCTACTCCGACTCCACAGCCCTGCTATAAATTACGCAGTTTTTATTTTCAGTTCAGACACTATTTAAAACTTTTAGGCAAGTATACAAACATGTGTTATTTTAAAATTTATTTATGTCAATTTATAAAAAAGGAAAAATTTCCACATTCTATTTATGTATTTTAAAATGTATTACTGCTTCACGTTTTTTATCGCCACTAGTGCAAAATGCCGGGGAGAAACCACAGGATCAAAAATCGGCATAAGGTAACTTTGATCATGTCCCATTTCCTTTAAATACAACAGACGGTCCAATAAAATAATCGACTCCAAAACTGGAGCAAATGTCATACGCAATAAATAAAATAAATCCAAATATTTTTTATCTTGACATTTTTCTTCCATTGTCGAAATGTTTCCAATTCTTTCCACTTTTAAATTCAAATTTGGATACTTTTTTCTGCATATATCTGTATACTCAATAAAATTATTAAATTTTCGTATTTTTCCCACTTGCACAGAATCTTTTAAATCCGGGTTTTGTTCACAGATTAAATACTCCAATAAGGCTCTATAAAACAATGAAATATTTGGCAGTTCTTTAGCAGCCATAGTTCGTTCTATAGACTGAGCGGCCAACATGCGGGCATTACGACCCAATTTAATTTGTTTTTCTTGCAAATACTGGCTTAAGGGAAATCCAATTTCTTGATTTAGATCTAAATTTAACTTATTGCCAAAGAATTCAGGACCGGAGAATTGTTCTTTTAAAAGGTGATAACAGCAGCCAATATTGCACAGTAATATACATGATGATTGAGTGTGAAACAACTTTAAACAGGTGGCAGCCAAATTACCACAAGTGTGTAAGCCAGTTAAGCAAACAGTAGGTTTTGGTTTAGAAAATATCTCGGGAAATTGTTGCTGTAAAAGGCCCTCTAAATCCATATCTGGAGTTATAAATCTGTCAATAGTTTTGTAGTTATCATTGTCGTTGGTGTGTTGAGTTTCATTAACTAGAGATTTTTGTTGACGTTTTTGTTTCCAATTACCACGTCTTACTGGAGTAAGGCCTTTTGATTCTAGTTCTGCTCTTTCTTTTAAACCATTCCAAGCTTTCTATACAAAAATGTTAAATATTACGATATCTTACTTTAAACCACAAAAATCTAACCTTTAACCTTATGCTTCTCTCAATGGCATTTTCAGTATTTGTAGAATTACTATCAATACCCAATACCTTGTGGCCATGTTCCAAAGCTAAGCGGGAAGACAAATAACCTTTGCCATCTCCAGCATCAACTATTACACAATTTTCTTGCAAACAACTTGAACAAATTAAATCATTAACCAACTCTGCGGTAATTTCAACCTTGAAAAATATTTATGAATTAAATCACTTTCATACATTTTCTTGTCAGTTACCTCATGTTGCTTCTTTTCGGTTAAAAACTCTTTAATTTTTATCTGTTGCTTTAAACTTTTTGTTACGCCACAAATTTTATCTTCAAATTGTTCCTGAGTTATTATAATATCTTCAAAAGCATGTAAACTATGTTGCTGAGCTTCGTTGCAAAATTTAGTAAATTCTGGAAATTGCCCCACAGTACAATTTTCTGATTTCGTAGACGTATTCCAAAAAACATTTTCTATGCATTCTTCTATTTTCTGGTGGGAAGAAATCTCCTTTTGCAGTTCTAAAGGCACAAAGGTTTGCCAGTGATTATCTGTCAAATAATTGACCATATGGCAATTAACCCAAGACCAATGAGGAGACATAAACTGTAGAATACTGTCAAGACGTTTATGGAGAGATTGAGTAGGCATATTCTTTAATTAAAATGATAAATCTTTCGGTGGATCTATAGTATTATCCGTCCCTGTCGACTTCAAACCCAAGTGCATACGCAACCTTTTATTTAAATTTCTAATTTGTTCTAAGGTTCCCACAATGTCTGCTTCTGGATCGTTTTCTTTGGGAAATATTTCTATTAAGGATTTTAGCTGCTCCATACAACGTTTTACCTTTTCTGTATGTTTATCTTGTTGTTCCAGGGCTATTATAAAACCAAAAATTTCTGCTAGTTCTTCTCCCAATTGTATACCCTGAGCAAAGCCCAAACGATAACCTTCAGCGTTACCTTGTTGGCAACCTTCGGCAAAACCTTCCTTATAGCCTTTCTCCACTAAACGTTCTTCGGTCAGCACAATATCATCAAATATATCATTAATATCACGTTCCTGCTGGGAATCTTGTGTTTCTGTCATGGCAAAACAAACGTGGACACAACAAATAAAAACTATCACAAGTTAATCAATGTTGCCAGAAATACTTTTATAAAAATGTTGATGTATGTTAACTATATCAATGAGCTTTTGTATATATTATGGTAAAAAGTTTAAAAAGTAGTATTTATACAACTTCTACAAATCATGGTGAAATAATGCAGGTGGCTTCGCTACGGCAACAAATACAACATTACAACAAAAATGGAAATTAAAATTAAAGCGTGCCGCTGAACGTGATAAAATATATATAGTTTAAGTCAATTTTTATTTAATTATTGTCAAATAATTTTTTTCGTTTATGAATTCAACTCTAGGTTATCCATTACTAATGGTTGAAAAGTTCGAAAAAGTGACATATTTACCAAAATAACGAGACTTATTAATTAGCTTTAGGCAGCTTTGCAGCTGATTTTTTTTTTTTTTTTTTTTTTTGAGAGTAAAGGGCTCTGGAGAAACGCGTCAATCAGTGCATATGTGTTAGTGTCGTTTATTTGAGGCTTTTTCGGAGACGTACAAATAAACACGGCAATCAACAATTGTATTTTGTAAAAAACCAAAATATTTATATTTTTCATGACAACAAACACAAAGAAAATAATTTTTTTTTGTCAATCACAACAGGAGACTATCAAATAATCAGCCATCAAATAAAAAAATCAAAACTTTTTGATTTTCATCAAGCATTGCCGACAACGCGTATGTGTACCCGAAAAAGAACGACTGCACGCACACAACTATGTGATTGATGTATTTATTTGATAGTCTCCCGGGCGTTTTAAAATAATAAAATAATATAACCGAAAAGGTTATGAATTACGTACTTTTATATACGTATGTATATATACAATTGCATTAAAAAACAAACGAGAAATTCCCATGCTAAAGAAAAATATTTTTTTTCTGCCATTTTGATAAAAACTCGAATCAACCACTACTTGATATGCGATCATTGTGAAGATTATCTGCAAGCAACTAACATTTGTGTTAAAGAGCCAACCGAAACACAGTTATTTCATCTTTATACTGTCCACCCAGATTTTCAATATAATTAGGACCCTGTTTCCCTGCCGCTGGTGATTAACACTAAAAATATCTTCTGGGGGTTACGACTTATAATACCAAAGGATAGTGTTTTGTTTAATACAGTCTCTAAAATGGATTTAAATGTGGTAGCGAGCGGACAGCCAGCAAAAATTCCAGATGGCATAGATTTTGGCATGGTTAAAAACATCCCCACAGAAACGATTCATGTTGAAGTTTCCTTAGAATTATCTTCCGATCACATCTACAATTGTTACCATAATGAGCCCAAATATAATTGTATCGCCGACTGGTTACTTAGCGACGTCAGCCACAAAGAAAAATTAGTTAGAATACAAATAATATTTCAGTACCCATTGCACAGAAAATTTTCCGCTTAATGCACCGTAAAAAAATCAAAAAATAGTCATATACATATATTCTACAGATGTCGAGCGGCTCTTGACTGAAAAAAGGAATGTTCGAAGAGAGTAGCAATTGCACAGATCCCCTCAACTTCAGAATTTATTAAAAGAGTGCACAAAAGCTCTCCGAAAGCAGCTTCCCTGGAAAAATATATTAAGGAACATGATGGAGCTCAACAATCAGACTACTCAGTATGGTGTGCAGCTGGAAACCTCAAAAGGCCCGTTTTCTCTAAACCACCATTAAGAAACTTGAATGGAAGTTGGGCAAGCACTGAAAAAGGAAATCTGTTTAGCCCAAATATTTCTCACAATATAGCAGTCGGGTTACCGCCTGTTAATGTAAGTGCAGCTATTCTCCTAAGATTTGAGATAACAGATATAGAAAAAGCTGTTTGTGACTTAAACACTAAACAGGCACCTGTAGCCCGTTTCTGTATTTCTCGCATCATAAAATTTCCCGCATGAAACAAGTGAATTATGACAAAAACAGTGCAATATGAAACAAAAAATGGTTTATCTCACATAAGTGTTTCTGTATTTTTACTTTGCGAGAATTATCTGTCATTTAAATAATTTTCCAGCAATTATTGGAAGGATGTGAGAAAAAGTGTTTCTGTAACAATATCTTGCAAAAAGTTTCTCACAAGAACTGTCAAAATAAGTCATATTTGAAATTGATGCGAGAAAAAAAAATTTTAAAAAATGGAGCCCAAATTATGTATGTATGTACACAAGAATGTGTATTATTTTTTTTTATTTGAAAAGCAAGAATTTAAATGATAAAAATAAGTATATAAAACACAACTGTTATATTTTATTATTTTAATTTTTTTAGCCTTTCATTGTGTTTGTTTTATGTAGGGCTGCCAGATAAATTTGTGAAAAAAACGTTAATATCCTAAGAAAAATAAAAAAAATCGTCTATTTTGTTGGGACAATTTAAAATTAATTTTGTTCGATTTTTATCACATAATCACAAATTTTTATCATGTAAACCCATAATCAAAATAAAAAAAAAAACATTAAGTTCATGGGTAAAATACATATTTTATACATACATAAGCTTGATGTCTATTTAAATAAAATTATTTATTTTATTTTTCCTTAATCCGATAACAGTTTAAAATTTCAGATTGTTAATTTTCTCTGCAGAAATCACACAAAGGAGTGACAAAATATCATATTGAAATAAAATAAACACTTTTGGACAAAATAAAAGGCAAAAATTTCCTAAAGTGCATTGACTGAAAAATGGGGTAATAGTTTAATCTTTTGATCACATAAACAAATGTATTTAATAATCCAATCAAATAAAAATTAAACAGTTTTCGTTCGAAATTTTGCTTTTGCCGATACATTTTTTAATCTGCCTTGCTTTTAAAGATATCGGTTTTCTGTGGTGCCTAATACACAAACATATAAAACTATTTAAAATTGTTTTATTTCGAAGACTGAATCGTCACTAGAAAAAAATCAGCAAATTGTCACTTTGCCAATTTTGGAACAAAAAAATCGTCAAAATGTCAATAAATCTTTAAATCTGGCAGCCTTATTTTTATTATATATATTTCTTTCGTTGACGTTTCGCTGGCATTTGACACTTAATTACTGGAAGTATTCCAGTTAAAACAGAATCTGTGTTGTCTGTTCTCGCATTTGAATACAGAAACACTTTTTTCTCACAAATCGAGAAACGATGGAATTTTTTGTTTCACACTTAATGTGAGAAATATTGCGATGCGAGAAATACAGAAACGAGCTACTGGTATTGATAATATTAGTAATAAAATGCTTTTGGAGCTACCTCGAATAGCAAAGAAAATTATTCTTTTGTTTTAATGCTATTTTACTCCCTGAATACTTTCAAAAAATGGAAGGTTTCCTCAGCTACCATGATACCAAATCCAGGAAAAGATCATACAAAAGTTAAGTCATATAGGCCTATTAGCATTATTAACATTGATTTTAAATGAAAATAGTTGTATTCCAAACTATCAATTTAGTTTCAGAAGGAATCACAGCACAATTGAACAAACTCATAGAATATTTACTGTCATAAGAAAAGCTTTTGAAGAGAGAAAATCTTGCTCAACACTTCATCGATGAAGATTTATTGCATAAATTGAAGCTTAGCTTACCAGCAAACACAACACAAGTCATTAGAAAGCTCTTTGTCTGTCGTAAATTTATAATTAAAACAGGCGCTGGAGTCCCATAAGGCAGCATCGTGGGCCCTCTATTATACTTTATATATACCCCGGATAGGTCAACAATCAACTACACCTAACCTTCAACATTTGCGGACGATATAGCTTTTCTAAGCGTGCACGCAAGCCGCTATAAAGCACCTCGGGATCATATATGAAATTCAGGATCATATATTTCAACATCATCCGCATGTAAAAAAAAAACATCGGTATATGTATATCTAGATCAGCGATTAACGTGGAAATGCCATATAGAGGCAAAATTAACTCAAATGAATCTAGATGTCATTCAATTTCATTGGCAGAAATTTTGTCCTTAGCCTCGATTGCAAACTTTTACTAGACAATTCTATCTTAAAGTCAATCTGGTGCTACGGTATTCAACTATGGGGCACTGCCTCGGCCTTTTATATCGAACAAATTTAATTAACTTCTATATTTAATAAACTTCTTCGAATAATCACAGCTTTAAAATAGAACTTTAACTACATACATACATATGTACATATCGTACTTGATCACAAAGAGGGTAATAATCTGGTATGTGATGGAACTCGATTTTAAAAACGAAACGATTTGAAACCGAAAATATTGATTTCAGTAACTTTTAAAATGGATTTTTAATAAATATGCCTTTTATTTTCTGTCTTTATTCTTTTAAATTTTATATTATATATGTTAACTGAATGAAGTATATTCTGAACAAAAATTTAAGACTATAAGTCAGAAATGGATTTTAAAATCGTTCGTAATTCATCACAACCTTTAAAAAACGTTCGCTTTGAAATCGATCGATTTTCATCACATACCTGAATATCGTGCTATTTTGTTCACTTTGTGGTAGTGAAATTATTTATCAAAAACCTTTAATATTAAATTAAAAACTGTTTTGCTTGTTCTGAAAAGCTTTGAATTTTGAGTTAATACCCTCTTAATGATCAAGTGCGATATGTATATCCAATATTTGTTTTACCACAAAATTTCTTTTTTTTCCTGCTTTAAGTAGACTACTATAAATTTATTTTATAGTTAAAATTCTACCTTTTTGTGTTCACTAATCACTTTGTTTTAAAAAAAAATTAAACAAAATATATATCACGGCGATTTCTGGCGAATTTTAGCTATTTGAGAAAATTTTTATTTTTTACGATTAAATAAAAATATATATGTATTTATTTCATTGAGGAAAACTGAAAAAAAGCTTTGGCGATTTTTGACATTGAATTTGGCGAAAAAGGTCAAAATAAATCTGAAAACACTGATAAACATATGTACTAGTTTAAACCGGTGCGCTTTGGTTCCCCACGACTTAAATCCAAGTATACAAAAATAAAATTTTGGTGCCGCTTTTTTTCGGACGTCTTGTATTGATATCGAAGCTATTTATACTAAATTTTGTAACGTTGACTTTTACTGACTTGTTTTGTTTTTTCTCTTAGCATTCTTTTGTCCTAAATAAATCTATTTTGTGTCACGACCACTTTTCCACTCACGCCCACACTTTGTTGGATGTTGCCTATTGATAATCAAGATGCTTGTATCTAATTTGGAAACTTTGGCTCTTGCCGTTGTGGAGATATACAGAAAAATAAAACAACAACAAGGGATTTGTGCTTAATTAGAGACAGTCGTGATTTTTTGTTCATATCTCAGCCATGGCGCTACGAACTAAATCCCTAATGAACCAAGTTTCTTAAACCAAAATGAACTAAGTCCTTACATTTTTATTCAGAACAAACAGCACTTTATTTAGAGACTTATTTAATTTTTTAAGCCACAAAAACAGGCAACAAATTAGGATGTTAGTTCATAATGAAATAACTCCCCAATTTCAAACCTTAACTTCTCTGCATAGCCAGCCTTCGCTCCGGTGCAAGAATTTTCTCCTCTATGATATAACAAACACCGGCTTCGCTAACTAAAGCTTCTCTTTTTCATTATAAAGGTGGGGACTTATATTATGAAATAAGTTTCAGTAATAGGGTTTTAGTTCATTTTTGTTAAGGGGGTTATTTCATATTTTTGGGGATTTATTTCATTTTCAAAATTGCGGCTTAAATTAATTAAAACAAAATTTCAAAATTTGTTTTTGTTTTAAATGTAATTTAAACGAGTCACGTTTGCGCTCGCGTTCTACAAACAGGCAGTTAGTTAGTTTTCATTTTTGTGGCTTAGTTCATTAGGGACTTAGTTCGTATCGCCCTCAGCTTTTTGTGGACCGATCTGGCTAAATTTTTATAGAAAACTTTTTGGGACTATATGTGAGATAAATATGTAACAACCTAATCTCCTTCATATCTGCGCGGTCTTCGGAAAACCTATTTCAACGCACACAGGCAAACGGATATCGTTAAATCAACTTTGCTACTCATAAGCACCTAGAATATTAACTGCCGTATTCATAAAAAATTAAATTGGATTTGAAATATATTTTAAGGAAAATTTGTATGGAAATTTAGTTTTAAAATACATTTGAAATCTATTTTATTTTTTATGAATACGGCATTAATACTTTAAAAAACACAAGGGTGGCCCGGTAGGCTAGCTGGTAGTGAGCTAGTCTATCAGTACTAGGGTTGCAGGTTCGATTCCCGCCAGAGACTCTGGTCTCCTGCAGACAAGAGAAGAGCTTTGCGGGATTAGCGTAGGAATAAAAAAACAAGCGGAATGACAAACTTATATATACCTTTTACAGCTTTGGAGAAGGGTACTATTAGTTTTATTTTGCAACGACGATTAAGGTAAATCAATGTGACGATTTTGCGATTTTTTCCACAAGACTTGATAGTTTTCAACGAATTATATATGGCAACTATAGTTGCGTCTACGATTTTTTTCTTAAAGGATTATATAACTATTTTTTTAAAAATCCATGGACGTTTAATTTTAGGACTAATGTTAATAAAAAAAAACAGTAATATTATTTTAAATTGAGGCACTATGATCCTTATAGGAACTAATTACTTTTAAAATAAATTTCAGAGTTAAAAATTTTAAAAGAAATAAATTTCTTATAAAAAAGAATTGCTCCAAAGACAACAACGCTTATAATAAAAATTTGGTGGTATTATTATTTTATTTTCTTATATCCGTTACCTACAGTACAAGGTGAGCGACTCAAATAAATAGCTGTGTTCGTTTATCCCAAAATTTGCAAAAATTTGTACAAATTTGTACTGGATTTTACTGAATTGCGTTCGTTCACACCTAAATTTGCAAAAGAGAACATCTACTGAGAGAGTAAATTGACAGTTGTCAGACTAAGAGTCTGCAAATTTTTACTGAATAAAATTTTGCAAATTAAAGAGTATAGATAACACATATTATACAACAATAAGCTTTTTGTGAACATCTATTTTGAATAAACTGCAAGTTTTTGCAATTTTTCCGTTCGCTTACTTTTTTGTGCAAGGGCCATTCTGGAGAGTAACATTTTCTAATTGTCCAAAATTTACTCACCAACTGGATTTTACTGGAAAAGTAATCAAATGGACCTGATATTTGCTTTTGCTCTAGAAATCAAGTTCAATTAAAACTGCAACCAAATCATATTTTTAAAATACTATAATTTAACCCACTTTTTTTTAATTAAATTTGAATTCAATTAAAAATACTTATGTGAATAATTACAAAAATAAAAATAAATTAACATTATTTTAAAACAGATTCAATTTGAAAAGCAGAACATTACTTCCACATACGTAGAATTTGTATGAAAACCCGAAAAGAAAATATGTATTTAGCTTAATATCTCAATTACTAGGTAGCAAGTGGTCAATATATACCATTATATACCATTGGATGCTCCTTCAAAAACTCTTTTCGATGATACCAAATTTTTTCATGTCGTCTTGGAGCAAAGTACATAAAATTCGAAAAACTGAAAAAAGACCTTTTTTAAAAATGGTGCAGCTCACGGATGGTCAACGCTAGAACCAAAATATTTTGGGAATCATCATAAAACATATCAACCTTTATTTTCAGAGGTGTAACAAAATCACTTTTTTTTTGAGTCGCTCTTATGTACAATATATATATTAGAACATATTCTTGAAACTTCTACCTTTTTCCCTATGCTAATACCACAAAGCTCTATGCTTGCCTGCAGCATACCAAAGTCTCTGGGGGGAATCGAGCCGGCAACCCCAGCACTGATATACTAGCTCACTACCAGCTAGCCTACGAGGGCACCCTATATCAAAGTATGATGTAATAAACATTTGGGTATATACTAGCCCCCATATTCATAGAAAATATTTTAGGTTTATAGTGCGAATTTTCTATGAAAATTTGTTTACTAAACCTTTTATTAATCAAAAATATTTTTTGTGATGGGGGGAAATAATTTATATGTACTTTTTAAAAATTACCAAAAAATTTTCGTATAGTAAACGCCATAAGAAAAGCCTTTGAAGAAAATGAAGAAAAAAAATATTGTTCCGCCCTCTTCATCGTTGTTTCTCAAGCTTTTGATAAAGTCTGGCATGAAGGCTTATTACATAAATTGAAGTTAAACTTACCAGTAAACATACACAAGCTGTTAGAAAGCTACTTAGTCGGACGAAGGTTTATTATTAAAGAATGTGATTTTATAAGTTCTCCTCAGCCAATTGACGCTGGAGTCCCTCAGGGAAGCATCATGGGCCCACTGTTATACCTTATATATACCTCAGACATGCCAACAAGCAACCACACCCTTACTTCAACAGTTGCTGATGATACAGCTTTTTTAAGCGTACACGAAAACTGTCATGAAGCATCCCGTTACTTGCAGGATTATATATTTGAACTGGAAAAGTGGTTAAAACAATGGAGGATAAAGGTCAATGAGCAAAAATGCGTACATATAACATTCACCTTGCGTCGGGAGTCATGTCCCCCTATTAAAATCAATAATCAATTAGTGCCCCAGCAATCGCATGTAAAATATCTCGGTATTCATCTAGATCGGCGTTTGACATGGAAATGCCACATAGAAGCAAAACTAACACAAATGAAACTAAAAGCAATTCAACTTAATTGGCTTATTGGAAGAAACTCTGTTCTTAGTCTCGATTGTAAACTTCTACTTTACAACTCTATCTTAAAACCAATTTGGTGCTACGGTATTCAGTTATGGGCCACTGCCTCGGCTTCTAATATCGAAAAAATTCAAAGGCGACAAAATAAACTTCTTCGAATAATCACAGCCGCTCCCTGGTATGTTAAAAACTCTAATATTCACAAGGATCTCAATGTGCCATTAGTAAAAACTATTATTACGAAGTACGCAGCAAAATATTTAAAAAGGCTTGAGTCGCACCCAAATCCACTAGCTCGAAATATTTTAAATGACAGTGGACACTCTAGATTAAGGAGAAGAGATACTGCAGGACTCATCCGACGAGAAGACCGCTAAACATCTACATATGTGAACAGAAACCGTGAGGAGAAAAATTTTCGTCTAGCATTGGCAGGACAAAAATAAAGTATTAGTATAAGATTTGATTAATTATTGTTAGTTCATATTTAATATATATGAAGACTCAATAAACAAATACTAAAAAAAAAAAAAAAAAAAAAAAAAAAAACAATTTTACAAATATAAAATGTTTTCTTATTTTATGTTATATTTACCCACCGTGCAATATGCATTTCTTGTAAAATTCTACGTTTTCAAAAAATCGTCATTAAAATTCATTATCCTTGCAAAAATGCAGTAGTTAATGCGACATAAAAAAATTAAAACACACATACCAATCGCTTTTAACAAAAATTGCTAACTTGCAAGTATTTTATGCATTTGACGTCATACATTTATTCTGTGTGTGTGTTTGTGTCGGTTCCTATGAAATTCGACAAAAAAAAAACGAAACTAAATTACCAGAAAGGCACAGAAAACTTTTAAAATGTCTTAACACATTATTAACTGGCTGACATCTTTTGTGTTACGCATACGAATGGCTACAACTTGATTTATTTCAAAGAAAAATAGACAAAATATTTTATTGTTTAACCTGCTTTCATTTCGCCCCTTTTTAAAATGAGCAATTCCATGTAGTAAGAGTTTTGGTTGAATACAAATATTAACTTGTTAGATGGCTGACGTGTCAACCTCAACTTTAGTAAATCGATAAGAAAAACAGAAAAAATGATGAAAAAAAAATTTTATTTTTTATACTGATCTAATGAAATGATGACAGCAATAAACTACTATATATAAGGATATTAAAAACAAATTAACGGCCAATTTTACCAACTTCAGTTAAAACTAACTGTTACTTTAACTTCCAGGAAACAATATGTTTTTAACAGTTATAATTGATAGTTAATTAAAACTGAACTTGGAAAATTGCCCGTAAGTGACATATAATAATATAATTTTGAAATTTACTTATAACTTCGTCATCTAGCATAAAAAGTTATGTGAATACTTTGCTATTTAGTAGGGACTTTTCGAGATTTGTAACATACGTAAGTATGTATTAAACTAAGAGCAGTGTTAGCCTTATTTTCTTGTGGCTGCCATTGTAGACAAAGTACTGATTACCGCAGATTTTATGATACGTCAAAACATAAGTCTGGATATGGGAAAACAAATCTTGTATTTGCGTGATGTTTAAATACTCAGACAGATTCTCGCTAGTAATCGTCAAGAATCGTCGTCACACAAAAATTGGAAAACGTGAAAAAACGGTTGCTCATTTAAGACGACTTAGTAACTTTGAGGGCAAGCGCTGTAAAAAGACTGAAAGAAGGTAATGCATCAGGTTGTTCATTGCAGATAGAGCCCAGTAAAGACTGTGTAACGACGCAAAGAAGTGATCCCGTATTGGCTAAGATTATTAGGGCCAAAAGAGTAGGTATAAGACCCACTTTTGAAGAAATAGCATCAGATGGTCCACTGCCGAAATCGTATTGGCAAATGGTTGCCTATACCGAGTATGGGAGAGCGCCGATGGCAAGGCAGTTAAAAGCCTTATGGAAGTACCATCTTCTAAAGTATGCGTAGTGGTGAGGAAAATCTATAACGGTACTAGCAGTTATCATCTAAGTGTAAAGAAGCCCGTAGAAAGGTTAAAGAAAGGCTTCTACTGAATTGGATGTAAGCAAGCCATGACGGACTGGATATTCAAAATGCCAAAGGTGTGTTGCAAAAAGGGATACAACAAATAGATGTGTGCGCCTCTCCAGCAGTGCAACTCTGGTGCACTACCTGTACCGAAAGATAATGAGGTATCTTCCTTGGGTCGGAGAAATCCTTGTGAACTTCGTAAGTATGTAAGTGGCCGAACTAATTTGTCCAGATATGATCAAGCGGCGAACTTTGAAGGATTGGCCACATATGGTACTTAAATAAACTTTTCGTTAAGTTTCGTCAAATGTGATTTGCTTAAGCAAAGTGCCAAAATGAACGCACATTCCGTATTTTTTCGTTTTAAAACGTTGCTTGCAAATTAAATAAAATATAAAATAAACAAATATAGGGCTGTAATTTTTGGTTCTTTTTATTTTGAAGTACTCGCAAGAAAACAAAATATTGCACAAATATGCAACATGAATTTTAAGTTTATGTAAGTACATTATGGGCACCTAAAACTCTTCTTTAATTTGCTTATGCCTTTGACAGACTTTTTGTTAATTTTTGACAGTACCTTAAGCTAACTTGTGCATAATATGGTTGGGCCTAAATTCTCATCACTGCGTTGAAGTCGCCCTAGGGGGTACCGACATCTATTAATTTGTCCTAAGCATTTTCTCAAACATACTTGTAGCCTTTCTCCAACTCTTGGGGGGCTCCCATACAAATATGGGGATTTATGAAATTCTTAAATTTATGGATATCCCATTTCAAGACTTTTACAATTTAATAAGGACAACGTAGGCTAATTTTTGTTTTAAAAATAAATACAAAAAAAATTTAGTCTGTAAAAAAAATTTATTGAAATGGTAATTTCCGGTTTCGCAGTGCGACAACCATGACCATTATAGCGTATATTTAAAACTAATGAATATCCCACTTAAAAACGTTAACAGTATTATGAGCATACTCTAGCCTAATTTCGGATTTAAAAAAATTGGGTCTAAGTTAACAAAAAATTGGAATTCAAAATGATCGCTTCCCGTTTTGAAGTACGTTACGCGTGTAAAGTAATTTCAAGAAATCTTATACTCTAGGCTAATTTCGGATTTAAAAAAATTGGGTCTAAGTTAACAAAAAATTGGAATTCAAAATGATCACTTCCCGTTTTGAAATACGTTACGCGTGTAAAGAAATTTCAAGAAATCTTATACTTGTGAAGATCCCATTCTTAAACTTTAACAGTATAATAAGGTCACCATAGGCTTATTTTTGGTAGAAAAAAAAAGATAAAAAAATAGCGAAGTAAGAAAAATTTTATTTTAAATTGGTCATTTCTGGTTTTGGAGATTACAAATTGTTTTTTCAATTTTTTCTTTTTGAAAAGATCAAATGATTTCCTATAAGAACCACTTATCTTTATTTTTTTATTTGTTTCTAGTTTGAAACAAAAAATTTAAAAAAAAAAATATTTTTCAAAAACAGCAGGACTTAAGAACTCCATAACTCGACAAATAAACATCATAAAATATTTGGCACACACATACTAGAGGTAAAAAATTTTTTGGTATGTCCGCTTCACAAATAATGCATGATATATATGTAATTTTCTTGGTTGGCAACAACTCTTTTCGATATACGATAACGACATTGGTCAAAGGAATTTACACAAATTCCCTTTTGATCATACTTCTTCTTATAACATATTGAGAAGAAAAAAAGTAGGTAAACTGGTGTGAAGTTTCCGTTACATGGTTAATTGATTTTTTTTAAATTATTTTACCGGCGCGCAGAAAACGGCGGCATGAAATAAACCACCAAGAATTTACTCCTCAAAAACAAAGTGAAATAACCCCCCAAAGCGTGGGGCCTTATTTCATATAAAAAACCAGAGTTTTGGAAATGAAATATACCCCCAATGACATGAAATAACACCCCAAACAAAAATGAATTAAAACCCTAATTTTTGGGGTCTTGCTTCATATGATATAAGACCCTAATTTCTGAAATGAAATATGACCCAAATATGTGTAATAAAACTAAACTAAAGCTTCTCTGCGTAGGCGGCCATAGGTCGGGGATAAGGTCGATTTTAGGAGGTTCAGTTAGCAACGCCGATGTTTTATATACCATAGATAAGAAAATCGTTCCGCAAAGCTTTAGTTAGCAAAGTCGGTATCTGTTATACCACAGAGGAGAGAAACCTTGCGTCCGGCTGAAGGCCGGCTACGCAGAGGAGCTTTAGTTAACGAAGCCGGTATTTGCTATACCATAGAGGAGAAAATTTTTGCCGAAGTCCGGCTATGCAGAGAAGCTTTGGTTAGCGAAGCCAGAGGAGAACATCCTGGCTTCCAAAAACGTTTTCGTTATAAATTTAAACACTAAATAATTCCTCAAAAAATATATTGGGGCTTTATTTCATAATGATTTTGTGGGGGTAATTTAATAAGAAAGAATCCCCCAAATTAAAAAAAAATTAAATAACACCCCAAACTTAATGAAATCATTGTTGTTGGGGGTTATTTCATGTTTTTTTTTTTTGGGAGTTAATTCTGGGGTGGTTATTTCATGCCGCTCAAACATTAAGATAAATTTGAACTATGAAGCCATGATGAGATTTGTGGTACAATTGTACTAAATTTGATGCAATCGAAACTTTATTGGTACACTGGCATAATTCATTCCGTTTTGGTACAATTAAACAAAAATACCCACGATTTTTTATCATTATTCATTGAGGTGGATTAACTCTTTAAATTTCAAATTGGACGAAGCCCACTAAAATGGCGAGAATCGGTTCATCATTCTACATGGCCTCCATACAAACTTCTTTCCGGAATAAACCCTCTTATTATGTTGGCATTTAGATCAAATTTGGACCAGACTTTTTTCATTGCAAACTTAATCATCTTACAAAATTTTATTGGAATCGGTCCATACTACTCCCGAAAAATAGCTTTTAATGCCCCAACTTCCTTATAAATGTTGGTATTGACATACAAATCGACAAAAACTCTTTCGATAGCTTCTTTGTCAGGACAAAATATTTAGTAGGTCCAAAATTAACCATAGGTACTATATAAGAAGCACCCTTCCTAAAATCACTTAAGGGTAAACGAATCTCGTATAGATGAAGATATCTTAAAAATATTCGGCACAAAGAACTTTTACATAATTCTTAACCATAGTTGTGGGTAGTGCACTAAATATTGATTTAAATCAGCAGTGCACTATCACTAAATAAAACTGCAAAAAATTAGTTTGCACTTTTTTTTACCAGCTTTAAGGCCGGTATTCACTATCCTATTTAGTGGCACGATATGTCAAAAAAATCATGTGTACTCATAATGTATGACAGTGTGGCTTAAAAATGAATTGAGTGACAGATTATTTTGACAAGTCTGTCCGACTTGCAAATGTTTGTGAAAATTTTCATAAAATGATAGATTGTATGCAATCAGAGTTGCATTTTTTGTAAAGTATATGAGTCATTTGAGTAAGCATCTTTTTTGTGGGATAGTGGGGAATTGACAGCAGATTTTGCAGACATTTTTTTTATGTCGGATAGAATTCCGTCAGATTTTCGTGTGAATGAATCGTACGATTATGTAGGATAGTGAATACCGGCCTTTAGTGATGATTGCTATTTTTTTTTAACTACTCACTAAACGATGACTGAATGCAAAAATCTGCATTCAATTAAAATAGTGCAAAATTTATAGTTGCAATCAAAAAAGCTGCATAAAAAATTTGAAAAATGTTATTTTGTATGAGCATAATTTTTGATTTTTGTTATAATATGCATAAGAAAGGAAATTAAACAACATGTCAATTATTTTTCAATAACGGAATATCTCATGGGTTTAACCATGAAACAACAAGTTTTTGGTTTGTAAATTAAGTGCAAAATTTTAAGTTGCACTCAAATGAGTGAAGAGCAAATAAGTTGCAATAAACTGATGATTGCTTTTTCTTAAATCAAACTATTTGTTTTTTTGTTTTTTAACATCACTATCACTCATGTTTACATCAACAAAATGATTGCAATAATTTTGCACTATCACTAACTGTGTGTTGATACTGCAAAATGAGTGCACTACCCCCATCTATGATCTTTACCTCATAACATAATGTTGTTCTGGCGGGGCCATGCTTGCCCATGGGTCCAAAATAGGGTACACTCACGAAAAATTGTCTTTATATACTGTGGTGTAGGGTATTAAATGGACGGGCCTGGCCGACTTTACTTTCTTACTTATTTTTGTTTTTATTGAATAAAAATGTGTTATGTATTCTTACTATCTATATTTTTTTATTTTATAGCGAAATTTTGGTACAATTTATCTCAATTTGGTACAATTTTGCCATTGAGATGGTACAATTTAATAATTGTCAGATGCCAACAGTGCTATGAAGTTTTAGTTTTTAGTACCCAAAACAAAACTACTGATCTAAATTAAAATTAAACTACAAAAAAGCATTGATTCTAATTGAAAGTATTACCTTATTTGTACACTTTTTCCTAAACGATGTTACTTCATCAACAAGAATTCTATAACATTGGTACGTGAATGGTTTTTGCTAAATGGGATAATTAATAAGAATTTTTTTTAATAAAAATCCTGACAGTGTGAATGGATATAAAACAACTCACTAACAAATATACAATTAATATTAAATGCATACAATCATGTATATTAAATATCTCGCACTTGTTCAACAATACTGTATTAACTCAAAATTTAAACACTTTCAGTAGAAGCAAAACAAATTTTAATTTTACAATTAATGCATATGAAAAAGAATTTTTAAACCAACCGTTTCATTACCAAAAAGAAGACAAACTTTTTACAGTGTGTAGATATGAATATTACGTGTCGTTTTTTTTTAAATTTGAAGTTAATTAAAACATACACTATGCTTATTTGTTCAATACCGTTATTTTTATTTTATGTAAACGAAGAATCATACACCTGACTACAAAAAGTAAAATACAGAGGAAGAGAGACTTGAATTCTTAGTGTGTATGTTTGTTTTATGACTGAAAAAGGCAGGGATAATTGACTAAATGCAACAATTAGAGGGTCAAGGGTGGCGTAAAAAAAGATGTATAATAAAAATGTTAATTTCAAAATACGAGTGTTTCCTTTTGCGTCCTTCCGTCTTTTTTTTTTTTTTTTTTTTTTGTAGACTGAAGTTAAAATTAGAATTCAGCTATTTGTAGCCATTTTCAATACGTTGGTATAATACATTGCATTATAAAAAAACTTATCAAATACAATTCCGCTTGTTTAGGAAAATTGCCGATTTTGTTTGAAAAAAAACACTCAAGAACGTTTTAAATAAGAATTTGTTATTGAAAGCCATTTACATTTTTAAATTTATTTTGAAAAAAATGACTTAAGCCAGATTCACAATGACAGCAACTTTTTTACTAAGTGTTCAAAATTAAAGCTTTTATTTTCAAAACATATTTTTAAAATTTTCATTCAAAACTTTTAAAATTTACAGTGTGCTAGTCGCAAATTTTAACAAGCTGGGCACTCTACTTGTAAAGCTAATTCGAGTACGCTAAATTCAACGTTGATAGCCGGTTTACAAAGTGAACGCTCGTATTAGCGATTAAAAATATTAATACTAATGTACCATAAAACGATATTTCCTATACTTTTAGGGTCATTTAACTTAATTCAACTCTTTTTAAATATTTTTAGTTTTTTTTTTATTTCTTGAGGAAAAAATTTTTTTTTCTTAACTCTATTGAATAATTTTCTAAACCCTGTTGAATATATACAAAATAACTTAAAATTTATGTTTTTAATTGTAGAAAATAATAGCCTATTTCCGATGTGCGAAAGAATTCTTTCTTTCGAACAAATACATTTAAAACACAAACAAATTTTAAAAACTTTATTTTTATTTTTGAATTTACTTGTACGAACGAAAGAATTCTTTCGCACATCGGAAATAGGCAGTAAATTTTTGTGAAATTTGGCGAAAAAATTTGCATTAAACAAAAGTTACAGATTCTTTAGAATTTTTAATCGAAAATACGAGCGCTTACTTTGAATTCAGCGTACTCGAATTAGCTTTACCATTAGGGCGTCCAGTTACAATTTGCAACTAACACTAACACAGTGTACTTAATAGAGATAATTGCGAGTTCTTTCTTTAAAAAAAAAAATCCGTGAAAAAAATATACTTTATTTAATAAAGTATAAAAAACATCATTGTTTTATGGTGCATTAGTATCAAACCATGGACCGTGATTTTGTTTTAACTATTTTTCTTTTCTTACAGCAATGAAGCAAAGCAATATTGAGATTTATTTTGTATATTGGCGCTTAGAGCAAAGCAATATTTTAAAAACTTTGAATAAGTTTATATGAATACTTAATATCTCAGAAACAATAAAAAATTTCGCGAAACAGGTTTTGGATTCAGAAAGTCGGTATTGAAAATATATATACCTCATACCTAACTCAACTTTTTTAGAAATGGTCGGTAGGTCCAACCAATAAAGTAATATTTAAAATTTCATAAATGCTAATGTATAAAAAAACTTTTTTATACGTTTACATTTATATAATAATAAGCTCTCGTTTATATTATGAAACATTTGCTGCAAAAACTTTCTTCAATTCTCTTTTGAAACTGCATTCGTGACAGTATATTTGTTTTGCAGAATTTAGGAATTTTGTATGCCTTCTTGTACAAAGGGTTGTATTAAAACATTAACAGCAGTAATCATAAACAATTAATTTAAATTTCAAATGTTTTAAGAAAAATTAGCATATAAATTTTTGTTTTAAAATTCATTTTAAACCATTTTGAATAAAAAAGGTACATACATATGAACCTATGTATATAGGGGCATGAAATAACCCCCCAAAAGTTTGTACAGAGAACTACAACAACGATTTTTGGGGGATTATTTTATTTTGTTTGTGGTGTTATTTCCTTTTTTAATTGTAGAATTATTGCATATGAAATAATTCCCTAAAAAACATGAAATAAAGCCCCAATATATTTTGCGGGGGATTATTTCATTTTTAAAATAAGTCACTGCGAAATAGCTTCGCAGCGTAGCCAGCGGCCTTCTGTCAGGCACAAAGCCGATTTTAGGATTCATACAATGATATGGAAATATCCATGTGTACAATACCAACAAGTAAAAAAGTATAGTCGATCAAGGTTGACCATATGATACTCTACACCATATATATTAAAAATTTTTTCAAGTGTAGTTTTGAAAAATTCCTAGCTAATTTTTGAGTTTCTTTAGAATCTGTTAGAAAGTTTCAGAGAGGCAGAAATTGCCCACTCGTTGTCCTATTTTTTAAAAAATGCATAGCTTATGTTTCCATATAAATATGGATCTATCTAGGTTTTAAATTCCATTAATATCGGTCTGATTGTCTCTGTGAGGCAGAAATTGTCCCCTATCTCCCCTCGTGATTCTATTTTTTTTAAAAATGCACAGCTTAGGTGTCCATATAAATATGGATCTATCTAAAGACACTATTCCGAAAAGCTGCTTGTATGGGGGCTATATGAAATTATGGACCAATTTTAATAGGCTTGGTCCCTTGTGTCAATTAAAATCTATGTACCAAATTTCATCAAATTATCTTCAAAATTGCGACCTGCACTTTGCGCACAAGGTAACATGCACACTGTCCATGTTTAATAGTTTTTTGCGAGCTTTAATTTTCTGACATTAGGGTGGTACATTAGGGTGGTACGAACAGAGATCTGGGGGATAAATACTAGATTGAGATACTTGAGGTCAATGGCCCCTAAGGGCAAAACATTGGTATTCTCGAGATAAAAACATTGATATACCATACTTTAAGATCGCACTGTAAATGCATTAGATAAACCGAAAAATGTTAAAAAAAGGCGACCCCTACGTTCGCCAAAAAAAAAATTCAAAACCTCCTTGCAAAAATACTTTATATTAGAGGTGGTACGGGAAAACTTTTTTTGAGGTGCGGTCTAATCGACAGCCAGCCAGCCAGATGGACATCTTTAGATCCACTCAGAAAGTGATTCTGAGTCGATCGGTATTCTTTAAGGTGGGTATAGGACCAATATTTTAAGATGTTACATACATCAGCACTATTGTGGCGTGGGTATAACAACAAAAGTTTTTTAATTACCTTGCTACCTTTTGGATTACTGTACGGTTAACATTACTGCATTCAATAACAAACACACAGAAAATGCTTGTACACGAAACAAGTACACTTTCCATACGTCTTTTCCACTTTACTATCAAACTGAAATGTATCCCAGCAAATGTTTCAAAATATGGACGGGGGCTAAATCACGCTAAAAACTCAAATCGAAAAACTAGTTTCCGATCGAAAAAGAATCTAAATAGCTTCCCTATTAAGCGAAAATCAATAAATTGTTCTATCGGATTCTTATCGACATAGTACCATTGTTCAGGAAGAAGTGTTCAACTATGGATAAATTTCAAATGCACTCTTTAGCGGAGTATATGTGACATAAATTTATAAGAACAATCATTTCTGTGGTCTTCGGAAAACCCATTTCATTATAGACAAGGATAGACGGACATCGTTAAATCAACTTCGCTACTCATAAGAATTCAGAATATACTTATATACTTACTTTATAGGGGGTAAGATCAATATTGTAGAAATTACAAACGGAATGACCAACTTATATATCGTTGGTCTCAAGTAGAAAGGCCCTAACTCAAATAATTGTAGCTGTATAGGAGAAGGTAAAAACATAATGGAAACTGTATGTATCATAATGTAAACTTGCTCATACAACTGCTTGTAAAGCCGTTATTCTTTACAACAATGCAATTAATTTTTGTGACGAGGTGCATTTGTGTTAAATTTATTGGAATCACTGGAAAACTCAATTTCGTAAAAAATGCGAGTTAGGGCCTTTCTACTTGAGACCATCGATATACCCTTTTACCTATAGTGAGGGATATAACAATATTATAACTATTTAATTTTTTAAATATTTAAAACTTAACATTTTATTTTACATAATTTTATTTTATTTCGCACGTACGCACCACCAATCACATTACAATTTTAATGCAAACCATGGTGAAACAATGCGGGTGGCATCGCTACGGCAACAAATACAAATACATTACAACAAAAATGGAAATAAGTCCCAGTAAACGTCAACAATTACACCAGTGGAGTTCCCGGATAGGGGAGTCTGGCGTGGATCTGTTGGACTGTTTGAGGGGTGGGCAGTATTTACGGATGGATCCAAGATGGAAAACGGCACAGGTGCCGGGGTTTATATAGCGGACACGGACGTAAAAAAGTCATTCAGACTGCCGGATGAGTGCAGTGTTTTCCAAGCTGAGATCCTAGCGGCTGGAGGGCGACGGAGGTGATACTGAATCACATCGTGGGTAGATCTGAGGTAACAATTTACGTTGATAGTCAGGCAACGCTTAGGTGCCTGGTCGCTCGGTGTAGGGATGCTCTGAGGGAAGGTAAGGTATAGAGGTATTCACATTAAGGGACGGGGGGTAAAGTCCCCCTATGTCACTACTATGAGGTGATACGGGAAATATTCCGTGATGAAGTTAACCGATCCTGGAAAGACAACGGATTGCGGGGTGTCTAGGGCACTTTGGCCTGGATTGGAGCAGGGGAAACCAAGGTTCTGCCGGGATTGGGTAGGAGTGGTCTTAGGACTCTTATAGGGTTCTTGACGAGTCATTGTTCTGTTAGGGCTTTTACGAGTAAATGGGAAAATGTCATACCGGACTTCCGCAGATTATGCGATGATTCTGAGGTGCTAGAGTCGGTTGAGCATGTACTGTGCCACTGTCCTAGAGTGCAGGGTCTCAGGCAGAAATGGCTGGGGGATAGATTTCACGACGAACAGGGGTGCATCGCTGAATGTAATCCACTCGATTTACTGGGGTTTGCCAGGGAAATAAGACGGCTGTTTCTGTTGAGGGCACTGTAGAGGGAGTAACTTCTTATCCTAACTTATCTAACCTAATAAAAAAATTTATATATTTTTAGTCAATTTTTATTTAATTATTGTTAAATACTTTTTTACTTTTAATTAAAATGATCAAAAACTTTAATAAAATACACTAATCACAACACAAAACGTAGACTTCTTCTAAACATAAACAAAACTGACAAAGTAATGTACAAATAATGCAAGAGCAAAAAATTGTTATCTGGCTTGGTAATGCCACCTGTTTATTTCACCACGATACAAACTGTCACAATTTAAGCATTTAGCTTTTGTTCTATTCACTGTTAAGCACCTAATCATTACGAAGAAGACAATCTTGTGCTATTGTTGCAATTGTATAACTATTAAGGGCCAAATAAACCACACAAACGATTACACAAACAGATGAAAAAAGTATGGAGCATGTTTATATGAATAGTAAAAAAATTTCAATATTCACAAAAACAACTCGTTGTTGTTGTTAAACTGTTTGTGTGTTTTATTTTGCCCTTTACAGTTATCTGAAAGGCTCTTTAAAGTGACTATAAATATTAGTTAAAAAACTTATAAGTCTATTGTAACGTATTTTCCATTTTATTAATACCAAATGTGACGTAGTAGTTAAAATTTGGTAGAAAATCGAAAAACACTCTACAAAATGCTTGAAGGAATCTTATAAAATAACAAAAAAAATGAGCACAGGCACTACAACATTTGGAAAACAGAATGAGCATAAAAAAAGAGCAGACATTTCTTTCTTACCCTAACCTAGATCAATCTAATTTAGAACAAGCAAATTGTCTTTATACATATTAGTAACCAGACCAGAACTTACTCAACTAGTAAGCGAATTAAGGAATTTTGTTAACCATTCATTAATTATTTACATGGTTTGTGGTAAATGGGAAGGAAGACACTTTTGGAAATAACAAAAACAAAACATTGTTATCAATGCTTTTAGCGTATGAGAACTCGCTTTCTATTTTGTAACTTAGCGATTTTCTTGTGAAATTGGTAATTTTTGTAAAATAAAACAACTTTTATATTTTCTATAAAACTGTTATATTTTTTTTAAACTGACTAATTTTTTTAATTTTTACCATTTTTTTATTAAGCTATTTTTGTTTGTTGTTTAACTAATAATTTTGTTAAATATGTCTTTATTTTTAACAAACTTTTATTATACCCTTCATCGAAGGTAAAATGGTTTATATAAGTTTGTCATTCCGTTTGTAACTTCCACAATATTGCTCCTAGACCCTATAAAGTATATATATTCTGGCTCCTTATGGGAAGAGAAGTTCAAATCTGGTTGACTGTCTGCCCTTCCGTCAGTTGAAGTGGAATTTCCGAAGACCCCAGATAAGATGAGAATTTGGTTGGTATATATTTTTGTCACATATGCTCTTGAAATTCGGCCAGATCGGTCCATAAATGGCCGAGATATGAACAAAAAACCTCTAATTTTTCCCATAAATCCCTGGTTGTTATTTTAATTTTTTTAATTTCATTTTTCTGTGTGTGTGTATTTTTAAGCCAATTTCGAAAATAATCGTTTAACTGAAGCACCACTTTGGGGTAAGGAAAAAACAAAAATGCATCGAATTTATTTTAATTTGAGTAAATATTTCGCTAATTCTATTTTTTAAATTTCCGACCTCAAACTAAAAATTTTCCACATTTGGCTTCATACGATTTGTCATTTATCTTACTTTTTTATAACTGAAGTTCATTGACAAAAGCCTCTGCTTTAAAAATTATGCCTTGAATTCGGAAACAATTTCAAGATGTTTCTAAAAATTTTAAAAACATTAATTTTCGTATATTTTTTTTATGCCTGATTCGTAATTCGTAACATAATTTCGAAAAAGGTGAATTGATTTTAAATGATAGAAAACGGTACTTAAAAAAGGCATACATGTGGTTAGGGCCCAAAAAAGGGTAACATTGCCACATTAAAGGCACAACGGCAACGCTGCCTACATGGAAACTATGGCCAATTATAGACATATCCTAACGGAATTTTGTGGAGTTATTTATTTTATATTTATATTAAACTTGATTGTGGTAAATTTGATTTCGATACTAACTTTTGTGAATTCTTTAGGCGTATTAAAGCGATTTTCGAGAATAGAAATATTATGAAAGCTATGGCCTATTATGGATCTAATCTAAGGAAATTAAGTGATATTATTTTTGTTTATAAACATTAAATTCTTCTGATAAATTTTGTCTCGATGGTTAAATTTCTGAGGTATTTATGATGGTATAATAGATTATTAGGAATGTATCCTATATATGAAGCAATGGACAATGCGGGAGCACTTCTAACAAAACTTGTTTGAATTTTTAATGTTTGGATAAAATTGAATCATTTTATATCAATGCTTACGTTTGTCAAGGGGTTGGCTGTGTTTAAGTAATTTTTGGAAATGGTTAAAAAACACTATACGTACGCTAAAAGAAGAGAGGTACGTTATCTTAGTATTTGTGTTCGTTAGCTCACAATCGTTGTGTACCGTATTTTGTTTCATAAACACACACATTTTTTATTTTGTATTTTTGTATAGAATGTGTACTGTATACGGTACGGTACGATAATGTTCCGCACACCTTAGAGTTTTTTTCAAACTCTGATTGAAACTAAAGCTTCGTACAGACGGTGATCAGATCTTACAATATTGTAAGCATGCGTTGCCAATAGAAATATTTTTCTGACAATTGTGCCATTGTTAGATGCATTCATTTTACACGTCTGCCACACTGTTGTAAGACATTTTTAGTCAATTGTAATGCAATTTAAGCAACGCTGGTTACCAATATTGTAAGATGTGACCACCGTCTGTATGAAGCTTAACTCTTTTGGGATTTTTATGCACAATAAAGGTTTTTTCGAAAGAAAGAAAGCTTATATATTTAATTTTATCAAATCATCTTTAAAATTGAGACCTGTTCACAAGTGTTGTTCCATGTCTGTTCTCTGAAGATCATATGAATTTGTAGACTGATTAAAACACTATGTTATTAGAAATAAAAAGCATCAGCACGATCGCATAACACTGACTCTATCTTTATTGGTGTAGTATGTATATAAAAAACCAAAAGCCAGCAGGCATTTAATTTCAGTTTAAAAGCATTAAAAAATAAACTATGGCATGATATTAACGAAACTCATTATTCCAACATTTTAAATAAATCAACTACTACTTAACCAAACTAACTAACTTACTAACTAAAAAGACAGTCATCACATTACTACCCCTAAGTTAGTAAGAGAGTTGAACATTTCGTCAGTCAGCCAACGAGACTGTCGCTTCTCATGCATCCATCCTGACGAACAATTCAGCCTGGCTGTATTTGAAATGTGTTGCTGACGCCGCTTTAGCATGGCACGCTTTTTGACGTTTCAAAAGAAATGTAAAAAAAAACAAACAAAAAACAATAATAACGATAACAATAATAAAAAAAAAACAATATACAAACATACCTACATATGTAAGTATGTATATAATATTTTGTTTTTGATTGCCGTTAATTTCGTCAAATTGTTTGGTAGCAAAGACATTCGCGTTTTTACGCTCGCTCAGTTCCTTAACGGTAGTTCTAGGATTCTAACGCAAATCCTTTGAAAAAAAAATTTGTTTTTTTTTATTATAATACAATTATAAAACTTGTTTTAAAAATTACAAAATTTTGTAAAAAAAAAAAAAACAAAAAAAATACAGTTTAACAAATTAAAAGAAAATTTCTGAATTTATAATTTTTTTTAATATTTTTAAAATCCCCAAAAAAAATATCTACATATGTACTCGTATATTATAACCTAAAACAAAATTTGAAATCGTTAAAATTGTTTCGTAATTTGTGTGGTGAAATTGTTAACAAAAACAGAGAGAAGTAGAAAAAACCGTTACATATCGTATTGCTTATTACAAGAAAACAAAATTATAATAATAATGTAAAAATAATAAGTAAAAAATACCGTTATACCTATATTTTAAGAAAAAAAATCGTTAAACGCGCTAAAATTCTTTAAAAAATCAAATAAATGGCAAAAGCAAGAAATACTAATATCAAATTAAATAAAAATTATGTATAAATATATACAAATTATGAAACATATGTTTAAAAAAATAAAAAAAAGGTTTACTGAAAATACATTCACAAACAAATAACAAAAAGAAAAAAGAAGCAAATTATATTGTTAAGAAATAATAACCAATTATTAAATAATACGCTTGTTACGACAAATAGAAAAACTATCTTGTTACAAATCTTTGCGTATGCGCGTTGTGGTATTAAGAACTTTTTGTCGACATTTCAAAAACCCTCAACTACATACTTGTTTATTTATTGCATTTAAGGCGAAGGGAATGTTGGTGATTTTGGTTGGCGGAATATAAAGGTTAAAGTCAATGCCATTAAACAAAAGCGGCCTTATGATTATGAAACTTTTAAAATTACTGGAAATTACTTCAAATTGAAGTAAAAAATTATAAATTTAAAGAAATTAGTAGTCAGTTTCAGTAGTCAAATACAACAAAAAAAATTTATTTTAACATCTTTTATTCATAACTTAATCAGCCCGATTATGAATAAAAATTCCCCGGAAGTTTTATTCAAAATCGGCTGAATATGAAGTATTATAATATTTATAACTAGCGGTTAAGGCTGTCCCTGCCTGGCAGGGAGAAAAAGAAAATCTGCTTGGCAGAAAAATGCCTGCAATGCTTTAATGTGGTTTTGGCTTTACATATTATAAGTTGTATGACAGAACATATTGATATTGGTGGGAATCTGTCAAAATTTCACCAGGCTCTAATAGCTTTCTTTTTATCATAGGGAAAAAACTGTTTGTAATTTTAAGTTAAGGAAATATGTTTACATCCAATTTCACCACGTTCAGTTAAACCTAATTATTACTTTAACTTCCAGTTAGGGGTGTACTGTTTTAAGCAGTACATGTACAAATTTTTTTAATTGTAGTGTTTAATGCACAACACCCAAAACAGAACGCAAATGTACTGTTTTTTACACTTTGAACTGATTTGTTTACTGTGTTTTTGGTTCAGTCCACAAAGAACAAATATATTGAGAAATCCCTTTGGCTGAAATGCAGTTTACGGGCCACACGAAACAACATTTAAAATATATGCCACCCGATTCAGAATTAAAAACAAAAAAAAAACCAAAATGAAAATGTAAAGGGACTGAGGTCCATGGGGCGGCCTGGCCCCAAAAAACCGCCCGCCCACTTATTGGTAGTCCTCTTTTTTGCCCCAGAGGGCTCCAGAAGCCCCGCCTGCCCAAAATTTTATTATTTTTGTTTTTCTTACACAATTACCTTTAATTTGAGTACCCAAACTTTTTTTGGATCCTGAGAGGCCCACGGGCCTCAGCCCCCTTAAATTTTAATTTTCGTTTTTTTTTTTCTTTTTTATTTACAGAGAAGATACAATTTTTTTTTTTTATTTTTTTTTGTGTGCCCTGTAAACTGCATTTTTGCCACCCCTTTTAAAGTAATACATATTTGGGCGTTTTAAATGGAATGCCATCAAGTCATATTGTCATAATATCCAAATATTTTGTAATGCAATACAAAAACTTTTTTAAAAAAAAAACCTTTTGTTAACTGGCAGTTATAGTAATGCATAGTTAATTATAGCTGAACTTGGGGAAATTGGCCTTAAAAAATTAAAAATTGTTTGAAATTAGAAATAATAATTTTCTCAAATTCTATACGATTTGTGCAACTATGTGTGTGGTGAAAATTGCTTTAAATACCAATATTTTTAAAGAAAATCCTACTAACACAATCAATGAGTTAAATTTTTTAAGCAAAGTTGTCTCTTTCGATGTTAGTCAGTCTTATTTGGCTTATAGCAGTTATTGTTTTTCTGTTTTGAAATTTTTGAAAAAAAAACGTTTAATTTACAAAAATTGTATAAAAAAGTAGCATAAAGTGTTGGCCATTTAAAATTTTAAATGAAAACAAAATGGGTTGAAAAATTGGATTGATCGGATGAGGTACTGCCGAGCCAGTCGTTGTAGTCATATGAATGATATTGCGTTCCATTATTAAAGGATAAAGTTCAACCTTTCGAACAAAATCAGTACTTTTTGGTAAAGCCTGTTTACCAAAATATTTAAACATTATACATTTGAACATGAACTATGGCCAAATGCTTCGTTTGTAATGTTTGCTTTATAAACGCAAATGGTCTCATTTCGTATATGAAATTCCATAACATTTAAATCGTTTCTTAACTTTTCAAGTGTATTTCTTTATATTATTGTTGTAAGATGTAATGACACTTTAAGAAACAGCTGTTTCTGAGGAATCAGACGATGCTCGAGCCGCTACCAGCCTGGTGAACAGACGCTAGGTGTGGCTGTTGGCCCGCGGAAGCTATTTGATTTCACTCCTACCACTCATTTCTGTGAGGTGTTCCCCTTAAGCCTAAACTTGGTCAGACTATCATATGAGATGTTTGTTGCTGCACTATTAATCGATTCAATGACAGTAATCAACGAAAAAATTCGAAAGCTGATTTTTTATATCAAATTTTAAGCAAAATCTATGTTAAAGCAAAATATTTATTAAATGTAATTCACAATACTTCACAAAATTTGTGTTAAGACATGTCAAAAACTCAAGAAATATGAAATAGTGTTAATGCAATGGTTTATGAAAAGAACAAAAAAACGAAAAAAAATTTCACATCCCATACGAATTCATCGTTTTTTGAAATTTTTCTAAGCACTTTCATTTGATCAGGCTTGCATTTTAAGAAAAGCAAACAAAAACAAAACTTATTAGATTTCTATATTACAAAGTTTTATGGAATACGTAAGAATTGTGTAAGCAGTTTTACACCATAATACAAGTCTTAAGTATTTTGAGGATTATACAACCCTGACTGATAAGTTGTTATTGTTTGTTAAACATTTTCAAACAATTATTAGATCAGGCATATATGATAGTGTAAAACGGCTTTAAAAGTGAGTGCTGGTTCACACTGTTCAAGTTTCAGCCGTCAAGTCTTGAGCTTTTAGGAGAGAAGGGAAAAGAGAATGGCATTTCTTTTCCTCTCTCTTCTAAAAACTCAAGGCTTGAGGGCTGAGTGTGAACCATTATTGAGATTAGCAGCGTGTTCTGTATTATGATCCGCTCAATCCTGATCCCCAGTGTTGCCAAAAAAAAGTTATGCTAAAGTGTAAGCAAATATTTTGTAGTAAAAACTACAATGTATCGCTCATATGTAAAAATGGGAAAAGGAAAAAACACTCTCGGCGAATTCTTATTCATAATTGGGCTGATAATGTAATGCAAAAAATTTAAAATGCAAATAGATTATACATTGAAAACGCACATTTTCTTTAAATTGATAACATGAAATTTGATTGATTCACAACAGAAAAAAAAAGTTTTCTACTAATAACGAAATTTTTTTTTTCATTAAATTTTTCTTTCCAACAAATAATGCTAAAATAGCATATTTTTAAAAAATCTTTATTTATTCATTTAATAAAAGGAAGATGCCAAATCCAGCATTGACGGTGCCTAACTGGCATTACTGCTAGTCATACTATAATACGAGAGTTTGAAAAACTGGGGGGCTACTCTCTATTGCGATGCGAAAGAAAATTGTAGCAAATCTAGTGATTGGTACTCTTTAATGCGTTTGCGCACTTGTCTTTCGCATCTTTTTATTTTTTCTTTTCGCATATCATCATTATTTCTTTTGTTAAAACTTTCCAATTTCAAATTTTTTTTACATATTTTGACATTTAATTACTGGAAATCTGCGCAATCTTTGATTTTTATTACCAGTATTGCTTAATTTTCAAACAATTTTGCGAAAGTGATAGAGAGTACCAAGTTGGCATTTAGCTTTCGCATCGCAATAGAATGTGCAACTATGTACATATGCAGACGAAAGATTTGCCTTACTCTCATTACAGTCCGGACCATTCTTTTTCTGACATCCATTGGTTTCGATTAGTTTAGAAAACTCTGTCTAAAACTCGATCCACTTCTTTCAAAGATAACATATTTTCAGGTATGTGCTGAAAATCGATCAATTTCAAAACGAACATTTTTAAACGGTGTGATGAATTTCGAGCGATCTGAAAATTCATTTCTGAATTATATAAGGGTGTTCTGGTAATCGAAAATGCAAGAACTTCGAAGTTTTGGGTGCCCCGGTAGGTAAGCTGGTAGTGAGCTAGTCTATCAGTACCGGGATTGCGGGTTCGATTCCCGCCAGAGACTCTGGTCTCCTGCAGACAAGCAAAAAGCTTCACGGGATTTAGTGTAGGAATAATAAAAAAAAAATATACTTTTAATCCAATTTTTTATAATTTTCTTGTAGAATTCTGTTTAATAGAGAAATATTTGTAATGATTCGTATTTGTATTTCTTTTACTACAAAAATCTTAATAAAAAACGACTTTTAAATTCTTGCGTTTTCGATTTCCAGAACGATCGATTTCCAGAATAAAGACAAAAAATATACCCAATTTTAAAAGATACTGAAAACGATATTTTCGGCTTTAAGTCATTTCTTTTAAAATCGGTTTCCATGATATACCTGATTGACTTCGTAACCAATTAAAGCAAAAAATACTATCAGTACACAGTATGTTCGAAATAATTTAACAAAATTTTTTTAAATAAAAATTTTATATTTAAAAAACACACTGCAACATTTTCAAGGTCATCAAATGTCAAAATATTAATGATGCTTTAAAATCTTAATCCGAGCTATGCCAGAAAAACTGAAATGGGATTTTTCTAGTTTCGATTTGCACTTTCAGATACTGTGGTTAAAAAGGAGTGCACATTTTATGTATTGCACTGTGATATTGCATATTGTTTTGGCATGTATACGAGTGCAACGCTCAAAACAAATGAAAAATTTACGAATATTTTAACGGTTATATTATCACCACAATAAACGGCAATGACACTGACATTCAATTTGTTTAGATTTTTCTCAGTTCATTTTGAAAACTTTCAATTATGTAGTATGTGGATCTATAACACTTAAAGAGTGTCATCATGCAATGTAAAGACATTCTGTTATCATTTTAGCACAGTTATGTAAAAGAAGGCGTTCACGCAAGCAATATAATTCAGTGTTTTAGGTCTCAACCTTTAAGAATCATCATTAAAACCATCTGGGTATTTTGGAAAATTTTATAGCCGCACTACAAAAGTGGAGAGGGTATTATGCGTTTATGCCGATGTGTATAACACATATCTAGAACTTTTAGTTACCGTTCGACTCAGAATATAGTCTCTGTGGCCATAAACTGTATTATTGTGTTTGTATTTAGATTAACTTTGGTCCAAACATATTTTATTGCAATCTAAATCATCTTACCAACTTTTATTGGAATCGGTCCATATTTGACCATAGATCCCATACAAATACTACTCCCGAAAATAGCTTTCTATGCCATAACTTCCTTATAAATGATGGCATAGACATACAATTTGGCGACAATAACTTTGACGGTAGCTGGTATTTCATGGAATTGTGCTGGTAGATCCAGAATTGTCCATAGGTCCAATATCAACCCCCTCTTTTAAATTCGCTCTATGTTGAAAAATCTCTCGCTTAAATTTAGAGATAATATTCGGCATAAAGAACACTTATATGAATATTAACTTAATTTTGTTCTGGAGGATCTCGAAAATTTTTCTCTTAGTATTGTGGTGTAGGGTATCATATGGTCGGGCTTAATCATATATACTTTAATATTAATTTAAAAAAAAAAAACATTTAAAAATAACTTTGCAATAAATTGTTCGGTAATATTAATTCGTAATTATTTCTTTACTAATTTGTTTAACAAGATTTAAGAGGTTTCACTTTCACTTCCTTAAAGGTATTACAAAAAAATGTTAATTGAAATAACAAATAACAAGAAATGTTTGTGTTTGTTTGATTGAAAAAAAGTAAATAACTCTTTTAAGTTATGTTTAAACTGTTTATCTTCTATACATACATTGCGGTTTAAGTAAATCAGTTATACTCTTTATACAGTAGAATACTTTAGAAGTGAATTAAAATTTAATTTTTGCGCTCGAATTTACAAAAATGTTCAGCTTATTGCAATTATTCAGGTGTGTCAGAAAATTTAAGTTACAATATTTAAAATTCAAAAGTTATATAAAGTTCAATAAGATTTGTTTTTTAACATCAGAACTCTATAGCCAGACCATATTACCCCATATTATAGCCAGGGAAGTTTTAAAACTCCTCAATATTATGTTCTAGCAACTCCCATACGACTTCATAGTTTTTTGAAATTTTTTCAAAACAATAATACTCTTTTTTCATTTGATCAGTGTTGCATTTAAGCAAAACTATGTTCATGTGTGATAGTGTGAACACAAACTATAATGTTATTTTTGACAGTCACAACAAAACTCATTAGATTTCTATCTCACACAGTATTATGTAATACGTAAGACTTGTGTGATAGTGTAAGCACAACTGAAGCGAACGAACATTAATGTGCTGAACCCAGCGTTGCCGAATGTGCAGTTTTTCTAAGCATTGAGCAGTTTTGAAGTTTTTTGTTTAAAAAATAAGTTTTTTTGTAAATTGTGCAGATTTTGCAGTTTTTACATTAAAATTTTTTTATTTTCAATTTTGTTATACTATTTTTTATTTCTTAAGCAATAATCTTACTTAATTGCTTAACACATACTCGTGTAACAGTGGCGAGAGTCAAACAAATCACACATACGGCTTGGGAAACACGCACTTTCCGTTAACAAATAAACGACCCAAACCTAATTAATCCTTTTTTAATAAATTCTAATAAAAAATTTGCATCCTCTTCAATTTATTATGTTTCGTCTTTTCCTTCTTGACTCTGCTAAATTTTAACTTAAATGATTAAATTTAACACTGGGTAGCGCAAACAGTTTGGAAAATATTCAATATTTCGATTCGAAGTTAAGATTGTTGAAGCCGTTTACGTGATTTTTTTGGACAGCATAATCGACCAAATGCACAAGCGGGAGAATTGTGCGCAAATTTCATCAAACTGGGTATGTATGAAATGTGAAAAACACCTATGCAAGCTTATGGGCTAGCTGCGTCATCGGCCGTTGATAATTGGGCGCCACGATGATGTGATTTGACACCGCTGGACTGACTTCTTTCTTTGGGGATATTTAAAAAAAAGTGTACGTCAATAAGTCAAGAACAATTCATAAGCAAAGGATGATATAATTCAGTACATTAATGACATTGAACCTCAATTATAGTTCCCTGAAAACTTTTTTTTTTACAATTAACATCGTGCGTTTTGGTTGGACCACCCTTTACAAACATGTTTTAATCGTTTGTCAAATACCCCAATTAACAACGCAAAAGTATTGTACAAACGTACAATTTTGACATGTTTGCCAACCCGTTTGAGTAGTTTATTTAGATTTTACTTTCGAAAGTTTGATTTTGTCCCTGTTTACATTTTGTGATTTTGGGTTTACATTGTAAATTTGTTTTTGCTGCAATTTTTGATGTATGTATACTTCATAAATAGAAAATCTGCGCCCGAACTAAAATAAACTTTGTATCAAATGAGGAAACAAAAAAAAATCACAAGAATACATGTACTTGTGTACTCTTAATTCCACTCTTTTTTATCTGGCCTACAAAGTAACGATATTCGTTAATAATAAAGGTTTTCATGATATCGCTCAAACGTCTCGCAATCTGTTCATTTACACAAACTTCGTACACTTGCCCAACAATTTTGCCTCGTAAACTAGCGCTTGTGCATTTTTGCAAACAGATTTTTTTAATGCTTACCATTGTCTTCAATGAAAAATTCAAGTGCTTATATTATAAATCACAAAAAATAAATTTTGCAATAATTTGAGAAAATTAGTCTTTTGGCGTTCTTTATGCATTTTTAAAAACATATTTAACATTTTAATCACAAATTTTTATAATATTTATTTATTTTTATTTCTATTTTTTGTATTGACGTTTCTTACAAACTGCAATTAATTGTTTAAATTACAATCAATTAAAAAGGGAAACGAGTCTCGCAAGTTTGCGCATTACAAATAGCAAATAGCAATTTTAAGCGATATCATGAAAACCCTTATGGCTAATAAATCAGTGAGTGTTTAAACGCTGATTTAGTTGAACTAAACTTAAATTTAAATGTAGCTTAAACTCAACAGTTGTAAATGAGTGTCCCATGTATTATATGTAATTTAAAAAGTAACATGTGGCAGCACTACGATAAATGTTGCCAAATTCATATGGTTTGTATTGGTAGTTTAAACGCCCAATTTTATGCGTTTCAAGATGGTTTATATGTTGTCTGATTTATAGATTTGTTGGCTTAAACACATTTCTAACCAAAAAGACAGTTTAACTTGCTCTGATTTATTAGCCCTTAATATGATATTGAATTTGTTTCTGTACATATGTTAAAAAAAAAACTAAGTAAATTACATATTTTTTTGGGTATTTTTATGTGCAGTTTTTTTAAGTTTAAATCAGTTTTTTTTTCTTAAAATGCAGTTATTTTCCAAAAAATTATGGTAACGCTGGCTGAATCGCACACAACGAAGTTTGTGGTTAAAAAAAAACACGAAACGCAATAAAATGCAGCGTTACCGTTGTGATACTAAAGTATCAATTTGATTCTTTTTCGACGCTCTGATACATTTTATGACCCTTTTCTTAAATTACCCTTTTGTATCATTGCAAACAATTTCGTTCCATTTTTTGACTGTTTTTTTTTTTTCTTAAAATGCAGTTATTTTCCAAAAAATTATGGTAACGCTGGCTGAATCGCACACAACGAAGTTTGTGGTTAAAAAAAACACGAAACGCAATAAAATGCAGCGTTACCGTTGTGATACTAAAGTATCAATTTGATTCTTTTTCGAAGCTCTGATACCTTTTATGACCCTTTTCTTAAATTACCCTTTTGTATCATTGCAAACAATTTCGTTCCATTTTTTGACTGTTTTTAGAAATATCACATACATTTTGTTTTTTGGCAACAGCTTTTGTAATGGCTAGTTTACACGATCACACAAATCGTACGTTTTTTGCCGAAAATGCATCTCTGATCTAATTATCGTTTGAAAATTTTCCTCAAAATACGTAAGACTTTTTGATCGTGCAAACTATTTCTCAACAGCATGTTGCAAGCAGATTTTATATGCAAAAAGTTGCCATTATGTCACTAAAGTGGCGTATTTTAGCCATTTTTTAGGACCTTGTCAGTTTTATGACCCTTTTATAAAGTACTCTTTTGTATGATTTTAAATCAATTCACTATTGGACTATTTTTTAATTTAATGCCACGAAATTGTATGAAGAATAAATAAAAAAGAGACGAGAATAAATGTTTTTTAAGATTTTTAAAACCTGTATTTATAAAATCCAAACAATATGTACATATATTATCTTGAAATTTTTTAAGAATTCAGGACATAATTTTTAAAGCCGAGGCTTTTGCCAACAAATTTAAGTTATAAGAAAGTAAATTTAAATTTACAACACGTAGTAAGTAACAAAGTAAGTAACTATGAGGTTGGAAATTTAAAAAAAAAAACAAATGTATCAAAAATATTTACTCAAATTTAAATAAATTCCTTTCGAAATTAGCATTGCTTAAAAACAAAATTTTGAACAGACTCAAAGCAGAAATTTGCGATTCTATGCTTTAGGCTCTTAATTTTTTCGAAATGGAGCTAAGAGAATGGACCCCAAGAGAAGATTTAATAACAAAGTATAGAAAAAACATAATAAAAAGTAATTAGTATTCGTAAAAATATTTACTCAAACGTATTTCTGCGACTTCTTAAATAATTTTAAGATCGTAAAGTACAAATTAAGAGAACTATTTCCGGTACAACCTAACTCCTATATGTACGTAATCTTCTCAAATCTGAATAAAAATTACTGATATTTGTTTTGAAAAATTTTCAAGGCGATAAATTTCAGTTTGCTTAAAGTCAGAAGATTTGATACTGTGGGCCAGGGTCGAAGTCGATAGGTATGTCCTCACCGTAACTTGGCGACCGCAAGATGACATATACAATTTTTATATCAGCAAACTTCAAATTCAATCGCAGAGAGTATTATCTTACGTTATGATCTCTAAATTAGTGTTAGTATTATAATAAATATTATATGACGGTTGTTATGAGAAATATCATCACAACTTTCTTATAAGATGAACTCTGCGGATGAATTCGACGTTTGCTGTTATAAAAATCGTATATCTCATCTCACGTGTAGACTGCAAGAAAAGTCGTTTAAACAGTTTGCAAATTTTTTATAGATTTTTCTTTTTTTGCTCCTTTGTTGCCAATAAATCGTCAACACCCTGAGGTTAATTCAAATAATGTTAGATTCTGTCTTGGCAAATAAAAACAAAGTTCAGCTCTTTAAATTGCGTTTGAAAACTTTGGGAGAAAATTCGCGAAACTTCTCATCTAAAAATTACCGGGAGTTTAACAAAATATTTTTCTCTAACTTCCAAAAATTTAGGCGATTTTTATTAAAATACAGTGTTCCGAAATAAACATTACATACTTTTCTTTAGTGTTTTGCTCGGTGGAAAACACAAGCGCTTATAGTTTTTGTTTAGTAAATTTCTCCGTTTGTGATCTTCGAAAGTGTAAAAAAATGATCTTGTAAAACTGTACTTAACCAACACAACAAAAAGAAGAGAACATTTTATTACGGCAACCTTTGAAAATTTTCTAAAATGGTCGCCAAAATGTGATTTTCCAAAAAAAAGGGTTCACAAAATGGGTATTTTAAAGTAAAAAAGGGTCAAGTTTTTAATAAACAGTATTTAGCAATAAAGAGGTCAAAAAGGTGCATTTTAAAGAAAATGTAAGACCAAGTTTTTTTTAAACAAATAAAACAGATTTATTTCAGACAGTTAGTGCTCAAAAAACTTAACTTAAGTTATTTATTAACTTAAGTTATCGTGTACCCTAATGTCTGAAACATATATTTAAAACAATACAAACGATTTAATATGCTTTTGATTGTCAATAATTTATTAAATCTTATACATCATTTAATTTATTTATTTTATTTGCTACCTGTTTAGCTTTTGTTAATTTAATCCAATAATTTGTCCAAAAACCAGTTAATTTTTTAAATTAAATAATATTTTGTTTTTTTTTTATATATCATGTTTTAGAAAAGTTATCTAATCAACTTCGAGTTTTAAATAGCTTGTAAATTGAATAATTATTTTTTTTTTTTTATAAAATTGATTTGAATGCCCTTATAATTATTTTACTTTTGTTGTGAACAACTACTTTAGATATTTTTTATTATTTTAATCAATATACCTGAATTAAACAGAAAATGTATACTTATGTACTTTGATATTAATATCAAATAATTTTATTTTAAATATATTAGTTGGAAATAATTTGAATTGAAAAGAAACTATTAATTTTGAAGTTAATTTCCTAAAATAAATAAATTGTTTAAACTTGAATAAAATTTACTTTCAAAAATAGTTTTATTTCCAACAATCTTCAAAATTAATACGAACTCAAAAATGTTTCGTACGCCTCCAAATAATGATAGTAAGTCAAACAATCCCGAGGTTCAACTCGGCGAACCCAAAACAGAAAAGGTTCCTGATAACCAATTAAACAGTTGCGGTCAATGCAGCATGGATAATACTGATGAGATGGTCCAATGCGATATATGTGATACATGGTATCACTTCTCATGCGCTGGAGTAACCGACTCTGTAGAGACCCATGATTGGATATGTTCCAAATGCAAGGAAAAAGCAACAAACAACAAAACAGTAAGTGAACGAATCGTAGCTAAATCGAAGCCTGCATCAATATGTTCTGCCACATCTTCAAAGCAACGTTTGCTTAATTTGGAACTTCAACGTCTTAATGAAGAAAAAGCTTTAGAGACCCGATTTTTACAAAGAAAATTTGAGATTCTCGCAATGTCAGAGGACTGCATAGGAAGCATTTGTAGTGAAGCTATTTCTCGTACAAGAGAATGGGTTACGAATTTACCACACTTCCCACCAGCCCAAATACGACCTTCCCAAGGTAATTCACCCGTTCGTTTGGAAGGAAAACAACAACAACTGGAGAAAGGAGCAATACCTAAAAAGATTTTGCAGTATCATGAACACACTTTAACGAAAAGTCAACTTTTGGCGAGAAAGGCCCTGTCAACCGATTTGCCCTTCTTCTCTGGAAAAGCTGAAGAATGGCCTCTATTTTTTAGCTCTTTTGAAGAAAGTACCAAGCTATGTGGTTATTCGGATTCCGAAAATCTTTTAAGACTGCAAAGATGTTTAAAAGGAAAAGCCCTTGATGCTGTTAGTTGTCATCTTTTGTTGCCGAGAAATGTGCCAGAGGTGATTCGCACGCTAAAGATGATGTTTGGTCGACCAGAAGTAATAATTAATACGCTCTTGGATAAAATTCGTTCAGAAGTAGCTCCAAAAGCAGACAAACTTGATAGTCTTATAAACTATGCTATTTCAGTTAGAAATCTTTGTTCAACCCTTGAAGCTTCTGGATTAGAGGCTCACAGAAATAACCCGCTACTTCTTCAGGAACTCGTGGACAAGTTGCCAGCCCAGACAAAACTAAATTGGGCCATGTACGTAGCAGCTAAAGATGCTAATATATTGGTATTTTCGAAATGGTTATTTGATATAGCTGAGGCAGTGGCTAAAGTCAGTCCTTTATTAAGTTCACATAAAGTGACTGGAAACATACATGAGCACGAAATGAAGAAATCAGTCGTTGTTCAAAAATTATGTGTTATCTGTAATAAAAATCATTTGGTGGAAACATGTGAAAAGTTTTCTCAGTGAAAGCTGTCCGATCGGTGGGACAAGGTTCACGAATTTAAGTTGTGTCGTTTATGTCTTCAAACGCATGGTTATTATCGCTGTTCCAATTCAAAGTGCCCAATTGAAGGTTGTGAAGCTAGACACCACAAATTGCTTCACAAATTTAGGCAGAAGTCTACTGTCACAACACATTCGAGTTCAAATATTGATGAAAAAACTTTTTTTAAGATTTTGCCCGTTACTTTATACAATAATGGGACTTTCGTTGAAACCTTTGCCTTTTTAGATGATGGTTCAAATGTTACACTTATACAAAAGGACATTTGCGATCAGCTTGGTCTGGAAGGTAATATTAATAATCTTTGTTTAAAGTGGACTTCGGACACTCGTCGCATAGAAGAATCAATGGAAGTCAGCGTTTGTATAGCAGCACGTGGGGAAAATTCAAAAAGATATGAACTATTTAATGTACACAGTATTAAAAACCTTTCTTTGCCAGTACAAAGTGTTACCAAAAAAGACTTGGAAGCATATCATCATCTAAAAAATATACCTTTATCAACATATAATACAGTTTGCCCAAAAATTCTTATTGGTTTAAACAATGGTTTCGTATGTAATCCGTTAAAGATAGTTGAAGGTTCTGCATCTGAACCTTGTGCATCAAAAACAAGGCTAGGATGGGTAATTCATGGAGGATGCAATATGGCTGTTGAGAAAGCTCTGTGTTACCATGACATCAAACAATGTGAATGCTCTTATGAAATTGAAAAGTTACAAAAAATAGTAACCGAATACTTGTCTTTAGAAAATGTTGGACGCAAGTTTAAAGTGATATCGCCCGAAGAAAAGCGTGCAAAATTTTTACTTCAAACGACAACTAGGCGAATTGGTTCAAGATTCGAAACAGGATTGCTCTGGAAGAAAGATATTATCGAAGTTCCCAAAAGTTTTCAAATGGTAATAAAACGACTTCAATGTCTCGAGAAGAAAACAAATCCGGAAGACATTCCAATCATAACGAAACAAATTGATATCTTAGTTGAAAAAGGCTATGCAAGAAAGTTGTCTACAGAAGAAGCGTCAAAAGTGAACGGAATTACATGGTACCTTCCAATTTTTATAGTAAAGAACCCAAACAAGCCAGGTAAAGTTCGATTGGTCTGGGATGCGGCGGCAAAAGTGAAGGGTGTTTCTTTGAATTCGATGTTGTTAAAAGGTCCTGACTTGATGGCACCGCTACTTTTAGTTCTGTATGGTTTTCGTTTAAAAAAGATTGCCATATGTGGAGATATCAATGAGATGTTTCATCAGGTGCTGATTCGAAAGGAAGATCAGAATGCACAACGGTTTATCTGGCGCAATGGTGAACATAACAGAACTCCTGACGTTTATGTAATGCAAGTGATGACGTGTGGTGCTGCATGTTCTCCAAGTTCGGCACAATACATTAAAAATATAAATGCGCTGGATTTTCAAAAACAGTTTCCAAAAGCTGTAGATTCAATTATTAATCATCATTACGTTGACGATCTACTTGACTGTGCAGATACTGAAAATGAAGCAATTGAATTAGTAAGAGACGTGGCCCTAATACATAACAGAGGCGGTTTTTTATCCGAAATTGGAGATCGAATTCAAAGGCTGTAATGGACAGTATTGGTGAACTAGAAGATAAAAACAAAATACCCATTGGTGCCAATAGAATCGAGATGAATACAGAAAAAGTATTGGGTATGTGGTGGTCAACAGCAGATGATAACTTTACGTTTTCTTTAAAACTAAATCGAGTTAACAAAGAAATTTTATCTGGCTTCAAACGTCCTACAAAAACCGAAATATTGCGAACCCTAATGTCCATTTTTGACCCTTTTGGTTTTTTGTCGGCGTACGTGGTATACCTCAAAATATTACTTCAAGAAGTTTGGAGGACGACTGAGGGATGGACTGATGAAGTAAATGACGATATATTTAAAAAGTGGAGAATCTGGATTAATATTCTACCAAATATTGAAAAAGTCAAAATTCCTCGGTGGTATATGATCCAACCTGAATCTACGGTTCAACTTCACATATTTGTTGATGCTAGCGAACTGGCTTATGCGGCTGTAGCATATTTTAGAATATCATCAGTTGAAGGAGTTCGAGTTTCTTTAGTAAGCGCTAAAGTTAAAGTCGCTCCAAAACAACCCTTATCCATTCCACGCATGGAATTAATGGCAGCGGTATTAGGAGTACGTTTGGGAAATATAATCTGTAGTATTCCTAATATAAAAATTGAAAGACGTTACTTTTGGTCTGATTCCAATACCGTCCTTTGCTGGCTGAAAGCTGATCCTCGAAACTACAAACAATTTGTTATGTTTCGCATTGGAGAAGTGCTTGATAGTAGCAAAATATCAGAGTGGAGACATATTCCCACAAAAGACAATGTAGCAGATGACGCAACAAAGTGGAAGACAGTATTTGATTTTGATATGAAGAGTTGCTGGTTTGCTGGACCAGATTTTTTAAAGAAAGATGAATGCAGTTGGCCTGAAAATAAATCACAGATTTCAAAAGTTTCGAACGAACTTAGAACTCATATTGTTTTAGTACATAGTGCCGTAATTGATGATCGATTGATTGATTTTCATAGATTTTCTTCTTGGAAAACTCTGCTTAATACTATTGTTAGCCTGTTCAAATTTTTGAACAAGTTAAAAATGAAATTTCAAATGTCAAGGAAACAACAGTTTATATTTCCTGAAATATCTAAACTACATGTAATGGCAGAAAATCTGATTTTTCGTAAAATGCAATACGAGTATTTTAAGGACGAATTTGCTATTTTATCAAACAGAGGTAGAGAAATTCCAAAGTCAAGTGCCTTATATAGATGTTCTCCTTTTATTGATGATAACATAGTGATTAGAATGAATGGAAGAATTGGTTTGGCATCCTGTATACCGGAAAATTTAAAACGTCAAATAATTTTACCAAGAAATCACTATTGCACAAAATTATTAATTCAACATTTTCATGAAAAATTTCATCACATTCATCATGATACGTGTCTTAATGAATTGCGTCAATACTATTACATTCCCCGATTAAGGGTTGAATTAAAAAAAGTACGTAGAAACTGCCAATTTTGTAAGAACTTAAATGCGAAGCCAGTGCTTCGTGAAATGTCCATTCTACCTAAAGCACGTTTGTCACCTTTTACACGACCATTGTCATACGTTGGTATAGATTATTTTGGGCCTATGTATGTTAAAGTTACCCGGCACCAGGAAAAACGTTGGGGGGTACTTTTTACATGTCTAACTATAAGAGCAATACATATTGAAATTGCTCGTGACATGACAACTGACAGTTGCATTATGGCAATTCAAAATTTTGTGGCTCGTCGTGGTACACCTATTAAAATATATTGTGATAACGGAACAAATTTTAAAGGTGCTGAAACAGAACTGAGTTATGCTATTAAAAATATTGATTTAAGCAAACTTTCCATAAAGTTTTCGACGTCTTCAACAACCTGGCGTTTTAATCCACCAGCGGCACCACATATGGGTGGAAGTTGGGAGCGTTTGGTTCAATCAGTTAAGAAAGTATTGCACCAAATTTCGCTAAATTTTTTATTCAAAGATGACACGCTTTACAATGGGTCACTTGAATGTGAACGAGTTATCAACTCTCGACCATTGACATATGTAGACTTAGAATCAACATCTGATGAAGCATTAACCCCAAATCATTTTCTATTGGGATCTTCAAATGGAGACAAACCACTTGGGGAATTTTCGCAAGATGATTATATTCTAAGGAAAAATTGGAGAAAAATGCAGTATTTTGCCAATTTATTTTGGAAACGGTGGGTACTTGAGTATCTTCCAACAATAACAAAACGAACAAAATGGTTCAATAAATGTATTCCACTTGACGTTGGTGATATAGTAATCGTAGTCGATCCGAATCTACCAAGAAATAATTGGCCTAAAGGAGTAGTTAAATCAGTCTGCAAATCTAACGAAGGAAATGTAAGAAGTGCTACAGTTCAAACAAGTGGTGGTGTATTTAATAGACCAGTAACAAAATTAGCCAAACTTAATGTTAGACACCCAACAGATTCTACAAATGATATTGGTTAAAATGTGATTTAACGATGGGGAGAATGTTGTGAACAACTACTTAAGATATTTTTTATTATTTTAATCAATATACCTGAATTAAACAGAAAATGTATACTTATGTACTTTGATATTAATATCAAATAATTTTATTTTATATTAGTTGGAAATAATTTGAATTGAAAAGAAACTATTAATTTTGAAGTTAATTTCCTAAAATAAATAAATTGTTTAAACTTGAATAAAATTTACTTTCAAAAATAGTTTTATTTCCAACAACTTTTATATGTAAACTAGGGACGTAACGAATACCAATACCGATACCGGTATCGGCGATATTTTACTGTCGATACGCCGATACTTTTTTATTGTTTTTTTTTTTTTTTGAACAAACAATTTAATTTTTAAAGCTTATTTTTTGCATAACAAGAGCAAAAAATCAAACAGAATAACAAATTCTTTCTTTTAACTCTTAAGCTGGAGGTCTTTTCACACCACGCGTTTTTTGCGTATGTTTCTTTTATGACCTTTTTTGAAGCGCATGCTGAAGTAGAAAGTAATCTCCCACTTCATGCTTCCGATACGTATATGAGTTTTACGTGTTTGCTGAGTAACTTGTCAATATAATTTTCACTACGACTTTTTGAACTGATGCATAAACGCATTGAACGCTTGGTGTGGACCTGCAACATCAGCCGTTTTGCTTTGCACCGTAATGGTAAAACGTTCTACCAATGATAAATCTTATACATATGTAATTGTACGTTTTAAGAATTTTCTGCTAATTTTTAATGTTTTTTGTGAAAATAAAAATCTTTGCCCTACAAATTTTGGGTTAATTCAGAGACCACAAAATCTATAAGCAAAGTCACTGCTACATTTGTTGACGCTATTTGGAGATATACGTAGCATTAGCTCTAAATGAAAGATTTGAGTATTTAGAGAATAATGAAATCTATTGTTTAACTACAATTCTTTACCTTCAATACAAAGCTGGAAAATTTCAAAGACAATAGATCGAAAAAACGTCTTATTGAGTTACTCAATATGACTCTACATTTCGAAAGTGTTGAAGTCACGGTCTACAAGAACTAACCTTAGGAGCGTTTCTGCAAATCTGAAAACCAAATTTGGAGAAGGATGATCGTCTATCATCATACGATGTGGCTCAGCTAAAGAAGAAGCCCTAGATTTTCTAATTATTCTAGAGACGCAGAGATGCTTGTTTACTGACACAATTAAATGCTATACTCAAAATTTAAGACCATGCGCAGAAATACTTAAGTTGTCAAATGAGTTCAGTCACATCTGAGAGACGGTTTCTCCGAAAAAGTTGAGTATACTTTGAATATTAATAATCTCTTACACAATTTTTTTTTTTTTTTTGTGTTTAAAAAATAAATTAATTTTACCATGAATTTAAATTCATTTCGATGTTTTCAAAATCTTATTAAATTTATTTTAAATATTAAAAATCTCTTACACTGTTATTTTGTATAATAAAGAAATTACTCTACTTGAGTTTTGTTAATTTTACCTTGAATTTAAATTTTATATTCGTATCGGTATCGGCGATATTTATTTTTGAGTATCGGTATCGTATCGGCAAAAAGGCGTATCATAACTTCCCTAATATAAACAAGTAACTTTCTATTGCTGTGGTTTGTCGTCAGTGGCTAAAATTTTAAACAAATATAACAAAAATAGTGCTGGCAACTTATTGAATACGAAATACGAAGAAGTTATTTAAATAAACTTAAAAAGATACTCAATCAAAAGTATGCTTAACAAATTTATTTTAAATAACACATAAAAAGGAAATTATACAGGTTTCTTCAACGAAAAACACTTCATTCAGTTGACTAAATGCTCCCACCTTAATATTCCATCATTAATACCTCCTAGCATGCGGTCTCCACGTTGCAATATTTATTGCCTCAAACATCAAATTTAATTTCTCCATAAAATTTGCGACTCGCCGCAATGTGGACCAGTGATCAGTGCTGCCACGACTAATAACATTTTTACAACCAACGTTTTTGAAAAAGTTACCAAACATGAAAAATATAAGCAAATTAGGAATGCCTTTCGTTAATTAAGACAAACACTAACATTTATTTTAAGTTGCATTGTAAAACAAAGATTATTTGCACTTAATAGGAAAATACTTATTACAAATTAAGAAAACAAGAAATGTAATTCTGGTACATATTAAAAAAAAACGAGGAACTTAAATTAAAAGTTTTTATTTAATCGAGAACTTTTTCACTTATTTAATAAGAGTTAATTAAACCCGTCAAATTTCCATACAAAATTCTGTATATTGAAAGTTAATAAATGGATTTTTTTGGAATATGCCCTTTACACAGAAAAATTTTCTCTAATCACCTAATTTATACCAAATTCATAATATCAAGCAAACAAGTTGTTGATTTTGCATCTATTACCAAAATGATTTTATTGATTACTAAAAATTGTAAAATTGTGAATATTTTTTTCTTCAATAAATGATATTTTTAATTTTAAATAAAAAAATTATCAAAAATCTTTGCCATTTCAAAAAATAAGTTAATTTATTTAATTAATTAAATATTGACAATTCCCAACAACAATTCTACAAGTTTAAACTATTTTATTTTAAACGAAAAAAATCAATTAATATTTTTTGATATTTAATTATTATTTTAAATAAAAATTTATTTCAAAACAACTAAAATGTTAATTAGATCAAAATTATATTTTTAATTTTCTTTCAACTAAAAAATTAATTAAATCAACTAATTAAATTTAAATACTTTTTAAACCATGTTTTTAATTGATAAAAAAAACTTTTTTCTGTGTACAATAAACGAAATTTGTGCTTCTCCTTTAGAAATAACAAAAAAGGAAAAATGAAATTGTTTTCCGCTATTCAACTTTGGCGATACGTTTGGTGATTTTTTTTTCGAAATTGGAAACTTTTGGCGATATGCGAAATGCATTTTTGTAAATATTTTCTAATTTACATATATATAAAATATAATAAGAAATGGGTATAACTTGATTCTCTTATTTTTCAATTGTATTTTAAATTTATAATTGTTATTATTACTGTTTCACAATTGTTCTATTTAAAATATGTTGTAAAGCATTCTATATTATTATGGCGAATATAAACAAATTCGTATTTCAGAACGTACATTCAATGGGCTAAAAGTATATGACTGACAGTCAAGGGTATTTTTTATAAATTAAAAATATTGCCAAATAATTATCTAAAAAACATTAAATAAATTTAAAATTTCTTAAATTCACGCCATTTTCTAACAGTAAATTCTAAAATAATAGATTATATGTATATCAATTTATTTTTGAAAAATCATTAAAATTCCTATGTGTATTTCAATGTACTAAAATCTTCTACTAGAAATAATGTTAATTTAAAACATTTTACTTATATTCAACTTTTTAGAAACACTACTTATGTTTATTTTTGCAGTCATGTTCTGAAATCGATTCCCCTTGATATTATGCATTTTCTACTTTAAGTAGACCTTATCTGTACTACTCTTAAAATCAGGAAAAACTACGCTCATTTAAAAAAAAATCATTGAAATTCACCATCAACTAAAACTTCATTTGATTTCAATATTAGAACATGGCCGTTTCTAAGATAAAAACCAAATTTTCCAATTTTTTCCTTAATAAAAATCTTAAAAAAAATATCTGGTAGCAGTTTTGAAAAGGATTTTTGTTTTCGATAAAGCATGAAAAAACTTCCGTTCATTTCAAGCAAGTTCATTTCAAAGTACACATTATTTAAAGTCGTAAATAATTTCCCTCGAATCGAAATACGCGATAACTTCCAAGTTATCAAAAAAAAAACATATTCATACTTATTATTATTTTACAAAAACAAATAGAATCTGGGAATTATTGCTTTTTCAGGAGTTATTTTATTATATTCAACATTTTTTATTTTTCGAATTTATTCTATGAGCTAAATTTCAGTTATGTATTTTATAATGAAAAAAATTAAAAATTATTCACATCTTCATATTGAGAATAAAAATTTCCAATTTCAGTTAGAAACAACCAAAAACGGCAACACTAGCAGTGTTGCAAAATGTGACACAAATTTGTGACACTTTTGACTGTCTGATGGCCCTGTGGTACTTTATAATCTCTTTTGGCCCTTTCAGGTCAAATTTTAACTAAGTGCTGGTTGACACTGCTCAAGTTTTAGCCGTCAAGTCTTGAGCTTTTAGGAGAGAGAGGAAATGATAATGCCATTTCTTTTCCTCTCTCCCCTAAAAACTCAAGACTTGACGGTTAAGACTTGAACAGTGTGAACCAGCACTAACTACATTTAACCGTTACCAAATTTTATTAGAACCGGTCCATATTTGACCCCAGCTCTCATACAAGAACCACTTCCGAAAGCTCGTTTAAGATAAAAAAAAAAAATTTATAAAAACGTTAATTAATTAATCCTAACATCATAACATAATTTAGTTTTGGTAGGTCCATTATTGCCCATAGTCCACCCTCGAAAATTTTTCTGTTAATACTGTGGTGTAGAATATTTCATGGTTGAGGTTGACCAAGTATAAATTTTTACTTGTTTAATTTTTAATTTTTTGTCGTTGTTATACCAAACAAATTTAAATCAAATGAACATCATTGGATATAAGACATTTATTTCTCAGCAAGTCTCATCTTAATACTAGTTTATTCTAGATTTGACTGTTATTTTTTCATATTTTTCTTTTGAAATGCTTTTTTTATACAACAACGGAAATATCTTGTAGTTTTATGTGCACATAAAAACTATACATAACTACTAAAATTGTTTTAATTACTTTAGTTAGGAGGTTTTAGTTTAGTAAAAGTTTAGTACACAAATATAAAATTTATCAACTTTACAAAATTTTCTTGGGTATATGTTTTTTATTTTACTTGGTTCTTTTTTACGGTTCAACGCCATAAATTAAAATTGAAGGTCAGTTTTGTCATCTTACAGCTTGGCAAAACAATTAATTATAGTTTAAAATTTTGAATTGAAACGCAAAGTGTGCACGTTAGAAAATAACGCGGGAGCTTTGCTTTTCTTTTTAATTAATAAATTTTTGTAATTATATTAAACTAATAATGAAGAATAATGATTTTAGTATTGTTCGTTATAAATAAATTGTGAATGAAACTGAAATGATATGCCTTTTATTGTGGTCGTATATATAGAAATCATCATAAAAATTATCAAAAAAAAAAAATAAACGCGAAAACAATTTTTTCTATTAACCCTGAAAAGTAACTCTTCATTTTAGTACAACAAAGTTACTAATCATGGTTAGGTTAGGTTCCATGGGCAGCAATCGAGAGACAGCTCACTTGGGTCCTTAGCGGTCCCTTTGTGATACCCAGCGCCAATCCCCATCCCGAAGAGCAGTTATTCAGATGGCGTCACTGCAAGGTTGAGCCAATTCGTCTTCCTAATGAAGAGAAGAAGCAATCTTAGTTCTATTTTTGATAGATCCTCCAAACAGGAAAACACCGGTTCTCCCAGGTATTTTTCCCTGATGCCCCGTAGCCCAGGGCATTGTCAGAGAAAGTGAAGCACAGTTTCCTCTTCCTCCTCATCATGACAACTTCTACAGTAGTCTTTGAATACTAGATACTAGACTCATCATCGAATCGAAGAAATTTAAAAAAAAAATTCTAGCGGAACGATTTTGAAAGCAAAAAATCACCAAAAAAAAATTTTTGTTTTTTAATAAAAAATTTAATTAAATAAGTCAAAAAATATAAAAGTTTTTACTCTCTTTCAAAATTTGATAATAATTTTTACTCATTTTGTGTCTAAAAATGTATTATTTATATGAACGTAATTTGAATACACATAAAAAAGTTATATGATAAAGTATAAATTAGCTTCGTCAATTCGACGAACAGTTACCATCCAGGGTTAAGGTAATTTTTACACTACTAAAATTGGTTGTACTTTTAACGATTTATTAACATTTTAGTTCTTAATTTTACTTTTTAAAATATTAAAACCGATGCAAAATTTTCCTCACAAAACAAATTGTTGGATGAATAATGCAAATGAATTTGTTTTGTTCTTTAGTTTGGAAAACACATTTGGCACCACACCCCATTCAAAAAGCAACAATTGGAACGGTGATAGGCTAATTCTGACACACTGTTAAAGCAACAAAATTCTGCGCGATGTCGACATATTTAACTAAGTTACAGGGTGCTAAGTGCATACGGGTAGGAAACCCCGGTTTTTTACCCGTAACTCAAGATATTGGTGGGGTTTTGAAAATCTCAATGACTATTGTTTTACTAGACAGTACCTACCAGAAAAATTTTGCAAAAGTCATTTTATGTTAACATATATTTGTGATTTGCTAGATTTATTACACTATGGAACAGTCATTTTTCGGCCTAGAACTCTATTACAAATTTTTACTAATTTGAGGTCACTCATTTTAAATCTAATCTCCGTTTTTCTCTATCAGCTCGACTTGTCGAGATATGATACCGTTATGTCCAAAATTAAGGCACATTCACTACATATATTGAAATAACTTGAAAACGGTTCACCATATTCAGTTAAAATAATTCCTAGAAAATAAAACTGCGAGAAAAATCACAGTTTTTGTCTAAAAACATTTAGTAAAACATATTTCAAAATAAATGAGCTTTATTATATTGCAAACGGTGCACATCTTTTGATTTCGATTTTTTTAACTGAATATGGTGAACTGTTTTCAAGTTATTCCAATAAATGCAGTGAAAGTGCCTTCATTTTGGACATAACGGTATATCTCGAAAAGTCAAGCTGATAGAGAAAAATGGAGATTAGATTTTAAATCAGCGACCTCAAATTAGTAAAAATTTGCTATAGAATTCCAGGACGAATAAAAAAATGGTTCAATCTTGTTCCCTAGAACTCTATTACAAATTTTTACTAATTTAAGGTCGCTGATTTGAAATCTAATCTCCGTTTCATTTCTCCTATGTAAAAGCCACTCTCCAAAAATCCTTTTTATTCTTGTAAATAACTTGCTATTGAGATAAAATTCAGAACGAAAAATTTTTATTTTAAATTTGATACCATCGAATGTTGTAGGGTATAGCTATATCGTGCTGGACTAACTATACCTTTATAATTATAAAAGTTTTTTTTAAAGAGCTTATTTATTTTTGTATAAAACAATTATAAGTCGATTACGGATGGCAACTGAACTTCTGTTGTTTTGCAAGCAGCGAAATCAGGCAACGCCGCTGATGTTAAAATATAAAATAAGAACACAATTTTTTATATTTTAACATCAGCGGCATTGCCTAATTTCGCTGTTGGCAACACAACTTCGGTTTAGTTGCCATCTGTAATCGACCCATTAATTTAATTGTCAATTCTTAATTAAACGATGTCCGTGTAACTTATTTTATTAGTATTAAAGTACAGAAGAATTTAAATTTACGTCGGTATTAGATAAAAAAAAAACACTTAAAAACCCATATAAGCCAAAGTGTTGTCAACTTATTTAAGTTTATATGTACATATGTATATAAAATTTTTCTAAATTTCAATACTTGAATTTACTTTAACCCAAAAAAAAGTATCACCAAAGGGGTTAAAACAAATACTTGCTATAATATTCACATTATTCTGTGAGATGAAATCCCAAAGTATTGATATCATATTGCATTAGCTACAGCCATAATACTTACACACACAAGCCTGCATATTTTAACGGAAATATCCGCCTTTAGATTTGTTCACTTTCAGAATTCAACAACCCTTAATAAACTATTATTACACTGTATTTTATTTGTAACAAAATTTTTTAGTAAATAGCTTAAGTTTTTCATATTGTTTGTAAAACATTAGCGGTTTTCACCCTTTGTATTAAGCATACAACTCAACTTTATTTAATACGACAAAGCGGGAGTGCCTTTTTCGCATGTATTGTAAATTTATGAATTTGCTGAGTGAGAGAAAGAGAAATATAGAGTTTCGGCAACTGTTTTGTTCTGGTATGTTCACATACGTGTTTACTACACAGAAAAAAGTGTTTAATCAATTAAAAAAATGGTTTAAAAAGTATTTAAATTTAATTAATGTGATAATTGAATCAATTATTTCTTTTGTTGAAAGAAAATAAAAATTTAATTTTGGTTTAATTAACATTTTAGTTGTTTTGAAATAAATTTTCAATTAAAATTTTAACTAAATAACAAAAAATCTTAATTGACTTTTTTCGTTTAAAATAAAATAATTTAAACATGTAGAATTGTTGTTGGGAATTGTCAAGATTTATTTAAATAAATTAACACATTGTTTGAAACGGCAAAGTTTTTTGATCACTTTTTTAATTAAAATTAAAAATATCATTTATTGAAAACATTTTTTCAAAATATTAAAATTTATAGTAATCAATATAATCATTTTGGTAATAGGTGCAAAGTCAACAACTTGTTTGCTTGATATTATGAATTTGGAATAAATTTGGTGATTGGAGAAATTTAATAATTTTTTTCTGTGTAGAGCTTTTTTTGGATTTTTCAACAACAGCGTAGTAAATATTAGTCGAATAGATTTTGTTGTTGCAGTTTTGTAAATGTTGGTACTTTAACTAAATTAATAAGAATAACAAGGTCTACAAGGGACTTTGCTATCAAGGGTGAAAACCGCTATTATTAACAGTAGATTTAACAATAGAACTACGTGTTTACAATTCAATAAAGTTGACAACGCAAAATATCTCAAAAATTTATAAATATGGTAACTCTTTATAGCCGTTGTTAAGCCATATTAACTTATATCGTCGCGTTTCTGCTTTAACAATGTAAGTGCCAACAACTCTTGTTCCAGAAAACGAAAAAAGTTAATAACTTTTTTAAGATGAGTTTTAGAACAATATTTTGCGAAGGCTTTGCGATTCTCTGAAGGGTGTAAAAACATTTTTTTCAAAAAATTTGTTACTTATTGCTGGTTCATGCACTACACAGAAAAAATTATTAAATTTCTCCAATTACCAAATTTATACCAAATTCATAATATCAAGCAAACAAGTTGTCGATTTTGCACCAATTACCAAAATGATTATATTGATTACTAAAAATTGTAAAATTGTAAATATTTTTTTTTCAATAAATGATATATTTAATTTTAATTAAAAAATGATCACAAAACATTGCCATTTCAAACAATGTATTAATTTATTTAAATAAATATTGACAACTCCCAACAACAATTCTTATTTTAAACGAAAAAAGTCAATTTTTTCTGTGTACAAGTCTTAGCCGTCAAGTCTTGAGTTTTTAGAAGAGAAGGAAAAATAAATGGCATAGTCTTGAGTTTTTTGGAGAGAAGGAAAAAGAAAGGGAGCCCCTGTAGGCTAGTTGGAAGTGAGCTATCAGCGCCGGGGTTGCGACTCTGGCTTCCATCCTACAGACAAGCGTAAAAAAAATTGCATACTCTTTTTCCTTCCCTCCTAAAAGATCAAGACTTTACGGCTAAAGGCCTCATTAGTTGTTACTTGCCGTTGCCGTCCTGTTTCGTTCCTTTCTGAAGCTAATATTTTGTAAATGCTTTTTCTGTGAAAGGAATCATCTGCTTTTAAGAAGAAAAGCATTGAAATTGTAAAAAAAAACTTTTCGTAAAAAATAAAACACTAATATTTTGTGTCAAAAATACGTAAATTCTTAATAAATCAATAATTAAAACCAATTTTTCTAGCTTTAAACAAAAAATAATTGATTTTTCATAACACAACAAACTAATACATACACACTTTGGCCGTAACTTAACATTGAATTCTATTTTCAACAGATTTGTCCGCAACAGAACAGAACGAAAAAGTAAAAACAAACCACACATATAGACTTTCAATTGAACAGAAACAAAACAGCTGATTCATAACTTAACAGAACGTACAAACTAATTCTGCCTAAAAACTTGAAGAGTGTGAACCAGCACTTACAAGTAGCTGTAGCCAAAGTTGTCGTTTACGTGCTTTTGGCGCGTTAAAAAATTAAATCAGGTACCCCAATTTCTCTATCTTCAAGATTATGACTCTTAACTTCAAAATTTATATGTTTTATGTCGAAAAATTTCAAAAATAAACCTCGAAAAATTCTGGTTTTTATTTGTTTGTTCTGTATGGCAGCTACTATTAGGAGCAGACACAGAACACTTTTCAAGAAATATTGGTTATATTAAAATAGTTCATAAATTAGGGGCTGGTCTAAGAAATTAACACCCTGTGGACATGCGTTAACCTCTTACTCTTAGGATCCGAAAACGAAAAAAGTGGCATGTCATTAAAAAAATAGGGTGCATGCAAATGTTAGTTCGTATGGAGCTTACGAAGTTTTCGAAATGGCTTTAATTTTTTTCATACAAAGTTGTCAAGATGAGAATGCAACCGGGTGGCAAATTCTATTTTCTGCCATAAAAACCAAAAAAGGCAATTTCGAAAAAAATGCGCTTACGTTGCTTAGGAAGAAACGCGACGAAATGGTCTTGATTGTCAAGATATTTGAGATTAATGACCTGCAGTTATCAATAATTTTATAAAATTATGTCATAATATTATTTTCGAATATTAAGATAATTAGCTTTTTAGATCTGACGGTGCTAAATTAAACCAAAGATACATTTGCATCCTTCTTTTACAAAACCAAATCGGTTTAGATCCACTTGTTAAATTTTAATTGCTTAATTTTCACTTTCTTAATAGTGGGAAGTTCTTGGTTTGGTTTCACCTCAGTTGACAACTTCTTGACATAACAGAACTTTTCGCTTATATTATAACCCCCATATTCATAAAAAATACTTTAGGTTTGTCAAACGAATTTTCTATGAAAATTTGTTTAATAAACATTTTATTAATCAAAAATATTTTTTATATTTTTTTATTTTGGGGTTTTTTTTTACTTTTATTCAGGTCTAAAAATTGTAAGAAGTAAGCAGCTTTTCCTTTGCTCGTTTTCCCAAAATCCTTTATTGGCAAAAGAAATTTGCATAAAACTTAAAGCTGTAAAAATGTGCGATAAAACCTCGCAGGAGATACATTGCTTGGAATAACCTTTTACAATTTCCTTATTGTCGCTTTATAATTGTATTTGATTCATCTTCGGCAAATACAAAATTGTTGCCAAGACTTTTTCTGCTTCTGGCCAGTTCCAGTAATCGTTCATATTTATCAGATAAATCATTGAACCATAATTCCGGCGTGGTCATGTTTAGCTTAAATTTTATTTTTTTTTTCAAACTTATAAATAAAATTTTGCTATTTGAAGTGACAGCTGAAATAAATGTACTACTGTGAATAAACCAAATCATAATAGTGCTTTTTTATCGAATGTGGGCCTAAATACCAAATGAAAATCGAATTTAGTTTAAAAATAAGGCCACTTATTCAAGAAACGTTTTTAAACTCTAACCCCCATATCCATAAAAAATATTTTAGGTTTATAGCAGGTTTATGAAACGAATTTTCTATGAAAATTTGTTTAATAAACTTTTTACTAATGAAAAATATTTTTTATGAATATGGGGATTTAAATCTAAGATTGAAAATAATGTAGTATTAAATATATTCGTCTTTGCCTTATAAATTGTATTGATTTATTTGTGAAAGCAAAATATAATATGATGTGATTATGTGTTGTAAATAATTTTAATAACGATTTTCATTTTGTTGTCATTTAAAATGTTCCTTTTGCTAACCAAATCATCTAAAGATAAAACCTCCCCAAAAAATATGTAATTTCGAGTGGGCATATGTTTGTTATATAAGATGTATTCATTTACTTTACTAGCCGAAAATTGCAATGAAAGACAAAATTTAAAATTTACAAAATGTTTCTCCCAATTACTCAAAAAAATAATAAAAGCAAATGAACGCTTTACTATCAAAAACTAGCAAGTTAAGCATATCGACAGAATCCAGCTGTAAGATACGAGATTTTTCCTTAATTAAATTGCTTCCCAGTAAAAATTGTGCTCCAAAAGGAGCAGGTTTTATATATGAGTTCATACCTCAAATCGCTTCAAACCTGCGTATGGGATACCTGATTTTTGTATGGGGTGTTCCCGGTTTGAAGGACTATTTTCTACTAGCAATAAGCGCATCTTTCAACATAGTAAAACATGAAAATAAAGCACTCCTAAATTGCTTTTTTAAGGGCTAACTATATTAAAATATTCATTAATGTTTTGATTTAACTAGTTTAAATGCCTTTTTTTCAAGCATTTTCGTAAACCATAATATATTTTTATTTTTTTTGCTTTAAAACCTTATTCGTTGTCCTCACCAAAATAGCAGCTTTTTTTTGTATATTTTATTAGTTATCATTTACTGCTGTATAAGAGCTCTCTTATTGAAGCGCTCGATTATGCGCTTTTTCTCTTGAGTTCTTCAAAAAAACACAATTTTTTTTACTGGGTTTGAACTAGGGTGTTCAATTAATCGGCTTTCATTTTTTTGTTCGATTAAACGATTAATTGATATTTGGCATTTTTGACTTATTCGATTTAATGAATAACATTTTAAAATTAATCGATTAATCGAATAATTCAAAATCCAGAAATTTTATAAATTGAGGGATTTTTTTCGATAATTTTAGAAAAAAAATTGGTACTTTAGTAAATAAACATTATTAATTACAAGTATTATTATTAATTACAAGCTGACAATACAAACTTGAAAGTGATTTATTGAACGTGTGGCTCCAATAAGTAAAAATTAACGCATTACTGCATTATTTCAGTAACCAGTAAAAATTTGCTGGTACGCAGTACGCCTATGTATGTGAATTACTAACTAAACATGACTGTTTTTTTTAATTCCAACGGACACATACATTTGGTTTATTTATTTTACTTAAAACTTAAAAAAATTATACATTTGACAGAAAATCCATAAATGTATTGTTATTCGATTAATCGGCATAAATTCTTCGATTAATCCTTTAATCGAAATCCGCAATTTTAAATTAATTGAACAATTAATCGGCAAGAATTAATCGGCTGAACACCCTAGTTTGAACTATTTGCACATGGCTATTGTGCCCAAATTTAAGAAAAATATACATATATTTCATGCTATGAAAAACTTTTTATTTAAAAACTATGAAAATTATTTTTTACACATTTTCAGCAGTTTGTTTTGTTAAAAAAAAAACATGAAACAGGTGTTTGAATAATTCTTTACTTTACCAGCAGAAATTTTCAACAATTTTTTTGTATCTCAAATTGTTATGCTCTTTTTTACCTCTCTCATTTAAAATAAAATACCCAGTAACATTTAATGAAAATAACCAATAACAATGAACAGACCTTTTATTTAAAGATTAAAATACAAAAAACACTGAAATATTTTTGTATAAAATTGAACATATTTAATTTGTAAGGCAATATATTTCGTTTATTTAAAAATGAATTAAAATTTTAAATTCTTCTCTAATAGATAAATTCCTGATTGTAACGTTTCCAACAAATGAATAGTATACAAATTATTGCCAATAAGATTTCTCTGCTGATTACTTAAACAAAAAATTTCTAAACTGATCACCAATTTAAATAAATTTGTAGCTTCTACGTAATTTACTTTTTTCCTATGATTTTTTTTTATCTAAAATTGATAATTTATTTTTATAGAAAAACCACAAAAAATAAATAACCTTAAATTTCATATACTTCCTTAGTAAGTTTAAGGAACATAGTGTGTAATAAAAGTTTACATACAGTTCAAAAAGAGGAAGAAAATTTTCTATAAACTTTTTAAGCGGTATTGTTCTGGAAATCGTGTGAAAAATAAATCGATAGATATTTTCAGACTATGTTGTTCTATCGGTAGATAAATCCGTGCAAGTTAAACTTTCGTTTTAGTTAAAAATTTGTCTAAACCAGCAAATCTATAAATCAGCAAACATATAAACCATATCTAAACGCATAAAATTTGGCGTTTAAACTTCCAATACAGACCATATAAATTTGACAATATTTATCGTAGAGTTGTTACAATATTTGGGCAATTCACAAGGTTGTAAAGTCATATGTCTTAATATAATTACAAGATATTTATATATGACTGCTGTGGGCAACCGCTTATAATTTAGATTTCTACTGTACAGTTATGATGAACACAGCATCGAAATTTTTATTTTGTTTGAAACACAACAATAATCTTTTTTAAACAATTGTAAATTATTATTTAGGACATTATGACGATATGACTTGATAGCACACCTTTTAAATCACCAAATTATCTTTTAAACTGCAGCTTAAAGCACAAGGGGTTTAAGTGCCTTTTTTTAAAAAATTGAGATAAAGTGCTCATATACCCCGTTTGCTCCAAACGAAACAGTTATTTTAATAACAAATGCTAGAATTGGTCGCCATATCTCGCTACCAGATGAGAATTCCACATTCACGTCTTGTGCTCTAACCTTCACCTACTACCATATGTAATCTCAATTAAAAAAAGCACTTAAACCCCTTTAAAGCCTTCATATGGGGTACTGACTTCCAGCTGTTAAGAGTAGTTCAACTAACCCAGCGCACAGTGGATATTATAAGGTGAATGTATCTCATAATTGATTTTTGTAAATGTTTGAAATTCACCATAAATCAAGTTCTATCGTAAAGCTAAGATGTCAAGCAATAATTATTTGCGGAAATTATAGTTATTTTGTCAACAGAAGTATTCGAAAATAGCGACAGAACACACTTTCGACTTTAAAGATTTGAGGTGATAAAATTCTACCATATTCAAGGGCGTATTTCTAATATTTCTAATATTTTTTTTGTTAATTGGGAATTTAGCACGTCATAGAGAAATCTTAAGGTGCATGTACAAGATTTGTTTTAAACATCTGACTTGTCAACTTTTTAAGTCACATGTAAATGTGAATGTATTTCAAAATTGCTCTATTACATAAGGTTTATAATATTTGATCACAAACGTACATGTAATTTGCATCTGACATTGTCTCTGTTTTTTTTTCGCATAGTTATTGCCGAAACCAAAGTAGTTAACGGTTTCAAAATAGCGTGAAAAAATATTTATTTGCGCCGTAAGAGTTCAGACATATTAACGTTTTTTTCTTTAAATTCGAAGATACCAATTTAGGATATTATAATGAAACGTTTATATATATATATAACATAATTTCTATTCAATGTTGAAATTTTCATACATATATCGGTATTGTAAAATATTTACTGCAGCCGGCTAATGATTCCGTCAATAGTTCACCGCCGCCGCCGGTTTCTTCCCGGCATAGATTTCTGACACAGATGATGTCAAATGGTTTGTCAAAAGAAAAAAGAGCCCGCTCTAATTGAAATTTTGTCAGATGACTTTGCGTCTGACTTTTACAGATGCAAGGTTTTAAAGGTAACACACGACATGTATGTAATGGAAAATTTGACAAGTCAGATGTACAAAACATATCGTCTACGGGCACCTTTAGTAATAAAAAATTTTATATTCCCAAAAATAACTTTGACAAAAATTTTTTTTTATTTAAAATGTTTATTAAAGGTGAACATGTTCTATATAATAGTGGTTTTTTTTATTGGTGAAAATTTTCAAAAAAAAAAAATATATTCAATATTCCCATGTTTGAAACATAAAAAACGAATTTTTCATACGCACTGTTGAATATACATTTTATCATATCAACAGTAACTAATATTCTTAAAACCAATCTATTTATCTATTTTTATTTTATCATTTCATTTCTTCAAGATCTATAAACAGCAAAAAAAAAAAAGTAATAATTGTGAAAAGGCACATAGTGCTATCTGTTAGTCAAATAATTTTCAATTGTTTCTAATCTGTTTGGCTAGATATTTTTATAAAAAAAAAAAATATAAGTAAAAATCATACAGAAAAATGTGCAACTTATAAAATAAAACATTCTCAAGTGTTTTGTATACATTTCCGAAATATTGTATATATAACAAACAAATAATAATAAAAATATAAGATGTAGTGTAGATCACTCTAAATGAAATCGGCACGCGATTCAATTGTTAGGATCAATTTGAATGATTCCTCCACACTTAGGTTGTTTTAAAACAGCCACTATAATATTTTGTGACCACAAAAATTAAAAACAAAAAAAAATAAAACCCAGGCAAAGTGAAATGACAGACAAATGGTATTTTATTCCATTTCATCATCATCATCACATCATCACACAAAATATTTACAAAAATTCAGAGAATTTTATATGAAAGTTAAAAAGGGAATTTCAAACACCCTACAAAAACAAACAAAAAACAACTAAATATGTAGTATAAAAACGGATCTGACAAGCTTTTTCTAAAATTTAAAAAACTTAAAACAAAAAAAAACATTTTAAATTAAAATAATTTTATAAATTCCTTAAAATCTTTCTTTATAAATCTTTAATACCCTGAGGAGCGGGCTAAATTATTAGCCCTTCTTTATAAAACCTGAACCCACAGTATTTTAATTCGTTGCCTTATTTAAATAAAGTATCAAAAAACGAATTTATGGAAAATTTAATGAGAATTGGTGCATTCTGTCACCAATTGATGTTAGTTTTTGTAAAAAAAAAAAAACAAATTTTTTTAGGAAGTTTTTCCACACTTGGGTTTATAACTCTTTTCTTAGTCTGGGTTCACACTATGAAAGTTTACTTTCAGAAAGTCTGGTTTATTGATGAGAGGGGGAGAAAAATAACATGTTCTCTCCTTCTTTCACCAATAAATTCAGACTTTCTGAAAGAAAACGTTCATGGTGTGAACCCAGACTTACTGAACCGAGTATGCTGCATTTCAATCCCAAACTGCTTAAGGTGGTTTAAGACGACATGTATTTAACAGTGTGCTTGTTAAATATTTTGGGAAGTTTTTCCACACTTGGGTTTATAACTATTTTCTTAGACTGGGTTCACACTTTGAAAGTTTTCTTTCAGAAATTCTGGTTCATTGATGGGAGGGGGAGAAAAATAGCATTTTCTCTCCCCCTCTTAACAATAAATTGCTTCTGTAAATTTGCAGTGCTATGTTGAACGGTCAAACCATCTGACATCAGCTGCTTTGCAAGTCATTTATTTGTAGTAGCAAATTTACAATTAAATATATTTATTTGCACATATTCTGAAATACATTTACTGAAATTAAATGATATCATGAAAATGTTGGCCATGACTACGTCTGAGTTTGTCCATTCGGAAGGTCCAATTTTGGGCGACTCATTCGAGCATTGCGACTGGTATGTCGCGAATAACACGAGTAAAGTTGCCTTCCAACGCGTCAATCGTAGCTGGCTTATTCCTAAAGATCTCAGACTAAGCATATCTCCAGAGAAAATAGTCCAAAGATGTTATATCGCACGATCTAGGTGGTAAATTTACCTTGGCAAAACGTGAAATTAAGTGCTCACCAAAAGCATTTCTCAACAAGGTCATTGTTTCACGCGTTATGTGGCTTGTAGCTCCGTCTTGTTGAAACCAGAGCTCACCGAGACCATGCGCTTGAATTTCTGGAAGCACATAGTCCGTTAACATGGTGCGATAACGATTACCATTGACGGCAAAACTCTGATTTTCCTAATGTTTGAAGAAATATGGACCAATAATTTCACCAGCCCATAAACCACACCATACCGTTGTTCTTAATGGATGTGAGGGTAGCTATTGGTCCCCTTTGGATTGCTCATCAGCCCAAATACGGCAATTTTGTTTATTAACGTATCCATTGAGCTAGAAATGTGGCTCATCACTGAACAAAATTTCACGATAAAACACCGGATTTTCATTGAGTTCCGAATGGACCACCTCAACCGTATTCATGGCCAATTTTTACATTATATCATTTTTAAACAGTAAATACATTAAATTGTTCTTTTTACCGATAATACAAATTTTAAGTTCACTTTTATTTTAAATTATAAATCAAACCTCACAATGAATTACCCTTAACGATTAAAAGCAATATAAATTAATTTATAATTTGTTGTTGTGAACGATTTTAGGTTAAGTCAGATACAAATAAAAACGAACGTGTGAAAGCAAAATATTATAAACCTTCTGTGTTTGTAAATTTTGACAGACATGTGCATTACATATGGATTTTACATCTGGCAAAGCCACTGCAAAACACATGTCGCGTAAAAGTAGTAGAACTCAAAATAATTTGACACCAATATTGTTCTTTTATGTTGAGTTCTTCGAAAGTGAGCGTGTTTTCAACAAACTGACAGACGGGCGGACATGTCTAAATCGACCTAGAATTACTCGAGTACCCAGAATTTGTATATTTGAAGGGGTCTTTGATGAATATTGAAAAAGTTTCATATGGAATAACAATTTTACTGCCAATTTCGCGATGTCGAAAGAACTCGTTCGGAACTCGTAAGGATTGTCTTCAAGTTCGCTATTACACTTATATATTCATGGAAAGTTGCAAGTTACCACTAAATGGCTAAATTGGCAACACTGATGACAACCCATATAAAACTACATGGCGTATGAGTGTTTTGATCATGTTGTTGCCACTTTTTTGTACTAACAAAGCAGAAACCGATTTCTTTAATTTGAACTCTAGCAAACAATAAGGGGAGCCAAAGTCCACAATAATTACGGAAATAAATTAATACTTAATTTTTGTTCCTTATAAAAATGTTTCACATAATTTTTAATAACAATAAAAAAATATGCAATGAATATTTAAAAAAAAATCTAATATAATGAAATTTACCTTTAAAATTTTAAAAAATTATGAAAGGGTATTTAACAAAATAAAATATTCCTCCGTAGTCATTGGGCATCCTTATCTTTCATCAAAAATTATTTTCGGGAATGAAATATATTATTAATTAATTCATTTATTAATGATGTGCTAATAATCCCAATTTTTGAATGAAAACACTGAAATTTATTGTTGTGGGAAAGCTAGTTTCTATGCGCATTTCGCTGGTTGCTTAGGCCAGCTCGTCAGGAAACTTTTTCCAAATACTTTAGAAAAGCTAAAAATATTATACAAGTATGACCATAAAGTGAATAAGAATTTTAAAACACTCAGGTCTTAAATGTAACAATATCAAAGCTTCAACAAAGTCACAACAATAAACCGTAAATTTTTTTTTCTTACATTCCCCTACAATTGGCTGGTTTTTTTCCAACACGAATTGTAGTTGTAAGAGGATAGAAAGTAAAAAACTAATTTAAAAAAAACAAGTTGCTTAAATAAAGCAGCCTAGGAAGTAAAAAGCTTCCATAATCCGCTCCTGAGCATTATGGTCTCCATCAGTAATTCATCGGAGTTTTAAGTGTCACTATACCAAGTTAAATTAAATTTTTTTTTGCGTGAAACCCGAAAACTGTAATTTGCCAATGCGAAAGGAAACGCAAAACGCACGAAAGATAGACAAACAAAAACGGCAAGATTGCCATTAAAAGATAATGGCAATGACGGCCAGAGCAGTTTTACAAACGAGTTTTATTAGTAAAGGAAATTTTTGACAACAATTTATTAACAAATATGACAAATATAGTTGCGATCGAGGTGAATTTATACAGGTGACCAAATTAAAGAGAGACTTATGCTAGCTGTCACTTTTTGTTGTTGCATATAGCTATATGTATTCTAAGTGTCAAGCTCCATGATGCAACAATAAGGTGGGAGCGGTAACGCAGCTGTTCGCAGTGTTTATGTCTTTTTCTTTGTTTATTAACATTTCTTATAAAGGCATTTTAGACATTTATAAAATGCCTGCTGTTTTTTCTATTGTTGTAATGTTGTAGAACTGAGGCCACTTTATTAATACATTTTGGTCAAGATCCATACAAAAAAAATTAACAGCCAGTATAACTCTCACTACGGTCATTTGGTTGCGATATAAACAAATTAGCAATGCTGTCATATTGTTTATTTAGTGAAAACAATTCGCCATATTCCCGTATTCAAAAGGCAGAGTAGTGACCCGCAGACCACACGAGCAAAAAGTTTGGCAATTATTGCCGTGGCAACTGTCAAATTTTATTGCTAACAGAAGATACGAACGTGTTCCCTGCATAAATATGTGTTAGAGTACATGTTCTGCAACATATGACATAACAGATTTCTGAGCAATTATCTTTTAACACAAGCTGCCAAATTCAATTTCCATTAACTACAAATTTATAGTTTCTCAATGGCACAAAAAAAAAACATAAAAAATTTCGAAAAAAAAACTTAAATATGTATTTTTACAACACTACAAATAAGTCAAATTAATTAATTATTTGCTTTTAAAGCATGTAATTATTTAATACTTTTAGTTTAAGCGCATATATTTTTCACCACTTCAACATATAAGCTTGAACATTGGCAACTTGACGCAGTTATTCTCCCGGCTTGATTAACACATCACAAATTGCTGGTGTGGCCTGGGAGTAAGGGTTATTTAAGTTAACAAAAAAGATATGCTATCCTATAACTAACAAAAATTACCATATTCCTTCCCACACAAAAAAAAATAAAATATTTCTCTAATCACCAAATTTATACTAATTTCGTAATATCAATCAAACAATTTGTTGATTTTGCACCTATTACCAAAATAATTATATTTATTACTAAAAATTGTAAAATTTTTAATATTTTTTTTCAATAAATGATATTTTTTATTTGAAATAAAAAAATTATAAAAAAACTTTGACATTTCAAACAATGTGTAAATTTTTTTTAATTAAATATTGACAATTCCCAACAACAATTCTACAAGTTTAAATTACTTTATTTTAAACGAAAAAAGCCAATTAAGATTTTTTGTTATTTAATTAATATTTTAATTAAAAATTTATTTGAAAACCACTAAAATGTTAATTAAATCAAAATCAAATTTTTAATTTTCTCTCAATTAAAAAAATAATTGATTCAATTATCGCATTAATTAAATTTAAATACTTGTTAAACCATTTTTTTAATTGATAAAAAACTTTTTTAATATTAAAAATGGATTTAAATAAATTGATTTTAAAGCCAAAATTACCAAACAAATGCTATTATTAAATATATACGTGTAGAGTATTCATATTTTATTTGGTCTAGCAATTATTTTTTATTGTAAGGGGTGTTTTTTGAGAGGCATGGAACTTTTTTTTAAAATAACACACAACAAATTCAATGGAATGACCAACATTTTTGCATCTAAAGATCACAAATTTCGTGGCATTTAATGTTTAAAAATAATTTATGGCATATGGCCTCCGCGACTGCGCCTTATGAACGCCATCCTGTCGATCAAATTTTGAAACACTTTTTCGAGCATACTCGGTCTTATTTAGTCAATAGTGCGTCGATTGTTGGCTTCTTAATGATCAATCGTTGCTAGTTTATCAGCATAGACCAGAGATTTTACGTAGCCCCACAAAAATTAGTCCAAAGGTGCCAAATCATAGGACCATTTCTTGAGATAATAGGTCACCATTTTGTTGGAATCATTTCTCCTTTAAATGATTCGCAATGAATTGAGGAATAAAAAAGTAATGAACCATTTTCGTCTAGCATTCGCCATTCACGGTCAATTTTAGCGCCGGTTTTATATTTAAAGACAAGTGGGCCGATAACGCCTTCTGCATGTAAGCCACACCAAACATTGATTTTTTCGGAATGTAATGGGGTATCATGAGAATTAAGCCACACCGCTGAATCTGGTGGCTAATTCTGATAGTCGTGCTCGAACTTGTTTTCGATTCGAAAGCAATATCGATAGTGCTTTTGTTTTTAATTTTCTCGAAATTATTTTTTCAGTATTGTGAAAACTCAAATAAATGTTTTACAGCACTGAAAAATTTTTAAAAAAAAATTGTAAACAAAAAACATGTTTGCAAAATGTTTAACAAATAAAAAAAGTGATTAGTAATTTTTTTAAGTTAATATATAATTTGAAATGGATCCCTCTCTCTTTTCGTAATTGTCATCTTTGCAATCCGACGAGAATGAAAACCTGAACGGATGGATGACTTCAGTTTGTCAAACAACGACTAAGTTTAATCTAGTATGTGCATATACAAATGTATACATAACTACATATGTACATGTTTTAAAATATTAGACTTTAACATTTTTTAAGCTTAAAAAACCCTTTTGGTTCCAAAAAGAAAACATTAGCAAAATTAGCCCCCTGGTTCAAATTCTAGTTGGATTTCAGGCCATTCACCGAACATACGACGTAACTAATGGTCCGCTGGCCTTTGTACCAGTTGAATCTTATAAGGATATACCCCAAGATCTTTCCTTAAAATTTTCAAAGAAGGGGACGGGCAGAGACCGAGTTGGTGTCGGATTGATAAAATCTAGTCCTCGGCGATGGCTTCTTTTGTACACACGGTAATGGCTCTATTCGGATTAATATTACCCAAAAGAGAAAATATGGTCATAATTCGATCTATATATAGATCGAAAAGGCGTCATAACGCTGATGTATTTTGACATCAGTACTATGACAAGTGTCTTCGTTTTTGACCCCATGACACTTTACATCACTGTGGTGTCAGCCTTAACAATACTTGGCCAAATTGTCATCAGGGTCAAAAAATTAAATTTTGTCATCAATGGGATGACACATTGGCATCACAGAAATAACGAAAAGGAGCCGGCTTTACAGAGCATGGCATCAGTGCGATGACAAGCTGTCATCAAATTGAGTCATTGTAATTGACCTTAAGTCAAATTAAGAGAATATCATTATTTACTTACCTAGAGAATATCATTATTACTACCTTTACGTTACACATGTTTGATTCATTTTTTGTTGTATTCCGCCCTTTGTTAACAGAAGAACTCTCAATTATAAGACACCAGCAGCATGCTCGATATGGTTTTCGTAATAGTTATACTTTAAAAATTTGATGTTTTTAAATTAATAACTAAAAAAATAGAATATGGGAATTTTTGCTTCTAATTTTACTTTTTAAACATGAAAATAATATATTATGTCATCGCACTGATGACAGTTTGTCTGTACTGATGTCAAAATACATCAGCGTTATGACGCATGTCATTGTAGTCATAGTATAGATGACGCATAAAATACGACAAAATTATATGATGATGTTCGTCATTGGATTGATGTCACTTTTGGCCTTATTGATACCATTTGTAATAACATTGCTGTCACAATTCTGATGTTAGGGCATCATCAATATGAAGATGCATTTTTCTATGAGTGTAAAATTGTGTATTTGCTGCCGATTATACGCACCGTAAATTTGACAAAGTGCTCTATAAGTTTGGAGAACAGAGCGCAAAATTTCCACGATTTGTAAACGTTGGTCCGGTGTTACCCCCTTATGAAATAAAAGTTAAAGTTCACATTAGTTAACCAACACGTTAAGCCCAGCAAAAATGTATGGGATTTTTTTTTTTTTTTTTTTTTGCATAAGGGGGTAAGTTTTAACATAGTCATTTGCCAATGTGCTATACTCAAAAAAAAAAAGTCATACTTCATTACTATGATAATTTTTTTTATCACTATCCCTATCGAAAGTTCTTAACGTCTCAAAAAAACACCCTTTATATACAGTATGCATGTATGTAGTTGACATTTTTTTTCTCTAAGGTAGTTTTTGTTTTGGATAACGAACAAAAAAGAAAAAAACCAAAACAATAAGATGAATATCTTTATTATCACCAGTATTATCTTGTCCAAGTTTCCAGCCAGTGATAATTCAATGTATTTAGTTTTTTCTTTAGATTTGCTAGTTTATTCAATGAATAACTACTTAAGCATACGGTTGCAAAAATACCACACAAATACTTAAATGTAATAAAAATAATAATAAATAAATAAATGACAAAAAAAAATACCATATTAATAACAAAATTAAAAGAAACAAATACTTATTACTATTAAAAAGAAACCTAAACAAAACGAAACAGTCGCTCATATCCTGTCACTAATAATGTAATTAGCTAATTTTTCGAACACAACATTCAATGTATTTAAATTAAATTAAATAATAATAATAGTTATAATAATAATTAAAAACAACAATTAAGTATCAATTATATCAACGAAGTGTAAAACGAAGACAAGTTTAGCATGAAATAATATTCAAAATTATTATTTTTAATATCCTGATGCCGTTCCTAGTAAATGCTGCTTAATGTTGAGAAAATAATTTTAAACTTAATGTTTACCAACAACAAAACAACACGAATTTGTTATCAACGGCCTTAAAGTGTTTAAAAAGTTGAAACAAAATAAGAAAAAATCAAAAAATTATGAAAATTCTGCAACGCAAAAGAGTGAGATGATTTGAAATTAGTTTCTTCTTCTTTTTTTTTTTTTTTTGTTTAATCCTTTTTGGTTTTTGTTCAATTTTTTTTATATAACGGCAAACAAGTTTGTTGTTCATCACAATAATGTTAGACCGTTGTACGAATCTAATGTTTTCATTTGGATTTGGTGTCATACTAATGTGGTAAGTTAAAAAAATTTTAATAAAATTAAGAACATAATATTGAATATTAAAAAAAAAAAACAATTTATCTGTGGCAGAAAGGAAAAAGTGCTTAAGTCAACTTAAGCAAATTTTGAGTTTATAATATCCATGTAATATTCATGTTTAAAAGTACCTCTGTACAAAGTTTCAATTATTTTGTACGATTTTTTTAGAAAGTTATAGCCAAATTATTTTTTGCTTATTTTTTCAATATGCAACAAGTTAAATTTAGAATAACAACTTAAGTTAACCTCCTATCGGTCACGTTAGGAGTGTTGAGGAATAAAAATAAAAAAACAATAACTGAAGAGAAGTAATGATTTAATTAAAATAAAAAATTTTAAAAGTTATAGAATAAAAATTCCTTCCTTCACTTAAATAATTTAATGAAAATAAAATTTGATGAACTAATTTAAAAATATCAAAAATATTAATTAAAAACCAACAGTTCAATGAAAAATCACAATTGTTGTAAAAATGAAAGTTATATTAGTGATGGGTAGAGTTTGTTCTCGGGATTTCCCGTCCCGGGATTTTCAATTGTTTTCAATTCCCGCTTTCCCGGGAATTAGTTGCGGGAATCCCGGGAAATTTTGAAGTAAATCTTTTTTTAAAACTTTAGAAAATCTATGTCGGACTAGTGTCTTTAGTAGTTTAATCCAACTTATGGCGATTTCTTTTCTGAGAAAAATGTTGCATAAATGGTACATGCTCTACACAAAAGAGATAGAGCATGTACCATTTATGCAACATATATCTCAGAAAAGAAATCGCCATTAATTTCAACACAATATTTAACTTTACTACAGTTTAAGGCGTATTAAGCTCATTTTTAAGAATGGACTTTATATAGGGCCTATGATAATTATAGGCCTATCTTCACGAAATTTTATTTCTTGTCTTAGCACACTGAAGTATAAATTTTACAATAAACGTATTCACGTCAATATTTGTTACCCTTGCAACTGTGCAAAATAGATTTGTTGCACTTATTTGACCATTTTGGTTGCACTTTAAATTTTCAGCTCACACAAAATCATTGATTTTATTAATTTACAAGTCAAATTTATAACTTGTCTCAACATTTTTTCAGATAAGTATTTCATTTTTTTTTTTATTTCTGCTTCTTCAATTTTTTTACGCTTTTTATTTTTTAATTGTCATATTTTTTACAAAGTTCATCTTTAAACACTACAATTTATAATATTCAAAGAAAGAAATTCAAAGAAAAAAACGTACGTCAAAATGGAATTCCTGCGTTGTTGTTTGGTGTAGAATTGATTTTATGAGTACTTTTTAACATTTTTTCAACTTGGCAATACCAAAAAAAGTTGCAGCATTTTTACGCTTTTGCTCTGATAATTTTGCACTTACTTAAACCCTGAAAATTTTTCATCTTTTGGGCTAAACAATTGTCTATGTGGTTGTTGTTATGCTTTTGCACTTATGCTTTTTTCGCAAGAGTACACTTTTTGACGTGAATACCTTTAATAATATTATAAGGTTTTGCGGCTAAGCGCGTAGTAAAATGTTTTCCTAGATTGTGCTTTATATGCGACATTTCAAGTAATTTTGAGCCTTATGAAAGTAGAATATGCTAAATTGCACCACAAAAGCAGTATTCGTTACGCTTTTAGCCATACTTACATGATTTACAAAACTGGTCTAAACATGGAGCCGTAGGTAAATTATGGACCGACATTCACGAAATTTGGTAGATAATATATAATTTCAAGTTGATAGGAAAATATATGCACAAAAAAGGAGCTACCTATAGGTTCTTCAGCATCTCCAATTGTTGCTGATATTGTGATGGAGAAATTATTAGAAACATGTTTAGAAAAATTGACAATTAACCGAAAATAATTACGAAATATGTAGATGATTTATTTGTTATAGTTAATGAGAATGAGATAGATATCCTGTTATCAACGTTTAATTCATTTGATCAGAATATTAAGTTCACTATTGAAAGGGAATTGAAGTATTCAATTCCATATTTAGATACATTAGTGATAAGGAAGGGAAAAAGATTACTGATAGATTGGTATCAAAAACCAACCTCATCAGGTAGAATTTTAAATTATTACTCGAAACACCCGAAGAGAATTATTATTAACACAGCTAGGAATCTTATAGATAGGATATTAACAATTAGTGATAATAGATTTCATAAGAAAAATAAGGTAATTATTGAAAACATTTTGAGGAATAATAGTTTTCCTAACAAACTTATTTGCAAATTGGTTAGACAATACAATATAAGAAGACCTCGTCATATTGATGAAATTTTGGAACAAAAAATTTATAAAACATTAGGTGCGTTTGAGTACTTTTACAGTAAAATGCAGTAAATGAGTAAACTGAAAAATTTTCTCTCACAAAAAGCTGTTGTCCAAAAAAGTACGCGAACGCAAAATTTGTAAAAATTTCGTAAAATAAAGGCAACAGCTGATGGCAAATAATTGAAGTGTTGAAAAATGTTTACACTTTTGACTACTTAACTCGTTTTCTTATCGGTACTCGATTAAATACTTTTTATAACACGAATATTTTTGGAAAATACAAAAAAATTATTTTATGTAATCTTGTTTTTTATTTTATATGAATTTGCTAATTTGTGTCCGGCTTTGAACAAAAGTACACGAATACTTTTTTTTTACTATTGATAACTTTAAAAACAAGGGCTGTTCTAAGTACCCGAGTACTTGACACTTTTGCAACTCCAAAAAATTAACATAACAAAACAAAGTTTCAAAAGTTGGTATTTAGCCATATAAATGCTTCACAAACAAGTGGAATTAATAAATATTTATTCACTTTTTGTTTTTTTTAAAACTTTTCTTTTATTAAAAATTTTTTCACAATTTGTATGCCTTTTGTTTGCTACTTTTGTTTGTTTACCTTTTGAAACATATGTTTTTTTGTTTTACTAAATTTTACTGCAAACATTTCTGCAGTAAAAATTTGTAATTACTCAGTCAAGAACTGCCACTTTACGCTCTCAATTTGTGTTCTCATTTACTGTATTTTGTGTACGCGAACGAAATTTAGTAAAATGCAGTAAAGTTCAGTAAAAAATAGTAAAAACTTTTGTGTTCTCGAACGCAGCTATTATCTTATGTACCTGAGATTTCGGAAAGATTAGAAAACTCAAATATATATGACAAAGGGGAATACAGAATGGCACATAAGGTAAATAATAATGTTGGGAGATTATTCACAAAAACTAAGGATAGATTACAAAAGTCGGATATTTTATTTTTTTTTATTTTTATTTTTTTCAACTGTAACTATATTTAAGAATAAAATTATTTTATAGTCCAGAGGATCTCATAATGAACACCACTAGTAATAGTAATAATTATATTTATAATTATAATAGTAATAATAGTAGCAATAGTAACAAAGGTAATAATAATAATAATATAATAATAATAAAAATAATAACAATGGTAATAATAATAATAATAAAATATAATTATAAAATCAAGTTTTAAACATAACGATTAGTAAAGCATTAAAAAAAACCAACACAATAGGATTTTTTGGTAGACGGAATAAAGAGAAAGATAATATAAAAAGAAAGATGAAGTTATAGGCTAGACATTTTGTGAAACGTAATCCATAAGAGTTTTCTTAAATTTCTGTCTTTCAACAATTAGTTTTATATTAGAGGGCAACGAGTTCCAAAGCTTTATGGCATTGATGAAGAAAAATCTGCTTGTGTTTAGATAGTTGTATCGTGGTGATATTAAAGTCACACCCCTGGTCAACTGGCCTAATGAAATTTTGTCGAACAGGTATGTCGGTGATCGATCATTAAAGGCTAGTTTACATGGTAATACAATGTATTACGACTTTGTGGAATCAAAATATTATGAAATTCTCTCCGTGTTTAAAATAAAAAAATAAAAATCTGTTGGTAAGTCTTTTTCATGTTTACACGGATGGTTTACGTAAAATAAAAGCAAAGTGAGTTAATAACAAAAAAGCAGAAAGTTGCAGTTTTACAATATTTACAAAAACAACATGAACATTTCCTGAGTTGATTCTGCTTGTTTTTGTAATTTTATAAAAATGTTACAACCTTCAATATATTATGTTAAAATGCGACTCTGGTGTGATGAGAATACATAAGTTTCTAAAATGGTTTAGAAAATAAACATTTACCGACCGATTGTCATATTTTTATCCGTATTCTCTCTTACTTAATGCATTTTGCTTTTACATGATAAGATTTTTCTCATTCTACATAATTTTTTGACATGTCGTAACACATTGTATTACCGTGTAAACTAGCCTTTAGTAATTTGTGTAGAAATAGTAGGTTTTGCATACGAAGGTAGTCCACTAAGGCGCAACCAACCAGCTTTGTCCTTCAGGATGAAACACTACTAAATCTGCGAATACCGTAAACATAACGGGTTGCATTGTTAAACGAGACTTGTAATTTATGTAGAGCGAAAGAGTCCAATTTACTATACACCTCTGCGGTGGTAGTAGTGATAAGAGGTAGAATTAACTGTAGGACAAGACGTTTCTTGTTTTCAGTCAGATTGTAAGCAGAGGTTAACCATAGGTTGTGCAGTGTCAATATATGTAGGAACAACTGGGACAAAACTGAAAACTGAAAATTAACAGGACATAAACATGACACAAAAATCTAGAAATTATAATTCATGGAACATGGAACGGCATTATCAACACATTGTAGGGATTTTAATCACATCTGATTTTGAGAACACATCTATTTTGAACATAGAAAATTTTAGGAAACGTAGATATATGCTAGAAATGTTACAGATTAATAATGTTCCATTTGAGAAAAGGATTAATTTTAAAAAAGATACTGCGGGATTACCTCAGATGTATAGACATTTATTGAATAAAAATAAATACATATGTTGATGGATGGGAAAATTATAAATAGCTATTTGTCTTTGATTTTTTGTAAAATTTAGTTCAGATGGCATAGCACAGATTGAAAATATATAAAACAAAAATAAATAGATTGACGGAAAATAAAAATTAAAATAAATTTTAAGTTTTGAATATTTTTAAAAATTTTTCCATTTATTGTCAAAAACAATTTTGTAATTTTATATTGTTTAAAAAGATTGCCTAAAGAAGATTTTCAACGGAAATCGAAATATTGAAAAATAAACAATATTTTAATAAATTAAAAAAAAAATTAAGTGACCTAGAGCTTGCGAAAAATATATGAAAATATAATATTTAATAGAAAAAGGTCGAAGTAATAAGAATATAAGTTATAAAAAATACCAAAACTGCGCAAATTCTACATTTTCCTTCAAGGAAAAGTCAACGGAAAAAAGGCAAAAGAAAACAAACATAAAAAACAAATGTACTTAGGTGTTCAAGACAAAGTCTTGACAAAAATTACCAAAACCAGAAGTAAGAAAGAAACATGTAAATAAATTGAAAATAGATAATCAATTACAGCAAATTTCGATCCACCAATACCATTGGTTAAAGATTGATGTTAAGAATTCTGATGATGGGAATGTGGTTATTCTCGAAACATGTAAATTCGATCCGAATTCAATCGTCCGTTTGGTCAAGAATAAAAATTATCAAAAAAAAAAAAAAATTTTTTAATTCATTTCATGTTGTAAAATTCCTTCCTTCACTAAAATAATTAAATGAAAATTAAATTTCATGAACTTAAAGCTAATAAAAATATCAACAATTTCAATTAAAAACCAACAGTTCAGTAAAAAATTACAATTGTTATAAACATATATTTTCAAAAATAACCTTTCCTAAAAAACTAAAACAATAGACATAAGCACTAGCTCTGTTCCAGATGCATAACGAAACAGTCCGAACTTGCTCAAAGTTACCCAAAAGCGTTCCACATAACAATTTTTGTGCAATTAAGAGAGTAATTGAGAGAGTATTTTTTTTAATTTCCTGTACAAATTTGCACGAACATTTTATTTGGGTAAGATCGGACAAGAATAAACAATCAGCTGTTTTTTTTTTAATTTGAAACTGAAAAATTAATCAGCAAATTTACAAGCAAAAGAAAAAGTTTAATTTTTATTAAAAAATATATTAGAAAGCAAAATGTAAAATTTTAATGAAAAAATTAAAGTGGTAAATGCATTATTGCATACATATTATCCTTAATCTTTAACATAAAAGAAAGCAAAATATAAAAAATTACAATGATGCAAATGTTTTGATTTTATAATGTTATGACTTTTAAGCGTCTTAAATCATTAAAATAGATCTTAATTTGAAAAGTAAGCATCATTAGTATTTGAAGAAGTGCAAAAATGGTTTTTTGCGTTCCAGCAATTTTGGGTAGTTTTGGCAAATTCAGAGAGTAATTTTCATTTTACTCTCATTAGTCCGAACTTGTCCGAGATCTTGTGGAACACACCTATTTTTTCAAAAATTATGATGTTGTGTGCTGGAAAACGTAAAACGCAAGAATTTTAAAAGTCGTTTTTTAGTAAGATTTCTGCAATAAAAAAATTTTATGATAAATATTATACAAATATTTCTCTATTAAACAGATTTTTGTAACAAAAATTATATTAAATAGATTAAAAGTGTATTAAAAAGAACTTCCAAATTCTTGCGTCTTACGTTTTTGATTTCCAGCACACCCCTGATAGTTAACCGTAGGAACACAATTGCACCGTATGAGTGCAGTAGCGTACAACGTAGATACGTTGTCAAATAAAAAGGTATATTTTATACAATGGTACACAAGATCCGAAGTAAACGTTAAAGCGTATCTACGTCGTACGTTGACTTAGATCAAATTCTATTTCATACGCCAGTTGAGACCATATTGTCATAGAAATTGGAAAAATAAAATAAGCAACAATTGGAAAAAAATTTGTAATTTTCTTAGATTATTTTCAATTGAAAATAAAATACACAGAAAAAAAATAAAAATTGATTTCAATTAAAAAATTTGCGATATTCAGCCATGTCACAGAGCACAATTCCGTTCGGAATTGAAAAAAACATATTTGTGTATTGATGGAAAGTATATTTTAATAATTTTTTGGCCTTTAAGATACAGAAAACTTCCATTCCGTTCATGAAAACAAAAATGGTATCATTCCGCAAAGTTTTTTTGTAATTTTCTGAAGCACCAAAATACGGAATGAATTCCGTTTCCGAACGGAATTGTACTCTGTGACATGGCTGATTAATTAAAAAATTATTTTAATTTGATCCAGTTATCAAATTAATAGTATCAATTAAACGTTTAATTCGCTTGATTAAACGTTTAATTCACTTGATTAAACATTACTTTCACTTGCATACATTTTTAATTAAAACATATTATATTTTAAATTACAGACGTGCGACACAATTATGTTCATAGGATAATAATGCACATTTTCTTAAAAATATTGTATGGAAATTTTCCATAAAATTACAAATATTTTATAAAATAATTAGTATTGTGGTTATTTTATTGAACTGTTAATGGTTTTAAATCCAAATTTCAATATTTTAATCAGGCTTAAGTTCATTGAATTTAATTTTCATTAAATTATTTTTATGTAGAAAGGAATTTTACAACATGAAATTAATTAAAATTTTATTGATAATTTTTCATTCTTGACTGAGCTGGGAATTGAACCCAGGTTTTCACGGACAGGTTGCCCTGACTAGTTTCGATTGTAACCACACAATCTCTTCAGAGGAGTTTGCCGTTTAACACTCACCACCATTAACGACGGATGACGTCAATAATCAAACATCATTCTTTAAACCAAATGGTATTTTACCCTAGTAGATCGAAATTTGCTTTGAATGAATGATTACCTATTTTAATTGATTTACATGTTCTTCCTTACATATACTCCAGTTAGAACAATCTTTAAAATCTCCCTTTTTCGCGATTTTAACAACAATGCCATTCTTTCATTCTTCCGGAAATTATTCGGTATTTCAGGTCTCAGTGATCAGCGGATGTACAATTTGTGCTAAAAGTAACGAATCACATTTGTATATTTCCGCAGGAAAATATCGATACCAGCTGCTTTTTCATTTGGCAGTTACTTTATGGCGGTAATAGTTTCCTCTATTCTAGGAGTCGTTATTCTAATCCTTGTGTTTTTAAGAGGTGGTGGGTTAGTCAAAATGGGAGGCTCAAGACTTGTATCTATGACACAGTTAGCACACTAGAGAAATGCTCTTTTCAACGTTGGAGTTGTTCGTGGTCGATATTGACAAAATTTCCTCGCAGATCTCTCACAGGGTGTTCTGTTCATAACTTGCGGTCTGCTAACTGTTTTGTGACCTTAACGACAGTACGCGTATCGCCATCTCGTGCTACCTTTTCAGCTTCTTCTGCCAAGCTGTCAATATGTTTACGCTTATCTCTTCTTATCTCTTCGTTATTCATTGATCCCAATTTGTCCTTTAGTTCACGCCTTTCTGCAATGATATCCCATGTTTCTTTAGTCGTCCATTGTTTTCTTCCTTTGGGTGCAGGCCCGATTGTACGGTCTGCACAGGTTTTTCTTTTGTTTTTTATGAGGTCCCACATGGAATTTACCCAGTTAGGAGATTCAAATTCTGAGCTATTTAATGCCTCTCGTAGCTGTGAGGTGAAGTCTTCTCTAGCATTGGTGTTTTTTAGGCGTTCAATGGCCTATTTTTTTAGGCGTAAGTTTTTTCAATTTGATTTGCGGTGTTATGCTTATCAGGAGACAGCCAAGTTATTTTATGACACAACTTATGGTCAAATAGTGTGCCACTAGCAACAAGTTTTCCGGTATTACAGAAATCTATTAATCGTTTACCGTTATCGTTTCGAGTGCCAATTCCATGTCTTCCCATTATATGTTCCTATGATTCATTATCAGAGCCCACTTTAGCATTCATTAATAGAATAATATCGCCACGAGGGGCAGATTAGTGTGTAATATTAAGATGGAATCTTTGGCAGTTTACGTTGGGGCATAGCACTGGTTATTCCGATTTTAGATGCAAACCGAGCAAATAGTATTCGGTCAGGCACAGGTTTCCAGTCAATAATAATCCGACACCGGATTCGTGGTTGAAACCAAGTTATTTTCCAGAGTACAGCAAATTTGTTTGGCCAGTAGGGGACGAACTTTCTCCTGAACCTTGCGATCGGACCTCACTCAATCCTAGTATTGCAAGGCTATACCTTGACATTTCGCGCTCTACTTTCTTGTAGTTGGAGTTTATGCCAGCGATGTTATCGCCGTCCCTGAGGGTTCTAACGTTCCAGTATCCAATCATCCTCCCTTGCGAGTCAAATGCGAGTGCGAATAAGTCTAGCGAAAATAAGCAAATAGTTCGTAAATGCGAATGCAAAACTGAACATTCAACGAATCATTATTATAAATAAATGCCATCTTGGCTCTTATTGTTCTTTTAATATTAGTTGTCATGGCATACGTGTGTATTCTTCACAACAAAGAACATGAAGGATTGCAAGTCTGTAATTCTAACAACGTTTTGTTCTTGGGCGCACACAATAATGAATTGTTAAGACGGTGTTGCTAGGGAACTAGGCATTCATCACCAAACAGTTATCAACCATTTAAAGAAAGCTGGACACAAAGAAACCCGATGTTTAGTTGCCACATAGGTTAGGTTAGGTTAGGTTTAGAAGGGTTATGCGCCCAAGGGCGCACATCCACTCGGAGACCAATGAGGTCCATTGTGAATCCCTTCAGTAGAGGAGAAAAGAGGAAACAGAGAAAAAGATAAGTAAAGAAAAACCACATAAACCACATAAATTAACAGTAAAAAATTCAATAGACCGAATTCGCTGATAAAACAGAGCTTGGCTGGGACTATGAGCCATGCACCTTCTGGTTATCATTTATTTCGATCTCTGCAGAACTCTGTAAATGGTTTAATTTTATATTCCACAGAGACCTGCAAAATTCAATTGTGTCCGGATTTCGCTTAGAAATCGAGAAGTTCTACACTATTGAATCAATGCCTTTGCATCAAAAATGGCAAAAGATGTTTGATCAAAACGGCAAATATTCGGTTTAATAAAGCTTATCTTAAATTTAAGAAAAAGATGTTTAATTTTTGGTCCAATTTGAAACCGAACTTTTTTAACACCTGTTATTTTCCTTTAAAACAACAAAGAAGTCAACAAACAAAGTTACAAATTCATAAAATTTAAAAAAAAAGTTCTTTATTATTGTATAAAGAAATTTCAAAACAAGTTTGTCTTTCGCACTGCCGATTGTTAATTTGGTTAAAAATAACTAATGCTACAAGGCAATCATTCCATTTTCCAAATAACGAAACAATACAAAATATTTGCACAATGAAATTATAATAAAAATGCAACTGAATAAAATCGATAATTCTTAGACCTACATAAGTTTGAAAAAAAATCAAACAGTTGACAAAGGGCTCAAGGTTAACAATATCCTAACTTTTTTAATGGTACCTTAGCACGAAATTTATATTTATACAATAAAATGCATACATTTGTACAGACTTTTAATACTGTAACAGAAGTTAAACGATTGCAGTGAAAGAAAAGTTAATAGGAAGAAAATTTAAATAATGTTTAGAATTTTTTTTTTTTTTGAAATTAAAAGTTTTTATAAAAATTTCGATATATGTATACCCCAATTGTGGAAAAATGCGAACATTTTATTCCTCCGAAATTTTTTTTCGCCCAAGCAATCATTTTTTATCGTAAATGTACCGTGAATTATTTTGTATTATACCCTTTGTAAACTTGCATACATTTCGAAGGAACGCATGGAAGATGTTGAAAATGTGAAACATGCGTTCACACGTTTAACATCTGATAGGCTTTTTACACTTGCTCACATCTTACACATTTCATCTTATCGCAAAGATGTTAACATCTTCCGATAAGAATCGTACAGGGCTAAACATTTATATCTTTCTTCAGCTTTAAAAGATGTTTCTAACTCATGTTGTTTCATTCAGCATCTTTCAATTATTTTTATGTCACCACTAGAAAAAAAAATAATTTGTAAAAAGTATATACCATCACTAGGAAAAAATACAAGAGCAGGGGAGCAATGTAATATTTTTGTTTTTATTCGCTCATACACGTGAAAATAAATATTTTTATGATGAAAGATAAAAGATATTGCAAAAGTAAACAATTTTTTTTGGATTTTCAACATCTTCCACGCATTCCTCTAAGATGTGCTCAAGTGAAAAAATGCTATAACATCTTAAATCAATCAAAAAAATGCCACCATTTCTGAAAAAAAAACCTTTTATTTTTTTAAATATTTTCTTTCTACAAAATGCCAAAATTTAAAAAAAAACAGCAAAATGTTTTTGGAATTTATTAATAATATAAGAAAAAATTAAGCCAAAAAAGACTTGCAAAAACTTGACAAATTGTAAAGGTGCTTTCAAAAGAAGTGCCATTTTGTCAGTGATACCACAATAATAATAAAATTAATTGCCACTTTTCCAGTGATGACACTAAAATAATCGGAATATATAAATAATAGGAACATCCCAGCAAAAACTTTACTTACCTGGTAAGTTAGCAAGTAATATTGGAGACATATGAACACTACTTATTTTTCGGCTGAATAACTACTTATTTTTGTTAGAGGTGTCCACAGATTTCAGTAGTTACAATATACTTACTAGAAGTCACAAAATATCTAGTTATTATTTAACTAACTTACTAGAACCCAAAAAATAACTAGTTTTTATTTAATTGGCGCTAGTAAATAGACCTAATAAAAAGTTATGGTGCTAGTTACCGGTAAGTAAATATTCAAAACTGAAAACAAGACAGCTAATAAGTAGTTATTCAGCTGATTATTAGTAAGCAAATATTCGTAACTGAAAATAATAGTAGTGAAAAGTACTTACTGAGGTCATTACTAGCAAGTACTTATTGAGGTTTTCAGAATAATGACAATTGTAATGACAACTACTTACCAGGTAACGTATGAAATAACTACGACCTATTACCAAAATTCAAAAAGTTTTTCCTGGGATCTTGTAAAGATGTTAATTTTAAGCTCTATATATTTCTAATTGGAAAATTTCAACATCGTTGCAAATTTATGGGAGATTTAAGATGTTGACTATTGTGAAAAGGCCATTAGAATCATATGCGGTCGTTCGAAATTAAACAGCATTTAAAGCAAAAAAAAAATGTCAAAACTAAAATCCACCTTTTAAAACTGAAATAAAAATATTTACTGCCTATTTCACTAAGAAACACTAACGAATGCTCCACCGGTTCCAAAGAAAACAAGTTCGAAAGAAGAGTCTGTCAGGCCCGACCAAATTTTCGAAGCTGTACCCTTTTTACCACCCATGACACGCCAGAACAAAATTATGTTATGAGGTTAGGATTCATGCAAAACTTCTTTGTGCTTTGATATTGTTATCTTTATGAATGTGATTTGTTGAAATTTGAGTGATTTAAGGAAGAGGGCCTACATGAGACCTATGGTTAATTTTGGACCTAACAGCACAACATTTTGCCATGACATAATAGCTATCAATAAAGTTATTGTCGCCAATTTTCATGTCAACACCAACACTTTTAAAGAGTTTATAGAGTTTATGGCATTAAAATCTATTTTCGGGAGTATTATATTCAGAAAAAAATCAATGTTAAATCGTCGAAAATAAGGTTGATTCTACATTTATCGGTAGTGATTTTGTTTTATAGTTACTTCATGTTAACTTTTAATTTTTACTTTTAAAATAACTATAATTCTTGTTAATTGAACATTCCAGTGAAGTTGCATCAAAATGACATTGACATTGAAATAAAACTACGAGTCACGAATGAAAGTTATTCAAATTATTTTGAATGAAAATGTTTCAAGTTAAAACATCGTAAACTTCATGAAGAATCCATTTGATTTCAGTGTGAAATAACAGTGAGAAAAAGCTTCACAGGTATCATATCGAACACAAATAACATTTTTCAGGAGGCTTTTTTGAACATCTTGTTTAAATGCAGTTAATTTAACTAAATTTTGTATGAAGATTTTGTATTGTCGAATGCATGAATTAGACCTAACTATTTCACAAATAAGCGGAATAACGGCTATTTTTGGCGCTTAAGTTTTTTTGCCGTTAATCTGACGACCTAGTGAAAAAGATTGTGTCGCACAGTGGGTTGAAACATAGGTTAACAAAGGATAACTTCATGGAAGTCCATTTTTATCGATATTTATATTTGTTTGGAATAACTTTATATTAATTAATAAAAATAAATCGGTTTTAAAAAAAAATTTTTAGAAAATATATTTTTTTTAAGAATAACATATTGCATATTGTTACTCAAGGCTTGTCTATGGCTTCTTTATTGCCATTGGTGACTTTTTAATCCTAACTTTAGATATAGCTTTAAATATACTCACTTTTATGAGACGCCTAAAATCGGGCCTCTTTTTTTCTTTTTCACATACACTGATAGAAAGGTCGTCATAAAGCTGATATATTTTGACATCAGTACTATGACAAGTGTCTTCATTTTTCACCCCATGACACTTTTCATCATTGTTATGTCAGCCTTAACATTACTTGGCCAAGTTGTCATCAGGGTCAAAAATTTAAATTATGTCATCAATGGGATCACACATCGGCATCACAGAAATAATGAATCGAAGTCAATTTAATAAAACATGTCATCAATGCGATGACTAAGTAACATCGTAGAAAGGACTCATTAGGCTCCACTTAATAACAAACTGTTATTAAGTTAAGTCATTTGGATTGACATAAGTCAAAGTGACAGAATATTTTTATTTAATTACCCGTTACACATGTTTGTTTCAATTTTGTTGTATTCCGGCCCTTGTTTACAGAAGAGCTCTAAATTATAAGACACCAGCAGCATGTCCAAAGTGGTTTTCGTAGTAATTCTACTTTGAAAATTTGATGTTTTTAAATTAATAACTAAAAAAAGAGAATATGAGAATTTTTGCTTTTCATTTTACTTTTTAAACATGAAAATTATGCAAATAATACACTAAATGTGGCATCGAATTGATATCACTGTAATCATAGCATAGATGACGCATAAAATATGACAAAATTGTCTGATAACGTTCGCCATTGGATTAATGTCACTTTTTGCCTCATTGGTTCCATTTTTAATAACATTGATGTCACAATGCTGATGTTAGGGCATCATCAATATAATATGCACTTTTCTATTAGTGGATGTACTATCACATAATAGCAAACATGACTATGAAGGACAAAATAATTTTTCGATTCGAAAGCAATTTTATTTCTAATTCTTTCAGTCGTTAATGAACGAATCGAAATTATTTTTTTCAGTGGCATTTATTTAAGTTTTCACAACACTGAAAAAAATTCGATTCGTTTTGTATCGACTGAAGAAATAAAAAAAAATTGCTTTTAATCGAGAAAGCATTCGATGACGACTGCCAGAACTAGCCCCCAGCTTTTGAATTAATCCTCACGTTTAGTCAATTTCAACCCTCTTTGTGTCGGTTGAGATAAAATACTCTTAACACTTTAGCAAGCATTAAAACGTATCGAATAATTGTATTGAAGGTTAATTTGTTCTGTCATAGTTTCATTTTTTTTTATTTAGTCACTTTTTAACACAAAGAATTGACAACAGATGAATTTACACTTTTAAAAATTTGCTTTTAAATATTGTGGTGTAGGGTGTTCGTATGGTCGGGCTTGACCGCCTATACTTCCTTATTTAGTATTTATATTATAATTTAATGTACACTATTTTGTAATAAGGCATTAAAACTAAAAAGACAAAACATGATTAAATTTTATTTTCTCTTGTGTTTGCAGGTTAACCGAATCTACAGAAGCAAATGCAAATTATACAGCAAAGCCAAGAGTGGTATTACCTCCCAATTATGTTAAGGGTGAGTGAATTTGTCACTACTTTGGATAGAAAATGATGAATGTATATTTGTACTACATATAAGTATTTATATACAGGTCTGTCACACAATCCGATCGAACTTTTTTTAATACTGTGGTTGCAGTTCCCATCGAATTAAGCTTATTTTTATTATAATTTTTGTTTTTTGAAAAAAGCATTACGGTCCTATTTTTTTTTGTAAAACAATTTTTTTTATATATTTTCTAAAGATAAAAAACAAGACAACCGATACCGTTATTAATACTTTCGTTTACAATTGAAAAAGCAAATAGCTTATTACCGGTGTTGATACCGAAATAACAGTAAGCTTAATAACGGTATTGATACTGATGCCGAAATTCGTTTCGGTTGCAAAAAAACATGTTTTCCATTAGTGCAAGTGTAAAACATTTCAATTTAATTCTTCTTTGCAAAATTTATATTTTTTTAAGATAATGCAGTTTTTTATGTATTCGAGGAAAACATCTTTGATAATTGCGACCAAGCAGTGGAGCCAATTTAGCCATTAAGTGGCTAGATTTAGCAATTTTTCACCTTGTTTAGACATAAAAAAATGAGTTTAGCCATTAGCCATTTTTCAACTTGTTTAGCCAAAAATTTGTTGCCGTTTTTTTTTTTCTTTAAAATAATAATTTTAATTTTCTTATTCAAATTTATAAAATTGATAAAAGTAAAATAAACATTTTTAACAATTACAACGCATTTAATTTAAATCACAATTTTTATAAATGTTGAAAATGGCTACAAACGATGATGAAGAAACATCTTTCAAAATAAAGGAACCGTATTCATTCCAATATTAAATTTAAAAAATGGATCAGCACAAATAACACTGTTTCTTTCTGGTCGAAAGTATTTCAATACAGTATTTTTTGCTTTTAGTCCATTCCGCTTAAAGGCCAAAAACTGATAAAAGCCAAAACTATCATATTTACTCTTACGCAGATTTTTTCGAATTTCATGCAAATTATTTGTTCTAAGGTCCATTTCGCTTGTTGTCCATTTTTGTTTAAAAGCCACATCTTCTTTGCAAAAAAATTTGTTTACAGTCCACTCTGTTTTTTATATTTTTTTTAACAAGCTGGCAATATGTTTTTATTTACCTTTCTGGCAACTTTTATAAATGTTAAACTTTGATTAATTCATAAAAGTAGAAAAAATGAGTAAACGCGTTCTATTGAATGGTTTTATTTAAGAAAATAATTTGTATTTAGTCCAAAATGTGGATAAACAGCCATGTCACAGAGTACAATTCCGTTCGGAAACGGAATTCATTCCGTATTTTGTTGCTTCAGAAAATTGCGAAAAAACTTTGCGGAATGAAACCATTTTTATCTTAAAGGCCAAAAAACTATCAAAATGTACTTTCTATCAATAAACAAATATGCTTTCTTCGGTTCCGAACGGAATTGTACTCTGTGACATGGCTGTACACAAAAGTTGTGCAACTATAGTAGTAGACTACAAGCGAAAAGTACTGTATAAAGATGCAGGCGGCAACGTAAAACTTTTAGAAACTTCAGAATCTATCTATATATATAAAAATGAAATTATGTGTGTTTGTATGTTTGTATGTTTGTATGTTTGTATGTTTGTCGCTTTATAGACTTCGAAACTACTGAACCGATTTTCCTGAAATTTTTACAGTAACATCACGTGAGCCCTAAAAATAAAATAGGCTACTTATTTTTTCGATAGGGGCAGGGGAATTGGTACCCCCCATAGGATGCCAATATTATACTGAACCGATTTTCCTGAAATTTTTACAGTAACATCACGTGAGCCCTAAAAATAAAATAGGCTACTTATTTTTTCGATAGGGGCAGGGGAATTGGTACCCCCCATAGGATGCCAATATTATACTGAACCGATTTTCCTGAAATTTTTACAGTAACATCACGTGAGCCCTAAAAATAAAATAGGCTACTTATTTTTTCGATAGGGGCAGGGGAATTGGTACCCCCCATAGGATGCCAATATTAATTATCGCATATCTTAAGAGCCGCTGCACGCATTTTGCTGAACTTTTTGTAGTAGGATCTTCTGAGCCCCGGAATTGAAATAAAATAGCAGCGGGGGTATAGGAATACCCCATAGGACGCCAATGTTTAACATCGCATATCTTAAGAACTGTAATAGTGAGAATGTTCAAACTTTCTAAAAGCCACTCTTATGGTATACTACACTTTTGAAAATAAAAATAAAGCGGGTAGGCGCAGGGGGGGAAATACCTCCCATAGGATGCCAGTGTAGCGAAGCGCACCGGGTTAAGCTAGTTTACTATAAAGTTGATCTCACTTCCATGGTCTAAAGTAGAGAATTAATTTAAAAAAGTAAAACATCGTTAAAAGTAATTTGAGAAAAAGGTTACATTTAGCAACCGTTAATTAGATTTTAACAATTAATAAATAACAATAAAATAGAATCTGGGAATCTTAGTAAGAAAGCTTTATTAGTTGTAATTTGACTTAGAATACACATTCGAATTAATATGAAAATTATTATAACAATAATATATTCACCCTTATTCCATTAAGCGTCATCAATACGAAACGATGTCATTGCGTGTCGATTGTTGTAAATCGGTATGCCCATTGTCAATATCAAGTTTAATAGATAAGCGTAAGGCAAAAATTACCATTCCTTAGCCATTTTCGCGACAGAAGCAATTTTTCCTGTAAGTTTTCAAATTCGTTACAGCTTAAACGATTTTTAATAAATATTAAACTTTTCTATCATGCCGCTATTAACAAATTTTTGCGAATTTCCGCTTATTTAGCTATTTTTTTAGGGACTTTTAATAACTTTTATGGGTTGTTTGAAATATTAAAATTTTCCCGAATTTTCGCAATTTTTGCAAATTTTTTTCCAGCCTTTTTTTTTAACGATTTAGCGCGCTTAAATAAATGTTATGGTTTGTTTTCAAGTTTTAAATTTTTGGCGAATTTTGGCCATGTTCGAGATAAAAGCGATTTTTTCGTGTGATTCTTAACAGCTTTAACCATATTTAATAAATATTTAACTTTGCTATCATTCCGCAATTAGCAAATTTTTGAGAATTTCCGCTAATTTAGCCATTTTAATGAAATTTTTGTCATTCCTTATGGTTTTAGGAACTTTTAATTTTCCCGAATTTTCTCTATTTTTGCAAATTTTGCTTAGCTTTGTGGCTCTTTTCGGTTCGTTTACCCTTTTTGAGAGCACAAAATTTTTAAGAAACGAACATAAAATTGCATGTTTTTATTAAAAACAAAAATAAAACAAACCAACTGTCTAAATTATTAAAGATGTGTTTTAAAAAACAATAAACAATTGACATCGTTACATTGCTGTTATAGAATAGAAGTTTTGTATCGAATTGGTGACGACGTCGATAAAATTTGATGTTGATATTAAATTATTGAAGATGACGAAGACGTTAAATGGAATAAGGGTGATTGTTTAACTTTTTTTATTTTTTATTGTAGATTTGGACTCAAAAGGTTGGGTAAATGTTGTCATGATTATGATTTACCAAAAATTATTTAAAACTAATAGGCACAAGTGACTCATATGAGATGAACAATAACGACATCGAATTTATCGATGATTTAATTTTTTATATGCTAAAATATTTAAATTCCGTTTATTCTCATGTAACAGATTGATTTAAATTTACAATTTCATTGTAAAAAATTTGTAATGAACTATTATTGTTTTGTTAGTAAATTTAACTTTGTTTTTATATAAAAAATTTGTAGGCAATTTTTAACCATTTTTAAGCCATTTTTTTCCAGTAAATTTAGCCGTTTTTGGTCATAACGTTTTGGCAACACTGCTACCATGTAGAAAATGTGTCATGTAAGTCGTTTATACCTCTTTTTTTTGTCTTTTTATCATTCTTTCTTGGTTTGGTTAATTAAACTGTTAAACCGATATACTTATAGCATTATAAAAGATTCTGTACCAGGATACCGATATAATTACAATACTGATACCGGAATAACTAATAGTTTAATACCGATGCGGAAATAACAAATACTTGTATAATCCAAATTTTAGATATTTTTAATTAGGCTTAAGTTCATTGAATTTAATTTTCATTATCCGGCTTCAATAGCCGAGTGATTAAAGACGGCAAACCCTACTGAAGAGATTGTGTGGTTACAATCGAAACTAGACTGGGCAACCTGTCCGTGAAAGCCTGGGTTCAAATCTCAGCGCAGTCAAGAATGAAAAGTTATCAATAAAATTTTAATTAATTTCATGTTGTAAAATTCCTGTCTTCATAAAAATAATTTAGTGAAAATTAAATTCAATGAACTTAAGCCTAATTAAAAATATCTAAAATTTGGATTAAAAACCCATAACAGTTCAATAAAATAACAACAATACTAATAACTTGTATAACAATATCGGTATCGGTTACCAACCTTGATAAAAAAAAAACAATAAGCTTACGTTTTTCGAAATTAACAATGATATCTTTTATAAATAGTTATAATTATTTACTTATATTGAAGTTTTTCTGTTATGGGCTTTGTTTTATAAAAATTTAAGTTACATATTTCGTTAAGGTTATATTTTTTTGTATCGATTTTAAAATAATTGTACAAAATCCTAAAGCAACAACTTAGTAATTTAACAAACTTGCATTGAACTTGACATTGTGTTTCAAGGTTTACCAATACACACAAACACATTTGTCATCTACACATTAACTCCAGTACAAACAAACACTTACATTTTCGAAACGGAGCACACACATTTAAATTACATGGACACCCCAAAAAAATAATAATGAATAAGGGACAAACTAACAATATAAAAAAAAAGCTAAGAAAAAAGAGTTATACGATCCCTGATAATGACTGTTAACACGAATCCTTTTAGCGAATCACAGTTTATTTATGTACATATTTTCTTTGTTTTGTTTTCATGTTGTTGTTGCTTTGTGTGAGTGCACGTGAAATTTACACCTAAATGTACACCCACTATCCACACACATGCTTAGATTATTGCCGTTAAAGTTAAACCAAAACCACAAACATAAATTCAATGCAAAACTTTTATTGATTTTTTTTTTTTTTTTGAAGGATAAGCTATCAGTGTTGTCAACTTTTAAATTTCAAAACGCATCAAAATCGAGAAAAAACGCGTATTTTCGGAAAAGAAGCCCTTATTAGAAAGTTTAGAGTTTTATTTGAAAATTATAGAAAATAGTTTTTTTATAATATTCTTTTCACAAGAAAAGTGCATTTAAGCCTCGAATACAATGCTAGCAATAATTTCGTTTTTTTCTATCTTATTTCTTCCCAAAGTATTTCATATATTTTCCTTTCATTTTTTGAACAAAAATGTAACTAAAGTTTTTTTTTTAAATTGAGTCTACTTCAAGGCGAATTCATTCCAGGTAATCTCGGTAGTACAACAAGTACAACTCGTACATAAACCACAAGCAATTTGTTTATTTAAAATCATTGCACAATGCTAAAAACCGAAACAAATCAAAACAGATACAAAGATAATATACAAAATATTGCCATCCAACAATTATAAAGCTAAAAAAAAAACACAATATTTGCTTGTGCCTCAAAATTATAAATATTACCAGCATCTTAATAACCGTTAACTTTAGCTCAAAAATCTAATGTTTCTGTAATCGTTTGAATTTAAGAAGATTGACTGATTAGTCCAAAGCTTCCGATACTAGAGTTAGGGATGCCAACAAACCGCTAGGCCGGCTAAATACAGTTGAGTTTCAGCGTTGTTGTCGGATTTTGACCTAGTTTCTAGAGACGCATCGCTGTTAGCGTGTAGTCTCGATACGCAGTACTGTGTGCCTTCTCACTTTAGCTGATTTCAGACGGAAGCCTGAATGCCTGTGAATTGCTGGCAGAGGAATCGCTTCTAGCTTTACCCAAATGGATAGAAGAGAGAAGCCTTTTAACCTCTGAGAAAACCCGCGTATTCATATTATTTTTAGATAAATAAGGGACATATATACATATATATTTACTAAAGTTTAAAAGAAGTTGTTTTCAAAATTAGTGCTCGGGAAAATGGAAAAAAAAATATATATATGTATATATGTATATATGGGGGATTTCATGTCAAGTGACCCAACTTTTGAAATCGATTTTTTTTTTAAATTTAAAACTTATTTTTTATTTTTTTTGAGAAGGGTATTTTTTTTTTTTTTTTTGTTTTTTTGCTCAATGAAGGCTTAGGTCTTTTCCTTTAATAGCCAATTTAAGGCTCAGTTAGGCGAACGTTGCTGTACCCGTAACTTACTGTAACGGACTGCTAGCACGTTGGTGCACTTATAGAACATCTAAAAACGTGTCATATGTTTTTCACATACATACACAAAAAAACAATAGTATACATAAAACAACACACACAGTGATGGGGAATCAAAAGGTTTAAATGGTGACCGCTGTGCAGAAAAAGTACCAGGCGATTAAAATGGTATTAAAACAGTATTTAGTGTATGCAAAAAACATTAATAATTTAATATCTGATATTTTAATTATAGATTTACAATAAACCAATATGTATTTTATAAATGTGCATGGACAAAACAATGTTTAAAGCCTTTTATATATATCTCATTTCTATTGTATGTGCATATGCATTTGTTTATTTTGTACATCTAAGCATATGTATATTTATATTTATGTATTGTTAGTAGTTTGGTTGAAAGTCCATAGATATACTGGAAAAAGTACCAAAACAAAGAGCGAAAATACCCCCATTCAATTTAACATAGCAGCAACCCATCACTGTTTTACAAATGTCACGTAACAACGGTATGAAATTCTGTTTTATACAGAATGAAACGTTACAGCTGCGGTACATTACATTTCGGTAAGCTTTTGCATTGCTTTTCATATACCAAAAAGCGAACAGCTGATTGATACAGTACAGATACGGTACAGCAACGTTCGCATAACTGAGCCTAGATTTCCCGTACAAAACAAACTCCGTAACTAGATTAAAATGACATTTTAACAAAAAACAAAACAAAAACAACAATAGCTGCTTGTTAAAATTGTTAAAAAAAAATCAAAAATTTTGTAAAATAGTAAAAAAAATGCAAATGACAAATAATATTTATAAAATAAATGAAGTTGATTATAAAGAAAATATAATGCCTATTTCTTTATATGTAAGTATGTGTTACACAAAAAACTTTCAGTCGGCGGTTTTTGTTGTGAAAACCAAATCTCGCTAATGTCAAACAAGTATAATGTAAACGAACTAGATTTGGAGGAAGATTTCAAATGAAATCTACAAGATTTTGATGTAATGTAAATGCCCTATAAGTTAGTTATGGTCGCTATTTGGGATGCGAGTGGGTTATGTATAAAAAAATAATTTCTAAGTCAAGACGAGGATTTTTCAATTTTTAGCATATGCACTATTTTGATTTTTTTCCTATTTGTGTGTAAGTGTTTCTTAAATCTTAGAAATAAAACTTATGCTGAGAAACTAGACAAATTAATCTTTCCGACGGTATATATTTTTCGAAAGCTTGAAGAATAGCTATCTAATTTGTTTTGGACAAATTTTTCTAACACCAATAGATTATAAGTTACATGGATGAGAAAGAACACCGGTTTGGCCAAAATGTCAAATTTTGACCCCTTCTAACTCAGAAACTTTTTGACCGATCTTTTTGAAAATTTGTGTCTAAACTACTATCCAATAAGACTAACCTTGGTGTAAATATATGTGGGACTCTTCGTAATCCAGCCAAATTTTACCACAGTATCAATATTTTTTGCGGTAAAGGCTTATGTAGCTGATTTCCGAAATTCAGCTTTATATAGGGCCTATGGTATTACAATGTTATTTCTAGTCTATAATGGGCTTAATTTTCCAACAATATTATGATTATACAGTAAGGGTAGGTAAACTATGGACAGATCTTCACAAAATTTGGTGGTGTGATTGACAGACATATAAAACGAATTTGTTAAAATTTAATGACAATCGGTGCAGTCCGCCACCAATTTATGTTGGTTTTTGTAAATTTTTTTGAAAGGTTGTTGCACATTTGGGTGCATAACTCTTTTCCTACTGAACCGATGCTGCCCAAATTGTACTTTTCTGTTGAGTCATTCGGAAGTTAGCTTGATTTTAACAAATAGGCATGGCTAAATCAACTTAGAAATCCTCAAGGACCCATAGTATACATATTTATTTTATAGGTTCTTAGTAATATTAAGGTTGTTTATAAGGGTATAAAACTGTAAATACATCCTGGGAAAATTATTTTTATTTTCCGTTTTCAAAAAAGTACGAGAGAACAAAATATTTTCTCGCCATCCGTTTTCAATTAAAGATAAAGTTTTTCGGCAAATTGTGTAGCTATTGGCATATTATCATTTTTAAAATGGGATAAAACATTTCAAACATCTATAATATTTATTTGGCATAAAATTTAAAAATTGGAAGGCAATCTTTCCCGTACCTCTTAAACTTATTTTGTTGTAGCAATTTTTGATATCACTCATTTTGTTTTTTCGCCAATGTTCTCTTAGCTCACAGGCTTTTTCAAATCTTTAACCCAAACAAAAAAATTTCAATATCACCTGTTAAAAAAACTCCCGTCAGGCTTATTTTTGATATTAGAATTTTAAAAGGTTTAGTAAATAATCAAATAATTTAGTTTGGTTGACATAATTAGATTCAAATACAGCTGCACGCACATCCTTAAGAATATCGGACAAAACTGTAGATCAAGTTAATATACATAATTTATTGTATTACGAGTATAATAATTTTTTTTTTAAGTTGGTTTTATAAAAAGTATTGTTGTGGTACTGGTAATATATTAAATAACGGTTTGATTTTAAGTTTTCCATTTAAGGCCAACGAATTACTGCAATCTATTTTTATTATAATGTACAAGAACATAATAATAAAAAACAAAGTTTTGTAATAAAATTTAATTTAGTGCCTCAGAAAATAAAAAAAAACAATGAAAATTTAAAAAAACCACCGAGCACTGACCAAAGCATTTTTCGCGTCAAACCTTTTAAAAAGCACTAAATCGGTGCGAAACGCAAAGAGTTGACAACGCTGCGTACTTTAGAATAGAAGTAGGAGAGAAGGGGGCGTAAAGGGAAAATGAAGTAGTGCTTGTGTTTTTTAAATTTCAGGGTCATGATTGTAAATTTTTTTTTTAAGTTCTAGATAAACCGGTATATTTTTATATAAATTAGAGTTGTGTTTCTTTTTTTTGCAAAACAAACTTTACAAATTATACGTTTATAATAATCCTTAACTTTTATTTCTTTTCTTTTCAGAAATACGGCCACCCTCAAAAAGGGGGTCTCCAGTTATAGTAGACTTTAGTATTTTTGTTGTAGATATAAATTCAATCAATGTAGAGGATATGGACTTTCGGTAGGTTTTAAAATTCAAGAAACGTTAAAACATTTTTATAGATTTTTTTATTAAAACAAAAAGTACATACAAAAAATTTTAATAAAAAAAACATGTTATTGATAATTTCTATACAAAATTTTAAATGTATTTATACAAAAAGGATTGATGTTCGATAATATAAAAATTTCATTATTATCGATATTCTGTAGAAAAAATTCCTTGTTATCGATATGTTTTTAACAAAATTTATTCTTCAAGAAACTATCGACAGAATCGAAATTTTCTCTAGCAATTAGCGACTAAAACGAAATTTTCTATAGAAATTTATGAAAAAATCAAAATTTTCTATATAAATTACCAATATTGAATCATTTTTATCAAATTATCGATAACATTATATCATCAATAACATCGAAATTTTCTACAGAAGTTTTCAAGAACATAAATGCACTTTATATGATTTATTGATAAAATCGAAATTCGCTTCAATTTTAGTTTTTACGGAATTATTGATACGACTTTATAGAAATAATCGATCAAATCATAATTTTTAACAGAATTTATCGGTACCAACAAAATTTTCTATTAAAGCCGTGTGGAAACGGTAGCAAAGTATTATGGTAAAAAAATATTTCCCTGTGGCGAAAAATATTCTTTTTGACGGTATAAAATTTTAACGTTTGGAAAAAATAGTTCAAAAATATTTTTAAAAAAATTAACAATTTAGGAAAATTCGAGTATACACCAAAACATAATATTTTTTTTTTGCAGATGGCTCTATTTACATTTTATTTTGAATTCATAAAATTTTCTAAGCATTTTTATTTTACTCCCTTCTTCTAATTTGCTGCTTGTAAGAAATGTAGTTGGTTGTGTAAAAAATTCTACTAGCCCCTAGGGCTAGTGAAATTCAATTCACCGCAAAAGTGTCAAAATTTTACTTTCAATAGGACTTTGCTATCGTTTCACACCCTAAAAATATCTATATAAGTAATTTTTTTTTTTTTTTTTTTTAAATGTCAATTACATTAAAATGTTTTATATACATTATCGATATCATTGAAATTTTGTTTAAGAATTATAGAATTATTGCTATAGAATTTTTTCATTTTCTATAGAAATTATCGATGTCAAAATTTTCTTTTTGTATAAAAATTATCTAAAACATCGAAATTTCCTTGCTAACTTTAAAAGTTTATATCGAAAGAAAAGTTTATTCATCGATTAAAAATTTTATTTTTATCAATGTTTTAATTAATAAGTATATTGTTACTGATATTTTCTGTTATTAATTTCATTGTTATCGAATTTTTCTGTAGACAGTTTTTAAATTATCAATATTTTCTTTGGAAAATTTCGTTGTTATTTATTAAATAAATGTTTTTACTTAAAAATTTTAAAACGAATTCTTTATTTGACTAATTATTTTTTTTTTTTTATTCATTTAGAGTAGATATGTTTATACATCAAAAATGGCTAGAATCTAGATTAGAAATATCTGATGATATTTTTGAAGAAGGTGACGATTATGTAACACTACTTCCAGAATTTTTCGATAATCTATGGCAACCGGATCCATATTTTCTCAATTCAAAAATAGCTGGTAAGTTTTTGTTTTTCTGTTTTAAGATTGTTTGTTTATTTTTTTTTTTTTTTTTTTTTTTTTTTTTTTGTTTAAATTATTAAATTTGCCTTTAACAAATTGCCTATTTGCATTAGCTTAATTATGATTTTACTATTTATTATATGTCTATATTCAATAGTATTATTTGTCATGTGTGGGGTAGTGTTTTACTATAAGGCAAAAAACTATTTTAATTTGCCTTTTTTTATTGTAGAATATTTCATTGTTAAATACATACATTTTTATTATATACTTAAGTTTTATAATATTTGTTTTTTATATTAATTTTGTAATGGCTACCAAATTTATTAACCTTTCATTTTCTTTTTAACATTTTTATTTGAAATATATTTTCAATTTAAAAACAAACAAAAACTATAACAATAATTACCACGACCTCCACCACTACTACGATAAATATGAATCAAAAATGTTAATCCAACAACGTCTTTAAAAAAAAAAAAAATAATAATAATCGAAAACCAATAACAAATAAAAATACTATGTCTACCCAAACCACTAGGATTCGGAAGTCCATATGTTTCAACAACTTCTTTGCTACGCGACAAACATGACAAAGAGAAGAAAAATTTTCATCTAAGCAAAACTTTAAGTATACACACAACAATAAATCTAAAAAATGATTTCTCAATTCAATCAATCAATTAATCAATTCAGTGCATATTTGTCCTAAAAGCGCGTTAATTATCAGTCACCATTTTATAGTTTCATATAATTATTTTTGGGGGAGATGTACAAAAAAAAAACCATAAAAATTCAACTGTTATCAACTGCTATTTGTCGTTAATTATCGTCCAATATACACAGTTTTTTAAGTTTTGTTTATAAAAACCACAGTGAAACAACAATGGTCAACAGTTATTTTTTGTTTTTTTTAATAATTCGCTTTTTAACTTAATTGTTTCACTGTTCGCTTCACTGCCAACTAGCGTTAGTTGTTATGGAAATTTGAATAGAAAAGAAGGTTCTCTCTCTAAATTAGCTGTGCAAACAAATTTAACTTTGTGCTTGTGTTAAGTGCGGTACACACCATCGATCATAAGTGCCAGTTTTGCTTAAATTTTTGCTTGCTCAATTGTTGGGCCGCTAGTTTTCGTCAGTCAACCGTTGTCCACAAATTGTTATCTAGTTGACTGTTGACTGATAAACTCAAGTTCGATAGTGTCTACCCCACTTTAGAAAGAAATTTAAAAACTCGTTTTTCTGATTAGAGTAAATTTCTATAAAATATTTCGATGTTTTCGATGAGAACTGTAAAAGGTTTTGAAGTTATCAATAATTTCTGCAGAAACTTTTGATGTTATCAACAATTTCTATCAAGTAGTTATCCTAATTTGGTTGATGTTATCAGTAATTACTACAGAAAATGTATCCTTATTTTCTATAGAAAGTTTCAAAATTATATTGATTATCTATAAAAAATATTTATGTTTTATCGATTATTTTATAGATATTTATCGATGATTTCATTAACAAATCGTCGGTTGATAATTTAAATGTCCTATGTGGATTTTTTGTGGTTTTAAGTTAAGATCGATTCCTTAGGTTTTCCGACCTGATCTTTCATTTGGCGTAATCAGTTTTTCGATACCTCATACGGTTTTCGAGACATGGAGTGTTGAGTTTGTCGTATGTGGTATTTACTGAAGCAATTTTCAAATTAAATGTGTTCAAACTCAATATACTCGAAACTATCGGAATCCACATACGACAATTAAATTATCAACCGACGAAATGTTGTTGCTAATCATTTCTATAAAAAATTTCGAGGGTAGATAACGTTATGTTCTATTGAAAATTTCGATGTTATCTTTATATTCTATAAAATATTTTAATGTTAACGTTATGTGCTATAGAAAATTTCTATGCTATCGTTACTTTTTATAGAAAATTTTATTCTCTATATAAAATGAAAATTGTATCGCTATTTTCTATAGATAATGTCGATGTTATCTTTACTTTTTATAAAAAAAATAGACGTTACCGTTATTCTCTATATAAAATTTACATGTAACGGCTTATAAAATTTACATGTAATGGCTTATAAATCAGTGTGAGGTAAACTCTGTTTTTAGTTTAAAATGTGCTTAAGCCAGAAAATCTAAGTACGTCAATATATAAACCATTTATAAGGGCATAAAATTTGGTGTTGCCACTATATTATTTTTTAAAATGAATGTAATATATGGGGCACTGATTTACAGCTGTTGAGTGTAAACTACATACATATAAATTTTTGTTTAGCTCAACTAAACCAGCGTTTAAACATTCACTAATTTCTTAGCCATTAATGTTATTTTCTATAAAAAAATCTCAATGGTTTTTATTTTCTACATAAAGTTTCGATTAGGGATGGGCAATAAATATCGATATATCAAAATATCGATATTTAAAAAAATTATAATCGATATATATCGCCGATATTAAAAATACGCATATATCGATTCATCGATATTTATCTACGACTATCGAATTCGATATTTTTAAGATCTCTTTATAATAAAATTCAATATTTTAACCGTTGCTCAACTGCTTACAATACTGTTGTTTTTTAAGAATTGTATCATGTTTTTTAACTAATATTAAGAAAAATAACGACGTTTTTCCATTGTACATTTTCATAGATTGCGCAGTTCAGTTTTGTCTCGGTGTTTTTTAAGAGATAACAACAAAAAATAAGCGTGGAAAAAATATTCCGGAAAAGGTTCCTAGACTTATGCAAAGAATCGCCTTAATTATATAATCCCAATACATTTTTTTTTATAGATTTCATATGGCGAATAAATAAAATTTTTTTTTGTAT